>JAPSGF010000001.1:21693905-22071648 GCA_035772895.1 Perdix hodgsoniae | reverse complement strand
TCTTTCTTTCTCTCTTTCTTTCTCTCTTTCTTTCTCTCTTTCTCTTTCCTTCTTTCTCTTTCCTTCTTTCCTTCTTTCTTTCCTTCTTTCCTCCTTTCTTTCCTCCTTTCTTTCCTCCTTTCCTTCCTCCTTTCCTTCCTCCTTTCCTTCCTTCCTCCTTTCCTTCCTCC
Organism: Perdix hodgsoniae; assembly: GCA_035772895.1. NCBI lineage: Eukaryota > Metazoa > Chordata > Aves > Galliformes > Phasianidae > Perdix > Perdix hodgsoniae. Next base: position 22,071,478 of record JAPSGF010000001.1, on the reverse strand, counting down.
TTTCCTTCCTTCCTCCTTTCCTTCCTCCTTTCCTTCCTTCTTTCTTCCTTCCTTTCCTCCTTCCTTTCCTCCTTCCTTTCCTCCTTCCTTCCTTCCTTCCTTCCTTCCTTCCTTCCTTCCTTCCTTTCTTAATTTATTTTTAAATCCTTCCCCTTTGAGTGACTGAAGACTGTAAGCATTGATGGTTTGTACTACACGTTTGGGGAGGGTAAATCTGAAGAATTACTCTTGGCTCAACTTTTGGTATGTTGTACAATATATTGTAAAGCATTAGTATTGTATTAGAAACAGAAGAAACAAACAAATTATTATCTAAACCAGCTGAGACTCTGACCTAGTGAACAACTTGTGCTCTATCTTGAGTTTACTCATGGTGTTTAAAAGAACTATATTATAGATCCAGAGCAGTGAAGATAACAAAATAAGAGTAATGCGGCATAGCTTCAGATCAGGCTTGTGCTAATTTATTTTCTGAACTGGATAGTTCAGATATTTCTTGTGCTATTAAAAGGCAAATAACAGCTATTCTTCAGCATGTTGCAAGACCAACAGATAGACCTCATAGTACTCTTAAAATATGAAGACCAGTAAGGAGCCAGAGCTGTATGGTGTAAGTAGCATGGAAAAATATTCAGTGGCTCTTTGCAAGAGACTCACACGTTCACAAAAAGAGAAGTGAGTACTGAAGTAAGAAACTGTCTCAGACATAAAAGCTGGCTTTTAACAAGATGAAACAAACACTAGAGATTACATAGATTTTAGTCCAAGCTCCATCTTGACAGCTTTCTGAGAAATACGCAATGTAGGAGTGGCTCCTGAGGAAACTGCAGCCTGAGACAACTTCATCAAGAGCTGATCCTGCACTGGAGTAGGTAGGGAAAGAGCCATGGATAGCTATGGAGAAGGTGTGACTTATGAATAACTAACACAGAACTTCTGAAAAGAATGTAAAATGCAGTGAATACCAACAGCAAGCACAAATAGAAGCATGGGAATCAGCACTTATAAAAATGAGGGGTCAGACTGAAATCTGGGCTGATACAGAGGCAAAGAAAGAGCCTGAAGTTTCATTATGCTCCAAGGAGCAAGGCAGTAAACAAGAGCGGTTCACACATGCAAGAAGCCAACTGTCAGCCATACGAACCATCCAATATGTCTGCGACCCATCAGCAGGAAGATCCACCATTTCTTTGTAATCACTTCCATTCTGAGTACAGACAGCAGGAGCCAACCTGCAGAACACCTGCAGACCAACTCACAACCCACAGATGTATTTTCTCAAATTCTGCATTTGAGAAAAAGCTGGGTACGAGCTTTACAGTTCAAGCCCTTATACTCAACAACAAACAGTTCAGGAGGTTACAGGAGCCTAAATTCCATGCTCATTATTCAGTAACAAACATTTGTGCAATATATTTCTAATTTTCTGTGTCCACATCATCAGATTAAAGTGACTAAAAGATAATCTACATGCAGATAACTACAAATTGCATTGTGTAGATGTGCAACATTAGGTTCCATAGACCAGAACATAAGAAAGATCCATTTGAGATAAACTAGCAAAGTCAAACAACATCTACTCTTTTTCCTTAGAAATCACAGTACTATGAAAGCATCAAGAAAGCATCAAAAAGGTAGGACTGTACTCTTACTTGCTTTCTGTTTTGTGTCATAAGCATTCAGATTCTCTCCAATCTTGGAGATTAAAGTTTCCTCATAGGAGAGAGTAACTCTGAAATGAGTGCAGAAGTCACAGAAATAACCTCAAGCCACAGATAGAGTGAGATTTGTAATAAGTTTTTGAGACCTCGCAACACAAAGCAGGAAAAAAAAACCCAAAATACTAATGATAAAGGGTTTGTTTGCAATAGGAATTCAATGTATCAGGAAGTCAAGCCACAGCATACCTCAGTTTTGAAGCCTGCGAGCATGATTTTACACACGAGCATACAAATGTTGTATGTGTGGACTTAGTGCCACTTGTCCCTGAATCTTGCTGTTCAGGCTTGCTAACTCAGATCACTGCTTACTCACCTCCTCTGACGCAGGCCAAGACAGAACTAAAAAACTTTCTCTTGCAGTATGTCAGTCTCGAATGAGAAGTGCATTGCAATTCAGCTCCATGCTAGCCCTTTAACAATATTATTCCAGATGATCTTAAAACACTGCACACACTTAAATACTGAATCTCAATAGTAGTAGTAGACAGGAATTATTCTATTCATCTTGCAGACCAGAAAACTAAAGCAGGAGTTTGGAAGACCTTGTCAACATAAAAGAGTATCAATATTTGGCAGCTCAGCAATATACACACAGCAATAAAAAGGCAGCGAATCTGAAGAACTAAGTTAAAGAGAACAACAACAGAAGAGAGACATTGTCTGATACAGCTGGGGAATTTGCTGGGAGCTGAAACACCCATGAATATGTTCTCTCCTGAATGTCAGAACTCCTTGCCTTCCCCAGAATTCTTCCCAAGATAAAAGAAACTTATCTGACTTAGCTGTGTCCCAGTATTAAAGGGGTAAGAGAGAAGAACATCACCCCAAAAATTATAGTAGATTAAAGACCAAAGTGTTAAAGATTAAGGAGGAACTGGAGACATAACTATGCTTTCCAAAATTACCTGAAGCTTTTTTTTTTTTTCCCCAGTGTCACATGAATCTAAACCTCTTAACTCTGCTAAGGCTTTCTACTAAGCTTTCTAATTTTCTTTGAACATGGAACTCAAATTCAGAAGATGCGAAGCAATAGAGATTTAAACAAGGATTTCCCAAAATGTATAAAGCACAAAGCCCAGGTTTTCTCTCTTTTCTATGAAGAAAACAGGAAATGAGACAACAATCTGTTAGAAAGTGGAGATCACAATGAAGGAAGGCATCTCATCTGAGAGATAAAAATAAAAATTCAAAATTCAAAAAAATCTTTCAGAGCAAACTGTTCATAGCCAAAGTGACCTAAACTCACATGGCTATCTAACAGTATAGATTTGGGCATTCTGCTCTAGCTATGCAGGAAAGGAAGTACCTTTGGGGTGTAATGCATTTATTTACCTAAGGAGACCCAGGGAACAGGAAGAAGTCAGAACACCATTCATTGGAGGTGGTCAAAAAATGTAAGTCCTAGAGAGAGTTAATAGTACAGCACTCATGTATATTTCTGGAAAATAAACTATTAGAAGACAGACAAAACCAGAGAACAATCTGAAAAGGCATTCCCACCCAGGGCAGCACTTAAGCATGCTGTCAATTTTAAGTATAAACTTAAAATGTTAATTAATATATACGTAAGTGCTTTCCTGTGTTGAGGTCAAATAATTCAATCATATGTTAATGACAAAATGGCAGTATTTATAGCATTCTACTTAATATTGCAATGCAAAAGAGATTATTGTGTAGGAGGCCATATGAGGCAGAGATTGAATGTTCTTGTAAGTGTGCACTGCAGCTACCAAACTGCAGAATCATAAAAAGGCACACTTCAAGGGGGGAAAAAAACACCATAGTTTAACTGGAGCATGAACAGATTGAGATCATAGAAAGAATGTGTTTTAAGTTCAAGCTTCAAGAAAACAAATATTTTAAATATGCACATTTTCAAAAATAAATATGTCCTAGTATTAAGAGCTCAAAAGAAAAAATGTTTAGCTAAAGGATGCAGCAACAGAAAAGGATTTAGGCAAACTAGATTTGCTAAAAGAAATTGGAAAAAAAAAAAAAAAAAAAAAGGCTATTGAAAAATCAGTTTCTAAGCACATAGGAGGGAGAGACTAGGTTTCAGGTAGACCACAGTAATTTTATACTAAAACAATAGCAGAGAATGTGGCATACTGGTAAATCTTCATAAACAGAAACCCAAGTCATTAGAAGACAACAACTATTTTTCTATTTCTATAGAAAATGCTGTATTTCTTTTCCATACTATACGTACAAGAAATGCACACAAAGCATAAGAAATTCAGACAAATAATAAGAATAACCGAGGTAATGAAGCCTATTAGGATTATTATTCTTAGTTACTTCATCAAGGGTCAGAATGGAATGTTTTAGAGATGTCTGACATATCCGAAGAAAATTACAAACGCATAACCATCCGGTACTTGTGACCAAGTTTGAAAACTTCAGAAGCCAGTTTAGTGATGCTTAATTCAGAGAAGAAATGAAGTCAAAAACAGCTCAAAAGTAAATTCAAAAGCCTGTAATTGTTACGAAAGGCCTGTGTAGCTAGGTTGCCTTGTAAGTAATGCCTATTTATTTCCATGGAAACTACAACGGACACAAAGAACGCAATGGCACTGTTTGGTAGAGCAAATTCTCAACCACTATTTTTCAACACAGTCACCACCAGTAGCTGTGTGTTTTTGCCAGCGATGAACAAGAGCCTGCATGATGCACTTGTAAGAATCTACACAAGTGGAGCTGACCCACGTACACTGTCACCCCTGCTGAAATGCACCACTCACTGCTTCACTGTGCTCACATGCCCTCCATAACTGGCCTCCACAAACGTTCAGCAAGCATCCACCCGTGTCAATGGGTGCCCTTTTTTCAGTGCCACACCTCTGCTTCACACACACTTCCGTGCCCTACTGTCAGACTGGCCCTCTGCTGCCATCTGCCACACTGTAACAAACCGTAACAGAACAGTGGTGGGAAGGTTCAGCCTCTGCCACCATACCACCAATGTCCACCTCTGACGTCATGGGCCAATATAATACAGCAAAAGGCATTAATTTCAGAGCTGCCCTCGTGTAATACAGACATTAATCTCAGAGAACAGACAGCCTTAATAATAAATCGAGTGAGATGTTTAAACATGATTTTCAAGAGACAAGCAGACTCTAGAATATGAACATTCAAACTAATACAGCTGATGGAGAGGAAAATAAATTACAGCAATCGACACGTAAGAATAAAATCTAGAGAACTGTGGTGAAACTGGAAAAAGCAAATAAACAAAGACATAAAAACAAATAAATTCCTGAAGCAAAGCTAATGCAAGCAAATAAAGAATCTGCTGGGAAGAAAAAGAGAAATGGAACAAGGAGCACTTACAGAAATAATATCAAACAAATGTTAAACATGTCCTCAGTGAAACAAAACAAAACTTACACAAATACTTATCTCCTGATCCCACAGCTATTTTCAAACAGAGATGAGGTATTGCCAGGAATCAGATAAAAAAGATACTGAAGTGGCAAGTTAAAGATAAATCCATCAATAGAGTTGGACAGAACTCACCTGTGAGTCCTGGCAAAGCTCACTTTCAGAATGGAGGAAGTTGGACTAGGAATCTACTGTACAGAAGTTGTATCACAACACTCGCACGTAAACATGCCTTAGTTCCTTTTCCCACGTTACACAGACACCATATTTTTGCCCATTTGCAGGTTTACCCTCTGTAGCATTACTGTTGTTCACAGTACAAAATAAAATTCCCTCATATGTGTTGCCACAACAGTCTCAGCTACAATTCCTCTCCTCTTGTTCTTCTCTAGATCTTCCCAAGATCACCATCTGATGCGCCAAATGCACACCACAGTGTAACACTGAATGCTGGTGAGTCACCAGAACATCCCAACACAACCCTCCTGAAATGCCACGGAGAAAATGAAGCACTCTGCCTCTTCTTCAGACCCAGGTATCAGACACCAGGAATCTGGGCACTGTTTTCCTTATCCTTCGATTTGTATAACACTTCATTATGTGTGACCATGCTAAACTTAAATACATGCACTGTATTATAAAGATCACATATATAATTTTGGGATAGCAGTATTTATCTTTGTGGTTTTGTCATTTGTGTACACAGGCCATTTCCAGCCACTGCAGCTGTCAAAATGCAATCTGAATAAGAAGTAATTTTTCAGCAAATTCATTTTAGACATGTTTCAAAAGTAAGAAAGCACACCATGGGCACCTCCACTGTTCACACATTCCTTTGGGGATATTTTCAACGGTATCCATTATGGGAAAAAAACCCAACAACTCTGTAATCTTTACAACTATTTCTAGTGTCTCTTCTACACAGAACAATTGCTATATGAGACTGTAGTTTCACATATGATTTAGGTGTTACGAGGCAACACCACAGTAAGAGGAAGCCGTCCTGCCCTCTTCTGTCTCTCATTCTCATCCCCAAACTGTGCCATACATCAAAACATCTGTATAGTTAAGAGGTGAACTGGCCAAAGGGACTGCTGTGGTTCAAAACCAGCCATGTATGATCTGAACTCAGGTCAGTTCCCCAGTCTACTTGGAGGAAGGATGGGATGACCGCAGATGTTTGAGGGACAACAGAAGTTGCAATTAAATATAGAATAGTTGGAGTCAGTGATCTTCAAAGGTCCCTTTTAACAAAAACCATTCTATGATTCTATATTAGACTCTTTTCCATAGCTACAATGAAGTAAAATACCATTGATCCACATCTTTGTTTCTGGTCCTGATAGTTCTCAAAATTTTAGATCAGACAGTTGTGACTGAAAAAATGGCTGTAGACCAAGGCATATCTCAAGATAACATGGTTTGCTTGAAAGGTGGAGGAAGTAGTTTCCCCATAGGTAATCTATTTGTTCTATTTCCTTTAAATTGAATTGTTTGGAGGTGCTCATGGTTTTGAATGCTACATAGCAATTCAGACAGGGAGATATAGAGGAGAAAGCCAGTCTGTGATACTTCCAATGCAAGAGGCAGCTGCAACCTCTCTCTGCCTCTCTTCCTGCCAGTGACATCTTCCATAGATGCTTCACTCTTTGTTGAAGAATCTCACTCATGATTTACTACCAATTTCCCAGGAAGCTTATTTTTTTCATCAAGGGTGACAGCAGAGCTGTTCTGTAGAGCAATGCATTCCATAGCAATACGTTTACGTAAGTGCTTTTCTCTAAAAGGAAAGGATTATATGCATGTATTATTTACACCTCTAAAAATATTATTTGCTATGCTTCAGCTGGTGACTAATTCACATGCATGTTCGGTAGCAGCAAGGCACCACGTACAAGCTCTTCTGAAATATTCTTCACAAGCACTTAAGTATTCTGCAGAACTGGAGAGCAAACAATCATTAAAATCTGACTACTGCTTGCAGCAGATTTTTTGGAACTGTCTGGTCAATTCTTCTAAGACAACCATCTAGAGTAGCAATTGTTCATATCTCATATTGATACATCTCTTTTTCTCTTGAAGTTCATTGAAAAGAAGTTCAGCATATCAAGAAACTGTCTTCCAGTGAAATTATTCTGCCACCTACTGTTGCATTCTGGATACACTAGACGTTTTAATGTACTATATTTACTATTAAAAAATCCAAATTAAAAAAAATTAAATAAATAAAGGTAATTTCCTTACAGGGAAAAAAAATCTAATTATTAACCATGAACTACTAATATATTATGGCCTTGTTCTGTTGTTGACTTCTTAAGTGTGGGAACCAAACAGTGCTCACTGCCAGGATGCAGGGAGGTTGGGGACAAGGGAAAAGCATAGTTGGTTAAAAAAGAACTAGAAAACCTCATAAAACAAAGTATTTTTTATGAATCTTCTAAAATTCACATAGGGAAAACTGTCTAAAAGTCTCTTAAGCTCAAAATTCTGACCCTAAACACTGTCGCATGGAGGTATCAAAATAACAACCTTTTTTCTTTTTTTCTTTCTTCAGAGTAATACTGAAATTCATTAGTCACTCACAGCATGAGCTGGATGTAGGTAAAACATCACCAGTGGTATTGGAAAGGCAAATTCTCTTCCACCTTCAACCAGCAGTAATGCAGTTGAGGATTTATAAAGTTTGACCAAGTCCTCCTAACAACATGGCAGTGGCAGTGACAAGAAAGCTCTCCCAGCGTTGCAGGAGGAAACACTGATTGTGCAGAGCAAACACAAGGCTGCTCCACTCCTGCCTGGTCCCACGTCTTTTCTCGTTACCAGGCCAGGAGATCCCTGGCAGTTTCCATCCCAAAGCACTGCACTGAAATCGCTTAGCTCACGCGACCTGAGGGGATCACAGTACAAGACAGTGTGTCTAACCACTGCTTATATTTAACAGACATATCTGTCTGGTTTTCATTTAGACCAAGGTTTTAGTGACATTTACCATGCTAAGCATGGCAGCTGCCCACCTACAACCAACACCCAGTTGTACCTCCAGGCTTTTGATATCCTGCAACCCGGTGGCCAACCCCCTTTTTTTTGCAAAGCAGCACTCGTACAGCAACTTCATGCTCTTACAACTAAGGTTTTCAAGCAGGTTTTTTTTCTGCTGCAGCATACAGTCCCAAGCTCAAGGCAAGGGCTCAGGTCCCGCTGTAGCCAAAGGGGCCAACGCAGCTACAGAGAGCAGTGTCCATGCTGCTCCCACACAGCGATGAGCTGGAGCAGGACTCACTGGCAGAGTTAAACGAGCTCCTCTACATCTTTTTCTCTTTTGGCCTTTATTTCTTGTCACTGGGTCTCATTACAGAGCTCAGGGAGCAGACCTGCAGTATTACCGGCTTTCGTTTCAATATGACATTCTATTTTTAATTTGTATAGAACAGCAATGAGATTTTAACTAAATTTTAATGTATTTATATTTGCCTATCAACTTTATCTCCATCTGCATCAAATAATTTCTATATGGTAAGTATCAATAGTTCTACATTTTGAAGCAGAATAATCATTAGAAGAAAGGCAAAGAAAAATCTGTAGCAGAGCTAGGTCCCAGTAGAGATCCTGGCCTCTTCCCTTTGTAATCAATGCTAAATAAACCTGGAAAACGTGCATATATGCATAAAAATCAATTTTAAATAGAGATGTTTTTACTAGATCTGGTTTCAAAGAGTTGTGTTTTCTGTACCAAAATGGAAGGCCATCCTGTATCAACAACATTTTTTCTGCTTCTGAATTTTATCTTTTTCTGCGTATGTAAATGCAGTTATTACATTAAGAACTTATGCAGACATTGCAGTTTTTACTATAACCCAACTTCCTTGTCCATGCAATAAATGAAAGCCAACTATTACTTCTTCCAGCCTGCCTTGTTGCATTCTAATATGCTGAGTTTGGAGATTTTCCCTCAAAAGATACATTCCCATAGGAATTTCCACAAGGAATGTTATTCCTTCTGTTTTTATAATTCTTGCCCATTTCAACAAGGGGGATAACGAGACTCTTCTGCTCTGAAGACAGATCATCTATGATAAAGCAAAGTGCACTTCTAAGGCCATACCCTATCATTTGATCAATTTGTTCTCTCTGACCTGCGTTTGATCACACTTGAGACCTGAGTTTTGAAAGGGAACACTCCTGGACAAGGTGTAACAAGAGAGGTCAAGCGCGTGACAGCTCAGAGCTGTGGGACTGCCCCCACTGATTTCAAATGTTAGTTGGATTTGATAGTGGCAGAAGTTACACATGACAGACTCCTGTAAGATAAGAGTGAAGGCATTTTTGACTTGGTACTCATTTTTACTTAGTGTTAACAAAAGACCACCAGAAGCAAGACAAAAGGAAATCCATTTGGCCATGCTGGAGCTAAGTCCATAGGAAACTCTTAAGATCTCTTACTCTTATGTATATATTTATATATAAACCAATAAGCTATGACATCTTAATGGAGAAAGAATATCAGAAATGCTCACGTACAGTGTATTAAAAAATATTCCCATGACAGCATCAAATCTATTATATAATTTATCACACATTGAAAAGTTACATAATGCAGTTTCAACTACTAAAGACTACATACATCAGAAGAAATAATTTATTCCCCCCACTGAAGTGCAACTATCACTTCACTAAGTTTTTAAAAAGAAACTAAAGTACAGTGCAATAGTTACAAATAGCAATGTGAAAAATCTTCACCTAAGTCAAACCGGAAGACTATTACACCAGGAAGACAGAGATGCTCTTTTGGAATTTACCTGGAGCACCTAGATTTGAAACACACAAACAAACAAAAAATCAACAAAAGAGAGAGAAAGAGAGAGAGAGAGAAAGAGAGAGGGAGGTGAGGAGAAAGAAGAGTGCTTTACTAAGCGTAAGATGTTGAAATCACAGTTTTGCATCCCATTGATCACATGTCCTTTCCAGCAGTAATCTTTTACCCTGGGACACTGGCTCAGACTTGACTCAGAGAGGAGCATGCCTCTAACCAAACTGCCAGAAACAGCTCCTGGAGAATGTTTGCAACCCACACACACAACCCTTGGGTTAGGGGGGAGTTACCCATCCATTTACTGACCAGACTCAACCCTACTTAACTTGCGAATTGTGACAAAAATCACAGCCTGAGGTGATGTAGCTATGTACTTGCACATTATGCACCTTTAAGTGGAGTCATTAAAGAAAGAGTAAATGGAGTAACCTATTAATGAATACATCTTGCAGCACCTGAAAAATGTGAGAACAAACATTTCATAATACGTATGAAAAGGCTTTTCAATTACCATTCTGTTTTGAATACATGGCTGATCTACAGCAGCCCCTGGCAACGTCTGCCAGCATCTCAGCACAACATGCTGAGACACTTCTGGCAGTGCTTCCATTCCTGCACATATCAACAACAGGCCTATTTGTTATCCAGCTTGCCTGATCTATAGTGCAATGACACCAGAACCTGAAGCTATTTCCTTAAGTTTGAATGAGTCAGGACATGAAAATGATTAATCTACATGGAGAGGTTTAAAAGCTGTGAGAAAACTGCTGTAAGTAAAACCTCAGAAAGACCAGGTTGCAGTGTTTGGAAGGCTGGGACTTTCCACAGGCCAACAGCAATGGGATACTTTGTTCTTTCTCTTTCAGCAGCATGATGTTAACAGCAGACAAACAATGCCTATTTGTCTTTGATACTTTATTCAGTTTGGGAGATTCTACAGAATACAGCTATACAACCTTCTGCAGGCAAACAATACCACTGTGCCTGTGCTCCCAGCAGAATGGAAATCATGACAGTGCAATGCCAAGACCAAGCCAACACACAGTGCCTCTTTCACAAGTTCAAAGCAGAAGCACAGCAAACCCACAGTGCTGATGCTGACCTGGTATGGTGGAAAATAGTGTGCACAAGCAGTAAATAAGAACAACATAAAAGAGGTACCAGGCACCAGTGTCCATTGCCTCGCTTAGAAGAAACACAAACAAAGGAAGGTGCTTCTGCCTTTCTCCTATGCCATCTGGAGGTTCAAGGGAAATAAGGCACAGACTCAGACAATAACAGAGAACAAGAATGCTGGCTGCCCATCCACACAAATCATATAACAGTAAAATAAGCGTTAGTAGCGTTAGTGCTTTAAAAGAAGCCTGGCACTGAAATTACAGTTAGTTTCTGTATTCTAAGCACCAAAAGTGCTATAACGTGTTGCTTCATTTCCAGAGAAGAGAAAAAGGCAAAGTCAATCCTTCTTCATTTCATATGCTGCGTACTTCCCTAATTTGTAACATATATTTGAATGTTAACACTTCCATATGCATACACACATAGATACCTTGTCCTTGGTATTCTGTCCAATTTTTAAGCAAATATATTGCTTCTAAATGCTGCTATTACTATAGCCACAGTGAGAGTTTCACAACAGAGATTAGTTACTACGAGGACATAGCAAAATATTCTTTCTATGTTCCTTTATGACAGAGCTGCCAAATCACCTCTGGCAGAGGTGCCCATGAACAATGCATGGTGTCTTCAAGTGCTAAATAAATGATGGTGCTTGCAATTTTCATCAAGCTAGTAAGGTCTAAGACCTCAAATTCATTTCACTTGACTGTGAAAGGACAACAGTAATTGCTGGTTCCCCATCACTTGGCAATAACCAATGATCTAAAGGATTCTAGTTTACTGCTTTTTGGCTCACCAAAGTAAATGGTCACTGATAAGATTAGACTTTTGATTCAAACTTCGAAAAGCAAACTATTTCCCTTGCCCTCTCTTTCTTTGCTTCTCTGACAGGAAGGTGATTGTCCCTTTCTACTCTGCCCTTGTGAGGCCCCATCTGGAGTACTGCGTCCAGGTCTAGAGCCCCCAGTACAAGAAAGACAAAGAGCTGCTGGAGAGGGTCCAGAGGAGAGCCACGAAGATGACCAGGGGGCTGGAGCAGCTCTCCTATGAAAACAGGCTGAGGAACCTGGGCTTGTTCAGCCTGGAGAAAAGAAGGCTGTGGGGTGACCTCATTGCAGCCTTTCAGTACCTAAAGGGAGCCTACAAACAGGGGGGAACCAACTCTTTGGAAGGGTAGATAACAGCAGGACAAGGGGAAATGGTTTTGAGTTGAGGGAGGGAAGATTTAGGCTGGATGTCAGGGGGAAGTTCTTTACAGAGAGAGTGGTGAGGTGCTGGAACAGGCTGCCCAGAGAGGTTGTGGACGCCCCGTCCCTGGAGGTGTTCAAGGCCAGACTGGATGGGGCCCTGGGCAAACTGGTTTAGTATTAAATGGGGAGGTTGGTGGCCCTGCCTGTGGCAGGGGGTTGGAGATTCATGATCCTTGGGGTCCTTTCCAACCCTGGCTATTCTGTGATTCTCTTTGTCCTTCACACACACACACCCATTTACAGTTGTGCTGTCATTTGTTCAGCAAATCTCTTTACAGTTACATTTGAAATTGTCAGGATTGTAATTTGAAATGAATTCAAAATATAAAGTCCTACAGACTTTGCAATCTCTTTTACAATTCTCAAAAGGTGGAGAAAATTAGGTTCAAAAGAACATTGGAAGTATCAGTATGTGGTTTAGAGTTTATCATCCATAACACCGGTCAGTGTGTTTACTCCTAAAGAAAGCCATTCAATGCTTCTGAGTTTATCAAAAGGCCTACAAGTGAAAAAAATCAGTAGGAAACAAGTGGTAGCGATTCTAGCTAAAGAGGGCCTTTATCCATCTCTTTAAGAGCTGACCTTCATAAAAGAGTCTCCTTAAAGGACTTAAGGAGGCATGAATTTATAACGTAAGAACTCCTGGCAGTTTTCATCACCTCAAATTATGAATTGATTAGTGATTTTGATTAGTACAAAGGCACTAGGAACTATGAATTCTGCACTACTTTATTGGCTCCCACTTCCCTCACAAGCTGCTCACACACAATCGCAGTGGACAGATTTCTTTTTTCAAGGTGACTAAGTTCGGCAAAGCACAAGCCCGTGTCTTCTCCTCAGTAGTGTTTGTGTGCAAGTACACACACAAATGCATTCCGCATTGGGAGAGTACAATTGTTGTGACTTGCTGTGGTCCTTGCCAGACCTACTTTCTATGAACACACAGAAGACCCACAGGAGAATTTGCAAGGTGCCCTGCATGTCTTGCACCTTCTGTTTAGCATCATGTGGTCTGTTCCAGACACAAGTGAAAGCCTGCTTTAGATCAAGATAGATCATGGTAATAAATAAAACACACAGGAAAAAGTAGCTAGCCAAAAAAGCTGACTTGGCCTTTTACTGTTGAGTTCTGTCTCTCAAACCAATGTAGAGAATTGTTCACAAGCTTGGCTGGATTTAACACCAATTCTGTGTTTACCAACTGCAAAGCTACTCTGTACTGATTAAAAACAATTCTCCTATTAGGTAAACATGTTCCAATTTTTGTCTGCTTGAAACAGCTCCAGGAGACACCACTTAAGTTCCTCCTCCTGAGACACAAAGGTAAGATTCATCCAGTAGCCGTAATTATCAAATGGCCTATTTATAAGGCAAGATCAACTAACAAGAAATCACCACAAAAGAAGGCTACCTGCTCCACTTCCCCCTCTTTAGAGCATTTCAAAGCTTTGCTTTTAAGCCAATAATATTCTCTGATCACTGAGACATGGGCATCCCCAGAGCATTACAAATGATGAAGCTGCAATATAGCTAAGAAATAAGGACACAGGACTCTGAGTACACCAAGGTAAGCGTGATCATCACAAACTGCATGCAACACATGGCCCACCCACCTTTTACAAAAAGCATCCTTTCTCAAAATGAGAGTAGCAGCTGAGACAAAACATCAAATAAGGGTCTTTGGAATAATTTTTAGATTTTTTTTTTTGCAAGGTTAGAAATATATAAACATCTCCAGACATCTGAACTGCAAAAATTAGGATGTCTGAAAAGTATAAAGTTTATAATGCACTTGTTTTGTGTTAACTCCACTTCTCCAGATGTGAAACAAAAATACTGACCTCTCTAGAGAGCATGACTTAAAAAGACTTAAAAAGTATAGGCTCTGACCATGTATTGATGGTCAGTAAATTAAAAATCTGAATTTTCCTGGACCAGAACTGTAGTCTATTAAAGAAGATATCATTCAGCATATTACACTTTCCATTTTAACTCAGTTAACTTCAATCCTTACTGTAGGCATTTCATTCAGCTTGGACAAAAGCAGGGTGAGCAGTTGAATTTTGATGAATTTTCATTTGAGTCACTTCACAATGGAACATTATCATTAATAAAGCAACATTTGTGTGGCAAGTTGTCAAGGATCATTACTCAAAAACACCTTTTGCAATAGAAATTTTATACAACATAAATATTTCTCACGATTTAAGTCCTCTTGAGGTTTTTTTTGGGGGGGGACAGGGGGAAGTCCTTACAGGTTTTTATTTTCTATAACTCAGCTTGGGACAAAATTACAATGCAGTGTTGATCTAGGAAAAGAGCTGATTGACTGTAACCAAAGCTAACTTCATGCAAACTAATATTCATGCAAACTCAGATAAGCCCAATGAAATGCCCTGCCTCTGAACATAAACAGTTGCTTCAGACACCAGGGGATATTTCCCCATTCCCTCCATTATGAGATGCTTACTAAGCCAGGAGAGGAACTAAGCTCAGCCTTACTCTGAGCTCAACAGAAAACAGCAGACAGGACGACAGACTGATCTGCTGTAGTAAATCTCATGTTTCTTACTCTGTGCCAACTGGCAAGTGGTCTGTGGCTCATGTGAAATGAGTGGGTGGTCACAGTTCAGTTTGTACTAGACATTTTTCAGGATCAGGGAAAAATAAAGCAAAACATTGCAATTGGCACCAAGCACTGCCCTTGTTAGCAGCGTTCAACAGGCCAAGGACCAAACAAAATTGAATGTCTAAACCTTTCCCTCCTGCAGAACTAGACACAATTTCAGGACGAGATAATAGCTAGCCTATTTAAGAGGCAAAGTTTGGAATGCCTCTGCTCAGTCATTCTGTTTGGCAGGCAGTGAAAGCAGAAATTTTAGCCCTTAGGACAGTGATATACTTTCTCCACTCTGATAATTTCCCTGATTATAAATATCAGCTGAAAGGCACATGAAATTTGGGGCTCTGATAGTTTCTATAGGTAGATCTGATCCTAAAGACTTACTCTGATATTATATAAGGTTATAATCCATGAAAATTTTAAATACTTCTTCTCTTAGTGCATCAGGCTCGAGAGAAGGATGGGCATGACCCAACCCATGGCACTCTTGCTAAGTTTTAATTTGTTTTAACAAAAGCTGTGAAAAGCAAAATCTCTTTTATATAACTTTATTTATAGATGAGCAACAATGCTTAGCAGCAGGTTTTCTACATTAGATAATTATGTTACAAAGGTTATCCTTCTGAAAGAGAGCCAAACACTACAGCATTTAAGTTCAGTTTCAAATTTAATACGACACAGACTTTTCAAACAAAAATACCTTTAAAGAAAACCATATGGTAAAGGCAGACTTGCTTTTCCTTAACAACCTGGAATGTTTTCATTCTGATCTTAAATGTGAAAAGGGCTCAGGACTGGATATACAAAATATTCTCAGAGGGCTGGAGCACCTCTGCTACAAAAAAGGTTGAAGGAGATGGGCTTGTCCAGCTTGGAGAATAGAAGGCCCTCAGGAAACCTCACTGCGGCCTTCCAATACTTACAGAGAGCTTCTAAGAGGGAGACAAAGTTTATATGTAGGCAGATAGTGATAGGGCAAGGGGCAGTGGTTTCAAACTAAAAGACTAATGATTTAGATTGCATATTAGGAAGTTTTTCACAGAGAAGCTGTGGAGGCCCCATCCATGAAGGCACTCAAGACCAGGTTGGATGGGGTCCTGGGCAGCCTGAGCTCTGGGTGGCAGCCCTGCTCACAGCACAGGGTTGGAATTTGAATCATCTTTAAAAAGGTTTCTTCCAATCCAAGCCATTTTATGATTCCTTATATTTCAAAGAAGAACATTCATTGAGCTATAGAGCGAAATGCCGTCATTAAATATTTTTAACTCAATATATTAATTCAGTTTGGCCAAACAGCATCAAAGCGGTTACAGAAAGGCAAGCTGGATTGTATTGTTTCCAGCATCAGGGAATGAATAGTGAAATAATACATGCTCACACGCATATTTTAAGGATTTGCTTGGTAGCTTATAATTTTAATAATGGATTTAAACAAATAATCTTTCAAGTTCTCAGCAGCTTTTCTTTCACCAACCAAAACTTTTGTGGGAATGCTGCCTAACTATCCAGACAAAAATAATGACTTAACCTATAAGATTATTAAAGAAAACAATATGGCTAATAAAGAAAGAAAAACATTTTTTTTTCTCTAATCTCTCTACCATTTTAATCTTAGATATCATTTGCAATGACTGTGGAATAAATATTTTGAGGCCATAGTTTGGTTTTCTTTTCATGGTACCACTCCCCTTCCCAGTTTTCAGGGATACATCTGGCTTCTCAGGATCCCCAAAGGCACAGAATTGTAGAGTCAAGGAATCACCAAGGTTGGCTTTGTAACACGAGTCAAATAAAGTGCATTTTCTGCATAGCTGACTGTGCATGTTTGGTACAGAAGTTCAGGCAGCCAATGTGTCTTCGAGATCACAATTTTTGTGACCATTTTTCATTATATAAGCATAGACTTAAAATCATTGCAGTAAATATGAAATTAAGAATTTCCTGGATTGTTAGAAGGATTAGTAACATGGCAAAACAGATAAACCTGCACAGAGACATCATGTACAAAGACCTAATTGACAGTATCCTTTATGCAACATTAGCAAAGGTAAGGATGCATTATGGTAGGATTACTGTCGTTTGCTCAGCTACAATTTCTTTTGTTTAGGTACAGCTGTATACAGCCTTGAATAAACAGGAAACCTCTTTCATCTGATTACACGTATCAGAGATGAAGCCTTTCAGGGGACATGACATATTCTAGGTGCTTAAACTATGTTGACATTTTAACAATCCATCTTCTTAACCTGTATTAGTCAAGGAAGCACAGACAACTGGAATCCATGGCAAAGCTGGCTGAAACCTGCCTCAGCCTGATCTGTAGCAAGAAGATCCTAAAGTACTCTCTTTCTCTGGGCTTTTTTGTTTTGTTTTGTTTAAGGAGCGAGCTTTCTGAACAACAGCAACAAGAAAAAGTAAGTAAAAGATACAATGGATATACTGCATTAAGCATACTGTGAAGTTCCATTTTTGTTGCAAATGGATGACTGCATCAGAGGCAGCCACCCTGGTAGCTGCAGCCCCAGCATCAGCCAGGGCAAGGTGCAGAGGCTCCGGGGCTCCCTCCTCAGGCTGCTGGGAACAAGGGGCACCAAGTCAGTTTGCTGGTCCAGGCGTACCTACACATGCTGCAATTCTGCCTGAAGCAGTATTGTAGATATATCGTAAATGGAATACACAAGAAATCAATCTGTTATGGTCCCATATTCCAAAAGTAGCAGCTTTTCTTTTGAAGCTAGGAATTCTAATGGAGAGAAGAAATTAGAGGGTCAGGGAGAATATATGTATTTATCTCAAGAGATATTTATCTGAATGAAAAAAAAAAAAAGAAGAAAGGAAAGGAAAGGAAATAACCAATATTCACATTTGTATGAGGATTTTCCCTACACATCAAAATAGACTCTTCCAATCTTTTTGGACAAGATAAGAAGTTTTTATGACTAATCAATCAATCAGAAGTCAAAATATTTTTAACTAGATACGCAAAATAATAGTGGAGTGCTACAAAGTGTAATTTGTTATGGCATGTATGGTGTTCCTGAAGTCCTCCATTGAAGTTGGTGCACAATTTTTTACCAGTGAAAAATGTAGCACTGCAGCATGAAACTTGATCAGGTTTTGAAGAATAGCAAAAAAACAAACAAACAAAACAAACAAACAAAAAAAAACACCACAAACGAAACAGCCAAACAAAAACCACAGCTAAATATGTATGCATACATATCCAGCAGTACTCAGTGAAAGAAGAGGAAATTAAGTTCAGTGGAATGGTTTCTGTTGTCTACCCTGTTCTGTGAGTCCCTTAAGGTATACGTACATAAATTAAGTATGAGTATTCCTGAATTTTAAGAAACAAATCATATCATCCAAGGTTGTTCCAAATCCCACTGAACTCCACGGTAATCACTGTCAGCAGCTGCAGAGAAAATACTTTTAAAATTGGTTTAAGATCTGAAGTTGCTCATGTAAGGAAACAGGTTTGGATTATAACACACAGCACGCCAAGAGCTGTTACACGAGTATCTTAATTTCTTCAGACCTTTCATCTCAAAATATAAAACTACACAGAGCTACTTCCACAGCCGTCCTGTAGGCTGGGTTTCCACTCACATTTTACACAAGCGTAGGGTGACACTGACGCCAAAAGGAAGACTTCAACCTGTTTTAGACCAATGTTCCCTTAAAAACAGGGGGAAAATACATGACCAATTAGAGGAGAGGATGGCACTGATTTTTCTAGTAACACTGTCCGCTTTAACCTCAAAAGCTGTGTGCAACATAAATAGACATTTAAGTATTTTTAAGGCCTGGACGTTACAGGATGAATCCCGTGTGTAAACCTAAATTCTCCACTGTTTTTAAAGTGTAGCCACACCTGAGGTTGGTAGAAAAACCTCTTTCAGCAGTACACGTTATCCAAGGGTTCAGCACAGAAGGGCAGAAGTCAAATCTTACAGCAAGAACAACAGAGATAGACAAAAATCAGTAACAAATTATGTGAAAACCTAAAAGAAATGCTTTAATTATATCAACTAGTCTGGGTTCTGGCTTCATCCTTCATCACAAAAACCTTTAAAACTAGAATTCTCCACAATCATACTCCAAAATCTACTGTCCCACTATGATGGGAATGTCCTATACACGAACATTTCTGGGGAGACCAGGATTCTCTTTCAAACCCTGTCCTAGTCCCATTCTTCCTATCCTGAACTGTTTGGCAAATTCATAATTGGTGAAGGCAACGCAGGCAGCTCAGACCTAGCACAAAGGAGTTAGTTGCTTTTGGAGCAGACAGCACGCCATGTTCTATTCTGTTCTGAGAAAGTTAGGGATGCAAAAATTTCCAGAAGAAAGAAAAAAAAGTCAGTTTTAATGACTTAAAGAGCTTAGGGAGAAATTTAAAGAAGCAACCGTGCATGGCCTCTTTAAATAATAATTCAAAGTGTAAGAAAGGAGTTCAGAAAGCAAATTTATAAAAAACACTATATCAACAACAAATTATTTATTCTTCTACAATGAATTGCACTTGTGGTGGGATTCATTTCCTTGTTTATACTTCCCTCAGCGAAAGGTGCCTGAACTGCATTGTTTGCCTGAGTGAGGTTTACCAGATGACTTTTTTCTTTAACCCTGCAGTAATGGAATATCAAAGTGAAGAAAAATAAACAGAGAAGAAAGACCAGCAGATGCTCAGAGTCCTGGAATAGTCACCCTACTATGGAAAGACAAAGGGTTAACACTGCCAGGATCTGATTTTGTTGTCCCCCCAAAAAACCAGAGGAACTGCAAAGCATGTTATGGACCACAGAAGCATTCTGTCCACACCACACTATGCTGAACATGTTGACATATCCCTCTAACAGTGAATTACATCAAGCTATAATAAAAAGCTTGACTGGAATTTTGGAGGCTAGTAGGGGGGAAGAAATATTTTCTAGAAGTTGAAATGTTTTCCTTTGTTGCTTTTAAATTCCAATTTCTGCGAGGATATGAATGAAAAAACTATTTAGAGCTGTTAATTCATGTTTCCATTTTGAATAGGAAAAATTCCTTAGCATCCAGTTCTATCAACTCTAACACCCTATGATATGCTTAGGATGTTGCTGCGGTTCAACACCAACCTTAATGAAGTCCTATTTGCCAGCTAAAAAGTGACCGATGTCAAATATAAAGTATTGTCCTACTGGAACTGTTAAAACCAACAGCTATCAAAACCACCAAATCTGCAGAATCACTGATGTCCTCAGGAACAATTTAGAAAACATCACGTACTTATCAATACCTCAGTTAACATCTCATAATGCAACATATAACTCAATTACAGTTTTCAAATAATTGCTTCTATAATAACCACACACACCACTAACAACATGAACAAATTTAACACCAGAACAGTATGCAGTCAGACTGTGGTTCACAGACCAGTCTCTGCCTGCAGCCTTTGGCCAACAGTCCAGAGACTCAACTACAGTCACTGCCTCACGAGTGCAACACAGAGAGCCATGTACTCATGAACTTGCCTAATCCCATTTATACCACCTGATTTATGGATGGCTTCTCCTTAAGCTTTTAAATTTTCAATACTGGAAAAAACAATAATCTGATTTTAAAACCCTTCTGACCGCTGTTGCTGGAATTAACAGAAACACATCCTTTAGCCATCAATAACACAACTATTCCCCTATTCCCAGCCTCCTGTTTGCAGATTTCCAAGCTACTCTTGGGTAAAACATTGTTTGCCCAGTTCTTTAACTTAAAAGACTTGCACATACATTCTTCCTCTGTAATACAGAGCTACTAAAAACAGGAGCTACTCATCATCAGATTTAAACCTATTTCCTGAGTGATTAAGGTTTGTACAGATACGAATGCCAGGATGAACATGACAAAGTCAGAAAAGTTGATACGGGACAAGTCAGCTCTAGGGTTCAGCTACATCTTATTGTACTGTGGCTTTGGTAGTTGCTTAATTCAACAAAAGCAGAAGAGGATCTACATACTAAGTACAATTTTCTTTCAATAGTTGAAACAAAAAACTTAAAACTACATAATGATGCAGACTTGAACACATGTTTTACTCTCTCTGCATCTTTGGCTCAGACTACGGGCACTACACCATGCAGCAATAAGTGGTCTGCAGCCCCATCAGTCACTCTGGTGAATTCGTGGCTCAAGTGCATGAGATGCTCAGCTAATGCACTTCCTCATACTTATGCAGCTACCTTTCAAGGTAGACTTGTTATTTATCAGTCTTAAGAACATACATGTTGTGACAGTAAGGAACTACATAAATGTCTAACAAGTAATCAATCATCTTTGTCTTTACAGTAATGAAACATTACTACCCCTTGTAGACAGGGAAGAAAAAGTGGGGAAAACTCAGATCCAGTTCCACTAACAAGTTATGATGCAGGCTTGGGATCCTTACTTTCTCAGGATTCCTTCAGAGCTGGATGGAAATACTTTCAAGGGAGCATTATTTCTTGAGGATAAACAGAAACCAGGAGCTAACATGTATGCGTGTGCTTTACAATGTGTGTAAAGCTGGACATAATAAGGTATGCTCCCTGGATCTGAGACTGGCAAGTAAATTAGCTACAAATAAGACACTGCATGTGTTGCCAAGGTACAGATTTGATGCCTTGCTGACTTCAAAACAGATAAAAGGGTCCACAGATTCATCTTCCTCCAAGACTCAGAGATTTTCTCTAGCACCTTGCATGAAGGCAAATGTTTACTGATTTTCATTACCTAGAATATAAAACTGCCATCAGTTGTAAAGTATTCCAGCCACTACCAAGATGTAATTGAAATGGCAAACTACAGGTGAAGGTTGCATAATCTCCTGATTCATTCAGTTTCTTTTCCTAAGCCTTGACAAACACATCAGAGACTACAAAAAGGTGCTGGTTAACATTTACACCTCTCAAAGCTCAACAACACTGCTCATTTTCTCAGGCTCACACACACTAATGGTAAATATCAGTTTTGTGGACAAGGAAAGCGCCACAGAAGAAACATTAAAAACAACCAGAATGATGACTAGTTTGTAACTCCAACCCTGAAGCCTGCAATTTGAGTAGAATTCCTTTTACTTTCTTTAATGAATTCCTCTGCTTCTGTCATGCAGCTAGTCCAACACATTTCCTCCTGCTATGATTATCAAAAAGGAAAACCAGCTAGAATAAACATCAAAGAGCCGGCATTATTGCCTTCTGGGAAACCAGAGTATTTTTCAAAGCTGCAGATAAAAAATGACCAGTGAACTTTCTGATCCCTTGACAGAAGTGTGTACAAAACCTGATATAATGTGAGCACTACCCAAAAGGCCATATTTACATGCACAAAATTTGGTGGAGAAGGACTGCAACCACGGCTGGAGAGAAGTACAGAAGATCCAAACTATCCTGCACTGAAAACATCAGCTCAATGCTTCTTCCTTTCTCTTCCAACCCTTTGTAACCATATCTCCACAGGCACATATACCATAAATTCATTCTACCTAATTTATTCTACTTCAAATGAGGGTGTTCAAAAAGCCTCACCTTTATTTCTAGTCCTGGCACAGACAACAAATCCTGCTGAGTTACCTCATGAAAATAGTTGTGAACTAGTGTACTACTCATGTTACTTGTCATCTTCCTCACAGGTAAAAACAAAGACGATGTTGGTAACATGAACAGTATCACAGAATCATAAAATCACAAAGGTGTAAAAGACCTCCATGATCATCCAAGTCCAACAATCCACCTACCACCAATATCTCCCCACTAACCCACGTCCCTTAGTACAGCATTTAAACATTTCTTGAACACGTCCAAGGATGGTGACTCCTCCACCTCCCTGGGCAGCCCAGTTCATTCTAGTGTCCAACCACTCTTTTGGAGAAGAAATTTTTCCTTATGTCCAACCTGAATTTCCAGGATGCCGCAGGCCTTCTTGGCTACCTGGGTACACTGTTGGCTCATGTTCAGCTGAGCATCAACCAATACCCCTGATTTATGTGTTTTTGATAAAACCGGAAAGTTTTTCTTGACCATTTGCTATTGCATAAAATCCCTCAAAATCATAAAGTTAAGCTGACAATTGAAATGTTAGCTACTGTATTGCAAAAGTTTTCCTAAGGCAGAACAACAAAAATCCTACTGACTTCAGCATCCAGCAGTTTAGATCTTAAATTCCTTTCCTTTCCAAATTCCATTTCCTCCTTTCCAAATTCCTTTCCTTAATTCCATGCTATTGAGCACAAGGAGGTAGTTCTAACCACAGGACAAACTTCCAAGGGGATTTAGATGGATTAAATCAGTGTTAACTCCAGACCACCCAGACTTGCATCTGCCATTTCTAAGGGTGAGAGACCACAAACAAAAAGAAAACCAAGTACCCTCTAGGTTCAGAACTGAACAAAACCACAGACTCCCAAACCCTCACTACAGGTACTCCATGCATGCACATGTACCTCTGCAATAGGTCTCTCAGCAGCTTCAAGCAGCCTGTGTGGATGCCCAGGCATCCATCTCCTGCTGGAAACAGCATTGTCCACCTGCACCTGCACTCCCCATTCTCCGCAAAGCTCTGACCCAAACTCAGCGAAATCATTCCTCCAGACTACATCAGGGTCTCTAGTCCCTGAGCAATATGTCATTTCAGCTGTTCGGAGATGTTCCAGAAACTCATGCTGGGGATGAACTGGTTAAGAAATTGAGGCTGAAAAAACATAATAGCCTTAATCCTACGGTGTAGTATTTCAAAATTATTTTGTTGCACACTGTGAACTTGTGCTGACACACACTGCTAACTTAGGTAAGTAGCACAGCTTTGCCCAACTGATGACTGACCTGAGCAGAAGGCATTTCAGTTGAAGTTTAACTTCTGTACACAAGTCATGTCACACTGTTGGAAAACCTGGGATGTTGTAAGTGTGGGAAAGCCCCATGCCATTGGCTCATGTGAGAGTCAGTCTGCAGTCCACAGCCTAGAAACAACAACATTATCTAGCCCGCAGCAAATGGCAGTCAGCTATTGCTCAAGTGTTCTCAAGGCTGCAGAGCCAAAGACTGAAGTTACACAATCAAGATAACTTCTCTACCCTGCCTCACTGGGCAAATGCTTGCAAGTTTTCATCTGGATGAAAAACAAAAAAAAATAAAAATCAGTATTTTCTTTGCTACACCCTTGAAGTTTCACACTGCACTGAACAAGAGAAACTAAACTAGGAAATGCCAATTGCCATTTTCATTGGCGTGAGACTTAGGATTTCAGTCATTCCGTTGGCAACATCCAACAAAACCAGGAAAATGAAGGTGGATTAAAATAACTATCATTTACAACTTCATTGGCCATACACAGAGAAGCCTACAGGACTATTTACCCTATTTTCCTACAAATAAAGCACTGTCTTTGCAGTATATTTTCCAGTATATCAATCTAGTCTGCTTTTAAAAGTTCCAAATACAGAAACATTTGCCAGCTGTAAGGAAAATTTACCACATCCTTTCAGTGGTACTTGGATTTTCAGTCAGTAACAATCATACATACAGAACCAAGCCAAAAAGTTTTATGCAACATATGTTTCATCCAGTACAAATTATTTCTACATCTAATGCCATAAAAGCTATTTGAAAAGTGTAAGTTAAGAGAGAATGCATATTCAAGGAAAATTATTTCCATGCACCAACATCTTTCTAAGAATCTCCAAGTTTACACTGACTTCAGTGCCTATTCCTGATTTCCATTTTAAGGCAGCTATGAGTCTTTTTTCAGATATTAGAAAATCTTCGGTCAGACTGAGCACTTACATTACTGAAGACTATACAGAAAATATACAGCAAAGCTAAGAATGGGAGTAAATCTGCGCGATACCTTAATCAGGCGATACCCAATCAGACTACAGACTGTCCAACTCAAAGGTCAGAAAGTTTTAAGAAGTAATGACAATCCTTTCTTCATGATATCTCAAGTACAGAGCCAAAACTTCACGGGTTTTTTTTTTGGAAAATAAATGGAACGCCGTACAGAAAAACTCAAGATTGCTATTTTTATTAAATCATATTTGAAGGAAGCAGTAATATCTCTAAGAAACATCAGCTGAAGGTCAAGTGAATCATTATCATTTTAAGTAAAACTGCTGTTCAAAAACATTAACGTGGTATTCTTTTCATATTTGGAAATGCTTCCCAAAACAAGGGATTTTTGACACAATTCCTATTTTCCTTTATGTGGAAGCTTCTTGAAGAGGGAAAAGAGGAAGGTCTGGAAATGCCCATGGAAGTGAAAAATCTTGTGTTCAAGAAACATTTAG
Organism: Perdix hodgsoniae; assembly: GCA_035772895.1. Lineage (NCBI taxonomy): Eukaryota > Metazoa > Chordata > Aves > Galliformes > Phasianidae > Perdix > Perdix hodgsoniae. The sequence goes on along the minus strand of JAPSGF010000001.1, from coordinate 22,046,271 downwards.
ATGTTGCACTAAGGGACGTGGTTTAGTGGGGAAATATTGGTGGTAGGTGAATGGTTTGACTGGATGATCTTGGAAGTTTTTTCCAATCTTGCTGATTCTATAATCTGTCTCTGCTGTCACCAGCTTAGAAAAACATTAGAAGAGAAAGGTAGCCTTTGATTTTAGAAGTTTCATCTATGAAAGCTTTTGACATGACGCTGCTGCTAGGTAGAATGAAGTTTGTTATAAAGACTTTACCACTTAAAAAGGACGGTGCCTTTTAAGTCTTAGTTTTGCCTTTAAGTTACCAGTATTCTTTTTGTTGATGTTTAAACACCATTTTGCCTTGAATTTTACTTCTTTCTTCAAAGGTTTGCTGATTCCAACTCATCTGATCCAACTCATCTAGAACGACCTTCTTTCCCATCCTGTAACAAGGCATGCAGTGGAAGTCAGAGCATGCTTTCAAGGACAGAACTTGATTTCAAAGGTCTCAGTCTTTGCTATAAGTGTTTTACCAGTTCTAGCTGAAGTGAAAACACCTCAGTGAATATAAATATCATTACACATCTGCAGACACTGGGCAGAAACAACAACTCTTTCTGAATAGCAGCCATTGGGAGATTCAAAGACTGCAAATTTTTGCAAAGGGAAACAATTCAGCCACCAAAAACAAATGTACTGCACCTGAAGAATGGTGTCCTGAAAATCTCAGCACACAGGATCAGAATTTTAAAAATTACATGCTGCACTGCTAACTAGCTTTCCAAACAACTCTTTAAGAGTAATTCTATACTCAGATATTAAATGTATAAAGTTATAATACATTTTCTCTTCACATCTATAAAATAGGCGCGCTTCTCAAAATTTAGAAGTTATTTCCCAGGAAAGATAGCTAATTCTTCCCTTCTTGAACGTGGTTGCATCTTACAATTTCTGCTTCTACTAGAAAACCAAATGGGTAAATGACATGACAAGGCTCCAATGCCATTTTTCCTTGTTGATTCCAGTCTAACATACCAAGGTGGGCTTTATTAAAATAATAGGCACCTACAAATTCTACAGTCATGTCTCTGATATCAGGCCAGTAATAAATCACTTTTTTCACAGCTAAATTAAGGATTTATTCATGACAAAAACTACAGACTCGCTTTATTGTTTTCTTGAAGTCATACAAGCCCTCCTGAAATCTATAAAATTAATTTCTGTAACTAAGCCAACACATGAGATACATCCCTCCCAGGGTTTGAAAACAAAACAAAAAAAGAGCAATTGATCTTGTCAGTTGATAAAATTACTGTTTCTGATTAAGTTCCTATCCATGTTGTGCCCATACATATTAGTTAAACTTTAACTCACCTATTCATCCTATCTTCTATCAGCATCCTTCCAGCTGAAGAGGTTCACCCTCCACTTGTTTTCACAAAACAACATGAATGAGCATGTCAAGCAATTTACAGTCAAAGAACAAACAGAAGTGTCTCTCAGGTCCTGTACTCTCGTACAGGGCTGTTAGTACAGGACAAGCAAACAAATCAAATCCATTTACTGGCTAAACATACTCAACCACTGATCCCCATTGACAAAGACACCAATGGACCAATTTCACAATTCTGATAAAAGCTGAATATTTCCATTATACACTAATGGGATTGCTTATGAGTACCCACAGTTGGTTTTAATACCTGAATTAGGTACCATTGGCAGAATCCAAAATAAGCTAAAAATTATGAGGTGAGGAAGAACTAATTTATCTTATGTGAATGATCATTTAGTAGTGAAGGTTTGTAGCAGGGCTGAAACCGGCCCTCCAAATAAAACTGGACTTTGAATTACTGCTTAAGGTAGAACTTGAAGTAGAAATAAAACAACAAGAAGAAAAAAAAAAACAACACTCAGCAAATAACTGATAAATGTTAAACACCTGCTTTCCATCCTGTTTGTATTTTTATTCACACAATGTGTACGCAGTCAGGGCATCTTTGCCACTGAATGACTAAGAGCACTGGAATCAAGTCAAATAGTAACCCCTCAAATAACAGCAGTTTCTGTTCCCTGTGTAAGGCAAAAAGACCTGCCTAGCTATCTTAGTTACAAATTGAAGAAGTGTTATTTACAAATATTACCTCCCCCTGTGACAAAACTCTACCACGTTATGTCAAGCAAGGCTGAACACACAGACTGCATTAAAGAGACATGCCATTTGAGAAGCAAAATAGACGGAATTTCACCTCAGCCTGTTCCAGTGCCCTGCTCCCAGCAATCCGTTATTTAACAGACTTTGTCCACCACAGTGATGTTAAAATGTTAACTACAGTGATTATTTTCCAAAAAGTGCAAGAAAAAGCCAGATCTTCTATTTATACACAGATTTATCTTTACCGTCTCCAACATGTTTTGATTTGGTTACACAAGGGGCAGTGAAAACATCTTATACCTCACATAACCATACTTTGGTGCAGACTCTGTCCAGAAACACCCACTCTACACTGCAAATACCTTGAAGCCATTGGACTGTATCAGAGGACATTAGCTGCTTCTGCACCAGCATTTAGCACAGCTGCACAGCTTCCTGGCACTGTTTTCTGCACGCCTTTCTAAATCAGAAAAGTATGCTTATACAAAGATACCCTCTATCCTGATGTGTTTTATTTCTCTTGCACAGCTCCTTACTGCCCCTTCTATCAAGGGACACAAGGGCAACAAATAGTTACACCTCTTGTGAATATTTCTTCTACAATTTTAGGCAAAGGAATGTCTTATACTTGAACATGCATAAGGAATACCTTCCAGACATCGTCTAATATAAACAATGTATTGGATTATCTCCAGATGTCTGTTGGAAAACACATTTCGGTACACAACACACAAAAGAGAATACATTGCATAAAACAGCTGTTAATAAAAGCATTTAATACCTTACTGACATTAACATAATTTCATCTTCAGATATGACAAGTGTCAAAGTAGCATTAGAACCTACATGAAGCAGAAGAGTATAGGGTACCTGTTCCACATGACTGAACTCCACATGCAACTCCAATGGCAACTGCTGCTTTATTTGATCCTGCACATTTTCTAAATTGAAAGCTTGTTTATTCTTCCAAACTACAAGAATAGTATAACTACATTTTTATTGCCATAATTAACACAGCATTTAGCTACTCAATTAATGTATTCCTGTTATAACTATAACATATTCTTCACTAGCGGTTTTCACCACGGTCTAGACTGTACCTTAGCCGTCCTGGATATGTTTTGAATTGGTCACAAAGTGGGTGAATGTACAAAGTGAAGGACAGGAGAGGACAACATCATTCCAAAAAACTCTAAGCTCAGGAAATCTGTCTAAAGAAAACAATACCATTTAGGTTAACTATTCTTCTCTTTCAGAGATACAATCAAAATTTCAGACACCATCTCACCAACTTGTAGGAGGAAACTACTAAGAAGGTACCAACAGATTTCATACGTTTTTTTTATTTGTTGTCAGAAGAGAAAACTAAACTGATAAAATCCAAAGTATATTCATCTTGTGCATTCAAAAGAGCCTAGATAGAACTATGAGTACAAGATGAGAGACAGCTCTCCCATCTGTTTTTAAAGGACAGCAAGTTCTCATTCATGCCTAAGTGAGTGATAATAAGGGAAGGCTTTGATAGCTTTCTCACAGCAAGCTTTGTAATTGTGCAAGTTATAGTCTTAATTGTAAATGCAAGAATACAATAATCAAGAAAGAATTTCTTTGTTTCCAGCATCTCTTCTCCCTCTGAAGTACCAGTTTTGGCTACTGCCAGAAACTGCTTGCTGGTTTTAAGAGACCAACTACAACACAGCTTACATTAATTTGAGTTCACAGTATGAACTCAAGTATGAACGGGTAAGTATGCAAAGCATCACCCTCAGACATTTGTTGAAGGATCATTTCAATAACTTTCTTCAATTCAAATATATTGTTTGGGGGCAGGGAGGCTCAAATAAATGCAGCTTAACCTTGTCAGTGTAACGTTTTTTGCAAAGCTTGAACTCCTTGAAATGGAGTTTTTTGTCTGCACTTACGGCTGTGAAAACAGCTTCAGGATTAAAGCCAAGCACTGCCTACGTGCCACAAGAGAAGAGCAACATGGCCACCAGATCAAGATTAGAAAGATTACGCACATGAAAGCAGTTAGAGTGGTTAATCTGCTACTACACCTACAGTAACTGGGCGTAGCTGCACCCTTTCTAACAATGTCAAGGTTGTATTCGTTTAGCCATCCGAGACACGTGAAGAGACAAACAGTTTCTGGCACTGCAATCCACTGTGGTCTACTTAGAGCACGTGGCTATCTTAGCAGTGATTCAAAGCAGGAGAAGGTTGAGGTCGCTCCTCAGCCAGACGTGATGACTTAGGACAAAAATATTTTAACTCTCTGCGGGTTGGGTGAATTTTGGTTCTGTGGGAGCTGTGCCTCCCACAAGCAGAAAGCAGTCATTTACTTAGTATAGAAGAGAATAAATTATTTCTAACCTTAGCAGACCTTCATCTTTCACAGACAATTACTCAAAATACACATCACAATGGATTCAACTGGACCTGCAATAGTAATAAGGGCAATCCTCAGAAAAAAGCTGAGCATCTGGTGGCTTAAGGCATTTTATTTACTACTTCAATTAAAGTAGATCATAAGCTATCTACTTATCCACTGGCCTCTGAAGAAATTGTTCTGAATAAAAGCAATTTTAGTTCCTATATTCATTTACCAAGAGTACATAGGAGGCCACAAAGGAAGCTCCCACATGCAGCATTCCACACTGCTCACCTGGGCGCAGATGGGGCCACTGTGGGAGTAGAAAGTGATGGAAGAGAGATATAGTTCATAATCTTCTCCAGAGGTCCATTAATACCAAATCAATATTTCTTCACCAAGAGGAAATACGCATCCTGCGCATAAACTGAGCACTGCACACTGAAATATGCAAGTATTAAAATACAGCTATATGGTGACATACAGCAGCTCACTCAAAGTATTAGTAATTTTTACAAGGAAGGTACTAGAAAACAGCGAGGCCGACAGATTGGGTGCAGATCACACAGCTCTGATGCACAGTTTTCCTTATTCTACTACTAATACTATTAATTTTTACTACACTGTATTGGTGGATATGGATGAAGCTTTTCTCTATATCTCATTTCTCCTCCACTAGTGTTATGAGCACTGTTCAACAGCTGCCTTTTGTATGTCAGCCACCTTGAGAGAAGAGGGGGGAAAAAAAAACAAAATGCTCTTAAAGCACACTTTGGTTTCCTTACAGTGTAATGGCTTACATACAGGAAAATCAGTTATAATTTTCAGAGCAGTATGTTAAGTCTATTTTTATCATTTTAAACAAATGTAAATCCATAGAAATAGTCGCGTAACAAAGCTGAAGCACAGGTACAAACACTACAGGGCAGTTTGGGGCAAAAATTAGGAATGTCCTAGGCATGAAACTCCAAAAAGCAACAGGCAGCATGCACTGAGATGATAGCATAAGGCAAAGAACACCCATGAGCGTGGAAAATGTTACTTACACTGAGCATAGCATGTGGACACAGAATAATTGCAATACTTTAGGAAATACTGAAGAACAATTATAACTTTTCACAGAAATGTTTCAGATACAGAAGAAGAGTTTTAAAGAAGAACCTCTCCCCTGTGTAACACCTGAAGTGCTTGAAGTTCTTCCTTTGTGTTATTGGCTGTCTTTTCACTTCTGAACTGCGAAGTTCGCTACTTGTTTTTCCTACATCCAGTGCATACAAATTTTGAAGTAACAAGTGTCCATACTGAAAGATGGTGTAAAAGATTACAGGCTGAGTTGTGCATTGCAGATTAGGAGATACTTCGTGCTTACTCTTCATCGTGTATAAACATTCTTAAGCATGCAGCTTATGCTGGACTGGGTTTACTACATTCTAACTGCCAGGAAAACCTTATTTCATATATTGTATACAGGAAATGGCAGATATGCAGTCAGATATACTGACTTTTTACATACATGCTTTTAAAGTTCGAGAGTTAATGTTTCTTCCAGCAATTTAGGTCCTTGCCATCTACCAAGCACCGCAGCCAGTTCAGGCAGGGCTCCCACAGCTGTTTCCTTCCCCACGTGGCAGTGACAACCTGAGCAGCTTGTATCAATAGTACTTCCAGCTTTATCAAGCTAAGGAACTGCTCAAAATTTAAACCAACCCCACCCTTCCACCTTTTTGATCAGTTCTCCTAGTTGACTTCCGTTTCTGACCCAGCCCACTGGTGGCCTCAGGGAGTCCAGCCAGCTGACCGGAGTAAGGGAGAAGTACAGCCCAGAAGTGACATTTCAGAGGTCACTGGTGAGCAGGGCACAGGGATGCCACAAAGATTGTCACAGCCGTATCTGCACTGCTTGTGGGTGGGAGGGAGTTACACGAGAATTCTGTTTCTGCAGCAAGGCAGACTTTAAAAAGCACCATCCTTGCTTACCATCACCTACTTATTAATTTCTCCTGGCATGCTTTTCCAGAAGGTTATTTTTAGCCTGGATTTATTCCCCAAAGTGTGCCATGCAGTGAAACAATAAATACTTAAACCAATGCTGAACTCCAACACAAGGAAAGGAACAAATATTCACCTAACTGGCCCATTAAAAAAAATACAAACAAAAAAGAAACTATTTAGCTGTACTACACCTCATTACTACAGTTTAGGCATGAGCTTAAACAGATATATTTATGTCAGTAGACCTTAAAGCTCAGCTTCCATTATAAGGGAGTTTGCCTTTTTTATTTATTTTTAAATCCCAAACCAGCAGCTGTATTCACCTCTAAACCTTTGATAAATCAAGAGCACAAATAAAAGAAAATGCCAACCTTTTATCAGTGATTTAAGCAACCAAATTTCATAGAAGGCAGTAATTCTATTTTTACGAGATCAACTGGCACAAGTTACTACAAAACAAAAAAGCCTTTCCAACAAGTTCCTCATCAGTTGGTTTGAATTTTTATTAATAGCTCTATTCCTGTTTACAGGTACAGGACGAGAAACAAAGGAAGAAAACAAAAAATATTTTGAATATAATCATTCTGGAATAAGAAAAACATTTTCAAGCTCCAAAATCAATTCTTCTCTGGTAATGTAAATAAGAAAGTGTCACTTAAAACATTAAATGATTCTTAGAAAGTTAGGTATCATCTGTTTAGTCAATTTATCATTACTGTAACTATGCTACTGTACGTACTGTGCTAGCATATATTCTGGTCTTACCACCTATTACCATCTGGAATCTATACCAAGTATGTGATCCTTCTCTTTCACTCTGGATGTATCTCAGGTTATTTTGTTTCTGAAATTCTTATTTGTTAGGAAAAGTATTATAGTATTATGCAAGACATCAATGAGATACCACCTGGAATAATACGCACTTCAAAACAGAAGAGGATTACTGGAAAGTGGAATGAAGAATCTAGCTCACAAGGAATGAATTTAATCTGAATTAGAATTCGAATTGAATGCAAAAAGAACAGCCCACCACCTCACTTGACCACACTGAAACACTAATACATACTTCCAGGGAGCAATCTCAGAAGAGGAAACCAAATTACACTGGCACAAAGTATATCATACGCAAAAGAAGATGTTCAATACCTTCCTAAAGGTACAAACTAGGCAGAAAAAAAACCATGTAAATTAGAAAACACAAAAGAAATGTGTAATCATCTAAGAATTAGGGCTCTAAAACATCCTCCTCTCCTCCCCAGAGAAACATGAAGAAACCTCCTAACAAGCTTTGAGACAGAATTTTTCTAGCTCGTGAAAAGGGGATGATTATCATAGTTGCCTGTGAAAGCAGAATTGCTTGGTTCCAGCAAGTCCACAAAGTTCACACAGGAAATGAAATCTCAAAATAGCATCTGTGCTAGCAGCAGCAACAGGCATATAAAGAATCAATTTTAGCTTCCAGGGCACTTCAAATTCTGGATATTTTCATACCATGATCCCTACCTCAAGTGTTTTCCACTTACTCCTGTTGACCTCTCATTTCACTGAACCCTACTCTAAGGCATTTCAGCCTGACCCTACAGAGTTAACTGCATTGTTCTGCTGCCTCCATTTTCTTCTGTGCTAGTGCACATGGTGGCACAGCAGAAGAGCTGACAGCATCCAAGCCAGTGCAAGGGTAGATTAAAAAGCTGTCCAGGGTTGGTTCAGCTGGGTGCAATGAATGTAGAAACTAGAGCAAGGTGTGCCACAAGAGCAAAAGGCTGGGTGAAAGGACTGCTACATCAGCTCATGTCGTCCTTGAAGCCACTGCCTAAGCAAGACTCTTGAATTCTTTTGAAACATTTTTATGGGAAGTCATAGAGAAACAATTCACCACTGTACATGTAGCAGTAGATAATAACGTGATTGCATATAAAAGTCAATTTAGAGTGCTTCAATACAGAAACAAGTCCAGTTTCTGATGTAGTCTGCAGCAAAATAATAAAAAAAATTGTTTACACCAAATTCCCAGACATATTACATTCCTCTTAAAAATAAATAGAAAAAAAATCACAAAAGATCAAATTCCCCTCCTTGCCAAATCCACACACACACACTGAAGTTAAGTATGCCTGAAACACTGTGACCTACTCCTTTCTCTCAGCTGCCAAGCAACACTTCACTAGGAGTGCACCAATGTTTTTCAAAGCCCTGTGTGTATACAGAAGAGACATTCAAACTAAGACTGCATTAAAAAGTCTCCATGGAAGAGACTCTCTTTCTAATATAGATGAAGATAACAGTGTTCACACGGTTTTCAGCATTTCCTGTCAATGAGCCCAGCAGTTCAATACCCAGCCTTTCTGTTCCAGCAGTTATTTGCCCTGACGTGTCCACATAGGCAAGGGCAGATTACAGGTACCTTTCCACAGATCTCAGCACCGATCACACAAACAGCACAGCAATTCACCCAGTCCTTCTCGCCCAGCTGAGGACAAGGAGGTTATCAGTCTGGAATATATGATCAGGCCTTTCTCAAGCAGGCTGTTAGCAAGAAACACTATGGGAAACCTGTTTATTATGTTTCCACTCCACTGTTGCTGCCATTGAACTCCACCCATCCCTGATATGTGTTTATACAGGTGAATTGCCAAAGAAAGAAAACCTTCCTCTGTACCTGAGCCCCATGGTTTAATTCTTCATTTACTCAGGTTCGTAAAAACTGATAAAATGCCAAAAGGAATTTCCTCAGAGTTGAGCAAACAAGCTACAATAAAAACATGACAAAGAGGTAGCAAACAAGGCAATGGAAGTTAATTATTACCAATGTAAAGTGTGTCATTTCTCTTTCACAATACAGGTTTGACTGCCTGCACACGCTGCCAGGTGAGCTTAAAGAACCAGAGTGGGCTGCAAGGAAATGGCCCAGCAGGAAGGAATTCAAGAGGCATCCACAAGGTCTTAAGCCTCTCAAATCCTTTGTTTCAGCTCAAGGATTGATCTGAACAAGGGTGGGTATGAACATATGTGCCACTTTGTTCATTCTCTCTGCTTCTTTCCCATCAAGTAACTGAGAAGTGGGCAGGCCAGTAGGGGGGAAGCAGCTTCTGGTGTTAGATAACGAACCACAGCCTGAAGGACAAAGCTCCCCAGGTGCGTTAGGTGGTGGCAGCAAAGGAGATCACCAGTTTTGACACTTCCACTGGGTTCCTGCCAAGGTGTTCCACTTTATTCCAGGGGAGAATAAACCCAATGGGCACCTGATTGAGACCACTTCTTGAGCATGACAGAACAGGGCCACCCACGTGCAGGCAGGCCAGGTGTCACAGTGCTGCAAAGGCCTACAGCTCTCACGTGACAGGGCTGCCACAGCCACGGGTCAGCCACCCCCATCTAGTCCCTCAGCCATCTTCTGATGCCTCTGATCTTTATCTACATGGACTCTCTAGGTCAAACACCCTGAAGAGTGTATTTGTTTTCTTATTTCCACATCACACACTCTGGCTCACCATCTCTCTAACATCATTTTTCCAACCACTCCCTGTAGAACTGATTCCCAAACCACGGTCTGGAAACTGGTGGCTTTGGCAGCAAGCACCAGGAACCACAATTAAGAGAAAACACTAAATTTGTTTCTGATGCACAGCCTGCAATAAAGTCTGAGAGTTCACAGTGTTCTTGTGGTAAAAACCACCACTTTTGGTATTATTTAATACACATTAAAACAATCACAGGAAGTGATCAGTTGCCTGCACACAAAGTTTGTGGTTAATCTTTGAACATCAGCCATAACACCATCTTAAAGTCTGCCTCACTGCAATATAGATTTCTTTACATGCTTTATTGAAATTATATTGCCTATATTGCCTATTAACTAAATTAATACTGGACTAAACAGCCCAACTAGTGAACAATCAGACATCATGTACAAACGAAATGTTCTCCAATTTATTTTTTCCCAGCTGGAATTACATCTGGTGATCTAAAGGAGAGACTGCAATAAAGCAAGTAGTAAATCTCCAGAAGATATTTCCAGTTAACCCAAATGCAGGGGTGAAAGTACTAGATGCTGTATAAACTGTGTACCGGAAGGTATCCAGAAAAAGGAGTCCATAGCTCAAACCGAGAAGCTCATTCACAAGTGACAATTTCTTTGTAATATGAGAATGGGAGGAAGCACTCCAGCACTTAAGTCACATTCATATACTTTTATTTCCATAGAAGGATATTTTCATTGGGATGCAAGTGTTTTCTTACTAAGTTTCCCTGAATTGATAAGCCCACTGTGATCAAAAGGAGCAAAACCTTGCTTCCCCTGTCATTTGTATTACCTGATTCTCCTTTGTGTCAGCATTCAGGTAGACATGTTGGTGGAAAATAACACTACTACAAAGAGATCTACGGTACATAGTATACTAAACAATCCTCTCCAGTGAAAGACTTCAATTTCTGAGATCTGTACCTGATGACCAAATACTGTACCCAAGCCAAAAGCATTGCCATGCTGCAGAAAAAAAAAACATTTGTGATGCATATACTGAACTAACTGGGAAGACTGAATCTTCCTAAGACTGAAGCTGCTATTGAGAATTGCAATTTAAAAAGAAAAAAAAAAAAAAAAAGAAGAAGAAGAAGAAGAAAAAAGTTACCACAGCTAAGTAGATGCTGGAAAATTTAGCATTAGTATCAAACATATCCAAGTTAATATGTCGGCTTAAAGAAATATGGTAAGAAGAAAGTGTTTAACAAATGCAGAAAGAGATGGGAGGCTCACAGGCACAACAAAAAGCCCAGGACTGAAATATCAGGGGTTTTACATCCATAAGCTCAGACACACAACCATAATTCAGATGGAAAAGCCCGCCTTGTGAGTGCCACATTCACAGTACAAAACGCCATACAAACCACTTACCAGTGATAACACTATCCTTCTTTTCTTTGTTAAAACAATCTAGGTCTATAGGAAAGTAAATGAAATAGGAGACTGCTCAAGAAGTCATGTTTCACATCAAACAGATTTCTAAGAACTCATATGATCATTAGGATTACTGCTTTTTTGTTAACTGTTTTCTTTGTTATCTCCTCAAAAATCTGCTGTAAATACAGGGAGAAAAAATGCATACAAGTATGACTGATAATATATGTGGTCTGTATCAGTTTATTTATAGCTTAATGTTTAGATGACGTGGTAAGTGTGGGGTTGGACTAGATGATCACAAGGGCTTCCCTTCTACCCTAAATAAATATGTGAGAAGATTTTAAAATAAGTTCTCTAATGTGAAGTCCTCTGCTAGTAAGTAAAAATGTTCCATTGGGCTTGCAGTAAACAATCTACAAAAGGAAATCTAAATTTGAAATGCGCTTGTTTTCAGTTTTAAAAAGAAGCAAGGCAGCAGGTTTTAATTTCTAATGGCTTTTGCATCATCTAAATTCCAGTGCATACTAAAGACAGTGGAAATGATTTTGAAGTCAAACAATAACAGATGTATATCAAAATTTGACATGTAGAGCAAAAGACAAACTCCAGTTTTCCTGACTAATATTTCTTCACGACTCTTATGACCATAGAAACTGGATAACCAAGGCCACTGACCACCTCATCTGCAATCCTGCTTCTAGCAATGACCAATGCCTGAAACTTCACAAAAAGGACAGAAAGTTTGCAGTGACCTACAGCTTCTTATACAGTGTTGTGTGCACAGACAAGTAGTTGGCTGTCCTATGTTCAGCATTTTGCAATCTGCCAGGTGATAAGAGTTGACACAATTGTCTTCATTTCTTTTTAGGATCCATAGAAGTAAAACAGGGAATTAAACCATCTTTCCCCTTCCCCAGTGAACACAACAGAACATTCTTATTTAAACCAATCCACTACAGGTTGGCAGTATAAATTAGGCTTTTTTTTTTTTTTTCTTTTCCAGCAGCTGCCTCCATTTAATCCTCTAGATCTTACAGTTTTAGTTATAACCTTTCAGAAGGCACTGCTACAAATCCCAAGCACTGGCCTGCCTTCCCTGGAGATTTGAGGCACAAATTCCCTCCCATCACCACAATGCAGACTTAGGGATTCCTGCTTCTGTTCCCTGAACAAAACTATTTAACCTCTCTAGATATTTAAGCCAGATATGAGAATTAATTGATTCCAAAGTTAGAGAACATTATTTTGGAGACCATGTGATTGATACTGAAAGACTAGAACACTTTCATACACCGCTTAATTTCATGAGAGGCACTGAAGCAATGGGTCTGTTTGTAGTCACATTCACAATGCTGCTTAAAATCCTAGCTGCAAGTAAACAAAATGTATAAATAGCTCCAGGAATAAACGGAAACAACAATGCATCTACTCAAAGTCATTATGCACACAGGTTAATTCAAATGAAAAAAAAAAAAAGTATGCATTTCAATGCTCCCTAGCCTGTCACATAAAGTTGCAAGGGCAAACCACCACCTGACCCTGCAAGAATTTTACTGAACTGCTAGAGGTGTGCAAGCCACATATTTGGACAGGACATTCTGACCTCTGCCTGACCTCACATAAATTTAAGAGAAACATCCTCATGATAAACATCAAAGACTTTACAAGAGTACGTTGAGGGCACCTGCATGAGTCACTAAAACTCAGAACAGGCAAGGGGATTCTCTGCATTTAATGCACAATTTACAGCAGCCCCCTAACCAACAGACAGGATCTCTCTCTCTCAGGGACACTGGGGCAGAACATGGGCAGCACAGCCAGCAGCCTGTTCCTTGGGATACAGCTGATCTACTTCGGAACTGCTGGCTTCTGCTCAGAATACATTGTTTGTAGCAGAGGATAACACTTGATTTGGGGATTTTGCCAGTCTCAGACGCTTGGTGCTTCTCTTGATATTTAAATTCTGTGTATTACTCAGTAACACGTTTGTTACTGTTGTAAGTATTTTTGACCTCAACTACATACATGAAAAATGTAAAACTCACAAAAAGGTAGCAAGATAAAGAACCTCGGGATATTGCCAATTTTAAAATTATTTTTAAGCCATTAATTACATTTTGCTGCTTCAGCTTCAGAATGCTTAAGGCTTGTAGTGTGCTGCTTATTAATACTGGACAAAGCAACAGGTAATGGCAGGTGGTGCTACACCATCTTTCCAAGGACTGATTTAGTAAATCTTTTAAATCTTGTATTTGGTGAATTTTTTGGTCAGAACCTCTGCAAATTGCTTAAGTAAGAGAAATTTTCAGAAGTGTATGAACAACAGGCTTAGTTTCTTTTAAGCTGTTGAATCAGGGTTGCAGCTTTCCATTTTACATGAAGTGCAAGATACTGTTCTCAGCACAGCAACGTTCAGAGATACTTCCAATTCTGAGAAAACTCTAGATCTAGAGGAAGCAATTGACTGAAATTTTTAATGTTAATAATGATCATTATTTTCATTGCTGAAGACAGAGCAGGTTCACAGACATTAAATTGCCTTGGGTTTTTAAGGAGTATACTTTATTGAGCAAGACAAAGATAAAGGACAGAGTAAAGTGCTCAAAGCTCTGACTCACTGAAGTTTATTTTGCCCCTGATGTTTTATGTCTGAAAAAAAGTTTCATTCTCTGGCAGCTGTAGTCTTTCAGCTCCTTGCAGAAGGACAAAAGGTAAATTTCACAAATGTGGTAGAAGGAGGAAGAAATGAGAGAGACGTGTGAAATGTTCTCAAAAAGTTTTCTGCTATACTTCTAGACAGGAAACAAATCCTAGTCTTTAAAAACATGTTTTCAAACCAGCTCAACTTCATCGGAATCCCTCTTATTCATCCTCCAGGTGGGGTTAGGTCAGTGGAATCTCTGCTCTTAACAGGAAAAATAGACATTTTGTCAGCAATTATTTTTTAAAAAGGTGATGAGGGAGGAGTTGATGGAAATTGGAGTTAAAGATCCTTCTAGGGTTTGTCTATGCAACTTTCCTCACTAACCTTTAATGTGTAATTTACATTACAAGTAGGCATGAGATAAACTGCACAAAGGAATCCCTAGCTCTCAGATAAGTCATCTTTGGGGAAACTGTGTCCCCCTCTCCGGAGTGCAATGTTCCCCTGACCCACTCCAAGTTTTCCTTCCCTAGTCAAGCACGAGGCAATACTGAAAAACAAACATGGTGGTTACCTAGAAAACAAACTGGCATATTCTCATGTGAACTGGAAAGTTATTAACTGTAGTATCCATTAAGAAAAAAGTATGGGAAATCTGCAATATCACAGAGAAGGGACAGCTGGATATTCCAAGAATGAAAGTATATTTGTACAGAGGCTTCTACAGGATCTACCCAGGAGATTAGCAGCAGTTTTCAGTAGTACCACTAGAAAAAGCCTCCTGTTCACCTGAATGTACTTTCAAACCTTCAAAAAAAAAAAAAAAAGTAGTATTTGGTACAATTCCTACTCTGGATCAAGAGGTTTTGGAACACTCTTAAGTTTTTACAGCTACTGATAATCAATTTCAATGCTATGAGCACAACCCTTTGCAGGTATTTAAGCAAACAAAAATGTACGGATACAATAACCAACACGTTCCCCAGACTGCCCAGAAAGCATCTGAACTTCAGGAAAAACACTAAGCAAAAAGGGATATTGGCAGACCCTGCCTATCAGAGGTTAAATAAAGAGACCCACAGTACTGACTGCTAGCATAGAAATCACCTTTGAAAAGCTGATTCTTAAGATTTTTCCTGGATTTCCTTGTTCTCCTTTTCCCAACGATTTAAAAGAAGAACGCTGTTCAGATTATCAGAAGATCTAAAATGCACTTTTCTCTGTCTTTTCTAGATTATAAAATATCCAACTTTTGTGTCTGTCCAGAACTGGATGTGACACAGGCCTACACAAGTGAGGGATGTCCATGCAGTCTGAACTCTACAAGACTCTAAGGAAGAAATGGCTTTTTTTCCCCTCTATTTGTATCATTTCACTGTTCTGCTCATAGATTGCTCAATAATATTAGGTCTAGTACTAACATTTCTAACTTTTAAACAACTTGAACTGCTGCTATTTTAAAATAAGTTTACCAAAAATGGTTTCCTCATTCTCCTTCTTCTGCCTCAAAAAGTCAGTTTTCTATTAACTTCAAAAATTATCGTGCTTTAAACTCCAACAGGGTAAGCAGAAAGAACTATATTATTATAACATACAAGTTATTACAGCATATAGCAGTGACAAAAAAAAAAAGGTTACAGAATGGATTCCTAACGTTCTGGTAAGTCACAACAGCTAGAAATAGACATTTATTTTGTCACAACTAGAATCAGATAACTTAATTCTAATAAAATGAGGAGGCACACAGTTTTGCAGTGAAACATAGAACATTCTCTTCCAAGGTGCTGGGGAGACTCGAGATACCACATCACTGAATCAGCAGTATTTTGACCTTATCACAGACAGCAGATCTGATCTTGACAGATAAATGTTGACAAACATAAGCTGACTCACAAAGCCGATCATTAAGACATCAGTGAATGCATTACAACATCCTTTCTCAAAAAAGAGCTGGGCACTCAAGTGGAAATAAAGAAACTCTGAAAACTAGAGAAGAAAACCCTCATTTCTCTTACTATTCTAAGGCATGATCAAACCTTATGCACAATGGCTGGATATTTCCCAACGTTTCCCTACATTTTATTTATTTTTAAGTCTTCTGCTCCTACATTTGAAGTCCTATTTGCAGTTACCTTAAGGAATACCAAGTCCAGTGCAAATCAAGTTTTTGAAGTATGCAGTGCAAAACTGGACCTATAGCACTGTTATACTACAGGAAGTTGTTTCAGGTTGTCATCTAAGTACAAGGAAAGCATGGCTTGAAGCCAATAAAAAAGCATTAGTTCTGTCCTCCAAAAGTATCTTTGAGTGACAACACTCACTGTATTGTATATCTCCTCTAGAACAATCTCAAGATTTAAGCCAAAAGGTACCAGATGAGCATATGGTATCTCATAGTCAATTTGGTCATTAAAAAGTATACTAAGAGCTATGCCGGTGCTCTGAAAAAGACAGTGTGCTGGTATGTTTTGGGCTATTTAACTTTCTTCAGTCCATTACGCCTGTTTAAAAAGAGAAGCTTTGTACTGCAAGGTCAAAGTGGTGTGGTTTTCTATCGACAGATAAAAAAAGTAAACAACAGATGTTGTAAATAAATGAATGCTTCTCAGATGGCAAACTCCTAAATTGTCCCATAAGTCATAAGTAACACTACAGGAGCAAAGCAGTTTTAAGCTGGGAACAAACTTTTTAAAAACAAAAAATGGAGTTGAACTGTTCTGCACTTCTATACAGCTGTGTATGAAGAAAATCAGCTCATTCATTTAATTAGAGGAAAAATATACCTTGGAAAGAAACAGTGTTTTGTAAATCATGAAAATTACAGTGCTATTTCCCTTGTAACTAACATACCATTACTGATTTCTAATGTGAAAGACCATAAAACTGTTTGGTGGTGGAAAGAACAGTAAATTCAGGCTATTTGAAGATTTAAATAGAACTATTTCTAGTTTTATTAGGCATATCAAAATAATAGCTAAACCTCAGCAGCAGGCTAGTGCTTTTAGGAAAACTGTAGTTAAATCAGTAAAAGTTTATGTTTCTTGGCACACGGAAACCATCCCATTAAGCCTCTTTAAAGTCCAGTATCTTGGAGGAGGTAACATTTACTGTTTACTATACTTCTGGTTGTTAAGTGTTACCAGGAAGGTCCTGTTTTTCCATGACATCAGTTGCATTCCAACAGAAATGTGTGCTCAGGAGCTTCAGTAACTACTGCAGTCTCCAAGAACTGCAGCTCTGGCCAAAATCCTCTACACCTGCAGAGCAGCTGAGTAAAATTAATTTTAGGAAGAATTTACCTGGAATTTTTGATTTGGTTCCCTGCAAGTTAGAAGTTATTATTTTTGTTCCTCAGCTCTTTTGACAGAAGCTGAAGTTCTGAGAACACAATGAAAACACAATTCTTTAAGCCTTTTAAGGATACAGATATATGAGACTTCAATGTTTAATACTAATATATCCAGTTTCAACAGTACTACATAACAGTTAAATTCAGTTTTGATACATTGATGGTATAATACCTCCAAAAAGTATCATTACTTAAGTTTTAAAATAAATATAATATTTGATTTCCTATTTGAAAATATTCAGTACTATCATAGCAATGTTCACATTCCTTTAGAGTCAAATATAAAAGTTTGGGAACATCTGGATTACATATGAAGCTCTGATTCTGTCATCCCTGTAACCCAATGCAATGTACTTCCTTATCTTTTCTCTTTCCTGACCACAAATTATCCTCACCTTCATTAATTCACAGGTGGAGATATTTCAAAACAGAATGAATTTTTCAAAATTAGTATGTCTTACCTGCCTTATCTCTCTCTCATATGTTGTTTTTTTTTTTCTTTTCTAAAATGCTGATTAAAATATTCCACTCCCATTAAGACACCATGAAAAGTCAACTGTTAGACAAACATACAGATTCTATAGCCTTGAATAAAACCCTTCAAGGGTGAGAAAAATCTTCAGAGCAGGTGCCATACTGTTTGTGGGAAAGTATGGAGCTACACCCCAAAGACTTAGGGAAAAACAGAACACCATAATATCATTCAGTGTACAGACAGCAATAAAGCATGCAAATATTGCCCATGGAAGTATTTAGTAACAGTAAAGTAGAACAACAGTTTTGAACTCATGTTCTATGTATGCTACTAATCTTAATTATTAAGTTGTGCCTAAAGATCACAAACATTAGCTACCATAAAAGCTGAGTATCTTTCAGGCCTTGTTCCAGACCTGCTTTTCCTTTGCACTTAGTCTGTCCCTTCTCTCTGCCCTGTTATATCCTAGTCCCATCATCATCCTCTACTCCAGCTTTTATTTTTGGACTGTTCATAGCCAGTTTGAGCATTCCTTCCTCAAGATGCTCAGGTAGTGATTACTTGTTCTACAAGAAAAATGATACCTTACATTAACCAAGAGCTTATTTCCTTTAGATCTCGTATTTCCAGAAACAGACGATGATAGTGTCAGTTTTGTAACAATGCTTCACATTCACCTATAATGTAGACCAACGTGGTGCATGCGTCTTGTTTAGACAATAGAGTAATTATCTACAAATATTTGGTCCATGTTAAACATCAGTCCAATATCCCAGTGTGGCGAGTTAACCTTGGTTGGTCTTCAGGTGCTCCTCCACTCACACTTCCCCCCCCCCCCTTCTCAACTGGACAGGGGAGTAAGAAAGATGATAAATCTTGTGGATGTAAAAGCTTGCGTAAGTGCAGGAAGATCTCTCATGAGTTACCATCACAGACAAAACACGAATCAAAATAAGGAACTTAATTTAATTAATTGCCAATAAAAAAAAACAGTACTTGGGTTAAAAAATTGTGCCAAAAACTCTTACATAGTTATTAATATAAATCATTATTTTCCAGTAAAAGAAATTTTCTCACTTGCAAGCCATTCACCCATTATGTTTCTCTGTCTTTTGTTTCCTTAACTGTAAAAACGGGCAGAAGAATCAACAAAGTATTTTTAGTAATAATTATCAATCAGGTGAGTTTGTTAAATCTCTACTTATGTGACCAGGATATGGTAGTTTTGCAAATTTACAAATGCTGGAAGACAAGAAAAAGGGTAATGCTTGGCCATCAGTACTAAGAATATAGGCTCTGAGTGTTGCTGCTGGGGAGTAGAGAAAAATTATTATATAGTTATCTTACCAAAGTTGTAAGGGACCTTAAAGTTATTACGGTAAAGACAACTGCCATGAAAATGAAGACAGTTGAACAGAAAATAGAAAATCAAATCAAAAGGGAAGTTGATGGCTCTTCCCAGAATCTGGAAATATTTGAAGAACATTGAAGACCCTGCAGACTTTGAGGAGTAGTGAAGAAATCAGTGATTTGCAGGCAGCAATTTACTAGTTTTTCATACTCTAGAGTATTTACTGTATTTCACAAGTATTATACTTCATAAAATGGCCTTTCAGAAGACAGTGGTACTCTCCTCAACTGTCATGACACCCCACAAATAAACAATATTGTTTTATTGTATTTAATTATTATCTTTAATGTATTTAATGTAATTGTACTCCAATAAAAAACAAATAAATACATTGATAGTGCTGTTGTGTTATTAGCATTTTTCCTACATACTGCAGCTTATATGAAATTCAACTTTCACAACTATCCAGTCTCTTCATGAATCAGTTCACTAGAACACAGAAGAACAAGTATCTAACATCAACAAATAACAGTTTTTTAACAGTATCTAATTAACCATGATCATCTGCTGAGGAACTTGTAGCAATGAGATTCTCATTCTTTAAGAAACAGATCTTAAATACTGTACCCAGGACCACAACAGGACCACAAGACAATGAGGTGCAAATACTGTAAAATTCCTGTAACTAGAGTTTTGATTAGCTGTCTTTACAGTATGTTCAGAAAGCAATGGTTCCCATTATATCTATTTGACTAAGTTTACACTAGGTATCTCCAGAGTTACGAGTTTATTTTAAACAGGAACTTGAACTAGTTTGTGTACACTTCAGACCTTCTCCATCCTTCTTACTATTTCTGTGATTTATTCATCACATACCATCACTAAAGAATCCCATCCATGAAACACGCTGGCTGAATATATAGAGCCCTACCTACAAGCTATTCATCACTGAGCTTGGTGCCTCAGAAGAGTTCATCAAACCCAAATATTTACTTTAAAAATACCACTGCAGCACCTTTAACACATGCGCCCAGAGATCTGTGTTGTCTAGATTATGCAAATGAAAAGAAACATTTATGTCTAACTTTCAACAAGGACACAAAGTATTGACAACATAGGATAATGCAAAAGCTTTCTTTATTTGTAACCTAATCAAAACTTTTTACTAAGTTTGTCTTCTCCTTTACAAACAGCTGAGATTAAATCGTCAGGGAAAAAAGAAAAGCAAACCTCCTCTACATGAAGACCAATTAAACAACTGACAGCAATTTATTCCTTATTACAGATAGCAGCTTTTTCTCCTTGGGGCATGAAATGAAACATGCTATATACTTATAAACTCAGTTCTTTGACAAAATCATCTACATTCTCATACTAGCACAGCTCAAGCAGCCTAGAATACAGTGTGGACATCACTATTGATTCACTATTGATCACTATCTTGATGCAGACTCTCATGAACCAAAATGTAAAAGTTAGTTTCTAACTGTATCCTTTTTGATGCATTTCTGATTTCAGATTTGAACCTTAGAACAATGGTCTCTCCTTTGGAAGTCCAAGCCTGCTCACTTGCAATGCAGTCTTAGGTCATTCCCCTAATAGAGGAAAGTTAGATTTGAATCAGACTCCAGATCCAACATAGGTGATTTTGACCCTGTAGATGACTTCCCCTTTTTGATCTCCTCCCTGCTGCTCCCTATCCTCTCCAAATACACACATCTGGCTCTAGCCCAGCAGCTTTTTGAGGTCTGGGTTAAATAGTCAGAAATGTAGGAGAACTTCCTGAATCTCAGTAATTAGCGTATTATTTCTTTCCCAGTCATGCAGAATAAATGTCAATTCACTTTATATTTAGGGTTAGTATTTACAGACATCCTTTATGCACTACAGAACTAAAGATTAGAAAGAAAATAAGCTCACTAATATGAAGGGGAAAAAGGGGAGGAGAACCTAAGCCAACTTAAACCTGAGCTAGTGTCTCTCTGTGCAGTTAAGACAGAAGCTGTTATGTCCAGCTGAACAAACAACTAACAGACAGAAATTCTGAATAGCAGCAGCAGTTAATAAGCTTATTTTAAAATATAACACATTCATTTCAATCCCCATGGAAAAGGTAATCACCAATTGACTTGGAACAGCACCAGCACTAGTTCAGGAGAGTCATTTCCTTTCATAAATACACTGCCTCTCTCAAGCGAGGAGTGAATAGCACAGTTCAGTTGCTATTGCCCTGCTCACCCCACCTTGAAATACTTGTGTTGGGGTAGTGCTGCTCAATGAGACATGCGTTCCTGTGCCTAAGTTCTGTTGAGGTCAAACTATTTTCTTATCTTGCTCTGCTTCCCTAAAGAGAAGCTAATTACATGGGTTGAAAGCAGCAATAGCAGTTTTCCACCATGCCTTTCACGTCCAATGATCTGAAAACACACACTACCTCCTCTGGCTCTTGGGCTGAATGCTGAATTTCACAGAATGTCACAGTTTACAGTTAAAACACAAAGCAGTCTGGATAGAAAATGAACCAAAAAAAAAACCACCAAACAACACCACAACAGCTGTGTGTGACAACTTCATATTCCATCTTGTATTTATAATAAAGCAAGGTTCAGCCTGTTTGTTTTTATCCTACATGTGTCTGCATTGCCTTACAGAGAACACATGAAAATCCAATCTTTAAATTGTCAGAATTCATAAACCTCAGGGTTTGAACAATACAAGCTTTGCAGAGCTTTAGAATAATACTAAACAAAGCAGAAATTGATAGAAACAAGAAAAAAATAGAATTAAAGTAAGGGGAGAAAAAGGTTTCAGAACTGTCCTTGTTGAATTACAAACATCTGCACATAAAACATCTACTTGCAAGTACAGCTTTCAAAGCAGGCATGCATGGACATAGGAGATGGACGTACAGAATAGTAACTGAATCCTACGTATAAAATTACTAAGAGCCGAGATCACACGCTCAACTACAAAGGCCTAAAAACTGCACCAAAAGCTGTCATGTACATGCATTCCACGGTATAAACAACTTGATGGGGAAAAATTGTTATGATACTGCTATTAAAATTCAGAATTATAACATAATACTCCCACTGGAAGGCTTCTGAAAAAGAGTACAAGAATTCTAGACACAACCAATAGCATGGCAAGTTAAACAAGTTTTAACTCTGAAAGAAGTTAAACTCTTGAAAGAAACAAAACAAACCATTCTTGAAAGTTCCTTGACAGATAAAATGCTTGTGAATCGCCTTCTGAAACACAAGGAGCTGCACTGTTGCAGTGAAACTGGGCAACGTGTTTCAGAAGTAACAGAACTGTAAATATCGATCTGAACTATGTTTGATTTCACAATGTCTTGCAGAAAAACAAGCTTATGGTTGAAAGTAAATCCCTATCAGAGTGAAATATACCATATGTGAAGGAGGGGCTAACAACAACTAAGACCAACATCACATGCAATATCAGGATTCTCCAGACATATTGATGAAGTAGCTCTGCAACACTGAACTTCTGATCAGAAATAACTAAGGTCAAAGCTTTTTAGTTTCCCAGTTTCATTCAGCACAGCTGTAATGTTGGGAAGGAGCCAGATCAATCTTCACATGTCATGCATTTCAGATGTTCATTTTTCAGCTTTTTCATTTTTCAGAGATTCACAAACAGTCTTTCTCAGAAAGAACTTCCCAAATGCTGTCAGGTATTCACCTTCTACACATGAAACTGTGGAAAGGAAAACATACAAGGATTTAGAGACTACACCACATCTAAGTACAAGATTCAGGAACAGTTTCAGATTCAAGTTGAAATAGAATATGACAGGCCTTGAAAGATTTCAGTCTTAAAAGAGCAGTTCCTCTTTTAAGAGGAAAATATCAAAGGATCACAAAAATAGGTAGTGAAATGGGTAGAGCCTTGAAAGACATGAATACTTAATGCAAGAAGGCAGAACCAAAGATAATGTCCTAAAGAAAAAGTCGAAAAGAGACTCTTTCAAACACATTGCTCAAAATACAGCAATTAAAATGTGAAAGTAGAACATTTTAAACAAGTACTAAAGAGGGAGGACTGAGGAAAATTCCCAAGAGGTCTGCAGCTGCTCTCACGGAGATTGTCCACACTGCATATAACAGTAACATCCAACCCAAGTGTCCTGAATATATCAAAGGAAGCATATTTGTGAGGTAACAAAGTTAAGAGTGCTCAAAGTTCCTTAAATAGTTACTTCTTTGTATCATACATTCCAACAGATTCTCTTACCAGCTGGAAATGACCACTGTGCCTTGCATTGCATTCTTTCCTCCAAGGGAAACAAATTTTGCAAGCTAATCATCACCAGCCAGCTTCCAGAACTGAGCTTTTCAGCATCAGAAAGGATAGCTGGCAAGAGAGACAACTAAAAGGTACTAAGTGGGAAAAGAAGTAATACATTGTTAGTATTGCTGAGCCACTGCTAGGCACACAATGGTGGAAAATTATCTGAATTCTTTAAACGCAATTTTATTTTAATTTTGTGAGCAAAATGTTACAGGAGAAAAAGCTTGCTGCCAAACTATATAATAACACGTATCATTAATTCAAGAAGAGCACCAGACAGAATCAAAGAAGAAAGCAAGTGGTGATTAAAAAAGTTCATTTTAATTCCCTACTAGCTGTCAAATCAGTTTGTTAGATGGGATGGAAGATGCTGCGCAAATACTTCAAACAAACACAGAGTTGAACTAGCAGCTCTATGAAGAGAAGTCAATAACATCACCTGGCACAACAACTCCATCCTGCACAGCAGGCTGAGGTCATCCCAAACTCTTACAAAATCTCATGAAATATTTGGTTTGTACCCAATTTCTCTCCAGGGCAGATCACAGATCATCTTCAGCTACATAAGCAATAATCCTCTTCCAAATATCTACAGACAAATAAACTGTGCCTTTTAAATTCTACTAATCCATAAAAATACTGTCTGCAATTAAAAATATCACGCGGCTTTCAATACTCAGAGTAAATTCCTTGTATAATGAGTTACCCAACAACTCAGAAAAAAAGTCTTCTTTACATGATGGGTGCTGAGAAATGAATGACAGCAGAATTCGTTTTCACTGCACTATTTTACACCCCATTCACAAGACAGAAATAGTACAGGCCAGTGTTAATTTAGGACAAAGACAAATCCCATATTTTGAAAAAAGAAAGTAGTTTGACCTCTGTCAGTGGTCATTATACCTCTACAGTGAATTTAACAGATCAGGTGGCCTAAGAGCTTCTTGTCTGCTTCAGTGCAAACTCATGTGCTAGCTATCTTAAGCCAATCCAGACGACTTTCTGATGAATAGTCCAAAGGGTACTCATTATCATTAACTTGGCAAACAAACTGCATAACAAGCAACACTGGAGGCAACTTCTTGTGCTATTTCACCTAAAAATGCTACAGTGGTCTGCCTCTGCCATCAGGATCTCAAGGAAACAACGAGAAAGGAAGCAACACCCGAGGAAAGCCATGAAACTTTGTAGGATGATCACTGGGTAATATAGCAGCTTACATCCAAACCTTCAAGATTACGCATTCTAAGAGTACAATATAAGGACTTCAGATCTCATGTTAAGTCATTTTTTCAGAAAGGCAGACAAGTAAATAGTTTAGTCCTTGAATAGCTCTTACAAGTGAATACCAAAAAACATGACTAGAAGCAGACCAGATTTCTGCAAGGTCCGGGGCAGGGGTCAAGCAACACCTCCTTGTGATGGCCCAGAACTGCAGCGTTTTACTGGCTGCTGTTCCTTCACTATTCAGTGTTGTACAGTGCTCTGAGATTGTTAAAGTTTACCAGAGATTTCTAAAGCAACTACTCCAATTTTTCTCCTCAGCACTTTTCAGTAAGACAAAGAGTTGAGCTGACATTGTGCAATGTTTGCTATGTGAGCAAACCCTACTGCTACGTGATAAAGGCACCTTTCTCCCGACTGGGAGAGGGGACAGAGAGTACTGGGTTCCTCCCACAAGTGCAGAATTATTGCAGACTAAGCAAAACAACACTCACAAAAAGCTCGGCTGCTCTTTCTTAGCTATCCATCCATTGCTGTCATGAACTTTCAAGATGCAGTAAAACTTAATAGCAGGTTTACAAAACAAATCATTTTATGTCATCTGCCTCACAAAGCATTCACAATTCTAATATCCACCCCTGCGATAATGAAGTCTGTCACTCTTTAGAAAGGATATTAAAGAAAAGCAGTGAAATGGAAAACATCTCTGAAAACTTTTTCATTCCCCACAGCTTATTTCACATACCACATACAGTTTAAAACAACTTCTTGTCCACTTGTTTAAAGAAAAAAATCTTTGCTTTTAATTTTTGAGATTCTTTCACACAAAGAAAAAAATCACAGCTAGGACAGTGTGTCATCCAGCCTGGTGACACTGGAAGGAAAAAAAATTATCCAATGGCTTTTTTGATTTTTTTTTTTTTTTTAAACAGCAACTGAAGGAGAGAATACATGAAATAGACTGCAATAGGTAGAGAAGTGTCTGCAACTTTTTCTCTCTTTTGATCCTTTTTTCTTCTTAGCTCTGCCAAACTGGACTCCAAAATCCCTTTTCTTGAATGTGTGCCCTGAAAAAAATACCCTAGTGCTAATTTATATACTGGTTCACTCCTTCATAATTCAGCTTTAGATATCTGCCAAGCCCATCTCTGATTTTAAATCAAGTCACCTCCCACTATTAAGCCTCAAGCTCACATACGTATTTTGTACAGAATAGTGCCTGACACTGGTACTGCACAGAAGTCTGAAATATTCCTTGATACTAGTCTCAGTCCTCATGAAATTGTCTTGAAATCATTCCAGCCCAACAGCAATCTCTTCAAAAATTTTGGCTTTTAAGCTGCATTGACTTAAAAAATTATCCAATGTTACCAACAACAAAACAATCTGTTAGCTATCAATGTCCAGTCACACATGTAAGTATCTTTTAAAGTGAACCAGTGCTGAACCAAGTAATAAAGCTATGAAAAA
Organism: Perdix hodgsoniae; assembly: GCA_035772895.1. Classification (NCBI taxonomy): domain Eukaryota; kingdom Metazoa; phylum Chordata; class Aves; order Galliformes; family Phasianidae; genus Perdix; species Perdix hodgsoniae. The sequence goes on along the minus strand of JAPSGF010000001.1, from coordinate 22,020,065 downwards.
AGACAGCTTAGACATTGTTTTAAACCTCCAACAACAGCACCAACATCAACTATATCCAGTATGACAAAGGCTCTTCTGAGTAAAAGCAGGTACTTCAGCTATACAAGACTATTACATGGAGCTTTACTGTTTTTTTTCCACCTTGGCTATCTGGACAATTTGAATTATATCTTCTTTTGTGGTACTTGCTCATTCATTTCAAATGCATTCAGTGCAAAATCGGATATTGTCATGTGGTAATAAGGAACAAACTTTTAGGAATTGGATTCCTTCCCAAATGTTGATTTGACTTTTGCAGGCAGGACCTTACACTCCATCTGCTGTGTGTGCTGGTATCAAAGAATAGTTTTGTAGGCCTGGATCCGTGCTCAGACAAAACTTCATTGGACCTTATGTGATCTGAAATGAAGAAAGTAATTATCTAGAGGCAAAGGAAAGATCGCAATTTTTAAACACTTCTATCAACAGGGAGCCATCCACAAGTTCTCATTCTAATAAGAAATGAAATGCAAAACATAAGCATAAAGACGGCAATGCAAGATGAGAAATTATGATGAAGTATATTGACAAGACTATGTGGATTAGATTGTACATCAAAGATTCTACCCCACAGTAATTCTGCAGCAGTCAATGAGCAGACAAAAACATAACCAACACCTATATTGACTTGTTAGTCATCACATACTCTTCCCAAAGCTGCAGTGACTGTGCTGAAATCTCAGCCTCGGAAATAGCATGTCATACACAATTGTGTTTTTTCATACTATACAAGCTGTCCTGTCACACCAGATCTGAACAAATTTAAGGAATTTTCAACCTTCTGATTGCAAATTTGCCATATTGGAGTTGTTTCTATTAACAAGCTGTTTAATTATCTACTAGGTTTCACAGCACAGAATTCAATGCAGGTTTAGAAAATAACTGGCTTCTTAACAGGCCCTGATAATTTTCCTTTTGTGAGTAGCAGCTGGAAAATGTTCCACAATGTATGCATTCAAGTCCCTAAACAACAAGATGTGTTCTATCAGGTCAAACAGGCCACTCCTGCTTTTCAGCTAACCTGTCATGAAAAATGCATAAGCCTCCAAAAAGGAGAAATCACCACAAATGATGAAGGGCATTGCATCCAGCAAGTATGAACTTCAGACTAGATTTTAAGGACTGCACTATAATTCCAGCATTAGTTTGTCACTAAACACATTTTCTACAGCAGACTGCCATGATAGTGGTAGACTTGGCCTAAATTTCCAGGCTTTTTAGAGCAAATTTATTGAGGTAACACACACACTGTACTACTCAGAAACACAAGTAACTGAAGAATTCAGCTCTTCAAAACTGGCCTAAGTATTAATTTGCAACATCCCGCTGACTTAAAAAGTTTTGACGTTCTTGACCTGAATCACATTTGAAAGAGATATCTAGACTATGCTACCAAAAACACAGCACCTAGCTACTTTAAAGAATCTTCAGCTATCCCCTTCATCCAGATGAGGCCTCATGAGGGCAGAGTAGAGGGAACAATCACCTCTCTCGCTCTGTTCTCAATGAGCTCTTCTAGACTGTACTATCTGGGATTGCCCCAACCCAAGCACAGTACCCTAAACTTAGCCTAGTCGAATTTCATTAGGTTCACAAAGGCCTACTTTTCAAGCCCATCCAGGTCCCTCTGGGTGTCATCCTTCCCTTCTATTGTGCCAGCTGCACCATCAGCAAACTTGCTGAGTGTGCACTCAATCCCACTATCTATGTCACTGACAAAGATGCTGAAGAACAGCAGTCCCAAGACAAATCCCTGGTGGATACCATTCATGGCCAGCCTCCACCCAGACATAGACCCATTGACCACAACCCTTTACTGCAACCATCCCCCCAGTCTTTATTCACTAAATATTCCAGCTTTCAAATCCATATATCTTCAACTCAGATGGTGTGGGACCATGTCAAAGGCCTTGCACAAGTTCCGCCAGACAACATCAGTTGTCCTTCCTTTGTCCATCACAGAAAACCACGAGGTTGGTCAGGCATGATCTGGCATTTGGTGAAGCTGAGCTAGTTGCCTCGATTATTTCCCCATCTCACGCATGCACCAACTTTGCATTCAGATCTGCTCCATGATCTTCCCAGGCACAGAGGTGACGTTCACCAGCCTGTAGTTCTGTGAAACTGTTTTTCATCCTTTCTTGAAAATGGGAGTGATGCTTCACTATTTCCAGTGACCAGGAGACTGCCTGATAGCCATGACTTTTCAAATATGATGGAGTGTACTGCCCAGCACATCACCAGTTCCTTCATGACCCTGGGATGCATGCTGTCTGCCTCCATAGACTTGTACACATTCAGCCTCATGAGGCAGTCTCTGACTTTCCCACTCTTACACTGGAAGAGATTTTGCTCCCCAGACCCCTGCCTAAAGGTTCAGGGATGTGGGCAGCACGAGAAGCCTGTCAGTCAGTAAAGACCAAGGCTAAGAACTTGCTGAATACCTCAACCTCTACACTCTTTTTGTTTATCAGAGGGGTTACAGTCTCCTTGGCCCATGTCTTCTGACCAGTGTACCTGTGAAATCCTTTCTTGTTTTTCCACAATCCTCATCAAGTCCAGTTTCATCTGCATCTTGGCTTTCCTGACCCTATCTCTGCACAACAATATCTCTGTATTCTTCCCAGGCCACACACCCGCTTCCACTGCCTGTACGTTTCCTTTTTATCCCTTACAGTTTAACCAGCAGGTCCTTGTTCAGCCATGCCAGTTTCCTGTGCGTCTTTTGCTTGATTTCTTACACTGGAAGATGGAGAGCTCTTATGCTCTCAAAAAGACATCATTCAAGAGCCGCTAGATGTTCTCCACTCCTTTATCCTTAAGAACAGTTTCCCAGGAGAGCACATTCAATAATTCCTTAAAGAGATGAAGTTCAGGACTCTGCTCTTTGCTGGGCTCATATTACTTGAGAACATGAACTCAACCAAGGCATAGTCACTACAGCCAAGACTGCTTCCAATCTTAGCCTCTTTAAGGATCTCCTCTGCACTGTGAGTGACAGGTCTAGTAATGCTTCACCCCTAGTTGGTTTGTGTAATACCTGGACCAGGAAGTTCCCCATTTCACTAACTCTCTTCTCTGGGTAACGTTCAAAAGACAGCTTATTGAGGAGAAAAGGTATGGCATTGCTCTAAGAGAAAATGGAATTTAAAAAAAAAAACACATTCTATTCTCTTGCAATAAAACAGCTGATACTATAAATAAAGAAAATCCAGCAGAAAACTATTTTTTAGCACAGATCTAAACATCTGTTCTTGTGGAAATAAACTAGAATTCAGCACAATGTGTATAATAATTAGGCTTTTAGATGGGGAACAATTAGTATGACAAAGACTGATAGGTCAATCACAAATTAGTTTCCAATACTTCCCTTGATTGGTGTCATGCTTTCTTTGTTAACAAGCAGGAATTAGAGACACCTAGCAAAGAAACGAATGGGACAACATTGGCTGTACCATGTTTTTTCTTTTCCCCACCCATGAGAACCGGAGAAGATGCATTTTGCAACACCCAGCAAAGGAAGGTGCAGAGATGGCCAGTTCAGCTGCCATGAACCTTGTCAGGATATTGCACACACTGCTTGCAGATGTTACTCATCAACCTCACTCAAAGTTCAAAATTGCTCAAGAGTATCAACCAAATACTTCCTTACCAACGTAGTTCACTTGTTCTCTAACCTGAAAGCACATGCTCATGCTATTGTGCTTGGATTTCAATGAGTAACATTTCTTTATAGAAGCCCAATGTTCACACAGCACAGCAGTACACCAGTTCTAGTTGGCACTAGAAGATTAGATGACTAGCTAGGCCATTCACTGAGTCAAGCCTTCACAGTTTTGATGACAAATTACAAGGTACGAAAAGAAAAATCAGATGCACAATGATTCACATTCCAGAGCTGGACCGCAGTGTTACTACTTGTTCCAGACAGATCTCTTCTCCTACATGATAGCAGCACAAAGGAATGTCATCTTTATTTTCACTAGAAAACAGATTATTTTCACTGGAGAGAAAATTGAGAAACAGCAGTTCTGTAATATCAACTCACAAGTACTTCAGTTCATAACTCTGAAATCAAACATCTGATATTTCTCAAATACTCAAACCACAGATGCTTCATCCAGTTCTCAAAGAAAAAGCTTTCAATTACACAGCGTGTCTGGATTCAGGTTTCATTAGTGGACAGAGGACATGACAATCTTTTTTTTTTTTTTTAATTCAGTTGAAATACAAATACACATTGATCATCTTTAAGTGACCTAAAGAAAAACACAGCAAACCATAACAGACAGCATTAGAAAACTTCGCATCAAAGCAACCACAACCTACAGGACATTACCTTAACATACAATCCCGCACAGCAGAGGAATTTTAGCTCCTGTATCAACAGGTTTTGAAAAGGATTATCCCTACGGTGGTCAAATACTTCAAACTTGAAGCAAGTCAGATAGCCCAGGTTGCTTGTCAGCATCTCATTTCTGATCTGCAGAACTTGAGTATTCTTCATTTTTACAGAGTGATCAGTTACAGTTCCAACTTTCAGATTTGCTTTTACTTTTAACATGATCTGTTTCTCATAACTCTGTATTAAGAGTAAATACACATGCATCCAAGGACATCAAACATATGAAGAACTTCATTCCTGACTAAGGAATAGTATATCTGACTTCAGACATCAGCAACCCAATGCTATTCTTTTAGAAAAAAGACTAGTAAAAGCTTCAAATCTGTTTTTCTAAACATCTATTACATGACAGCTTTTAATAAGTCATGTAGGGAAAGTCACTGAATGTGTCTTGAACTTGGTTTATTTAAGGGAAGTGACCCCTTGGGTAACCTCTGATCCACCCTACTCAAAAGTCTAGCAGGAATCTAGCTGATCTCATGCATTCAGCACAGTCAAATGCATGTACGTGCATCTGTGTGTTCTGCCTACGTCTTACAGACGTTCCATCTATTTATTGATCTTCTTTTCCTGTTTTATTTAAGCTCTAGAGATGCCTCACAAATATTTCACAGGGCAACCTGATAAGGCAACTGCACTGAGCTCTGCAATGATGGAAAACATTGCAAAGCTGCCACTGCTGCTTCTCCTGTCTATTTTTTTTAATGGAGTGCAGCTGAAATGCAGCTGGAACACAGCTGTAGGCTTTTATTTCCCAAGTCTGCACTAAAATAACAACTACAGCTTGATCATATGATAATTACCTCTGAATTAGAGCCCTGGGTTTGAGACGTTACACACAATTAGAAATTAGCCAAGAGCCTGAGGATGACAATAAACAAGGCTGAAAAGCTTGGGTTTTGGACATACTCCTTTTAAGCATTTGTTTGTTCAGTGCATTCTTTCACGAGTATCTCAGTAACACCATCAATGCGTTGCTCTTCCTGAGTGTTTTCAAAACACGGGTCTGAAAAAACACCCAACAAATGCTTCTACATCTGTACACAAAAATATACTTGATATTTCTTCATATCTTCTCGATATATGCTTCTACATCAGAACACAAAAATATATTGATAACCTGAGGCTGAAGGGACCTTGGACTTAATTTTGAGAGGTAATAAAAGTCACCATCTAGTGGCTAGTCATTTTATGCTTAGGAACTGCAGGTTTCACAAGTAACTAATAAACAGAAAGCAGTTATTCTCCCTCACTTTCCTATGTAATGAAAACACTGCCTAAATGAAAAGTACGGAAAATACGTTGAGCTGGACAAACACAAAGGTTAACTGTAAGATAACTTGGTGAAAAAAAGAACAGTTGCATTAATTTCACCTACTCTTTCTACCCAGAGAAATGCATTAATTATTTAATCAACCACACTGAAGAGATCAAATTTAGTTTCATATAACCCTACTTGTTTTAGTGAAATATTTCACAGCAGATTTGGTCAATACATACTAACCAACTGTAGCAAAAGTGTATCTACACCTACCTCAAAAGGAAGTGAGATTTGTAACTCGTTTTGTGAGGTGAACATTTCTTCGTGTTCTTCAGAATTTTGTCCTGTAAGCATATCTTATCCAGCAACTTATAAATGTTAATCTAATACCAGAAACTGGACAAGAAAAAACACAACCGCTCTTTGCTGACCCACTCTGACCTTGACATTCATGAAATATCTGTAGCAAGTAATTTTTAAATACTCTATCACAAGTAAGCACAGCAGAAATGAGGTGACAATTACAAATTCCACTTATCTTAACATAAACCACCACTTCATAGAATAAAATCATGTAGAAAAAATATTTCAAGATGAAACATTTTTGGCAGACTTTAGATCCACACAGAATAAACTTCAGACTGATATGCAAAGGAGCAAGAAAAGTTTGATGACCTCATAGCAAATACACTATCACATTACAGAGTACATTCAGCTAACAGCTATTTAATACTTAACTTTTTGGAGAGGAGGACAGGATCTCATTTTACCCAAGACAAAAATGAGCCTCAAAGAAACTATTTTGCTCATGGTCCCTTAACCTTTAAAAATCAACTTCTGAGGCAGAGTTTAAGCCCTAGGATCCAAGCTACTATAATTTTCATTTGAAAGTCAGTCATTAATCAAACAAGTATGTTGAGATATCCCTTTAAAACATCAAAATATGTAAGAGATCACTTCATTAATCCTGAATATTCATCCTTTTACAACAGGTGCAGTTACAAAGCCAGAGGGGGGGGGGGAAAGGACAACACTGGAGAATGGGGGAGGTGATAATACTAAAAAAGGGCTTTTTCAAAATAAAAAAGTACTCAAATACAGTAGGATTCTGTTAGAAAAATAACATCAGAGTCATTGAAGCTATTTTATTATTTGAATTTTAACGAAAACAGTCCACAATACCTAATTTAAAGTTTACACGTTCTCTTTAAAAAACTCTTATCCACCAATGTTATCCTGCAATGTCAAAACAGACTTCTTGATTAAGCACCCCAGTTGCTCCCACCCAGCATAACTTCTGAGTTATTAGCACCAAACTCCATCCAGCCCTTTTCCAGCAGCTGTGCTGCACTTCATTGTTATGTAACTCTCAAAATCATTTCAAGTTGTGTGTGGATGACCGAATAAGTAATCCTTGCTGGCTTTAGAGATACAGCCAAGCTTTATTACAAGCATGTTATGCTTTAGTCTGAAACCAGTCACAGCAACCTCCCAAGTGACATATAAAAAGGCAAAATCCTAGTTAAAGAAAGATGGGTACTTCGCGGCACTACTTTGAAATGACAGTGATGAACAGACAACGGTCAAAGAAGAAATGTAACACTGCAAGGCAAAAGGAAGTGCAAACAGTATCTAGAAGCAATCAGTACAATAAAATCAAAATTATTACCTTAACACCTCTTGTCCATTTTCCAAGAAGTGCAAAAAGCTAGGCACACTCATACACATGCACCTAACTGCAAAGCTTGGATAAAAGAACAGCGTGATGTTATGAATAACATGATAACATGGAGGTTTCTGCATGCAGATATAAAACTCATCTCTTTAGTGGGTTGGCCTATGACTTGGAAACCTTGCAAAGATAATCCTGGAAACCAGTGCAAAAGTAGTGTGAGCAAGAGTAGACTGAAAAATAAATGAGAATGAAAGTGCCTGAGTTTGTTTGCTGTGCTTAGATATAGAACAAACCTAAGCTGCAAAACCAAAACCTTCTAAGAGGAGCTTGACATAGCATTGCAAGGAAGTTTGACGCATGCCTGAGCTGATGAAGAATCCAACAGTTCAGATGTAAAACTCATAGTACCTGGTAAGTGGATTATAAAAAAACTGTTTATGTTATTTGTTCACAGTCTAATAGACTGATACAAGTCAGAAATTAAGTTCATGCACTTAAATTTCTCCAAGGTACATGCTTATATGCTCATGGGATAACAGCAGTTCGGGCCTGCAGAATAAAGCCCTCCTCGCACCTCAGTTCTGGACATCCAGCAACAGTAGAGATGAGAAGGATGGTGCAAGTTACCACTTCAGCTGCATTCCTTCAGCAGCCCAAGTCCATGACTAAAATTAGTACTTCGGAGATGAAAAAGCAGATCTGGAAGATGAGCATACAGAAAATAAGTGATCTTCATTTCTCTCTCAGTGGCCTGTATATATCTGCATTTTCTAGATTCCAATTATGATACTGTTCCCTGAGGATAATGGGAAAAAGGCAGCAAACAGTCATAACACTGTCTTTTGAGTAAACTCTTAGATTTCAGCAACAGATTTTTGTAAAGCTAAGATGGGTTCACACTGAGAGTCTCACAGGCTGAGAGCAGCCTAAATTCCCCAGAAGGGATTTGCGTAAGAGCACTGTGCAGAACGCCTAGATTGCTTGCTTCGTGTTGGGCTGGGTATCTTGGAAAAACAGTACGTCAGGAGTTGATGCCTGCTAGCTCCTCAGGCCCAGCACTGAGACAAATGCATGCAGGCACAGTTCAGAATCAAGTGCAAAGATGAACTACACTTCTTCCTTCTGCATATGAACACTAGGTTTTGAACCAAATGTGGAAAATGTTTCTTTCTTGAAGGAGAGCGTGACTAAAATATAGTGTTATGCTCTAATAACCCGATACAAAACAAAACAGTTATGGGTACAGTAAAGAAAGGAACTATAAAGTTCCTTTCATATGAGTAATCACAAACTATTCACAAAAGAGATTGGTGAAGTGGGCCTTAAATCACTTATTTGTTTCAATGTTCCCTCTCTCTCTTTCATGTTGTGTATATAAATATAAGAAGTCCCCCATAACTATTTATTAAGCAAGAAGATTAAAAGCAAACAGTTCAATGAACCTTAACGATTACCAGAGACAGCGTAATAACGCTGCAGGAACAGCTACAGTTTCCTACTGAAGGCACACTTCATTTTTATTTTTATTTTTTTTCCTGGGCCTTTGGATATATTCTCATGAGATAAACATTTCATGTAACAGCAACCCCAAAGACATGGGCCGAGCTGTAACCTCACCTCTCTGGAGGGTCTCGATACCCCCCTGGTGGCAGCTCTTCCACCCTGACAGGCGCCAGGGGACTCCAGTTCTTATCATTATTAAAATGGCATTTTCCCACATTTACACAGCTGTCCCATTCAAGAGGCAGATCTTGAAATGTTTTTGAACACTACTCTGAAATTTCCGTGCTTCTCTGTTCTAATAAAATATGCTTCTTTTCCGTAGGCATCAAAAGCCGTGGCTAAAAGTCACAGCAGTTTTCTTAACAAATATGTTAAAGAGCTATTGCTTCCCATTGCACAAGGCCAAGGGCCAGACATTCAGTTCCATTACAAGCACCCTACAGAAACATATAAAAACACTCATAAAAATGCATTTGTTTATATGGCAGAGATATGAATGAATTAATACCCTAGACAGAAACTACCACAATATTACTAGAGTTTATTCAACCTGCAAGAATTTTATCGACTCTTAAATCATGTCCCCTTTCCTTCTCTCCTCCCCACATGCATCAATAGACTCTTGTGTTTTGGTCTGCAAATATTTAAAGTGGTGTGTCAAGTCCTGCTGCAGAAGCCTGCTGCTCATGCCATGCTATGAATAACAGACTGAAAGAAGGGAAAACAGTTCCTAAATCAAATTACGACTCTTGGGGATAAACACATTTCCAAATGATGTAATTATAACAATATGTCACACTCTGCTGAAGACCTCATATAACATTAAAATAAAGAATGAGTGGGTAGGAAATATAAGCAAAGGATGACATAATATTGTTCCGTGCCAGTTTCTGCCTGTTTTCAATCAAGCTAAACATCAGAAAGTGACTTGGGGAAAACAAAAAAATCTCACTGACAATCAAGGGGATTTCTGTTTAAGTCGAAGGCCTGAGCACCAAGGTCACATTTGACCTTGCAATATAAATAAAGAAACCCTAATGAAGTGTGTACAGAGCCTGGGAAAGACAAGCAGGGGCATGTCGAATCCCAAATAAACACACCAATGTGACTTAAGACATGCCTGGAGAAAAGTTTATTATTTTATTTCTACCCCTGTATACATTTGATGCCAGTAAAAACTGCTGCATCACAAGCTCTTAATTTAGTCCATTTTAGACACAAGGGGACTTTGGATGGTTGGTCCTAAACATGCTTGCACCAAAGAACTCAAATGAGCTGGCGGAAGACACATCTCAAATTCAGCTAAATGCTTGGTACGCACAAGCGAAACGAGTTGTACCTGGTTCAGACCTGAATCCTTGCTACAGCAGTAAATCGCATTATCAGCATACGAAGTGAAGTCACTTGATCATATCAAAACTGAATAAACCCCATTGTGGCTTTGCTATAATCCCCTTATGAGAACTCTGTGCATCATTATTTACCCAACTGTTATGTGGGTGGAAACAGGAGATGTTCACCTCTGGCAAAAATGTGTGCAACTTTTCCCAAGCCAATAAGTTGCACCTGCTTATACCCGCGCTGAAGCCTGCCTGCGATGTCAACAGTGATACTGCCTAGAGATAAAGCAGTTCCTGTTTTGTCAGAAAAATAAGTACTTGAAAACGTGTCAGGTCCTTTGAAAATCTTTCCCATAGAAGGACAGCTTTAGAATAACTTCCATCAGATGAGGGGCTTCTGGGGGTCAGCAACGCTGCAGAGAAATGAGCCCACACTGCATTCCCCCCTTTCCAGGCAACTCCATTGCAGGTTTGGGAGGGGGGTGGGGTGAGATTCCTCTCCTGCCACCACAGCCCCTTCCCAGGGCTGAGGGAGGCTCAGCTCAGCAGATAACCACCAGGTAAGAAAGGGATAGGAGCCTGTCTGCATGTTCTCAGGCATGGCTCTAACTGCTGAGCGATCAGTGAGATGGAAGGGAAACCACTGCTAACTAGGAAAGGGAGAGGAAAAGGGAGGGAAAGAGATCACAAACAAACCAGGCTCATTTCCACCGCCAGCCATTCACAAAGTCTTCTGCCTTCAGAATCCCTTTTTCATCTGTACCACTCCTAGCTCTTCTAAGCTCAGTAAAAAAAAATATCTTTCTTTGCTCAGCATCTGAAGTTTCTCATCTGTGTATACATGTAAGTCTTTTTCATATGCCAGAAAAACCATCCAGAAATTCATACATAAGAATACTATAAAATCCACATAATCAAATCCAGTTGCTTTCTTCAGTATTCTATAACTATCATTATACTCACTGCATCTCCATATTTTCTCTACTACTCAAATATCTGAGCTTTTTTCATGGTTACATTTCATTTTAAAACATTTCTTTTGCATACCACAACTATATAATCATCTGAATTATGAAGAAACCATAGACTAAACTTCCCTTGGGTGAAGCTCCCACCCTCCAATCAGGTCAAAGGACCACAATTTAGCATAAAGCTCACACTATCTACTCCTAAGTACTGCTGACCCACCAGAACTTCCATTCACACAGAAATTGAGGCTGCCCTTTAAATAGGACTTGGCAAGAAATACTGGAACTTCTGCATTTCATGACCTTAAAAATACCAAATCAAAAAAAATGCATGGACTCATTCATCTGACATCACTGGCTCGTGCTTCTGGGACTTGTCTGTGTTAATGGATCACTTGTCCTGGTTGCAATGAACCAGTTGTCCAGCAAGCTGATGATAGGCCAGGCAGTCAGGAAGCCTTGCTCAGCCCATTTTGATTTGACAGGTCAGTGAGGAATTCAGTCTGTAGCATGGACAACAACAAACAGCACATAGTGCAATTGACATTTCTGGAAAGACACGACTGTTGTTCTCCTCCATGAGCTGCAAGTGGGACCCACGCCCATCTGAGACACTATCTGCAGAGAAATGCAGCCATACCACTAAGCACAGCTCATGGCTACAACAGGAGAAAGGGACACGCGTTTGTTTAACTGGTTGTTCAAACTGCAATGCTGACATTTGGAGATCGTCACAGACATTACTGAAACTCTGCCAAGATCGTGTTTGTTCTTCTTTCCTATACACAGAATGCACATCCATAGAATCCTGTGAAACAAGGCATATGCACTGGATCCAACCCAAAAAATCTGAAAACCAATTTCAGGAAAATAAGACAAAATGATAAATGAACTGTGGCAGTTGCAATGCAAGCACTCTCATTCTTGCACAGCCCCTGAAGGACGGGGAGGACCCCACGAACTGCATCTCCTTCTTACCCTCAGGAAATCTGCCACACCAAACTGAATGCTGTTACAAAGTTAATAATAATTAAGATTACTAAGTTTGCTTCCTTGTTGTTGCTATACTGTGACTACTTAGCGTGCATGAAAAGCAGTACTGAAACTTCTAGCTGTGCTCAACATTATCTAAGCATGTTTCCCAACAGCCTAAACCAAACAGTAGCTCTACTTGTATGGCACTTCTTGTGACAACACACCCCCTACGCTCTTTGTTTACAAACAGTTCTAGCCTGTACTTTAGGATAAAGGACTTCAAAGAGAAGATATTATGCATACTGAAGCTAAAGAGGGAACTTTTAACACTGCTGACTTCAACATTCATAGGCTCTCCGTTAACACCATGGAAGACAAGGCATCTCACACTGGCCACAGAAGTAAACAAAAATGCATCTTAAAAACTATGCTACTGCAACCTACAGAAGGAGTTGTTCCACTTTACCCAACTGCAGAAACTCTTCAGAACCTGCAGAATGCTACAATTTGTGGGAGTTTTTTTCTCCCTTTTTTTTTTTTAAATTATTATTATTATTTTTTGCTTTAAGACCTTGGCTTAAATATCAAATTCAATTGAAGCAGCTGAATGATACAAGTGAAGCCAACAGTTCTAAGAAAATCTGGGGAGCAGTAGTTTACCGCTGACAGCGTTTATCTACTTCTGAAATATACGAAAGTAAAATAAACAAGCTTTTAGCGAAAAGCTAGCAGGCAGTTTCATGACAACTTGGAAAATAAAGATAATAAACGCATTAATTCCAAAGCCAAAATTCAAATTTAATGCATGTCTTAAAACAAAACAAAAAACCCTTTTCTATAGAAGCAGCTGAATCTTTCTTTAAGTACTGCAAATAGAAATATAAGTAAAATTAATTCATAGTCTTCACTATACTAGATAACTACTTATTGCAGCTTAATACAGTATTCCCTAGGTATCCTCCACCACTGAAAACTATAGACCTAAAATCAGCAGAAGGCACTGGGAACAGAAGTAGACAGGAGCAGTTGAAGCAGGGGGACCTTTTACTGATTCGGCTGCTGGTGCTGCTTCTAGCAGCAGAAAGCTGGAGACATTCAAACTTCTGCTCAACATCCTATGTGCATCTTTTAGAAGTTGAAGATAAACAGAAAGCAAACCCAAAAGAAATCGAAGCCCTAGTGCTAGCAGTATTTTCCATAATTGTCTCTGCATAGAAAAGCATCTTGGAAATCTATGGCCTGCCAAATATTCTTATAACAATGTTGTTTTGTCTGTAGCTTCAGGACTTCACACAGCTCTCCTACTATTACTGGAGCTTTCTCCAAAAAACAGGTAGGCCCAAATTAGCAAAATCCAAATTAAAAGAAAAAAAAAAAAGCAATGCAATTTCAGGACAATTAATTTGTCACTGAAGTCAGTTGAAGTTGTTTATTCCCCTGATTTGGGAGTGAATTACGCCACATACTATCTACTGCAACACTGAGAAATAAGATTCTAGAGTAGAATAAATTTACTTTGAATTCCATGAAATGCAACTGATCCCAACTAACATTTTTTCCTGCTAATACTCTAAATGAAACACTGTGTTGACTCACTTTATGTTAATTTCATCACATCTTAAAAGATACAGAGTTTCATTTATGTACATACCAGCCTAAAACCCACTTGTTTCCTGCTTGCGATTTACAGTCCAGAAATCTCTGCAAAGGAGACGTGACTCCAAGAGATGCTTGTTGAGTAGGCTGTCATACTTGGATTAAATCAGTTGTTCTTATTTGTTTGGCAGCTACTATTGCAAGAAACCAAAAACTCTTCCAGTTGATTGAGTTCCCTCAATAGGGGAGCTGACATTTCCTCACACAACTCCATCTAAGTGGAACAATAACAAGATCAGGTTCCCTTCTAACAATAGCTCCAGTGTTGTTTGGCATTGCTTTCAAATGTCTCAAGATAAAGGCAAACTTGAGAATTTATGGCGATTTCCCAAGAATGTTTTCTTCAGAAGAAGAAAATCCAAGGATGGTAATAATATAGTGACTTTAAAAAATGATTGGTATTCCCGAGAGATAAAGGATCCTTAGAAATACTACCTTAAGCACTGCTACCTTTCTGCTACCACACACTTAGGAATTCAGTGTTATCATTACTATCAATTTATGGTTGAGGATACTGAATCCAAGAGGATAAATATTTAAGTCAGGTTTGAGTAATGATTAAGCTACAAGCTAAGCAGACCTGGGAACAGAGATTCTCCAGTTCATTTCCACTTCATTATACTAGAAACTCATCCATTTAATTCAAGAATTTAGTCTGATTTCAGCTATTGGACTGGATACAGTACAACATGTAAGCAGCACTTGAACCTTCAATATTGACTAGAAACATGTTCATATGCACCAGCTCAGCTATAAGACAAATTCTAAAATAAAGGAAATTCATTGACAATAACAGTGCACAGCTGTACTGGGTTTGGCTGACAGAGTAAATCTCTCCACAGCAGCCATGATGGTGTTGAGCATTAAACTGGTGACCAGGTGACAGGGCTGTTAACACGTCAGTTGTTTAGCTATTGCTGAAGAGTGCCTACACAGCATCACTTCTCCGCTACTTACTAGGGCAGCAAAGTGAAAAGACATAGGCCTCTATGGTCTTTTTCTGTAGTCAGGGCATAGGCAAGTGGTTGGAAGAAGACACAGCTGGGACAGCTGACCTGAACTGACAAAAAGATAGTCCATATCATATTAATGCTGTGCTCAGCCATAAAATGAAGGGGCAGGAGAGTTTTTCCAAAATAGCTATTGTTCAGATACTGGGTGGGAATCTGTCCACCACTCACCTGGTGATGAGTGATGCTTTTGTATCACTTGGTATAATGGCTTTATTTCTTCCTCCATCCAGTTATTAAACCATCTTTATCTCAACCCACAAGTATTCTTTTCTTGCTTTCACCCTTCAAATTTTCTCCTTTGTCCTTCTGTGGAGAAAGCAATGGAGCTGCCTGCTGTGGTCAATCAACTGCAACAGTGTAGGAAGCATATAATTAGCCTTCAAAGGTAGCTTTTCTCCTGAAAAGAATACCCAAAGGCTACTGCTTATATTAGGGATATCCTTGGTGGATAACTACTTTTGTAAATAATGAGGTTGAACTGTGGTTCTACAAGTCCCTCTTTCAGCCAGGACAGGAGCATGCACAAACCTAAAACACAGCTGAGTCTATACTCGCACTGCAAAAAAGCTTCAACCACAGCTCTTTTCCAACCTCCCATAAGAGGGGCGGGTCTGACCAGAGCCTCTCTCAAAGCTCATCAGGAGTCAGCAACAGTTCTCCAAGATACAAGCAAGTATTTCAAATTTCCTGAGATTCAGGCCAAGTTCCCAATCTTTGGAAATTAGAAAATTCAAATAACAATAAAAGTTCCAAAAATGTGAGCAAGGAATAAATAATATATTTAAAGAATACATGAAAAAGTTTTTTTAAAAAGTGGAATGTTCATAATTAAAAAACCAGGAGGAAAAAACACAAACTGCTGGAATGCCTCTATAAAAAGGAAATCTGAAGGTACGACTCCTTTCTTTAACATAAAGGAAAAATCTCAGCTTAATAATTACTGAGGGAAAAAGCATGGTGACAAACATTCCCCCCCCCCCCCCCAAAAAAAAAAAAAAAAAAAAAAAAAACCTGTTCTGTTAGCACTTATTTTTGTTGGTGTAAATTTTTTTATTCCTATTTAAGCTCCAAAGCATTTTATCACTGTATTCCTATTGTGACTGATCCTGACTTCAGTGGAAAAGTGAGATGTTGCCTTTTGTTTGACTACAATGAACACTCGTGTGTCAACGATTCTTCAAAATTACTGAGAAAAAGCAGCTAATAGAAGACCGCATTATTTGATTTTACCCCTCTGATGAACACAAAGCTCCTCAGAACCACAAATACTTGCATACCTCTTCCCAATTAAAACATTATCAACACTGATTGGACAGAGACTTCTTATTCCTTAATAGTTCAGTTAGTCCATTTATATGAACCTGGTTTTCCACAGATTGCAGCTCACTGTTTGCTACACCAAACTCTTAAAACTTTGTATCTGTTGTTGAAATTGGCCACCACAGTGTTTCTGCATGTTGCTATTGCCTTTCCTTTTGAAGGCTAAAATGGATTCTTAAGTACTACCTCTCCTTTTTGCAATTACATCTTTCATTGCCTAAGCAAAACAAATGAGGAAAAAAAAGTTACAAGCCCTAACAGTTGTTAATCATCATTGCTTCGTTCCCCTCAAGTTACAGTAATTTTTACAAATACACCAACAGAAGAGGTAGGGGGAAAAAGTATTAACAAAGCCACTAGAAATCAGATTGATGTTTGTATTTAACTCACATTGTATTTAACATTTATATTTAACTCACGTTTCTAAGGCAGTCATAGCCAAGAGCTCAGAGTGTTCAGAGCTGATTGATCTTAACACTGAGATCAGTATCAATAAGCATAGCTCAGAAACAGCTGGGTTAGCATGACATGCTCCTTATACTCTGAGTGAGTTCACAACTCTTTATACACCTATAAGCTGCACAAGTGTTGAATAATAAAATAAAGCCTTAAGACCAATTACATGCTTAGAGGTTGAGGAAGATCAACCAAAAGCTCAGGTTCTAAGGAAAGAATTCCTGTATGGCTTGTTGTAAATAAATGAAATCACACTGGCTCAGATACAATTCTCTAGATATGCTCCTTCCCAATAAAGTACCAACCCACCTCCATGCACTGCTATGCACTTCTGCATTTGAACCAGAAAAACAGCATTGATGGATGTTTGTTATTCTAAACTCCTACCAGGCACCCAAGCAACAATCTGAATTTCCAGAAGAAGGAGCAATGCAGTATTTTTGATATTTATACAACCTGTTAATCTGTCTGTTACTCCAGAAACAGTTATCAAAACAGTTCAAAGAAACTGGAAAATACAGTGCATTGAAAACAAACTTCCAGCAATTCACAAACACCGTGTAAAGGTGTCTGAACAGATCTGTTCCATCAAAAGGGTATTAAAGTCTTGTTAATTGCTTTCTCTCTCTCTTCCAAAGTATAAGATTAAATTCAAGTTCTCAGTGCAATGAAGGAGGCTTTGTAGTACCCGCAGGAAGATGCTAGCCAGAGAATCAGGCTATTCATAAGTACTGAGCACTAAAACTGAACACGTGAGAAGAGGCTGAAGAGGAATTCACCACCTTCTCTACCTTTCCCTTGGACTAACCAGGAGCAGCGTTTTCCAAATTTAAGTACCAGTGAGTCATGAAAGTTTTCAATGCCAACAAAACAGTGCTAAATGTTCCAATATGCATCAAACACAAGGGCAATACTTCTATGCTTTCAAAACTATTTTATTCATTTTTTTTCACTTCCTTACAAAAAGCAAAGCAAGGAAGCAATAAAGCACTGGACAAAACAGAAGTTGAGTGGGAAAGTTTGTACAACCCAAACCAAGGAGCAATTCAACAAAACAAAAGCCAAAACCCAGTGGCTTCAAAATCTCCATACCAATACAAAAAACAGTATAAAATTACACAAACATTTAGCTCTGTAGTCAAAAGTCCCCATGGGACAGAAACACAGAGAAAAGCGTCACTAATACATGTATTCCTCTTATTTCTGTATTTTAATTTGGAATAGCAAAGAGCCAGTTGCCATAATAAAGTGACTCACAGCTTCTGCTGTAGCACATGAAGAGCAATGCATTAAGACCAAGCACTGAAAAAAGTATGGCATGTTTGAAACAGAAAAACATGTTAGTCAAGAGAGCAGCAGCCTACAAACAGTTCAGTGTAACTGATAGAGGCAGATGCAGCAACTTGAGAGCACTTTCAAAACAAGTGAGGAGGAAGAAAAAAAAAAAAGGATGCTTTAGGTGAGAAGTCTTTTCCCAGTTGCAGTACTTTTGGATCCAAAGGAGTCAGAGGCAATAAAACAGATACTCATTTTCTCTCACCCTGGATATCTGGAGTCCAGATGAAATACAGAGTTGAAATGACACTTTGCACTTCTTTTACAACATTCCCTCCTTCCTGAGGATAACAAACTTAACAGTCTAACCCCTAATTCACAGGGGAGACGAGCTGTGACTTGTCTGAACTAAGAATTAAGTCCAGCAACAAGGCAGAAACAAAGCTTATGATATCTATTCCTAGACTGTCACCACAAGACTACCTCTGCTTACTATAAACACACCCATTGTATGTGGAATCCCCCAGGGGGCTTGTTGATCTGTGATGATACCTGAATTTACCTTGAAATTTCTAAATGAGTCTCTACCCAAATTTCAGAAAACTGAAAATAACTTCCCAGGGCAGATGCTTAACTGTCTGTGGGACCTGTGTAGGCAGGAAGTATGAGCACTCCCACAGAGAAGCTTTAACAAGCTACGATTGACAGCTCCTGAAATGAAAAGAAAGAAAGAATAATCCCTAATTCAGTATCAGCAAGATGCCTGCCCCAGGAAGGAGGAATGTTGTACTGATGTAATGCGCAATTAACGCTACATAGCTAATTCCTGGTCCTGTTTCATGGTACTTCAGCAAACCTGTGATTTGTTTCAGGTTTTATTTGAAAGCAGCTTCTGACAGAAGTCATACACAACAGCTAATTTAATATGCTTATGTTTATAATCACATACGTAAGTCTATTAAGTTTAAATACTGGCCCCAAAAGATCATCCATCCTGCCTTCTCACTTTGTAAATGCTTACTGCGAAGCACGCAACTGGAGTAGTACTCTACACTTAGACATACAAGGAAATCAGTAACATGGCAGCAAGATTACAGATCCTCAAGGCTTCAGCATAGTATAATGCAGACGCGATCTCGGGACAGTAAAGACAGGGGAATGCTGCTATGGTTTCAGTTCATGAAGGAGTTCTGGGCTAAGGAGATGGGCACTGCATTGGTACACTTACAGCACACATGGCAGAACTTGGCTATTTAACCCAGCCCAGAAAGGGCTGCAGAATGGCTGACTGCAGGACAAATGCCTCAGCATAAACATTGTGATGTTACATGATATTTGCATATCTCTGCCCAAAACAACTACAGTCATTTTAGAGATGTTATACCTGCAAACAAGAAACACGGGCTTTGAGAAGTAGCGTGTTTTTCCTGTTCACAAACAAGATTTCTTTCAAAATCCCCATGTCATCCAGTGTACCAGCTAGATGAATAACTCAAGGCCAGTAGGACAGAATTACTGTCTAGGCATTGGTTTCCTTGTGTAGTCCCAATTTGAAGTCTGGATATAAGAGCAGTGGCAGCCTGGCATTCTGAAAACCTTCAGCAAGTCAGTACCTCCATCAGCTGCCCAAAGGCGCAGATCGCATCAAAATTAGGGGGAAAGAAAAAGCAGCAGAGCTGCTCTCAGCAGCAACAAAATGCTAATTTAGCTTGGCTGACTTCTCAGATCTGATCTCTGTTTTCTTCATCTCCCATGAACGTGAGAGGACAGAATGCAACCTTCATAATGAGTCACTGAGTTACTGGTTATTTTGACACCTAAAAGGGTTCCATCCTAAATCAAAACTGAGCTAGAAATTTTTCAGATGCCTTCATTTTTCTTGCAACTGTACTAGTTTTGTAAATTTAAAAACCTTGCAACATATTCAAAGCCAGCAAGCCTTACTCACATTAACCAGTAGCTTTCTTTGTGCAAAGTAGCACCAGTGAAGCTAATGGAATTGTATTTCAGAACACAGTATAGTTTTCTGGAAGCGCAATGGAAATGTAGACTGCTAGTACAAGTCCCAGATTCAACAGTCAATGCAATAACACAACTATTTAAACTTCTCTATATAAACATCCCCATACAGAGAATGCACAGACAGCAGAGCTGCCTGGTAACCAGTAGCTATTTTGAGTGCTCTTTTTCTTACAGTGTCTGCGACTTAATTGCCATGAATTGTCTTTGGGATAAACTAATTTATCACTGTTCCTTACAGTTCGCATTGCTTCTTTGCTCAGTTGAACGTTATTTAAATTAATACCCTGATTTGCTGCACACACTCATCAACAACACTTTTCCCATGAGAGATTTGTTTGCCCGTCTACTGGTGTACCTTAAAAGCTATGTGGTAAGAAGTAATTCTTGCCAAGTAATACTTATCCCTCTATGCAAAACAACTCCTATTAATTAAAAATAAAGTTATCAATGCTGAGTTACAATTTGAAAGAGTATCTCATGTTATTTAATTTCAGGGTATTTGATTTCAGGGAAAGGAAAAAAAAATACATGCCAAAGAGCTGTATTCTATTCCTAGTTGGAGAGAGAACTTGTATGTTTACCTATTGATCAAGAAGATCAGGCTATGCCAAAATACTATCCTCAAAAACATAACCATTTTGAAGTTCTACGTTTAGTTATATGGAAAACACCATCTAAAAATAATTTGTGATCCACATAATATGAAAACATACAAATTCTGTCCTTCCACAAGAATCTAGACTGATTTCTGATTAAGAAATGTAATCAATTTCCTGAAACCACCCCCTAACAACTCCCACCAAAGCTTCAAATAAACTGGATACAATTTCACAAGCTAGAAGTCTTCCTGAAGTCCAAACCGTTCCTGTCTTCAAGAGGCACAGCACATTATCCCTTCTCATCGCACGTGGGTACTCCAGAGGGTGCACATGCACCAAAGCATAAGACCAGCCAGCTAGGAAAAAAAAACACAGAAACAAACAAGAAAACAAACAAACAAGAACAAGCCGAAGCCTAACATTTGTTTTAAAAGCCTTTATAAAATTTATTTCAAAAAAGTAGAAGAGATACCCACAGTGATGTATACTGCTTTTGAATGTCATTACATACTACAGTACACCATTGAGTTTTGTGCAATCACTAGCTTGCTTTTCACACTTAGAAGCTCTGAACGAGAGCTCCACGTACATTAATCTCTTACATATGGAGCACTGGAGCCTCAATAAATCCCAAACTATAGGCACACAGTTGCACAGGGGAAGGTTAATCTTCACTGTCTCCACTACAGACAGTATGAAAAGTCTGTCAATATCATCAGTATTCCAGCAATAATAGTTCAAGATCTGGATTCTAAGAGAACATTCAGAGGAAAAAAAAAGAAGAGGGTAATCTACTGACATACCAGTCCACTATATCTGGAAAAATATAGAAGTTATGCTACAAACCACCAGCAGGAAGAAAAATAGAAGCCATAGCCAAAACAAAAAAAAAAAGCACAAGCAAAGGAAAACCAAAACTTCAGTGTTATCTTCTGCTTGAAAAAAAATTCAGAATAGGTAGTGCCTCAAGTAAAGCTACCCTCTGTGCTAGAGAAACCTCAATACACTATTTAATCTAGAAACTGTTCCCAAAGCAGGATTCAAATCAATAACAAAGCTTCCTCCTTGCTGCAGGAATATAGTGGCATTCTCCACAGTTTTGACAAAACCTGCCTTTTTAAATCAGCATGACTTCATTTGACAAAGGAGCTCTGCTCTTTTTACACAGCAATCCTGAGATATACCGTACATTGAAGAACAAGCTGCAGCACAGGTCTGAGAATTCCTGCCCTCAACTTTCATAGTCTTGTGCAAATATATCTTATTTAGGTGCAACATCAGGAATTGCAGTCTGACTGCATGCTGATGGCAGGAAATTTCAAGCCAGGTCTCCCAGGTTTCATTTTGGACTGTTTTTGATTTGCTATGTGATACTAGACAAGTCACTTCCCATTATTTATTGATAAATTGCATCTGATTATTTATTTGGCCTAATTAGTTCAGCTGGAAAATGATTTAAAATGCATAGATGAAAGAGTGCATATTTCTCAACTCTGTCCTCTGTGCCAATAAAATACTTATTTCACAACAATTAGATCTAATTGTATTTTTGATAGCTGCAGCCTTATCCCTAGAAATTCCAGCTCTGGAAGTCACAAATAGAAAGACTCATCAGATTGCAATGTTAATGAGGTGGCATGTGAAACATCTATAGATAAGGTTAATTTTCTAAAGCCCTTTTTGCAATCACTCAACCTGCAGTGAAGCCTCTTTCCCAGCTGTGTTTCCACTCAAATGGAAATTTAGATATTTATTATTAAAGTGTCTTCTGTCTCTATTGCAGTGCATTTCCAGTACAGCTTTGGGTTTGTCAGAAAAAAAGAAACTGGCCTAAAGAAATAAATCTAATCTTAAGATTGACTAAAACATTCTAGAACGTTGAAAGCTTCAGCAATTATTTTTTTCCCTATGCATCTGTATCTTCCAGGCAAATATTTATATTTTATCTTTGCTTCTGAGGTTACAGTATTAGGCAGTTATTTTTTTAACACAACAGGAAAACCAAAACTGCCTGGCCTATATAAAATCTAGCATTAATTTGTAGTCTGCTGAAAGCATTTTGACCAGATGAATCCTAAAAAACAGAATTCCTTCTGCCTAGATGAAGTGAAATCAAGCAACAAATAAGATCTGAACTTCTAAAAATGAAGACTGCCTTAAAGTCATTTCAGATTGAACTAGCAGAAATTGGTTGTTAGCTAGTTCATTTTTAAAAGATTCCAAGATGTGAAGATAGGAAAACCAGTGATTTTTTTTTTTTTTAATGTGTATTGGTTTCATTAAAAAGGCAGCTTATTACTGACAAGAATTTATAACAAGAATCTGCTTCACGGACAGAAGTGTACGTGCGTATTCCTGACAAGGACAAACTCTGCTTACAGCCTGGTGACAGCAACACCACTCCATCCTGTCCAACTCTTTCCTGCAGTACTATATTATAGGAACATGGCACAAACACGGCTTTCACCCACAAATGATACACAGATCCTCATTCTTCCACATCTGAGAGGAACAGAAACCATGAGTTACCATTCAGGTTGAGCAATCCATGCATTTTGGTCCTACTGCCTTCCTGTTGCTGTCCCCTATAAACAAACATTTCCAATATAGTGACAGAAGATGAAAGACAGGAAAGCGAGATGAACCCTGGCACAAATCAGAAGCAGAATTTTAATCATCAATTTAAGTATAGAATAAGAAAGGACAATAGCATGTATTTATATCTATATCTAGATATATATCTAAATATATCCTTGGTAGAATACTTTTTGAGCTATATTTTAAATAAATACCAGCAAAAGTCGTATTAGAAGTTTTGGCCATGACTCCATTTTTCATTTCTGAAAGCCGAGTTCCGTTAGCAGGTTAATCTTTTAACTTCTTGCTTCTCATGAACTACTCTTATGAATTAATGAAAGTTAGAAGATCACTCTTTTAAGTGCTTCCAGTATCAGAAATGTGTCTTCAAAAGGGTCTACCAGAGGAAAATAAAATATTAGTTAAGAAGCTGGTTTTCATGACGTATTCTTCAGTGAATTAATACGGAAAACATGACCATAGAACACAAAATCTGAATAACTTTTTAAAAAAATATTTTTAAATCTTCCTTTTTTTATGAGAGAATTTGAGAATGAATAGGCAGATTTTTAAGTGTCAACATATACCAAACTGTTATAAATATAACAGTATAGTACTTGACTAGAACTAATCAGGAACTCAGAAGAAACCTCTCTGAATACACCATTTTGTTTGGTTACCTTTCCCACACAGCAAAAGCCTAGAAAGTCTGAACTGACATTCACATCTGATTCATTCCATGTATTTTCAAAAGCCAGTGCAACAATAATCATATTTAGGACAGAATTTGTCAATTATGCCCAAAAAAAAACAAAAACCCAAGTACAAGACATCCCTTTCCCCTCACTTAAACCAAATAGAAAGGTTTTTAGCCAAGGACATCTCAACAGCTGTTGTAATCAATATTATGCCTGCAGCACACAGTAGGCACTAAACAGTTGGTGTGTTCACCATACCAAAAGTTGGAAGTGTTCAGAGAAGGGATATAGAAATTAGTTATTAATGTATGATTGGAAGTGGCTTCTTAAAACAAAAAAGCAATTCACCAACAAAGGAAGAAAAACACCACTGAAAATGGCCTCTATCTGCTTTAAAGTAAGAAAAAAGTTTCAGAATAGTTGAAATGATGAGAAAGTCAAATCTCTCACAAGTACGTAGTCTATGTAGAAGCACTGTCTTTTCTTTCTGAATATTTGCAAACATTAACGGAAGCCTCAGAACCACCAGTGAGCTTGATTTTGTATTGGACTGGACGGGCTGATGTAAAATGAAGAAAAAACAATAGTCAAAAGCTCTGTGGGGATTGCACATCCCACACTGTTATGAATTATCCCAGAGATTGGATTCCAGTCAAGCATACAATGAAGAAGAGAGACTTCTCAAACTGAACTAAGCTGCTCTCTTCATTCTTGTCTAATGTTGTGTGTCTGCAATGATTTGTACAAGAGGATTTTGTGAAGAAATTACACAGGTAACAATTATGGAGCAATCGGTTCAACTAATTTATCTTTTTCTTGAGAAATTAAAGCCATAAAACACATGATACCAAGCCATAAGAATTTCTAAATTACATTTTGAGTATTTTTTTTTTTCTTTTCATCTGTATGAACTAAGATTTCAAAACTAATCCAAACTGCATTGTTCGCTTTGTAAGCATTTTATGGCTCAAACCATCTCACCCAGTGCACATACACTGTACATGCCTAATGGGCTCCCAGGCTTAGGCACATTATGCCATCCCACCTATTCCTGCTGCAAAAAAAAAATAATTAAATATTACAAAACTAAGTACAGCCAGCCTACTTGGCATGACTTTTTTTTTTTCAAGACAAATAATAGTGTAAATTTTCATAGAGCACAAGACAATCATGTTTTATAATTGCCTGTGAACAAGATCGCATCTCAACACTTCATTCACTCTTTCAGACATAAAAACTAACTTGCTTCCATTCACAGGGAAACCTGGTTGCTGCTGACAAACCGATTTGCTGTCAGCATCCTAGAAGAGGATCTCCTACAATTTGGGGCCCTGGCCAGGAACATGGTGCCTGAAGTTGCATGGGAAGCTGACAGAGCAGGGGGTGAGGCAGGGAAATGTTGCCTTGATTGTACAGGTGACTACAGGCTCAGCCAACCCAGCTAACCACCTTCATGCCTTCTCTATATTTGCCTTTACCTCTGCTGCTTATGTTTCCACTCACGTTACTCTAGGGAAGAAAATGGAAATCAGAGGGCTTTTTGTTGGCTCCAACTCAAGTGGATCATGCATATCATTTTTTCCCCTCTTGTTTCTGTCTGTGGATGTTTATTCCCCTATTTCAGCTGGATCCATGCTTTCTCACCAAGTCATCGATGGTGAGAATACAGCTGCTATTCAAATTTTTTGCTCCTACTATTAGTTTAACACTGGTGACCTTGGCTGAGAACAGGTTTGGTGAAATGAGTTCACTACTGTTTTTTTTTTTAAAAAAGAAGAAAAACCAAAATATAATCTTTTGTAAAAAACACTGTGCGCATACCTGCCCACTGCACAACTCCACGAATTCTATTTTTCATCACTGATAACATTATTTCTTCCAAGTACAGGTATTAGTGAGACAGCATCTTATTCTCTGAATTTCTCAGAAGAGATGGCAGGAACCAGTTACATCCAAAAAGAATTACAAATATGAGAACCTGCAAAAGAATTTTCTGCACAAAAGCGACAGAGAACAGGGACAGGGGCATTGGAAGTGAAAAGTTAGACACAGCTCTGTGACCCTACTCTGCCTGCACCTTACTCAGCAAACTACATTCCCTACTTCTGCTATCATACCACATGATTCTGTCCCCACCTTACCACAATCTCCAAGTATCAGAGGCATATCTCCAAGTTTACAGAAGTGGTTGTCCTGGTTTCTGATGGGAGAGTTAAACCACAGTGGTGGTGCAAGTTCAACAGCCCAACACTTTCAAACTGACAACATAACGAGCAAGAAAATAGAAGGGCCGAAAATACATCTGACATTGCACAATGTCAACTCCTAGATATTTAAAGCCTTGTACATAAGTGGTGTGCAAATTATTGGGCACAGGAGACATGAGAAACGTGAGCCTTAAGAACACTCAGCATCTCTTAGCTGCAGGACCTAAGAATACTTTTCTATCTGAATGTATCCTGACTTCACATAGGAGTACTTAAAATTTCTGCATTTTTATTTGCATTTGATAAGAGGCTGGGTTGCTTTTTTTTTCCTTTTAAAAGAAAATAATCACCTAAGTAGTATCAATTTTCACTAAGTTATTGTTAAATGCATACTTTTTGAATATAAAATCCAAGAACAGCTTGAAATGTTTGGCATTTTACCCTTCCAGATTGAAAAAGACAAGAATCCTAATTGTTAGGCCCCCCATTCCTTCAAGTACTTGTTCTAGTATTTAACTTCAACCCTGTGAGCAGTACAGGAATTAAAACACCTGCAGAAGTGTTTGCAGGAAACAAGTCCAAAATAGAAAACAGAGTTAAGATTCCTGGGTTTTCATTCCTGGCTGTTATCAAAAGTTCCCTTAGCAACTTCTTGCACCAGACTCATATTCTTCCTATCTGTAAACAATGAATAAAAATCAGTCTATAACAAGCTATTTTAAAGCTTGGTTAAGTTGTCTTGAAGAGCTTTGAAATTGTTTAGATGAAAGGTGCTATGTAAGAGTAGAAGTAGTACTGCTTTAATTTCTCTCAGATTTTAATAGCAAATGTTTACTTCAGTCTTGTACCCAGCATGTATCAGAGATCTGTCTCAGCAAGAACCATATATAGCTACAGGCTGCGACCAGAAGATGCTAAAATACTTTTCTCAACCAGAGCAGGCAGACATCACTGTACATCATCAGTTCCTTTTAAAAAAAAAAAATCAGTACTACCAACACATGTGCCAACTTACTGCAAATCTGTAGCACGCTTATGTTCCCCTTCCTATACTAACTAGGAAAGCTATGTGAGCACCTTCTGGACATTCATAAATATAAAATGACTGAATCATCACAGTTGATGATTTTGTTAATAGTCAAAATGACCAACATTGGCCACACTTGTTCTCCTAAACAAATTTATGTTTGTCTCTAAAATTGCTACAGGAAAACACAAAAGAGAACTTTACCAAGGACTCATCCAAACAGTATTTCCAAACTCACTATTTAAACTCATGCACACTGTTATGCTGCTTTATAAACAATGACTCAACCAAGCTCAAAACATCTTTGCTAGTTACACTTGCCCCACCTCACAGCAGAAGCAGGCAGCTGAAAGAGCAATCAGAAGTGTGCAGCCAGGGTGTCACCTCCACCTTCCTCTTACATGCTGATAAGGAGGTGATTTGGGCTACAGCTGTTGCCCACATGTAGGCCTCAGAATCGCAAGCATAGCATTAATATAGACTCCCTTTCCCTTCCAAGAAAAGGCAGCAGGATGCTAAGTGCATCACAGAACAAGCCCTTGAACCACCAACCAGAATACATGGTCATAAATGCAACAGTTTGAAGAAAAAACACAAACATCCCTCAAAATAGTAAAATAACAAGAAAAGATGAGAAGGAAAAGAGAAAGGCATTGTACCCAATGCAAATGACTGCTCAAATTAGATCTCTAGCAAACCTCTAAACCACATGCACAAAAAAAAGGCAAAAAAACTCATGATTCTAATTGAAGCTAATATTTTAACTACTGTGGATGAAAATAATAATGCAATAATTTACATCATTAACACAAAAATGACTGTCTTATGGTCTCTTTCTATATTTGATCAACATTCCCACACAAGTTGAATGGGCTCCAGTTATTTCACAGATTTTTCACAGAACATAACACCTCTGCAAACTGAAGTCATCCTCGTCCTTACACAAGTTTTAAAGCCAAAGCAGGATACACCACACTCATGAGTCTCACTCTCATATTTGAAAAGCAGTATCTAAGCACGTCCTTCCCATTTTCCTTGTTTGTCACGGCTAAGACCCTTGAGGACTTCTTGGCTCTTTTCTCTCAGTTATGGGCATTTACAGCTTTTCTTCATCTTCTCAAGTTGGCCATCTACTTTCACAACATTTTAAAGATTAAGATTATTTATTAATTTTCACATCTTCTGTCAGACTTGTATTAAAATGGCCAAAAAAAAAAAAAACAACAAACAATTCTGCAAGCATACTGATGAGCATGTGCACATGGTTACATGCTATCCTACACTTCTCCTTACAGGAACATCATTCACACTGTAAAGCTCAAGCATGGAGAATATAGCTCTTGGAAAACAAAAGATAGAGCACCACTAAAAATCTTTCCACATGCTGCAATACCTGCCTAAGTATTTTTCACCTTTAGACAGCTGATAGACAGTTTTCACTTCATTTACCATCATCCTGTTCAGAATTGATGTAACAAAAAAAATGCAACAAAAGTACATAGCACCAGTGAGACAAGTCAATCTGCTGAATAACCCCTACAGTCAGAGGTGAGCAAGCTAATCGTGGAATCAAACTCATTTTGCAAACACACACTACCTACATGTGTTCACACACACATCTCTCCCATGTGACTGGGCTTCCTTATTTCTTGTTCTTCTTTTCTAGTTAGCTCTCAGCATTGGTAGAAAGAGAACCTTTCCATTTTGATACCTGAAATCTTGTGCACACTACTAAGCCAAAGTATTCAAAATACCTTGATAACACTCGCAAGCCTAAAGGGATTAAATTCACCGCTTAGATTGATTTCATGTATGCTTTAAAGTACTATTGATTGGCTGATCTACACTTACAGACACTACAAAAAAAATTTATTCTAGTCTTCTGGTCATGGGAAATGTGCCAAAATGCAAGTCACCTCTCAAACCACAATTCCCCATCAGCTGCAGTTTGCAATTAGACATTTAGAGTCTGCTGCCTGCCATTCAGAACACATGTCCAAGATTAGACAATCTTTCATCACATTCATGGATATGAAAGTGCTGCTGCATATTGAAAACTTGACTTTTGTCACCATTAAGAACAAAAACACGAAACAATCAAACTACTAGAGCAGAGCAGTTAATCCCTAAAAGGCCTTGTGACCAGATTCCTTGACAGTTTTGATAAATATGGAAAAACTTAAAATGTCCTGACTTGTTAAACTTGCAGCCTCTTTATTAAATTTCTTGGCCCCAGCATGTACAGACTGCTGACTTGGCACTCCCAGAAGACCTTTGCTCACCTTTCTCAATAGACCCATGCTGATAAGTCTGAGTTTTCCCCAAGAGTAGAACAAAGTCACACTTATTAAACTGTTTATTCAACTCGGAGTAAAGCAGCTCTCTCATGAAAGCAGACGTCAAAGCAAGAGGAAAATCTATAGGCATACGTACACAAGCATAGAAGATAAAAGAAATTAAACTAAAATCTGAATGACTCATTCTTTAAAAACAAACAAGACTGAGATGCCTTTCAGTTTCACGGAACACTGACCTCTAAAGGCTATCACTCACCTATATAAACTGATGAAATATACCGTGTTAGCTTAAAGAAACCAGCATTATTGAACTTAACTATTAGCAATTTTTACTCCACTGTGTAATTCAGTAGCTGTCAGTACATATGACTATTAACAAGACGTGGTCAACAGATAGCTTACAGCGTACATTGTGTAGTATCTTTTACCTTGTCACATCTGATTTTCTTTTTATATCCAGTAAAAGAAAGTAGATAGCTTCAGTAACAAGAATAAAAAGCAGCAACATAAAACACATGGGAGAGATCTCTGGTGCTTACGTACTACTGATTACTAATTATTCTGGGGAAAAGAAGGAGCAACACATTAATGCAAGCTCTGCAAACTAAGTGTTGCTTCACAAGCGTCAAGACTGTTGATTGTATCAGCCAAGCTTTCAGCTGTCCTACTTGAGAGAGAGAGAATACATTACTAACACTTACAGATCAGATGCTTTTGAAAGAATATGATGCATTAAGAATATTTATAAATGGAAAATTGTTTCTATAAGGCTTGATTACGTTCAAGGATTATAATCCAGTCACTTCTGCAGTCAACATCTGAAAAATATTTTAACTGAGTTTGAACAATGGTGATTTCTACTCTCATTTGCAAAAAATTTCCTGATCAACTGCATATCACCCCAGCACCTGTATATCTATCAATCACCTCAACTGTGATTGTAAATGTTAGCTTTAATACATTATATTAGAGATTATAAACATAAAATCTCTAATGCCTGTAGCCAGGTGACAGTGGTAAACTGTCAAACTCTACTTCAGCCATCTCGTCAAGATACACAAAATTTACCTGTATATTCTTGCTCCACCACAGTGTACAAATTTTCTTCAACAGTTAAGATTTTTAAAAAATTACATAGGAGAATAAGTTGTTATATAACTGAACATCACTGCTATTAAGGTGGATGGAACAGATAACGATAGCTTTAAACGAACCATACATTATTGCTGAATTTGTAGAAGCAGTATATGACAGGTATGACACTAGACTCCAATGAATATGATTACAAACCTAAATACAAAAAGATATATGAACATATATTCAGCATTGCACACATTTGAAACACACTGACATACCAACCAGCAGGACAAAAGGAAATGCAAACACAAGCAAAAGTCCCAGAGAACAAACATTGCAAAACAGCATAGTTGAATAAAAATAAACATGCAAGGAATAAAGAGGTAAAGTTTAAAAGCCAGAGGAAAAAAAAATACAGGGCAAACCAAGACCAAGGTGCCACGTTAAGGTCTCTTTCAATCTGAGCTATTCTATGATTCTATGTGGCACCTATATAAATATAGAAAACACAAAGATATAGACACTCTAGAAAACTATTTTACATTTATATTACAAAAAGCAGAGGACTACATTATGAATGTAAATACATCTACTTCACTTACAAAGCAGAAACCCTTTTCATGAATGCGCTGTGTCCCAGAAACCACCAATTTCAGTATTCATGAATGGTCTACATGCAAATGCAAAACAAACATATTTCTAAATGAAGAGGCCAAAAAAATACAGAGGAAAAAACAGAGCATGGGAATGCAAGGATGAGACTAAAAATTCCCAGATTAGGAAGGGCTGAGCTATACAGAGAGCAGAGCAGAGCTTCTGCTGCAAGAGCTTTAGATTTACACATGCTACAATCCTTGTCACACACAGGGAGACACAACTGAGTAAAAAAACAGTTCACTGCATTTTTTCAGATACAAGTGATGCGTTGATACGTTGAGGCTGAGTGAGAAAAGTGAGAAAACAAGTAGTAGCTGACTTGCTGGATACTCTGCAAAACAAGCTGAGTTTGATCCATAGGACTGAGATGAACTTTTCAAGCTAATATTTCAGACTGACAGACAGAAGCAGCACATCTCAGCAACTGCAATTGCTGGTGGACTTCTACATGGTTACCATTTCTGTGGTACAAAGATGCACAAATATGTTTATTAGGGTAGTACTTCCCTACATGCTCAGAGGGAAATAAGTGGTATAGTTGGTACCCAACGCCACTTCCCGTGAAACTACATTGATTGGATTATTGTGATGTCTGTTTATACAGCTGATGATGAATTCCTAGTGTATGCTGATGACTGCAATTGCAGCTGGACTACTTCCTTTCCCTTAGCACTTAACTGTGCTTTTGGTTATTGAGTGGTCTATGAATGTCTATGAAACAAGTACAGCAAGATCAAACAAAAGTGATTCTTTCCTCTTAGACCTCCACCGCTACATTACACGTAACCTGCCAACACGAGATCAGTTAGTCTCTGACCTGCAGCAGCTGAAAGTAGCTGGATTCCAGATGTCTCTAAAAAGCTGCTTTTGTACAGCTCTCATTATTTGTAACAACCTGACATGAAACATCAGAGCAAGCTCCCATGACAGATGACACCGCCAAACACAGGAAATCTCCACTCACCCAGGATGCTGTGGTCCCAGCACACAGAGTATGGTCCCATTTGAGTTCTATCCTGTTTATTGCTACTGGAATATCAACATCGCAATCTACTTCCTCTACACCAAAATGCATTCATACAGCTTTCATGACACTGGCATCTCAAGATAAAATGCCATTACATTATACCCTATCACACCTCATATCCTGGACCCTTACTTTCCAAAACAACTGTTTAAGAAAGAAGAAAGGATTTGAGTCATTGTTCTGAGGCTTACTATGTGTGGACAACACATTATGCTCGATTTACTTGGCTAACCAGCAGAGCAAGCACAGCCGGTGAGGTACATGCCTTCTTCAAAATATTTTTCTTTACAGACTTGGCAGGACGGTGAAGTTCTATATAAGGCTCAGAATGGGCTGCAAAGCTTCCCCTGTTATACTGCAAAACTACTCAAAGAACAATTCCAAGCTAAAAACATGAGTTATTCTCCCCAAAATTCCGACTGTCAAATCTAAATTAAGCACAGGCGTTTAACTGTCACTGAATTCAGCCTTAGCTAATACAAGCAGCAGTATGTGCAGTGAAAGATGCATAAGAACAAGTTTAGACAAACTCAGTAGTAAATTTAGGTCAATAGCAGAGCAATTCACATGGTTTTCATTGAACTATTTCAAAGAACCTTAATGAGAAAAAGTTTGAAAAGTCTACTCTATTTCAATATCATTATCATCTGGTGAAAACGGTTTAAAAGCCTTTACAAATTAACTCGTGCTACAAAATTTTGTTCTATAAAAGACGTGCTCCATTTCTCATAAATAACAAAACAAAATTGCTTCACATACACCACAAGCCTCAGCTTTAAGTTACATTCTGTGACTCATGCACCAGTGACATGAGGTGCTCTCAAAAATGGTATTTCTTTTGTATTGTATAATTATTAGCAACGTTAAAAACTTCTGCATTCTTAAGTAGAACATTGTAATAAAAAATAATGAGCATCTCTTAAGTAATTCAATGATTCAGGGAGGAGAAAAATCACTGTGATGTCAACCCCAGGCTTCACAAGCAACACAGCAAAAGAACAACTGAAAAATAAGAGTATTCAAAACAGATGGAAGTAACATATTGGTTTCTCTTTTCAGTCCTAAATAGTTGCCCTGTGTGTTGCAGAAGATAGAGACTTACTTAGTCATTCAAGCTGCATTTCCTGAGCACTGCCTGCAGGAGCATCCATCTAAATCAAGCTCCCCTGCCCCCAGTATTACAATGCTATTCCCGCCACAGATGATTTAACAAAAGTTCCAACTGCATGCCAATATAATCCTAACAGTATCAGCTACTACAAAACACCAATAGTTTACACTTAATGCAGTGGGAGGCAGTGAATTGAAGAAAGTTATAACAATCTTCTTTCACAAAAAGTTCATTATGTGAAGAAAATTTTCAGAAAAGATGACATATATATATTTTTCTTCTTTTGGTACTCTAACAAGGTGATGCCAGAATTATAACACTGTTTACTGCACTTAAGAAAATGCAGTCTAAGTGAAAATACACATATATGCATTTAGGCTCCTATACCTGGGAGTTAGTAGAGCTAGTACACACTAGCTAGAACTTCCCACTCTAAGATTTTACAGTTCAGTAACATTTTGCAGGACCAAAGTCATCTTGTTTTAATTTTCAAGGATCGAGCTTAAAGCAAGGCTATAAAAAGACAATTATGTGTGTGCAGGATAGCTCTCAAGGAGAAATTACTCAATTTTTCCTCTTCACTCCAAAGCTCATAATCTAAGCTCGTGCTACACACTGAAGTTCTGTCATGAACCACCAAATCGTTCTTTTCTTTCTGAAATCTGTATTAAATGCTTCATAGCTGCTTTGCCTTCAGAATACCTCTGTACTGAGAAGGGGATTAACTCAGTTTCCAGATACAGAACAGAGCCAGAGATTAAGTTAGAGTTTTGGGTGCCTGCTTTGAGCCACTCAAGATACAACTGCGGAATTTAATGTGGCATGTTCAAACATTTGACTTGTTTAAAAAAAAAAAAGGCCTCTACTGAATGTACTTGTAGGTGTGGGTACTTTCTTTCTAATCCCACAAATCTAGTATCCAGAAAATGAGATGCACTATCAATGATCAGCTATGAAAAATCTGCTTGGAATATTTAGCAATACTTAAGCATGCTTC
Organism: Perdix hodgsoniae; assembly: GCA_035772895.1. NCBI lineage: Eukaryota > Metazoa > Chordata > Aves > Galliformes > Phasianidae > Perdix > Perdix hodgsoniae. Next base: position 21,985,883 of record JAPSGF010000001.1, on the reverse strand, counting down.
TGCACAGTTACACAACCGAAGGCAGATCTGATTCGCCAAGGAAGAATTCAGCTGTTTTGATTACATATTATTCACTTCAGAAAATCAGCTTTTACAAACAGTGAGGTAATTTTGGCATTGGCACGATTTGTTTAGATTTCTGAGCGGACATAATTATTTGAACCAGTACCAAACACTCCATTAGGTTCTTGAAAGTATGGATATTTTTTTTCCAGCTCCTGTATCTGTGTGTGCGCGTGTGTGCGTAAACACTTGACAAAAAGAAACTGCAACTCTTAATAATTTGCCTTCTTTCCTACCACTGATCTTTAACAATTTTTTCCTTCAGGTTGGCATATCAGACCAAAGCAAATGCAGGTGGAACGTAGTTACTTTTGAGTACTGCAAACACTCATCAGACCAATAAAACAGATTAGCAAGCTCATAACAGCAATTCAAAGTAGTTTTACGTATTTATCTTTAGCCCAAAACTCAAACATGATAGATGAGTACAGGTCCTTATATACAAATAAAAAAATATTGATCTCATTTTATACGTGACATATTTGACACCATCACTTCAAATTGCATTTGGTCTCACTGCTGACTTGATGTTCAAAGCACCTGACATTCCTAACTAATGCTGGGTCTGCCACTGACTCAGTGACCTTTGAAGCAGGCATTTTTTCACTCCATACTTTAGTTACCTATCTGTAGAATAATCTATTTTTTAAATCAAACGAGTTTCTAAAGGAATGTTTGCTTACAGTGTGATTTAAGACACTAATATAAAATATCTTAGGTTTTCAGAATGTTTAAAGTCTTGCTTAACAAGGTCAGAACACATGGCATTTCTGTCCAAATTATTTGCATACATCATTACCCTAACAGTTCACTGAAGGATCAAAAGTTAGGCCACAGTGTCCTGCAACTTGCATTACCTTGTGGTGCTTCTCAGTAGATGATGCAAAGATAATCTGCTATGGCCACACAGGGATCTGAATGCTCACTCGAAAAGAATGCAGTCTTCAAGAGCTAAGAGTATCTCCAGGTGTCTGCATGGATACATATGTTTGTTTATCAGGATTCAAGAAAACCCAAATGATTGATAAAACATTTAGCATTTAGAACCTCCAGTGTCAACACTTTCCTAGAAATCTTATGTTTTTCTTGGCAAAACAAAAAACAAAAAACCAACGCCATGGAAATGGGAAAGAAAATAGTCAGGACACCTTCGTATGCCAGAACTGGATTTTTTTTATTTTTTTTTATAGAATGGTTTCCCTTGTAAATTTGTCTGCACCTAGTTTAATCAACAGAACTTGCAGCTGTTACCAGGTTGTGCTTCCGTGTTCTACCCCATATAAAGACTGTTTAATCAAGATAGAAGCTGGTTCAGAGTCCTACTGCCTTAATTGGACTTGATACAAGGAAAAGCATAATTATTCAAGTTGATCACCAAAAAAGGTGCAATCAAGTGGAAGTTACAGAGAAGCTGCTTTCCTCTAACTTAAGAATGTAAGCACAAGGGCAGAGGTCGCACTGCATTGCTCCCAACCACAGCATAGACAACAGCTGTAGTTTAGTCTTCTTAATCTCAATAGTAACGTACTTCCCCTCCCTTAGAGCCAACTAATTGAGCTGGTGCTGGGTGGAGTGCACTAAAGATACTTTCAGAACAACTTGAGGTAATTGTTGTGACCATATTGGAATACTCTACAAGCTACAAAACCTTTTCTAAAAGGATATTATTTCAACAAGCTTGCTTTGAATTATTTTGGAAACTTCATTTGCTGTTATTCACATTTCTCATTTCCTGCAACCTCTCCCTTCTCTTTTTCAGAACAGGGAGAGGAAGAAATTTGCCCGGAAGAATTACCTAACTTTTCAGAAGATACTTTTGTTGAAGGCTTGCTTCATTTGTCCTGTTTCTTTCAGTTGTCTAGGTTAATTAGATGCAGGGAGGGAATGTAGGAGTCTACTGGGAGTTTTTGTTAGTTTTCTACATTGTATTTGTTATTTCACATCAACTAGAACAACGAACAAGCTCCGCAAAAAGACATACTAGGGGGCATTCCCTAATTGGTAAGCCCTTTGACATTTTTAACAAGGAATTTAAAAGGTTTCCAGTTAACAGCGGCATCACTGAGCTCTGCCAGCACTGACAATATTGCTGAAAACTGACCTCATCTGTGACACCATCCGTCTCTGAGGAATACAAAAGGTTGTAAACACAGAACATTATTAGCAACAAGAAGTTTTGTCATTATGGAAGAATTTGTATGAAATATTTTGCTTTTTTAAACTAACAAAATGTATTTCAGTAGTATTTAGAAGAAAAAGGAAAATTGTACTCTTAATCAGTGCCCACCAAAGTAAAAACCATGAAGCTGCCAGCTTCCTAACCCTATGCTGAAATTCAATAGATAGAAAAGGTGAAAGCTGGGGTTGCAGCAAAATGTGGAACTACATATCTGCATTCTCAGGTCATCTCCTATGACCATCTTGGTGTCAGCAGAGCATGGCAGAGCTCCTTATACCAAATCCCAGCCAATGGCCATTGAATGTGCATTCTCAGCAATCAGTTATTAGCATTCAAGTACTACTATCTGGTCAACAAAAATCAACATTTTAAAAACACTTAAGGAGCTTATTTACAACTCCCATTTGAAAGTGGACTAAAGGGATATTAAGTATTGAGAGTCTTGCAGCATATTCTTGTAGTTCATTCTCACTTTTTCTAATGCTCTCTTCAGTTCCTTCCCCCAGCTTCTCCTCAAAGCATATGCACACAGCTCCCCCTCACAGACCTCAGACAGAGCTATTACAATTCCTGGTAAGCATTTATAGCTAGACTTTATGCTTTCTCAATGCAAAGTCATTCCTTGTTTTCCTGAACTGACTTGTCATAGAATCATATAATCACCAAGGTTGGAAAAGACCCAAAGAATCACCCAAGTCCAACCATCCACCTATCACCAATAGTCCTCACTAAGCCACGTCCCTCAGCACAACCACCAAATGTTCCTTGAACACCTCCAGGGTCGGTGGCTCCACCACATCCCTGGCCAGCCCATTCCAGCGTCAGTTCCTTGAGGAACCCCTATCTAAGAAGCATTCCTTCAATAAACTCTAACTAACCAAGACATACGTATTTCTTCAGGAACAATTCTTCACAAACCTGGGAGAATGTATAAAACAGCAGAACGGACAGCCTCAACACCTTAACAGAGCACCAGATCACGATGACGTTTAAGAGCTGCATGACCCCCAGGCATTCTCTAAGGACTACAAAGATTAAAAAGCACACTTTCAAACAATGTTCTCTTTTACACCTTCATGTGAATACTTAAATTAAGATTACTTGAAAAGCAGAAGAGCAATTCTATTACTGTCAGCTGCAAGCATATTCTTTGAAACTATCACACTGCCTTATTGCAAGTCACACAGTATCCCCTTCAGCATCAAGTCAGCTCTTGTTTATACATATATCACAAGAAAGAGTCCGTATTGCAACAGAATTCCTGATGAGTTTTTCCTACCTAAGTGATAGGCTGGTTTACAGAGCCATTTGGACTACATTAATCAGAAGGAAGTAACTACAGCACTATTTCCTGCTGCAAAATACAAGATCGTGCTAAAGGTTTTGAGAATCTATGCAATCTCCCAAGATATCAGCAGAGAAATCCATTACTGTCAGAGAAACAAAGTAACCATTTCAGCAAAATAACAAACATCTAGTACAATCTAAAAGGGCAATCTGGAACAGCCTTGTGAGGTCCTTTATAGATTATAATAGTTTTTACATGCCTCCAAACCCTGAATCTAGAATGAGTGTAGCCCAGCTATAACATCACCACTATCAACACCTTATTTACTACACTAGTCTTTGGATTTAACATAACAATAGTAATTTCCCCCTGCACAGATAAACACGGCCAGGATGAAGGTTGGTTTGCCTACTATCAAACTATAAAACAATTCTTACTTCAAAAATATTTCCTCAAACTCAACTGCTCCAGTTCTTACTTCACATCATAAATTAAAAAGCATAAGGCCTATTATACATAACCATTAGTTTTCTGCAAGCAGGCACTGAATCTGAATGTTGTGGGTTTTTTTTTCCTACTTCTAATCCTGTTCCCAGTGAGGAGAAATAAAACAAAAGAGCATGTTAAAAGTAAATCCCTTTGAACTTGATCCCCTTGACCATATTAACTTTTTGTTTCTTAACAAGCATAAGGTAGTGGCCAATATAAGAAACAAAAATCCATGTGCCTGGAAACACAGTAGCAACTACAAAGTCTACTTACAATGCATGAGGTCTTCTCTTAAACATAACCAACGTTTGCACATTGTATTTTCATCAGGTAAGTCATTTTATTATTTTTTTAAAAGGTACTAGCAGAAATCTGAAGAAATCAGACTGGTTTCCAGAGTAAAATCCCTAATGATTGTTTACTCTCAAGTGTTGCCTTTACAGCAAAGTTTTGCTTTTCATTACCTCCCTTAACTTTTGGTTTCTTTCCCTCTCTCCCCATCCTTCTCAGAGTGCATAAGTTGGATGATGAAAATACAATGGGCAATGTGAAGTGATTCAATTACAAGGCAATAATAATTTTTAAAAAGCTTGTTGTAGGGGTAGAGTTTTCCTTGTTCTTCCTAATGCTTTATTTTGGAAAAAGTACAGTGGTTTCAACATACTGAGGAGGAGAAAAGGTCTTTACATACCAGCATTACATTTCTCATGAGCTTTGTATAAGTCATCCTCCAGTTGGGCCTTGCTGATGATCATTTAATGAGTAACAATTAAAAATATCCATTTAGGTGAACGACAAACAAGTCTATTAACCTGAAAAAAATTAAAAGCAACTCATTCTTAGTTGCTTTTTGGTGTCAAGGTCATCTTAAGCCAGCTCAGGTGTCTTGAGAGTACACTAACAGAATGTAATGCAATTGCTTACTGATGCATCTATAAGCTTTTCCAGTACCCCAGTGCTACAGCTTTCCAAACCACTGCTCTACAATAACGCTGAAGTGTAGTAACTAAGCTTTATTAGTGAAGTGAAGAACTAGGTAAGGATTAACTCATTAGATTATACTCAAGTACATCTGTTGCTCTGTAAATTAAGGATGAATATCCCCAAATGCCTTCATCTCCCATTATTTCTCCAAACTCAAGTCAAGTAGACGCTCAGTAGTGTGACCAGTAAGAGACCTTTCCACAAGACAGTTACTTCAATCCAATGTCTTTTTTTTAAAAAAAAAGAAGCTTTAAAGGACAACACAGATGTAGTAAGTTTATTCAAAACCATGTCAGCAATTCTGAAACAATGCTATAGCCATCAGACAAAATGGCTACATCATTAGGCACAGTGACTGAAAGATAGTTTGCGAAATCAGAAAGGATAGACATCCACGACTGTTGTGAGTTCAGCAGTTTTAATAAGTACCACAAACTTGTCAATACAAAGATATTAACAGCTGAGTTGGTAACAGACTAACACCAAAACCCAGGCCCCTCCAACACCGTTCACTTAATTATTTTTTTTCTTAGTCTTCAGTCTTTAAAAGAGCTTGAACTTGGGGGAGCTCCTGTTTTCTGTCATTTGGCAACTCATAATGTAAGGGCTGTTTCATTTAGGATAAAATGTTAGAAAAATAATCAACAGTAAATCACTGTTCTGTGCACTTAAAAATCTCATAAAGTGAAGAGTTGGAAAGCAGAGACGATTTGTGTAAAAATAGAGGGGAAGAGATGATTTGCTGCTTGTGGCACAGGATTGTAATTCAATACATCTGGGTTCCATTCCATTAAATGGGAATACCATCATCTGCTTCACAGAAATGAAAGGAGATTTTATTCATCAGCGTTTGCAAAACATTTTGAGATCAAGATAAAATATTTTAGCAAAACAATTAGAGCATTACTTTATCTTGTAAGATATCTTACAAAGCAAATGGACAGTTCAACAAAAATAAAGAGGAACTGTTCTGTTTAGCAGTCATGTTACAAAAAAAAAGAAAAGCAGAAGATATATAAGTATCAGAGCCTCAACTTTCAGAGAACATACAAACTTCAAGTGGAGCACAAACTCCGTCTCCTAATTCAACAACTGACCTTAACTATTTAAACTTATAACACTGGCCTTACTGAAGTGCATATAAATTCAGGGCTGACACTCCTAAAGCAATGAACAGCAGGCAAAAGCGGAACAGATAATGCAGACAGGTGTCCCACTGACATACCTCAATAAAAATGTAAAAATACCCAAAAGAAGTCAGCTTTGCTTCATCCTAGCAACAAGTGCTGTTCTAAATGGCAGATGAGAAATTCCTCTCTCGTGTGCACACTAACCTAAAACAAACAGGCTTGAAAGTTACTCAGAATACAGAAATGACTCAACACTCAAATGGCAAATTACATTGGTCTTTTCACCTGTTTTTTTTTAAAACGGAACTGCTAGTCAGTCCCTCTCCATTGCACCCTATATAGTGGCAGTAGAATCCTGTCCTCATATTCTTTCTCCAAAATCCCACACAGATAAAATTAGAAGCTAGACAGTCCAGCAATACTACTAAAACATAAAATTGCTCCACAGCACCACATCTTAGCCCTGCTGACACTAGCTTTCATTATTTGCATATCCTATGACCAGAGAAGGAAGACAACTTTCCTAATATCCCATTAAGATGATTCTGAGCTTCATCAGCACACATACTATACCTGTCTGGGCCGGAGCAAACTTCACAAGCATAACATCATATCAGCTGCTTAGACTTGTGACCAGAACAGTTTTTATAACACTAGTGTTTTTGCTATTTGCTGAGCAGCACTCAGCATCAAGGCCTTCTCTGCTTGACAGTCTACCCTCACAGTCAGTAGGCCAGGAGGGGGCACAGCTGAGACAACTGTTTTGAATTGACCGAAGAGATGTATTCAACAATAGATAACATCAGACAGGCTTAGAAGTAATGCTTGGATGGCAGTGGAGATAGGTATTTCTTAGAGGCTGGCTGGGCTTTTTAGCCTGCTGATGAGATGCAGTGAGCAACTGCTTCAGCATTACTTATGTTTTCTTGCTCCCCCACCCATTAAACCGCCTTTGTCTGGACCACTGAGGACTTCTATTTTAGTCTTCCAGTTCTCTGCCCTATCCCACTGAAGGGGAAAGAAGAGCAAGTGAGTAGCTATTATGTGTTTAGCTGCCGGCCAGTGCCAATCCACCAGGAGAGGACAAAATGAGTACATTTTATTCATTCATCAGTATTGCAGAAAATAAGACCCTTAGTCTTTTGAGGTCAATTGAATACAAAGAAATACGTTATTTCTCAGCTCAAAGACACTATATTTACTCACAGAATTACTTCACATTTAGAAATCCCTTCCAACCTAAATCATTCCATGATACTGCACTTACTACACTGCTTCCAAGCTTGACCCAAAGTTACCTCAAATGGAAACATTAGATTTTGAACCAGGTGCTCTAGAATCTGAAGTTCATAGTGAAGTCCACACACACAGACAAGTTTTGGTTTGCATTGCACAGAAAAGCAGTTCTACACAAAGCTTGACCTTCTTGCATTTTAAGTGTTTTTGTTTTTTTTTTTTACATAATTCTTGCTTTGCCACAGAACTACCAAAGCAGAAAGTTGTGAACAATCCAGATGTCAAAAGGAACTTTAAGAGGGTTATTTCAACTGTAATCTCCTCCTGTTGGAGAAATCTGAAAACTATTCTCGTAACTGTTCAAGAAAAATGCTGTTTCACACCTGATATTTTTAGTAAGACAATGAAGATCCATTATTTCTTCCTGCAAGTCACCTTGTTACAAAACTATTTTTTTCAGCACCACAATTGTAGACAGCTGGTTCTTGGGAAAGTGGCACAGTTACTATTCCAGTTGGCGCATAAGGGAAGAATCTCTTGCTCTGTTTTCTGAAGTCAGACTGTTACCAAAAAGGTAAAATGTAATTAAATCTTGTCTATCTAGACTCTACAGCACTACTTTAAGATTTTTTTCTTCCCCCCTCAAGTGGATGCATCTTCGGATAAGTACTGACCGAAAGTGGCTGTGGAATACTGGAAAAGAAACTGTCTGTTGCTCTGCTGGCACCTGGACAAGGGCAACTTGGTACACCATTCATAGCTAAGAAGGAAACCATCAGAAGACATGTCTATCACCTTTTTCCTCATATGTATCAATCTGCAAGAATCCATAATTTTGGTTATTTAAGTTCCTTTTTTGTTTGTAAATTTCAATTCAAACTAAAATCTGTCCCTGTCAGAAAAAAATCTACTTTCAGACAAGGTCAAGTAGTGCTACTTATCTGAAACCTAAAAACTGCTTTGCCATTTAATGGAAAAATGAGCTTAATATTTCATTACATTAGTAAGTACACAAATAATTTGATAAACAACACTTAAGTGCATCAGCTCTTGAAAAAGACATTGACAAGTTGCCAACACACAAAGAAGCAAGACTTAACAGACCAAAGTAAAGAATAATTCCTCCAGAAAAATAAGATTACCAGCTTAAAGACAACAGATAAGAGATATGGAGATACAGTCTTTTGTTTAAAAAAGTATAATCCTTGAACACCTGCAGAGATTTCAATGGAATTATGAACAGCTGCAAAAAAAATCAGTTTTCATTTCCTACATGTATATTTTTCATTTTACAGTTTTTTCAGGCTAAATACTTAGTTATTTGGAATACAGTTACAAACCACCACATTTTGCAAGTGTTATTAACTAAGCAGATAACTTAAAATAAAGCATACTGCCCCACCTTACTTTTTGTCTATCAGAATTACATTTACATTGGGATTCTTACAGAGTTCACAAAGTCTAATAGATAAATTCAAGAGACTGCTTCTGTCTAGACTGAAGTACTTAAACCCAGTAAATGAACTCAAATCTTCTGTCCTAACAGGTACACCAAGACCACCATCACTCCTTTTCCACCCATTCAAAAAGAACACATTCTTCTTTTTCTAGTACATATTAAGAGTAGAGCTCTGCACTAGCAGCTGACTTTCCAACATCTCCAGGTCACCACTCGTATTTTGCTGCTAATTTCTTTTACTTCTATCATCAAGAGTCACTGTAAATTTCTTTAGTTTTAGAAACTACTGATCCAAGTCATCCTCCGCTCCTCATCACCTGTGGCTTTGTTATGGAACATGAGGATACAGATACCAGATAAGATCTAACAAGTTTCCAGAAAGAGAAGCACAATACAATACAGCCTTCTGAGACAGCCCACTCAACTGGCATTCAAACCCTTTACAACGGGCCAAAGGTCTATATGATTAGATTAACCAGTTTCCTGAAGACTGAGTATTTTCCTTCTAAGTCCCTCCTGAATATCCAGCAAGTAACAGCCACTATTTCTGTTACATATGTAGCCAAATATCATGTTTAAGAGGCTAAAACATTTCCTGAGCACACAGCAGTATTCAAAGATCTGTCAAACCTGCTTTCTCCTATTCATTAAAGACAACTTAAGCATCAAACAAAATACATTTAATTTATGTTAAGGCTGTGTAGCCAACTGACAATTGCCCAGGAAACTCAGAGTTTGAAAGCTTCATCCTCAATTAATGGTCTTAGGAGGGCTTTATTATTTCCTTCCAATCATAGCAAAAATTAGCAAGTGTCAATGATTCCTCTTCCAAAATTGACTTATACCTACTAAAAAACCCACACACAGAAAGCCTACATAGAAGCATTTAAGCAGCATTTAAGTTGTAAACAGCAGACAAAATAAGTACACAAAAAGAGAGAAATACTGCAACAATTTGCACTGTATCATTTGAAAGAGCAATATCAGAGCTCAGCTCTCAGGTGGTTTTGAGTCAATTACAGATATTTCAATACATACTGAATGCTGACTGCCCACACAATGACATTTATCACATTGGATATTCTCTAACGTAAAATTCACTGCTAATTTAAAAGGGCTTCTGGGAACCATTTTGAACAATAAGAAATTCATAGCAAAGCCATTTGCAGAAGGGTAGAGACACCTAGACTTGGTATGGGACCTCAGTATCTGAATGACATGCATATGATTTGTCTATCTTCATGACAACAGAGCAGAGAGGTTTTTGCTCAGCTACCACTCTCCATACACTGCAAAGTAGCAAAGAAAAATTACATTTAAGACTGGATACATGAACCACAACTCAAAGAATTCCAGCAATTGAGAAATGCGCCATTTCCTTCTCCAAGTTACTGCCTGTATCACATGCTCCCCTCTGATAAACACTAAGATAGCTGTTACTTCATATGGAATTAGACTTAAGAGATCTCAAAAAAATAAAGTGAAAACATTCTCTGGCTGCCCCAGAAATTGCATAATGTCACCTTGGGAGGATGCAAGGAGTTCCAGCCAGCCGTGTTACAGATGTTCAGGATATTGCTAGTGTTTGAACTGTGTGTGCGGGCCAGGAAGGAGGGGAGAGCAAAAATCACCTTAAAAGGAACAGATAAATGCAACACAGCAGTAAAACACAGCTATACTACCCTAGCTCACTCCCATATCATTAGAACATTCAGAATTCAGCAGACCTTTAAGAAAGATTGCCAGAGCCTTCTCTTTATCTATTCTATCTACAGTAAGATAATGATGTGAATTGTTCTGCCATTTAAAATAGAAGGATACATGAGAATCTGGGTGAATGAAGTTTCGGTTAAGGCAAGATGTTCAGAAATACCTTTCCATATTCAAATCATCTAGATCTTACCATCTACTCATACCCTCCAGTAGAAAATGTGTAAGGGAAAGCAGGCACCTATAAGCTTGCATTACTCCTACTTCTCTAGGTAAAGTCACAGCAGCCAGGCATACTTGCTGGGGACTGCAAATGGTAGTATGGCAAGGACACTGGCTCAAGAAGCTAATCCATTAAGACCCCAGATAGACAGATACTTCATTTTATACTAGTATAAATATATTTTAATTAGGTTAAATCCTTAATACTATAAAGAACATAGGGGTGCCACAAAGTTGTACAGACCTCCTCAGAGAGAGGCATTTCCCTGAGCTGTTTCCCGCTTTTATGTGAACAGCATTTTCTTCCATGATTTTGTTGGCACCAAACATTTGAGAGAATGAGCTCACCTTCTCACTTTTGGGAAATTGGGAGGTGCATTAAACATGATTCTTTACACATTTCATGGATTAAGGACTTGCAGACATCTTCCTTGGATCTTAAGTTCCCAACTCTGTAGGGGATCCAAGAGACTCATCATTTCCTGAAACAGCTTCACACTCGTGAGGTAATACTTGAATGCCAATGAACTTGAAACACCATTTTAGGACAAAGAATATCTTTCAGGCAGGCTGCTAACATGAAGCAGAAGCAGCAAGCTATTCTGGATTGAAATAACATACCGCTATATAAATTTTCACAGGCATAAGACAGAACTGTGCCCTTAACAGAGATGAGGATTGTTCTGTCTGCTGCCCAAGCTCACAGTGCAGCACCAACTCTCAGTTAATGAATACTTCTCACCGAATTTTGAGAGATAAGTGCATCAAAAACACTTCCTGGATACCAGAAAAAAAAAAACCAAAAACAAAAACCAGTAAAACACTGGAAACAGCAAATTTTACTGTGTCTGTGTTTTTGAAAAAAAAAACAAGCAGCCACTTGCACCAAGAAACCCCAATAAATGTATTCACAGTACTTAAATGTTGATTTTGATTTAGATTTAAATGAAGAAAGCTGTTAATGCATTCAACTTTGGACTCACATCAAAATAACCATATCTTGCTCCAAACAATAGTCAGGTAAGGGAAAGCCTACAAAAAAAATTAACCTGTTAGAGTTATTTTTCCCTCATTAGATGTTAATGGTGACTATGAAGAGAAGTTCTTTCAGAACTGCTTCAGTATCTTTCAAAGTATCAGTATCTGTAAGACATCTAGAACAAAAATCTGTAAATCCCAAATTCTAACATGCTTTTAGATAGAGTAAACCATCAAATAACGTACTATACTGGTATCTAGACATCTGAACAAATAGGAAGGCGAGCATTATTTCTGAACACTGAAACCAGGTTAAGTGTCAAAAAAGTACCATACCCCATAAGTAATTTCTACATCCAAAGGCTTTCCATGCTCACTTTCTAAGAGTGCAACTACAGCAGCTCTAAAAGGAGTCCTGAGGTAGCTGTGAGACATGCTAAAAGGGACACAAATAAGGTTACTGTAGAGGTTTTGTTAGGATCAGTGGAAACACCAATACAATCATTTTACTTCCCATTTCATGTGCCTGCCTATGCTGTTCCACGTCTCAGACTAGATACCCACAGTCATGATCTTTATCTTGACTACACTGCCCAACAAGGGCTGAGCAAAGCACATGTAACTTATAAATAGCATCCACTGGAGAAAGCAACAGAAGATCTTTATTTCATGTTTAATATGTGATAGTGCAGTTTTTGCAAAACCTGAGATATGTATTGTAAAAAAAATCTACACACATTATCCCCATCCCCTTCAGAAGACTCATGCCAGTCACAAAAGATAGTTGTACAGAAAGATTGCTTGTGTTGTTTAATTGAAATTGTTTGCTCAACATTCATGCCATGACATCAACTTCATAATAAAAAAACAGAAACAAAAGCAAGCATCACTATCACATTTCATAGCACACACCAACACTTTCACGAGCATCACATGAAATCTAACATGCTTATATTTAGACATTTTGAAATATATAACATTAAGTTGGTTGCTGTCTACATCTTAAAAAAAAAACAATGTGCAAGCCCTGCCTTAATTGTGCTTACCAAAATCATACTTTCATTTGTAGACCTTGCGTTTAGCATACCAGTACCAGAACAGTAACTCAACTTATATCTAACAAATGCCTGTTTCTATGCTACTGTATTAATCTGCTTTATCTATTCTGAACCAGATAAAACAACTTGCTTGTCTGAGTGGGCCACAAAATCTGAAAACTAGGTTTTCTTATGTCCTCTTCCATATATTAACACATTCTTGTTGAAGAAATAGTTGCTTTTTTGGAGGGAACAGTAAAGATTACAAAAGAATTGAAAAGATGACTCAAATGTTTCTGCCAGTGCAAACCAAAAGAACGTCTGCCTCTCAGGTCCCCACCGGCACCATCTAAATATTTGTTACCTGATAATGGATTTCTCTATGAAAATAAAACCAAGAAAAGCAAAGCTAGATGCAAAGAATACCAAAAGCCTTGAGACAAAGGGAAAAAGATTTTATATAAGTATAAAACTTGAAAAATAAGATTTAATGATGGCGAATGAAAACAAACCAGTCAGGGTGACCTCGCACTTCAATACCACGGCAAACAATTATAAATCTTGAAGTAGCTTATGACTGTAGCTCCTAACTTCATAGTGCTGAATAACAGAAGACAGAGTCACAATATTTAAATCAAACTGAAAGAGGAATATGCAACAACCACCTCAGACATCTGTACAGAAGTAGTTATCCTTTGGAATTTCCATTAGAAGGTACAGATTCAGGGTAAAATACTGAGAAACCTCTTCACCACTGTTAAATTCAAGCAGCTGGATTCTGTTCTCTTTCCTTTTAGCAGGTATGTATTTTGCTCTTTTATCATAACCTTTACACAGAAAGATCTGGTAGAAAGATACTGCGAAGCTGTTGAGATGCTTAGTAACATTTGAAAATTAAGTACTTTCTCAAATTACATTAGTTTCCAATTTTGTTAACATTATTTTGAGAATTGATACTACCAATATCTCGAGTACAACTCCAGACACTGAAATGCATACGTTCAGCATAACAGGAAGTCGTCCAATAATACATAGTTATACACACGTAAAAAAATACATGTTTACTGCGTATCATTCATTTTTATTCCGCTAATTTAATCCAGGAGATTTGACAATTTACAGTCCATAGGTGTCAAGTACAGATGCATTGAAACGTTTACCTTCAGCTGAAGGAAACTACGACATGTTCCTACAGACATGGATGTACTAGCATCACTAACACATGACAGTCAGTGGTGCTTCCCAATAAAAATCAGATAGATCTGGAAAGCAAGGTAATGCTATTAATATGGGTACAGTTGGTAAAGAGAACATCACACTCTATGCAGTACCATGTGCCTAAAAAAAGTGTCCAACTGTGCTGTACAAGTGCCATAATCTTTTTTTTGCTTCAAGTTCCAAACAAGTCCAGCAAGTTCTGCAAGGCTAGTAAATTCTGCACTGTCGCAGTTGTATGTGCATAAGGGCAAACAAAGGTAGCTTTAAGAGCTGTGTACTGAGAGCAAGTCCATGTAGACTAAACACGCTGTAAACTGATCACACACCATCTTTCCAGCCCTGTGATCTTACTCCCTTGGTTTAAAATTTCCACAAAAGGATCTAAAACAAATTCATGCCAGATTTCCACCAGACAATTTTCTCTTAGATGAGATTTCAGTACTGAAGTCCACTGAGCTCCTGATATGAAAGAACCACCCCTATCTCTTTAAAAAAAATTATGTGCAGTACACAGTCACAGAAGGATGAGAAGCAACAGGCAGCCATCACCACCATGTTTCAATGGAGTAATGGGAATGGTATCCAAACTGGCAAAATTCAGCACAAACTGGGTCAACTAAACTCTATCATAGCTGAGGGGTTCTCTGTGATACTGCTATTGTAGCTGATAAGTTGACTTTAAAAAAGTTACAAGAAAGATATTGAAAAACAATTCACAGGCATAACTGCATGATTTCCCTCTCATAGATCAGAAATCAGTAACATTTGGAGCTTATTTGCAATACTATTGAGACCCAAATCTCAGGCACTGAGGGGTCAACAAGACCTTTGTTATCTTTATAATCTCACAACTGATGCATATCTTATAACCAGACCACCCACAATAAATGGAGGAGTTTAAAAATAGTTTCCCTAAAATAGTTGTCAAAATATATCACTGTCAGTTGAATGTAAGCCTTTTGCAATAAATAAGCTTTTCTAACAAAGAAAATAATGAAGTGAACAGGTACCATCTACAGCGAAGCCTCAATATTCTTGCTCTTTTGCTTTGCTGCTGAAAGGTGCAAATTGTATTCAGCTGAAGAAAAGGTGCACTGCCTTGTAATGTCACAGCAGGTCACGACACTTAAGCCTGCTCCTATTCAAAACTCTGTGCAATGGTCCCATTTTTCTTCTTAATAGCCTACCTTCATATAGACTGAAAGCCACATGTTTGTGTTGGACAGGCATTTTTCCATTCCTACAATCTTCAAAGTATTTCATATTAAAGTAAGTATGTGGGCTATCACCAAGTTCTCTCTCAAATATAACAGTACTTTTTAAGAGATTACATACTTAAGTTAAGCATCCAAGCATTTTAAATTTCAAAGATTTTCTAACAAAAAGATCACTTACAATCTTCTTGTAATTCACAAATAGGACAAGAAAGGTATACTGAAGAGAAACTGGACTGTTTCACCTGCTGTTATTCTTTATGAATTCCACTCTGCTACGTGAGATTCTCAGCCTTGCAACACCCAATAGTCAAACATAGCAGAGTACCACTTAAACATTCAGGAAGCCACTGATGTTTACTTTGAGGTTCACCTTCAAATGAATTTGGAATCCATACACCATATATTCTGGTTATCTTTGTTTTGAAACAGTGGGTTTAGCCCACTGGGCATGTTGAAATCATAAATCTTCAGCTACACAAAAAACAAGCTTCACTCAGATTCAAATGCCTACAGGGAAAACAGCATCTACTCAAAGCAGCACAACTTTTGTACATTCCTTGAAATTTTAATTCTTAGCCAGTTCTGCATTAGTGCCTATAATTTAATCTCTGACAAGTAAAGTTGTACCACACTCACTTTACTTTCCCCCTTTTAATGTCCCCTTCCCAAACCTTTCCAACAGTCAGCCAGTCTTTGTGGGCTGTGTATTAAAAGACCAGAGCACCTGACAACTAGTTAAAAAGATCTGCTCTGTAGTGAAAATTGGGAATGGGGGATACAGCATTGTTTTATTATTGTTCTTAAATCTCCCTTCAGCATTTGCATTTGAAAACAAAAGCATAAATATTTTAAAATGAAACAGCATTTTCATTTTCTTCCATTCCCTCTCTTCATTTACTAGCTGATGCCTAACTAGATTTACAGCAAAGCACTGTCATTCCATTAAATGCTGGAGCAAATTGCAAACGACTTTTTGCCTCAGGTTTCAAATACTTAAACACTCTGGAACCACAGCTTCAATCTGTGCAGGATGCAAATGAAAGTAAGCGGAGTTCCATTCAATTTGTCATCTTTCACATGAGACTTGAAAAACCTCAGGGCACTTCTAACGAAACCAATACACATGACCAAAATCAGACATTTCTGTCCACATTGTTGACTGCTGTCTCAACTCAGAGATGACTGCACTACTGCAACAACATAGCAGATCCATATATATCTATACATAAGATCAAACTGGTGGAGAAAGCCTGCTTATTCTTGCCAGTTGTTTTCAACAAGTTAGTATTTGTCACCTCATGAAGACAATAGAAAAGTCCCTCCTTAAATGAGACTTACTGAGGTACACGTGCTAGGTCTGACACTACGACGAAAATAAGTGCAATCTGCTGCAAACAGTATTTCTACTGTTGTAGTACAAAGCAAATCCATCCAAAGACATTATGAATTTAATTAAAGGGAAAAAACAATACTCCCTTTCCCCAGATACCACCCTTCTAAAGACTCACATAAACATCCAACTCCACACCACCACATCCTCACTAATGATACACCCACTTTAAGAATATGTTAGCATACTGCTATTGTTCTCAGCAAGTCAGAAAAGGAAAATTGTCTTAAAAAAAAGCAACAGAAAAACCCAAAATAAAATAAAAGCCTTAAACCAATTGTGATACAGCAAGAACCTCAATGTAAAGAGCAATCACTACAACCTAAGCTCCAGGGTCATGTTACCAGGTGATGTTATTTTGGAAAAGGACAGGAAAGCTTCTTCATCAATCTAATTATAGGTCAAAAGGTCTGATGCCATCTACCAAGGAACATCTGTTTTGCTGATGTAAACGCACAATTCCATGTCATGTTATTAAAAACTCTACTGTAAGATGCTCTTTCCCATTGAATCCTGTACTGTGGAATACTCAAAGCTAATAGCATTCCAAGATTAAACAAAGGATAGACAGGTTACAGTGAAAACAGCTTACTCTAAATAACAATTGCGTGGATGAATAGGGAGCTATTCTTGAGGCTCCGAGAGAAAAAGAGAATCTACCGCCTGTGGAAGGAGGGACAGGCAACTGAGAATGAACACAAGGAAGCCGTTAGGATGTGTAGAGGTGAAATCAGAAAGGCAAAAGCCCAGCTTGAATCTAACCTGGCCGCTGGGGTGAAAAGGAATAAGAAACTCTTTTATAAATACATTAACAGTAAGAGGAGGACAAAGGAGAATATCCACTCTTTGCTGGATGATGCTGGGAATGTGACCACTGAGGATAAGGAAAAGGCGGAGGTTCTGAATGCCTTCTTTACGTCTGTCTTTAAAGGTCAGACCAGTTATCCTCGGGGTACTCTTCTCTCTGACCTGGTAGTCTCGCCTGGGGAGCATGCTAAACCCCCTGTGATTCTGGAAGAAACGGTCAGAGGCTTACTACTCCAACTGGACTGCCACAAGTCCATGGGGCCGGATGAGATCCACCCGAGAGTGCTGAGGGAACTGGCGGGGGTGATAGCCAAGCCGCTTTCCATCATCTACCAGCGCTCCTTGTTGACTGGTGAGGTCCCGGAAGACTGGAGGCTTGCCAACGTGACTCCCATTTACAAGAAAGGTTGTAAGGAGGATCCGGGGAACTACAGGCCTGTTAGCCTGACCTCGGTTCCAGGGAAGGTTATGGAACAGATTGTCTTGAGGGAGATCATGCGGCATGTGCGGGATGGCTGGGGGATCAGGCTTAGCCAGCATGGGTTCATGAAAGGCAGGTCCTGTTTGACCAACCTGATCTCCTTTTATGATATAGTGACCCATCTGCTGGATGAGGGAAAGGCTGTTGATGTGGTCTACCTAGACTTCAGCAAAGCCTTTGACACTGTCTCCCACGGTATTCTCCTGCAGAAGCTGGCAGCCCGTGGCTTGGACGGGTACATTGTTGGATGGGTAAGGAACTGGCTGGAGGGCCGGGCTCAGAGAGTGGTGGTGAATGGAGTTAAATCCAGCTGGCGACCGGTCACGAGTGGTGTTCCCCAAGGGTCGGTGCTGGGGCCTGTCCTCTTCAATATCTTTATTGATGACTTGGATGAGGGCATTGAGTGCACCCTCAGTAAGTTCGCAGACGACACCAAATTGGCTGGGAGTGTGGATCTGCCTGGGGGTAGCGAGGCCCTGCAGAGGGATCTGGACAGGCTGGAGAGCTGGGCTGAAGCCAACGGGATGAGGTTCAACAAGACCAAATGCCGAATCCTGCACTTTGGCCACAACAACCCCAGGCAGCGCTATAGGCTTGGGGCGGAGTGGCTGGAGGACTGTGTGGAGGAAACGGACCTGGGGGTGTTGATTGATGCTCGGCTGAACATGAGCCGACAGTGTGCCCGGGTGGCCAAGAAGGCTAACGGCATCCTGGCTTGCATCAAAAACAGTGTTACTAGCAGGAATAGGGAGGTAATTGTCCCCCTGTACTCTGCACTGGTGAGGCCGCACCTCGAGTATTGTGTTCAGTTTTGGGCCCCTCATTGCAAGAAAGACATTGAGGCCCTGGAACGTGTTCAGAGGAGGGCTACGAAGCTGGTGAGGGGCCTGGAGCACAGGCCTTATGAGGAGCGGCTGAAGGAGCTGGGATTGTTCAGCCTGGAGAAGAGGAGGCTCAGGGGAGACCTTATAGCTCTCTATAACTTCCTGAAGGGAGGTTGTGGTGAGCTAGGGGTCGGCCTTTTCTCTCGTGTAGACAGTGATAGAACTAGAGGCAATGGTTTCAAACTGCGCCAGGGGAGATTCAGGCTGGACATTAGGAAATATTACTTCTCGGAAAGGGTGGTCAGGCATTGGAATGCACTGCCCAAGGAGGTGGTGGAGTCACCGAACATGGAGGTGTTCAAGAGACGTTTGGATGTTGTGTTGAGGGATAGGATTTAGCTGGGGAGTATTGATGATGGTTGGACTGGATGATCTTTTAGGTCTTTTCCAACCTTGATGATTCTGTGATTCTGTGATTTTACTTTATTTCCTTCTGATTTATTCTGCAATGGACTTAAATGAGAGAGACCACAGATACCAATATTTTATGCATGAGAGTGAATGGTTTGATCATCATATACAAATAGTCCAAGATTTCCTTGCAATTTGGATCCGGAACCTCCATGATCTCTCCAGAGTTCTGCTATCAGTCTTATTTTGATGTGATGTTAAGGCAAAACAAACAACAGCTGTAACTGCCCTTCACCCTTTCTTTTTCAAAACCTAGAATTAAACTGACTCACTCAGTGTTGTAATACTATGAACTTTCATTTAAAAGGTCAATGTCAAAAAACCATTATCTTGCATTTTCTACTAAAATCAAGCAATAATGTTTAATTCACAATGCTTCATCATTGCTTCAATGATGAAGCAATGCTTCGAATACTTCAAATTCACTGTGTTTAAAATAGCAGAAACTTCCCCCTCCCCCCCCATTTCCTATGTTTTGGAATAATTCATTTCATTCACACATTATGCTTTTTAATGTTTAGCACGTAGAAATGTGCATACAAGAGAGACTAAAAGGTACTCAAAATAATTTTTATTTTATTTTTGTGAAAATTAATTGTAATTAACTGTATAGTTCTTGTATTACATGACTAATTAGAATTGTTTATCTTTATTTCTTGCAGAAATGGAAACCTTGGAAAAGCTCCTCTTTTTAGCCTCCATTGTTCCACTTCCAAGCCTCTTATGTCATTGCTTTTTTCTAGAAAACTTGTGAGAAACAATCAAAGCCCCACTCAAAGACAGTGAATGTACTTCAAGTCCTTGAGGAGAAGCCTGTGGAAACTACAAGATCGAAAGAGAAAATGATACAGTAGGCTTCTGGAGTGCAAAGCATGAGTACATGAGGTTTTTATGTTCCTTCTGTGATGGAACCAACAACCTACAGCAAAAGGAAAAGCAGCAAAAAATACTGATTTCTCTATCAGAGCTGAAACAGTTCATCAGATTACTGTCTGAACTTCTTGTTTCCAAGTTAAAATGGAGCCAGTACTGTGGACACGTTTCATCTAATTCATTTCTTTGTTCAGCACTGCCTCCAAAGATCTCTGGCTTAAAAAAACACATTTTTTGAACCTTTATGACAATAACTATTGTCATCTAACCAGTTTTTATTCAAAAGATAAGATGCAACAAGTTTCTGCGCTGCACAACAAAAAACACACTGGGAGATTTCCACTTGTGCCTTCCCCCTCTTGTAATCCTTACCCAGTCAACTTTCAGACACCATCACAACTGGCTACACACACACTACAATCTGTATTTCAAATTACCAGCTACAGATAAAGGGAAAGCCTCAGCCCACTAAGATTCAATTACTTCCCTCCTAGTTCGCCTACAACCTGCTGGACTGAAAGTCTTCAAAAGCAGCAGCAGAGCTTCACTGGCATTACCAGGTAGGGACTATGACAACCCTTGGGAAGCAACAGCCTGAAATGTCCTATGACAAGCCTACAATATGGCTCTCCCCAGTTGCATTTGAAGCATGTCATTAGGTTCTTGCTTGCCTTAGGGCCATAAGAACATGCAGTTTCATCATCTGAAGGGGGAAAATATACTTGGTGTATTTCAACCAAGCATACTGCTACAATGAAATCATATGCAACTAAAACAGACTCTACAAAGAAATTATCAAAGCTGAGATAACTGCCAGTTATGACAGAGTCTACTACATTTAGGAAAAAATTCTACACATTCTCATCCTGATTTGTCAATTCAAAATAGGACAGACATAATTAGAAAAGCAGATGTCATTTAAGAAACCCAGAAGAGCCACATCAACCTTGCAATGTTGCTTTTAAAGTAAACAGTAGTCAGAGTCCACTACCATACAGGAAAGCCCTTCCATTCACCAGCCAGCACCTCCCCCAGCCGTGGTGTGGCTGCACCGTCGATTCTCACAGGCTGGGGCAAAACAGGATCCCCAAACAAGGGAACATTTAAAAGCTAGCAGGAATATATACATGTGGCAGTATAGAAGGGAAAAAGAGGCTAACTCTATCAGTGATCAAAGCCCCAGAAAAGTCAGTAGAACTGTCTTATTGTCTTGAAGAAAAAAACTGGTTGCCAAAAACAAATCACGACTACAGCATGTATACCTAAATACATATATACTTTTTTTTTTTGCTGTAACAGAAGTTGTAACAGAACTGTAACAGAAGTTCCAAATATCTTCTGCTTATTTACAAAATAGAAAAGAGCACGTACACACTCAGATAACAGAAATTTCATAGTAACATAGCCTAGATTAACTATAGAAGAAAGCCTACTCCTGGAAACAAAGTTCAAACGCCAGTAATGTGAATATAATGTTTTACTTTTCCAAGGCAGATAGACCAGGTTACTGTGCCATGTATCATATTTGCCCAGCAGCTTTTTGACAGGAAAGAGTTCTCAATAATATTTTAAAAAAAAAGGCCTATTTGTTTCATGCCAATATCAACTTTTTCCTCAACCTTTCTCCAAGAAATAATGTTGGCCTGATGCTCCCAATTTAAATGGCATTCTCCTTACAAGCTGGTACCTTCTTTCCATCCAAGAGACCTGCTCAGTGACCATAGAGTCTACCACCAAAATCTGCTAGGAAAAACATAGATGGTTCATTAATAGTATAATCACTGTAGATTTAGATATAGTTCAACATATATTTTGAAGATGCACAAGTAAATTTTCACAAACTGTACCACAAAAGCAACACAATAAACATAAGCCTCAAATATACTAATTTCAGAAATGGATGCTCAGATAACAAGGTTGACTTTTTTTTAAGGGTCTTTTGGAATAAAAGAAAAATAGTTCATTCATAGTTCATTCAGCAAGGTGGAGAAGTGCAGCATGCCTAATTCCAAATGGCAACAGCCACAAAGAAGTTAACTCTTCCAACAAATGAGAAGTCACTTGAAAGAACAAAGAGTAGGACTGACTTGTCTTTCTGACTTGAAAATTCAGAAATCACCTGAAGCAGATCTCTAAAAGCTACAAAAATTCTCAGCTGAATCATAAACTGAAGATGATATGATTGATATTGACATAATATGATATATATATATGAATAGAAAGTTGGTGGAAGCTTTTGAGAACAAGGAAAGTAGGTTGGAAGGCAGGGAGAGAAAATGGAGAGTATGGTTGGGAGAGGGGGGAAGAATCCCAGTAAAACAAGAAAAAAAGCAGGAGTGACAGCCAAAACCTTCCTGCAACAGAATACAAAACAAAGTATAAACAAGACTCTACATCTCCTCTACAGACTAAGAAGAGTTAAGCAATATACTGGGGCAGGTTGATGATTTAAAACTTGAAATTTAAATTGAGAGACTAGATCAAAGGAAGACTAATTAAAACAAAAATCAAGTACAGCATGAGCAATTCCTCTCCTTAATTACTTCAACTGCAAACCCCAGGGCTTCACTAAGTACTTCACTTTCAAATTTCCAGATTAGCTCACTTCTTCCACAGCTGAGTTGTTCCAAAGGCAGCAGCAAAGAGATGGCTGCCTGGAATTAAAATGAAATGCCTCCGAGTTCCAGTATAGTCTATGTAAATGGATGTAGGTTTTCTCCAGCTGGCAAAGCAAAAAGGTACCTCCTGCTGGGGAGTCTCAATCAAAGGGGAAAAAAGCTGGCCTTCTGGAAGAAAAAAAGCATTAACAGAACCAGCTAGCTGCTAGAAGGACTTCATTACTCTCTAATCTGAACAGAACACTCTGAATTAGGGGCAGCTGCAGCTACGGTACATAGAAGTGTCCTAACCATAGCACAAAGACCACATGAGCAGGGAGTTATAATCATAGAATTATTATGGGGGGGGGAAAAGATTGTTAAGATCATTTAGTCCAACCATGTTCCTGCCACCAATCCTGCCCACTAAACCACATTCCTAAATCCCACATCTACCCTTTCCTTAAGCACCTCCAGGAACAGTGACCCCATTGCTTTCCCGCACAACCTGTTCCAAAACTTACTACTCTTTCTGAGCAGAAAATTTTCCTGATATCCAACCTGAACCTCCCCAGTGCAACTTGAGACCATTCCCTTTTGTCCTACTGCCAGTTACCTGGAAGAAGAGGCCAACCCCCACCTCTCCACAGTCACTTAAGCCTTCAAATGAAGTTAACAATTTCCTTAGTTTTTAAATTTTCTGTCCAGTATATACCTGTGTGATCAGAAACAGTCAGAAAACTATACTGAGAGATGGCTTGCTTTGACTTGAGACAGTGAGTTCCAAGGGTAAGCTTCCTGCACTCCCTACAAAGTTACACTGATCAAACAATTTCAGGTAACACCTGTTTGATTTGCAACACTTCTCCAAAGGCAGTTGCAATACCATAAACATCATAAAAGTACATGTAAATACCTCTGCTTTATAAAAAGTGGTTAAACAAAATGAAATTAAAATCCTCTGTCCTCTAGCAAGTAAACACCCTGTTTTGGCTTTCGAGCATTTCTACGAATCTGCAATTGACAGCAGTAAAATAGCTTAGAGAAAAGAACGTAAGTGAAGCTAGTTCCAAGGTTGAAGTCCAATTGTGCTCTTATTAAAAGGAGAGCATCAGCACAAAGGCCAAAGAATGAATCATAACCCAAGTCTAACTACACCTTCTTAACTCAGCAATAAACATGACTGCTGAATCACAGTGACAGGATATTACAAAGTCTGCACTGCTGCTTCAGCTTACAGGACCATCAATCCACTGCCAGCTGCTGGCCAGCATGGAAAACACTGAGAATAAGTAAATAACCAAGTAGTACCATCCGAGCAGACAGTGCTGAACACCAAAGTAACTACTTCAGAATACTGTCAAGCATTTGTTTACGTTTTGATTAGCAGAACTACTGACACACTCTCAGCCTTGGTTGTCAGATGCTGCTAGAGGAAGGAATGCAGGACTACTTTTAGCAGAGCTACTCTGATAAGTTGATATTGTTAGCAAATCTCCACTCTGTTGGCAGGTTTTACCCTTCCCCTGCCTTCATGGTCATATCACAAATGACCAGATGACGTAAGCAAGACTAGAAAGAAATGAATTTTTAGAGAATATGTTGTAAATAATGCATTATAAAGCCAAAAGGAACATATGCAGTGTGTTTAAGGGCGATCTGTCATTTATTTATGATTCATGCTGATCATGTCCTGTCCATTTATTTAAAAAAAGTTTGAGAGAACAGATGCTTTTGAAAAAGTCGCTTCTTTTACTGTTTTCTATGTCTACATAACTGACAGCTTCAAAACTTCTGCTTTCATCTTCCAGTAAAATACGCCTGTTTCTACAAACAGCTAAGTTCATAGCCAAGCTTGGCTTTATTTCCAGCATTGCAAAACTAATGACTCAAGTGCCATCTACTGTGTCTGCACTCAAGTGCATTATTTCTACAGACAACAAATGAAAACTATAACTAGAAAAACTACACAGAAATGTCAGTGTTATGACAAATTTGATAGCATAACTTCAAATACTGTCCTCCTTGAACATTAGCACACATGCTATGCTGAGAAGACTATATAGTCACCCCTGATGCATGTAATCCAAGTTAATATAACAACATAAAGGAGATCTTTAAAGTTAAATTTAAGTAAAAGCAAAAGTGAGCCTCTTTCTCACCTCACTCATGCTTCTATAAAACCCAGCTTGCTTTAACAAGGAAAGCAGACACAGAAAACCCAACAGCCTTTTCCAATAGCCACCAGAAAACTGTAGTGAAAATAACACTGTTATTCTGATACATTAAAGTTTAGAATTAAAAACACATGCTATCTCAAAATAACCCTCAATTAGTAAGTCTTGCCTTTTAATTGCATTGTTAAGTTGGGAGAGAGTTCCAACACTTCTCCTGAAAGGAAGTTCCTAACAGAAGATCACAAGAAGACTATTGCAGGAAAAACACAGCCTTAGGAGCTAGTTGCATAACACAGCTCCAACTTTCTCATACAGCATCAGCTGTTTCATGGTATACTGAACTATGCATCAAAATCACTGTGCTTCAGCAGTCAAAAACACTGAAGAGACAAGCACCTCCTCTCAGTACTGTAAAATTTGCTGGTACATTTCTTCATGCTTTGTTAAATTTCTTTTTCTATTACATATTATTAAAGAGAACTCATGGAAACTTGTTACTTTTTTTTTTCCCCTCCAAGCCCCTCAACACTCATCAACAGTTAAGATTTTGGGCCAGAATCACCACCACGTGCATTATTCACTACAGATCACGGGAGCAGTTTTGCTGGGAAGTCATAGGGACAGTCTGTGTGTGTTGGGGGGGAGGAAAGGTAGAAAAATCAGTTTCTAATAGCTGCTTAACTCTGCTGCAAATGCAGCCATGTGGGATACAAATGAAACGAGGCCAGGGTCACAAATCTATAACCTCCCTCAGCAAACACAGCCCCATTTGTCTGCAGCAGATGCATGAGGCAAACAGCAAAGGTCTCTCCTCCAATGCAGATGTTGCTCTTTCCAGAACAGCTCAGCTAGCACAGAGAGGAACCATTTGTGATCCTCTAAAAACAGAATGGACACTATCACTATCACCACAATGAATCACATATCCAAAAAGTTTTCCATCAGAATCCTAACCCAAAGTAGATAAGAATACGTATTCAAATGCCATCTGGGTTCCAGCATTCCTTTGAACACCCATTTTTAGTTCAAGCTTATACATGGTTATCAAGTAACAGGGAAAATTCATCCAGACTAATAAAAAACAAAACAGTGCCTCCCACTTAGTGGTTCCAAAATAAACACCACAATCAGCTTGTGCGATTAAACTAAACTTCATTTCCAAACTAAACACTGTGTCATGCACACAATGCAGGGTTTAAAAATACCACAAATATTCTGAAGGGGTCATAGGGTACATATAAGAATTTGTAATACCAATTTACAGCTGGAAATTTGGCAAAGAGGTATGAAGGGGGGGAGGGGGAGTAGATGACTTGCTAGTTTGGAAGAAAATGAGTACAATGTGGTGCGCACCTGGTTCTCCTTCAGCACTGATCATCACTGTGTGTGGAAAGGCACAAAGCTAGGAGGACATTCTGCTCAGATCTCAAAGTTAATTACCGTAATGTACTTCAGCGTGCGGTTGTAAAGCACTGCACTATGAATATTCAAGTGTTCAGCCTGGGCTGACAACAACATTTTTCCCCTATCAGCTGTGTTTTGGATTTCACACTCACTGCCAGCAGGCTCACAGCTGGGAATTACATACAGGTCATGTGGAAGACTTCATATATTTCTGTTGTGAGGTCTTATTCAGCAATAAAGAATAATATTTCAGGTCATTTTCCAGCTCTCCCTCTCTTTAACTGAATTCAATTTGCGAAGACCAGCTACGATGCATCTACATGAATTGTCAGTGCTGTGCCAGTTACCCTTTACCCACACTCCCCCTGAACTGTGTAGGACTTGCATAAAGCACTTCTTCCAATTCCAAGCTCTTAGGCCACGTTGGTGGCAAACATGTCATGGTTTTATGGCTTTTGGTCATCAGTATTCCACACCATAACATCATGTGGTGCATTGGGGGTGGGGTTTGGTGTCTGCCGAGTGTTCGTCCGTCGGAGAGGAGCTGCATTTCCCCAGGAGACTTTGCGGTCAGCAAGGGGATATAACTCCAAGCAAGGTCACCTGATCCTCCTTCTTCGCCTGCTCTTCGCTGTCTGCGCTTCGCCGCCTGCGCTTCGCCATCTGCACTTCAGTCACTCAACTGGACTGCACTTCTCACCCCAGCATTGTGGTGAGGTCTATACAATTCAAACAGACTCTCTCTCTCATTGTATTTTACTAATACTATATTTAGTAAAATCATTTGTTCCACCTCAGATCAGTGCTGTTGTTTTCAAGTATTTTGGGGTCCCCTGCTTCCCCTTTCCCAGAGGCGCGGATCCGCAGATCCCTCCACCCCGCTGGTCACGGAACTGGGCCGGACCAGCCCATAAACCGGTGACACATGTCAAGTAAAAGTTGTTGCAGTTCTGAGCCTTATTTCACACGGCAGCAGCCTACATCCTCACATCACATCATTATTCTCAGGCCAGCCTTTTCATGATTGTAAATCAGAATCAAACAAACCACTACCCTTCACTTTGTTTTGAACAATCAAGCATCAAAATCTAACAGTTTTTAATCCTAAAGACTGGCAAAAAACATTGCACAATAATGCCCACATACTCAAGGGGAAGAGGATCAAAACATATCAGAACTGTCTCTTCGGTACGAGCTTCCCCTTTCTGCCAAGTAACAGGCCCAAAGCCAACATGAAATTCGTCGAAAAAGTGAAATATTTTTCTCTTTCCAGTGATGAAAAGGCACCACCTTGTGGCTGCTCCCTTTCAGGGAGAAAGGCTGAAAGAAAAAAAATCCAGTACAGCCCTTTCCCATCTCTGTCAACAGAAATTCTAAAGGTTGGTATGATGAAAAAAAATCACTAATTAAAAAGTATCAGAGCATATTTTAACAGCATTCTGTCTAACAAAATTGGATAATGAAAGCTCTATTACATTTAGACTCAAATCAAGTACTGAAGTACTTCTAAAATTAAATCAACTGAAATTGACTAGTTTTCTGAAGTAAGGAATTTAACTTGTGCTATAAATAAGAAGTTTATTGCACATTACTCCTATTTGTTATCTGATCATTTTTCCATAAGCAATAGCCAAATAGCAACAAAAGTGAGCTCTATTAGGCACTGTGCAAACACAGCCCATTATTTTTGTCCGAAATACAGCATTTATGCAACAGTACACTGGAAGTTACAATAAGAAAACTACTTCATTTAGAGAGTAAATGGCTTTTGCCACAAACAGAATCTTTCATTCATGGATCTCTCCATTAAAACTCATTTTCCTTTACATATTCAATTGGGCCAGGTGGGAAAACAGATAATACAGCTAAGGAAGTAATCCAAAAGTTCAGTGGCTGGGCACCCAATCAAAATGTTGCAGCTAATGTTGTTGCTAATGCAATAAAAATGAATGTACCAATAGAATACAGAATAACAGCACACACTTCAGAAGATCTGTAGAGTCAAAATTCAAAAAGAACAGAAAGCAAAAAAAATGTTTGCAATTACTCTTCTAAAGTTTGTCAGGTTTTCTTCATCTTCACATTCCACCATCATTGCTAAAGTGTGTACGCAGATTGTATAGAACGAGCAAAAAAGAAAATAACTCAAGAAAATGAAATCTGCTTAAGGTTCTTGAAGATGTTACCATAGTTTTGTTGGTTTCTTTTTTTTCCTCCAAAGGCCTAAAATGGAGAAAAATCTTAAAAACTTACAGCACAGGACACGTTCTGATTATCAAAGTCAGCTCCTGTAGCTTCAGTATAATTAAAAATCATGGATGAAATTATTTGTTTGTAGATCACCAGCCATACTTACATTGCATTACATTCACATAGAAAAATCTGAGAATAATTAGTACATTTAAGTTTAGTTTTTATCTACATCACTGAAAAACACATTTGTTGTCCAATTAGTAGATTCCAGTTAGAGAAATGAACAAACTCCTGCCTGATGTTCAGCAGCAGTACTCCAGAGACAGGCTCAAACAACACCTCCTCTTTCTTCTGAACCTTCTTGGTTATTTATTCCTTCCATAACAGAGTCCCTGCACCATTCTAACAGGAGGCTCATGCATCAGCACCAAAAATGAAATTAATACAGTAGAATAAAATTAGTCTCCAACATCTTGAAAGACCAGACAGATACTTGAGGGGAGTAAAGAAGTGTCAAAGAATTTAAAATGAAATTTCACCTTCACTCACAAATACAAAAAAATCCTGTTTAATTCAGAAAACTTAGTCTGAGAAATTCAATGGATGCTTTACATTTACTGCATATTCAGACTGCTGTTGCAAAGTACATGGCTAACAGCTCCTCAGCCTTCAACAGATGAGACAAAAAGAATTTAAAAAAAGACAACAAGACAGACAGACACAGGAGTTGAAGTTATTCTGCTACTTTCTTCGCCATTTAATGCTGTAACTGATACAACAAGCATTAGATTTAAAAAGCAGATTCTTATCACCTTACTGGAGGCAAGAAGTTAAAGGAAACAAATCAATGAAGGAAGAAATAACAGCCACCCTCATAACAGGCTCAATTTGGAGATTTCTCTAATCGCTCCTGGAGTACAAACTGAAGCAAGCGGAAAAGAAAACCTTTATGTGTAATACAGATGTTCTCAGCTGCTTCATACAACAGATGGAACACCGAGCATACATTACAACCATAGTGAACACTGCAAAGAACGAGAAGTTTTTAAGTGTCACTTTTCACCTCCAGTTGCTTAAAAATTTGATGCAGGAAGGAAAAGCGTGTTAGCTTTCTGCTTCCATTTTAGTACCATCAAAATAAACTGGCTATCCACTCCACAGATTATCTTACTTCCCAATGATTTCAAAAACAACCACTGTTGACCTTATCCTTCTAATAGAACTTCCACAAGCCTTATCCACAAGAGTGGATCCCAAAGGAAAAAGAAATTCATTGATGCTAAGTGATCAGCATATTGGCACAGCATACCATACTAGATTACTCATATGCAAAGGATGCAAATGCCCATAAACGTTTGCTATCTGCCAGAATACTACAAAAATGCAATTTAAAAGATTTTTTTTTTTTGTAAATGACACTTCTAGTAGGGAAGCTATGGAAGTCGAACACATCTGTTCATCAGTAACTCTAAAGACCCTCAACCAGACTAGATAAACTTCACAGGGAGAAGTATTTTTTATTTTAATCATATTAACTGATAGACAGGCTTTTCCAGGTTCCTCCTCAGGTTTCTAGTGAAAAACTCTCCCTTTTATTAATTCAATTGGTAACAGCCAATTTTTTGTTTTTCCAAATCTTTTCCAAATCTTTTGGAAAAGATTTCCACACTGCTCCCTAACAATCTTCCTTCACTTTATCTTTGCCTCTTCACAGCTATAACACCTCTAAAACAAGAAGCAGACCTACTGAAGCTGAGTGAAAAAGCCGTGGTAATTAAAATTCCGAGGTGCTAGACTGTGCTGGTCCGTGCACTATTGTGAACTATGGCATTGGTAAAAACAATTTTGTAATTTCATATATTGTTTCTGACAGAAGAACGTAACAGTCATCGAGTTCACGTGTATTTTTAAAGCTCAGAAACACAACCGTTGAAGAAGAGCTGGGGTAACATGACTGATTGTTCTTTCTTACTCAGCATTTCCTTGGATATTCTCAACATCTGGGGAACATTACAGCTATAAAAACCCAATCTTAAAGATGGATGTTACAATCAAGAGAATCTGTAAGAATGCCTGTTTAACGTGCAGATGGCTTCAGATCTTATGTTTTTTTGCCCCAAACTCCAGGAAGTTCTACAAGTTTACTGCAGCCAGTTTCACATTTTCAAGCAGCACCTAAAATTCAGGCTGCACCATTAATCCCAAACATGCTACTGCCATTTACAGAAATTCTATTTCAGAAAGACCAAATTAACCTTTGTAAATGGTATCGCTAGGTAAGGAATTCACAGATCACTGCTTAATTTCTCCTTACACTTGCAAGGCCATATTAAAAAAGCAGTAATTAGGTCATAATTCCAAAACTTCTTAGCATATTTACCAATATGTAAACCTTACCTCTACCATCCAGAGAAAGGTCTCAATTGCAGTAGAAACATTACAATCCTCTGCACAAACTGTTCTCAAGAGAAACACAGCAGTATTACTGCTAGTCAATTATACCTTTAGCTGTGAAGCCAGGCTCAGATTATATTAGAAATAGCAGCATTTGTCTTATTCTTATTATAAGGGCACCTGAAGTAAAAAGAAAAAATTAGTATGAAAGTAACTGAAAAAATATTCTTCCAAACGAGCCTCACTGAACATCAGAATCCTCACTGAGGAACACTAGAAAAATAAGATATTAAGGCAACTGAATTACAAGTCTAGTAATCAACTGGTGCACCTTCACTCAAACCATGTCCAATAGCTAAATCTAGGTCTCAAAATGACAAGCTTTCAACTTTGGAAATTAATGGAAGCATAGCTTGTTATCTTAACAGCCACTGTATTAACCTGGTGAGAAGTTTGACATGTTAGCAGTCCAGTCAGAGGCAAGTAAATTGGACTGAATTCAGGTGGGACAGTCAAATACTCAAAATGTAATTTACTTCCTAGCACAGTGTTTTATAAGACAGCGAAGATTTCATTACATTCTATCAGCATAAATAATGCTATTCTTGGTCACACAACCTTGTACACATACATAAATTTTACTTAATCATTTAGAAAGTTCACATTTATCTTAACAGGTTTTTTTTTTCTTTTTTGTTTTTTTATCTGGCACCAGAAATAGGAGAGAGAACATGAATCATGAGCTATGAGTTGCAGCCTTGGGAATTTGACAGAAGTGAAATTTTTAGAAGCGCACACAGATATTGGACCACACACAGATACTTCTAGAAATTTGCATTTCCAAGTAACTAGTATCAAACAATATAATGGAGAAATTATTGCAATTGTTGTCATTCAGCAGCTGCTCAGTATCACCCTGAAAGTAGGGCAGCATTCTACATGGTTCCTACTCTACACAGGTATTTTCAGTACAAACAGTATTCACCCACATCTTGATTGGAGAAGCAAAAAGCAGAAAAACCCACACACACTACCTGCAATCCCATTCATCTCAAAACAGACCTCTCCAGGGACCTTACCTTCAGATCAAATCAGCAACTAATTTTCACAAGGACGTTCTTAAAAACACGACTACAAACATACAGAACTACAACTTTGTGCTGAATTTTAACAAGATTAAACAAAACACCAGTGCTTGAAACAACTGTTGCAACCAGTGCCATGAAAACAAGAGAAGAAAATACTGCAGACCAAGTTCAAATCAAGACCACGGAATTTTGCTTAGAAGTGAACTTAGTCATAGACAATTTAGTAAGTTCCCCATAAAGACTCCTCCCACTGATAGACAAATATAGGAGCTGGAAGTAACTACGTATACAGACTTGTGTAACAACAGCTGCAAAAACTTGGGTAATGATTTAGGTATAGCATGCTGAGAAATGGATATGAAACCATTAATAATGAAAGAATGCAAGCATGTCATGAATCCTACCAGCTATTTTATGGATTGCTATACACCTCATTCTGAATTTCAGTATAAGGAGAAATACTGTGGTTTGAAAACCTACTACTCAGCACAGTTTCTGACCTCGGCTAAAATTCATTATGCATGGATACATTACAACTCTAAATACACCATATTATAATGTATTTTAAAGCCAGAACACAGATTTAAATCAGAAAGCTGACCTAATGATGAAAAAACAACAAAAACATAGGCAATATAAGGACTGGGTGCTCACTCTCAAAATACAAAACATCATAATATGCAGCAAAACCTTTTTTAAAACCGTCAAAAGCCAAAAAGGATGCTGTTAAGCACCTAATGATGTTTTTCTTGTTCTCAGTAATTACCTGGTTAGCGCTTTTAGTCTTTTTTTTAACTGAAGATGCACCTTCCCAGTCAAAATCTACACAGTTGCCAGAGCCCACACTTACCTGCCCCTCTTTTCTGCCTATATTAGCACCTATTCAGCCTTCAGCAACTGCCCACTAATGTTTTCTTCCATGTTACTTTCCAGCTACATTCTATCCTTGTTTTTCTCATCAGCAGGTGTGCAACAGTTGCAAACTCAACACTGCACTGAGTTACCATGTAGGTAGGGAAGAAAAAAAATGCGCATTGTTTCCACTGTTTAAGCTGATAGTGGCTGACAGGCTCTTCATTTTCAATTAGACTTTCTGTAAGACCAGCTCAGTTAACTTGCTACCCATGTGCCACATGCAATTCTGTGGTTTTCACAGATATTTTGCTTGCAGCTTTTTGTCTGCGGGCCTTCTTTCCCAGGGGAAGCTTCAAAAAGGGCTGCTGGTCAGTGAATTTTCCAGGCAGCAGCTTCAACCTGTTGCCAGCCCCTATCTTCCATGCATTCCTTCAGCCAACTGGAAAAGGAAGCCCAGCAATAAGTGCCGCTGTTAACCCTACAACAGCATCTCCATCCAGTAAAAACGTCCTCTGCTATTGCCAACCTGCTCCTTGAAAGCAGGACAGTGAGGAGCAGACTTGGCACTGTTTCAGCAGCATCCACCCACTTCGAATAGCCTCATTTTTACAGATATAACAGAAACAAAATAGGGCATATCAGTTCTAATTCACAGCATACTGGTTCTGTGCACACATTCTGTACCAAGGCCTCCTCAGAAACTTTGTACTCACTGCCATGTCAGCCCAGGCAAAACCATTTCTATCATGATACATAAGGCCATGAGAGAGTTCTTCCATAAAAGTAGAAGGTAAGCAATGCAGATACAAATTAGCCTTTTGGCAACTGCTGTGTATAACCTCCAAGAAATCCTATCACAATACATATTCAGAAAATTATTTTTTTTTTTCCCCTCACAAATTTTCCTCAGAAACATTTTTTGACAAACTGATGTTATATCAGTAAATTCCTTTCCAAACAAGGCCTTTACTATACTAAGTTTGAAAACGATGCAAGAACGAACACGTCACTAAAAGTAAGAGAAACAAACAGCAGGCTTCTCTTCCCAGAGAGAACTCGCTAAAGACATAATGGAACAGTTCTTCTCCATTCCAAAACCTCTTCAGCAGACTTGAGACTTTGTAGAGTAAGATGTCAATTCAGGAAATCACACAACAGCAGAAGGTAAAAATTGCATTAAAGCCACATCAGTATGTCATACCTCACTTTTCAGTGCATGGTCTCTCATAAGTGCTGAGGGGAAAAGAGCACACATCTGGAAAAGCACAAAACTAGGAGTGAAAGAGAACAGACATAACCCTACATCAAGCTTCACATTATCCAACTGGAGCTTGCTAGAATAGCTCACAATACTTCATTTGCAGAGACTTAACATTAGTTTAGCATTTTCAAGACTGTCGGCATCTGAACTTACTTTATTTTAAACTAAGGATTTTGAGAAATAACATGCTTGTAGCACCAGCATATTTTTGCATCCATAAGCAAGCCCTCATTTTCCCTAAGGTGGGCCCGTATGAAGATACAAAAAAACACTTTAAGCAGAAAGCACCACTCCATAAGAAGTATGAGTTTTCATTTCATGAAAAAGTAGCAATTAGTTCATGTATCATCAACCAGTCCACCATGGAAACACATGATACTGAATTCTACCAAGAATTTAGTCAAGACCTCAGAGATGACCTGAGGCAGCAAGTACTTTGCTCTTCAGTGACAAAGGTACAAGATACAGGAAGTACAAAAGTATAGAAAATACTGGAATCCAAAGACAAGTCATGTGCATTCTGAGAGAGAGGGCAGTTCATCCAAATCACAGCATTGAAAAAGTTAGCAGAGCATCAGGGGGAGGGAAAAAGAGCTCATCTTGCTGCAATTCAGATTTAGTCCTACCAACAAAAAAAACAAAACCCAGACCACTTCATTCTGCTCATTCATGTCATTTACCCCTTTTTAATTAAAGCTCTGAAGTTGGACTTCTCAGGTTTAACAAAAACTTCCAACCACTGTATTCCTAGAATGTTACAACAGAGGTACTACACTCTCAAATGAGATACAGCAATGCATTTTAGTGAGAGCTAATATGACAGTTTTGAAGCTACAAAAGTCATGTAGAATCTCAGTGGAAGCCATGCTTGGAATGAGTCTCCCTCAGTTTGATTTTGACGATTTAAAATATTCACTGAACTGGCAGACACTCCAGTGGATTTGCCTCATTTTTTAGTTAAAAAAGGAACTCTATTTTAACAATGAGTGAGCAACGATGCAAAACACAGATGTTCTCAATAGAAAAGATGGAGTCTTCTTGTAGAAAAATCATAGAACTTACTCAGAAGACAGATGCAAATTCAACCACAAAATGGAGGAGAAAAATCAGAGCAAAATCCACAACTCTTATAGACCACAGGAGCCTCAAAAACAGAAGACAAAGTGCAGGCTGAAAAGCCTGCCCCATTAGCCTAGATGCTCCTATTTCCAAGTCAGCCCAAGCCATATGATGTCTAACAGCAATAGTTTGGTCTGGTTGTCCACTATTACCATCCAAGTCTTCAGTGAAAGGTGAGGAAGTTCTGCAGAAGCTTAAAAAGACACGTTCTCCAGTTAACAGCAGCATGACTGCATCATGCATTCTTAATGAAAAACCAGCAGCACACCCAGTTCCATACAAACACAAACAATTTCCAAGATAACTTTTCCCTTCTTGAGGCTATCAGACATCTGCTACTGTTTTCAAACAAATACCATTTTAACATTTGGTCAGTGAGTACATTTGTAATTTTAACATCACATGCATTGCTCTGTCTGTTCCATCTCATCCCACATCCCTTCTCACCTCAAGAGGCTAGTACAATTTGATTTAGGAGCAATGATTGGAGAGCAGGTCCTATTTATTCACAAGAGCCTTGGGGCCAAGTAACCACAAAGCAAACAAACTCAGGATATCTGGAAACCAAACCACTAATTCATCTATACTGGGCTTACGTAAGTAAGGTTTATCCAACAACTTCTAATCTAGTTAACTGCTGCTTGCATTGTTATCCTATTGAGAGACTAGTATCCCTTCTTTTACACATTAGGCAAACACAAACATTCCTCGAAAAACCTACAGCTTAGATAAAAGGAAGCATTCCTAGAAAACTTAAGTGGACGACTCAAAAGAAGTACTTCTCTGCAGTGTCAAGCAGCCAATCGGCCTAAAGCTTGTTTTGTTTTTTTAAGACAGTGAAAACCATTCATATTGGCAAATACTGACCTCCCAATAAAAGGCATGAAAGACTCCAGCACAGTCACTGTTGTTGTTAGTCTCTGTGTTGTCAAAAAAGTGTGGCAGGCCAGAAACAAATACTGTAGATTTTAGTTCAGTAGTAGAGCATCTTATGTCTACTACTTGAAAACCAGAGTAGAGTAGTATAAACCAGAGTAGTATAGCCTTAAGCTATTACAGACCAGACACAAAATTTAGTGGAAAACTGCACTTTAAACAAAGTCACTTATAACATGAAGTGGGAAAAAAAAAACAACGAGGGATTACATTAAAGAAAAAGATAACTTAATTCCAGCCTGATTTAAAACTGCCTTCTCTATGCTTCACCACCTCACAAGAACAGGAAACAGTGCTCTACTACTCGTTCCTTTTCCTCAGCAATACGGAACATTTTATGAGTGTAGACAGTCCAAAAGGAACACTGACAGACCCAAAACTGCAGAAGTGTATATTCTCCAGACATGTATAAAAGAGTACACAGATGGCAGCAGTACTGAAGATAGTTATAATTACATTTCAAACAACCATTTTAAAGCAAAACAAACTGTGCCTTCTGACAATATATACTTTTTTCTTTTAAACAGGCGCACTAGAAAACAAAGCCATCTAACTTTGCCCCTGTAACAGCACTGCAGTCAGATCAAATCCTTTCTAATCAGAACTATTTTTTGCTTGGTACCATGGGGTGCACTATTTCAGCGGTATGCCAACAACAAAAACTGTTCTTAAGTTACAGCTGGAGTAAATAAAGACTTCTAGTCCATAATTCCCTTTTAGCCATCTTGCTTACTTAATTATGTACAACAAATCAAAATTCATTCCAAACCACATTTTACGAAGAACAGGGTTAATATACATGTGAAGCTGACGGTTCTATTCTAAGCAGGCTTTTGTAAGGGAAAAATAAAGCAGGAGGGGAAACACTACAATCCTTGGTAAAAGAACAAAGCTACAGACTTAGCTCTGGGCATGAAAATACAGCTAGGTATAACAGAGAAGGAAATCTTCATATAAAATGCTCTGTTTCACAACCATTTGTTAGTCAGACTGGAGTAACATGATTAAGTAGACTATTAAGTAGATTAGGTATCTTCCTCTATAGCAAAGAGAATGTTTTAAATCAATATTAAAGAAGTTACAAAAGGCATAGCTAGCATGAACATAATTCTCTCCTGCCACTCAGCTGAGGCTATTCAATGTTTAATTCATACATAGCAAGTTCTGATGTAGCTACCCAATTCTAAGTATTTATTCTACAGATAACTTTCAAAACATGGTCAGCATGAAACAATCGTGTCTGTTCATCCTATCAGAGTCACAGAAGAACAGGTCAGCTTCTCCAAGAAATTAGTGGATTATTTAAAAATGCAGATTCAGAAGTGCTTTCTCAGTCTAAGGAATTAAAATGTTTTAACTTTCATGCTGCTCCCTAAAAAGAACTACAGACTTCATGAAAAGAGCTACCAAAGCTACTCATCTGGAACTAAAAGCGTAGAAGCAAAACAACCAAACAGCCCCACACCAAAAGGAGGATTACATTACTGGGTAAACCTCAATATTTTGCAGTAAGCAAATGCAGAGCAACTACCAGCACTGCAACAAGCAGTTCAGCATCATTCTGGCTGGGTATTTGCATATGGGCACCAACACAAGTTATGCTTGGAAGCTGAGGGGCAAGACACTTTCATACACATCAGCAGCTCAACAGAAGAGAATCCATACTTCTTACTGAATTCTAACCAGTGAAAACTGGTTGAACCACATCTGGCCTAAATATGGCTAGCCAAATTTCAGTAACTCAGTTGTAGAAAGCTTTCTCCTGATAAGATTAGCTTTAAGAAACCCATGTTTTGACGTGGCACAACTTCTTTTAAAATATTTCTTTCTTGAAAACTTCAGAACAGAACCAACTCTTTATACTGTTAAAGTCCTGCTTATTTTAAGTTTAAACAAATCACACAGATAATTCATTTAACATTCCCATAGAATACTTTACAGCAAAGTAGAAATACAAAGTTTGCAATTTAGCAGCTTATGGTCCAGATACAAACAAATGAATCTAGAAAATCCAATACATCTCCACAGTTTTGGAAGCATTTGCATACAACACTGTTACATACAGCAACAATGAAAACTAATTCTATGAATTTTTCCTCAATGTTCATTGATTTCATAGATACAATTTTTCTTGAACTGGTAAACAATTTTTCTCCAGAAACCTTCCATTCTGGAATTTCTTTAGCTCTCCATAAACCAGTAGTTTCAATTATCACAACAGAGATAATAAAGGTGCAGAGGAGATACACGCAGCCAAAGCAAAAAAGAACCAAGGATGGCACCCAATGGAAATGCTTGCTTATAAAGAATGAAAATAAACAGCTCCAACATCACTTCTCATTGACAGCAGAAGCACTTCAGATCTTGAGAAACCTTACTGCAGGAAGCTCAGCTGATACACTTAAACACACTTAACAGAAGACAGCAGAAAAGGCATTGCAGAAGTCAAGTAGTTTGCGCATTTCAATGCATTGATTCTGAAGAAAAACCTGACAGGCCTGAAAACAAGCATACATCCCACTGAATATTCAGTTTTCCAAACCAAATGGAAACCTTGTATTTTGTGAACATTAGACACATGATGGAGCAGGAAGTATTGAAATGAGAAATGCAAGAGCTGAGAACATCAAAAGAAACTGTTAGCTTTAATTGCTGTCACTATTAATACCAATAAAGTGATAATTTCATTGCTTTCAGATGGAGCACGCTGCATCTAAAGGAACCAAGTACTACCTGCAGAAATAAAGGCCTTCTTGATTACTGTTAACTTCACATAGCAATTAAAAACCATCACAGATTAATTGAAGTTTGCCTTCCACTTGCACTGCAAAATTACAAATGAGAAGGCTGTTCCTCTTAGGTTATTTCATATTCTCAAAGACAGCATGAAAAAGATAAATACCATTATACATTTGCTACTAGTAATGATAGCCAGCATGTTTATCACAGTAACAGTTCCTCTTCATGGATCTAAGGACAAAACCCAGACAAAAGAATAAAGGACAGTGTAGTAATTTTTGATTAGCCTTAGGGATTTGCAAAGCAAGTTTAATCTCCAGTCTCAATTTGACATTTAAAAGAATACTTAAGGCAGTTAGGTTTTCCAAGTATCACTTTTGGAGTGCTTTTCCACAGAGATGTCTAGTCAGCTTCACACACTGTCATCAATAACAACAAGATGACCAGATTCTATAAATAACAACTTTTATGAGCTGAGCAGCTAAAACTCAGGGGCAATTCTAGTCATACTGTTATTCAGTTTTAGCTCTTCACTGAAATGGAGGAACCATTCTTCCACCCCTTCCCCCCAAACAGCGTGAACACTGACCTATTCTTTTCTGAATAGGTATTTTTCTATGAACATGAAAGAAAAAGAGAAGTAGTAATACTCAGAAAATATTTTGCTTCCCATTCCTTTTAGGAAGGCTAACGATTTCAGGAAATGACTAGAGATACAAGACTGATAATTGTTGCTTAAACACACCATCTGGCAGACAGCATCAATCCAGAACGTTTGTCACAGAAAACATTTAGATCTAAATGCTTTCAAGTACACGACACTCTAAGACAGAACTCTTTCATGTAAATTTCCATCTTCACTAGATTTCAAAAATAGAGGGGCTTTTTGTTTGATTTACAGTCAAACTGCTCTCCTCCATTTCCAGCAATCACTTTTGGGCTGACTGACTTGTTTCAATCCAGCCAGAACAGTTCTCAGCCATCGCAATGTGCAGGAAGGATGGAAAGGGGCACTACTACATAATTCCCCACAGAGAAAAGAGTCAGTGACTGTTCAGTCATTGGCACATCTTCCTGGCAGCCTGTCAATAGCCCAGAAGCAATTGAAACGTTGCTTGCATGCTGCCTCTCATCCTGGCACCACTTAAAGCACCTAGAACAGAACCAAATTTACTACAATATTAGGAAGAAGTAGGAATGAAAACAGGAAACAGGGCATCATATAAATCATTTCTTGAGAAATGAAATGCTGTCCATACATGAAAAAAATTATGCCAAGCAAAAATTCACACTCAATAATACTCTCATTTTGTTTAATTCAGTGGTAAAGCCTTTCAATTCACATGCTTAATATTTTTTCCTCACTTTCTGAAGCAGATTAGAATTTCATTTTCTACTGATTATTTAATATTTTCAAGTGGATTTGGGAAGTATTATTTTCTAGTGGCAGCCTATATGTTGCTCAACACCAGTCTGCTTTTGGAACAACTAGTAACAATAACTTTCCTCAGCACACTCACAACCAAACTCCCATTTCACAAACCAAAAACAGAAGCGCAGACAAATTACTGAATGATGACCATCAGTTTTGAGGTAGTAAGACGTGTTTTGGTTTTTATTTTACCCCCGTGGAATACTTCATAACTTATAAAGCTACCTGGATACGAAGCAGGTCCCTTTGAATTCAGTAAGAGCTATTAATGCCATTGACTTTTGCTAATGAAACACAGCACACGCCCAATATGAGTACATAAGCATTTATAACACTACA
The DNA here is from genome assembly GCA_035772895.1 of Perdix hodgsoniae. Taxonomy (NCBI): domain Eukaryota; kingdom Metazoa; phylum Chordata; class Aves; order Galliformes; family Phasianidae; genus Perdix; species Perdix hodgsoniae. Next base: position 21,945,293 of record JAPSGF010000001.1, on the reverse strand, counting down.
TAAAACTCATTTGAATTCCTGCATAACGTGGTAGTACAGGGTTTCCCAGATCAAAGCCTAAATCAATTTCTTTCTTTTTTTTTTATTTTAGGAAATGGGGAAGGGGAAAACCCATTTAAAAATACTTTGTGACAAGAACCTATTTCAGTTTAGTAACATATTACAATGATTAATTACTTCATCAAGAAAGGGATGTGTTCTTAAAGTCTGAACTGGCTGAATTCAGCTTCCAACTACAGAACTGTAGAATACCTTTGTCAGCTGACAAGTTTTTTTCTATCAAATACTTTTTCCCCAAGTATGTATTGACTAAAGAAAAAACCCTTAACGCTTACTTGCCAAGCTAAACAAAGTAAGATTCTTACAACTTTGTTACTGAAATTCCTCTCCCCTAATCCCCAGTTTATCCAAGGCTAGTTTCTGGACCCTGATTTGTCATCATTTCAGATTCCCTGGCTCACCTACTCAGTTTTTCACCAACCTAAAGAAGTTGACCTCAAGTCCTATCATTTATTACCTCCACATCTTTTTCAGAGCCTTCAAGTCAGTCCACCCATTTTCCATTCAAGTCAATATTTAGGTGCACTAGCACTGCCATAAAGTGTCACATATTTCATGTGTACAATTTATTAATGATCCAAATCACTTTGCAATCCTTTCTTATGGTCTTTTAGTCTCAAGTTTACATCTATGTTCTTCCATATCTGGAAGATTATCTGAGAAAATTTCCACTACAGCTGTTTACAGTAAGGATACTCCCTCAGATACTCCCTGATCTGAAATAGCAGAGGTTAGCACAGGGTAGACTGACTTCTACGTATGTACAAACACTTGCAGATACGTAACACTCTGCTGCTGCATTTCACATCTTACACATACGCAGCACTGCCTAGGAACCTGCACTTGTGGTAATCTCTATCTTGAGCTAAGGCCTTCCTAGAACAGCACACAGAACTTTAAAGATTTTACTCAAAAGGTAAAACATCTCATAGAGCAATACAGAAGGACAGTAGAGGTCAGACACATGTACTCTTGGCCAAGACTTCCAGACTCCTTACCAGAGCATTCGCAGTGGGAAACAAAAACAAAGCCAGCACACCAGTCATCACAAACGTCCCAAAGCAAACACATTAGATTTAATGCAACTGAAACCTTTAAATGTTCAACCTTCATTTCCTTTCTACATAGGATCAAATAAAAAATAATCAGTCTTACACTACTTAATGTTGTCCGATTCTAAGATCTCCGTAAATATTAACACTGTTTGAATGTAAGCAGGGCAGCAGTCTGAAGTGTTAAGGGGCTGCAATCCAGCTCAGCGTTACCATTTTAATTGAGGTAGGCAGGTGATGAGGACAGGGGTTTCTAAAAGAAAAAATAAAAACAATACCTACCCGTAAAAACCCATCTCCTTTTTCATAGGATTGTATCTTATTTCCCAAAATACATAAGTGTGCTACATTAAGAGAGTACATCTTCCCTGGCTTTGTAAGCAATACGTTCATTTTGGTGTACTAACTAGGACACTATCTTTTGTATCAGAACATAAAGGAACTTAAGCAGGGTTTTATTCTCTCCATAAAAGACATTTATCAATTACACGGCAGAAGGAAATCCATTCATCTTCAGCTAAGTCAGTTCCACAACTCTGACATGTATATGTCTCAAAAGCAGCAAAGGGAAGAGACCTCACCAGTTTAAATCAGGATCTCAACATACTTTCTCCTCTGTTACACTTAAGTGACAAGAAGTTTACTTATGCCATGAAATATTTCCTACAGCTGAATCTCAATCACATCTCTGCTTCTGACTACCCACAGATGATATCACAGAGAAAAACCTCAGCCCCAAAAAGACACCTACATTTACAGAGCTTGCATCTTCTAATGTGCTTTGTAATGATTTTCCATCAGTCCTTGGACTGCATGCCTGTGATACAGACAAGCCTTCCACAGCAGTTTATGAGCAAATCCACAGATTTGTTGAGTTGTTACTTTCTTCCCACATCAGCTGGCATGCCAGTTGCAAAAGGAACACACTTCAGAGTATAAGGACTTAAGATTCTATAAGCTTCAGTAGAAGAGGCAAAGGATGGGAGCCATCAGGGTAAGCCATATTTAATACCAATAGAATAAAACATGATATTTAAGAAGAAAATTGAACAACAAAACAGTGAAAAAAGCAGCCTGAAAGGCAATCAGTAAAATCCTTATTTGAAAACTAAAATCAATATTGAGAAAAAAAGCAATACAAGCAACACCAAGTTATTTTCTACTCCAGTACTATTTTTCAGCAGATACCTGCCTGAATATTTGTAGGAGCTTTACCTATCTTTCACCATCTCATTATTTCCATTCTTCTTGCATTTTATTATTTGAAACCATAAAGCAGAAACTTAAAGGAAGAACTTACTGGTATTGAGAACTCCTCTGCCAAATACTTCAACAGTGATGCTCCTCTAGCCAAAAAGTTACTTCTCTCTGCCAGATTGCCTTGGAGTTTTGTGTCAAACTCCTTTCTGACAACTGAAGCTATAGAGTCAATTATGATGAGTTTAATCTTCTTTGAAATAATTTCTTCTTCTAAAGACTTAATTCTGAAAAAAAGAACAAACAAGCCATCAATAACATTATTTATACAATTTAACTGTTTAATCCTGAAGTTATTTAAATGCAAGGTTTTCTTTAATAAGCTTAAGTCAATCACTCTTTCTCCCTCATAGCTTGCCCCCACTAACTTCTGTAAACACTGAAGAGATCTAGAAAGAAATCTCAGGCTCCAACAGGCCACATAACCCAGGACAAGCCCATCCAAGAGAGGTTCAGAAAACACTCTGCTTTGCAATACTCTGCTCCATGAACTCTGAATGGCACAGACAGCAAGTTCAGTGAGCATTGAGACAGTGCCTTTCACATATAGTAGCAGCATCCCACTGCTAATAAAAAAATACCTGCTGCCTACATATGCACAGTCAGATCTGCTTCTACATGCTTCCAAGGATGGTAAGTCAAACTTAATATGTTGGTAATATGCTAATAGTTGTTCTTCTGTAATAAAGCTGTACTAGAAGAAACAATTCTTACAGTAATTCTCCCTCTAACAAAATATACAAAAAGATTCTGATGCTCAACTTTCATTTTCATTACAGTATGTGCTCAAAAATCAACATAAATTATTAAGACAACAATACAACACTGCCTTCAAGATGATGACTTTAAGCAATTCCTCCCTTCAACTGCTAGAGAGGTCCAGGTCTTTCTGGAACTAAGCAGCACTCTGAAAGAGCAATACATTCTTTCTGCTTCACAGCAAACATAACCCTTAATGCTACTCTATCCCCACAAACCAAGACAAGATCTGTCAGACAAACACTCCTCTTTAAAAGCTTATGTTCAAATTATATAGAAATTGTCTCTCAGAAACTGTAAATCATCAAGTGGATTAGTCAAGCGCTATGAAATGAGAAAAACAATGCCAGTCTTTTTGTAGCAATTTTCCTTTTTGGGGACTATGCTGTTATCAACATAAAAGCTTCCAAGTAATGAATTACTCTTCATGAAACTTTGATATATTATCTTAGACAACCCAGCCAAAATCTATTCCCACCACCCCCTTGAAGTTCTGGAAAAGGATACCTCTTCAGTACACCGTCACAGGTCAGCTCTCGATACAGATGAATGCTACTGGTCATGCAAAATAGCTTTTCATCAGAGTCAAAATAAGTAGGGAATCTGTTTCCTGCTATCTCTATCAACCTATCAAAGATACAAAAGGCATTACAATGAAAAAAGAATTACATGCAGGTAATAAGGCATCAAGCTTTCACAAAGTACACAAATGAAAGCTCTAAATGATAAGTAGATACCATGCAGTATGGGAAATCTTTTTCAAAGGGAAAGTTTACTTGAGCAGCAGACTGAAATACTGGAAATCAGAACATATAGATTCTCCTTCCAATGCTGCTAAAGTCAAGGGTACATTTAGGAAAGACATAATACGTCCATACACAGAGTTTACACAAGAAAGTTTAATGACAAGAGGTCCACATTTTCAATCAACTTGCATACATGAAATCAAAGACAGAAAAAGCACACATTTTATCACGTCTGCTAATTTTCTATTAGTTAGTAGAAAGAAGTTCCACATCTGTGAACATAAGGCAATTTTATCTAGGTCCTTACAGATGAATCCAAGATTTTAAAAACTGATAGCTAAAATCCAGAGCACCATATATTTCCCTATTCTACCTGTATGAAGACTTGAGAACAGAAACAAAAAAATACTTAGTTGCAATTTAAGCTGCCATACCCTGCAGTCCACATGCTTGAGAAGAATGACACCTAGTGGATAACCAGAAAGTTATGTCTACGGACATCTTTTTATTTAAGCCTCTTTCAATTAGAGGCATTACAAAAAAACAACCTCTTAAATAATTGGAGTTTTAAAACAACTAGGCTAGAATGTTAATATATCTATTTTGAACAAGTAACAAGTTCCATGTAACTTGAAACTCATTCAATATGTTACTTGCATATATGTGTTATACGTGTGTGTGTGTGTGCGCGTGTGTGTGTGAAAACTTGTCCTGAACTTCCAGGGACAGAATCTCTTCCGTATGCTTTCACAGTCATTCAGTGGTCCGTAAGAAATTAAACTTCAGTACACTTTTTAATAGGTATACATATGAGAAAACAATATTACATGAGTTGTCTTAGAGTGACACCAAAATTTTGCTGTGATCAGTGTTCTCTATACAGTACCACGTAGGTGCAAAGATCTTTAAAAGATAAATCCTATTTGTCGTGATTAAACTAAAAACTGCACAGAACATGTTCTCTGCTATGAGAGCAGAGATTCACAGGATAGAAAAAGCTACTGGTGTTCTCAGCTTTAGTTCAAAGAAACTTGAATCCTGTGTTTTTACCCACAGACAGCAGACATCACTAGAAGAGTAAGCATTTTCATCATTAAGATTTAGGAACTTCTACAGAAATTTGGTGCATTTCCAGTTAATAGCTAGGTAGGAAGAGGTGACTTGTGCTGCTACAAAACCGATGAAAATAATTTTGATTTCTAGAATAACTACGGCCGTTCCATCTACTGTTCCAATGGCCATGTTCTGACAAAGCTGAATAACAGACACCACCTGCAACGTTACAGCTTTTTTACAATAGAAAAATACATAAGTTCCAGACAATACATAAGTTACAGCTGCTCAGAACACTGAGCTTTTACACCTTCAAAATCTTGCTAATTTCACAAACTAAACTGCAAAATGTTTCAACATGGAACTACTAAAACCATTTTTAAATTAGAAAGAGTGCTATCCAGCCTGCTGCACAGCTGAGACCTAGAACACTTTGCAAATCAGGAAGGTGAGCAAACTATTCTATTCAAACAATTTCATAACTTACAGAGTAACTACATATATCAGATGAATGCTTAATAGCCACCATATTTTATAAATGCTCAGAAAATAAATGAAGGTTCCAAGATAAAAAGTGCTAGAGAAGTTCAAAGCGTGTATTTTACAGTTTTGCATCTTACCTTTCAGCACTGAATGCAGACTCTGTGTCAATGTATGTAACAGCTCCATCTAGTCCCCCCATGCTTACAGGCAGAGTAGCCAGAACACTCATTGTAATACAAAACTGAGTTTTGCCACAACCCGGTGGGCTTGTTAACTAGAAGAAAAGATTAGTAACATCATAACCAAGAGATGTCACATCCATTGCACCCTAATTTTAATTTTTAAAAAGGCCTATCAGCAAGAATGCCTCTTCTTCTGCTCCTCTAGGTATCAAAGACAACAGGCAGAAGATAGATAAAATGCAGCCCACAAAGAGCAACTTGCAGTTACTGCTGGATCTGTGCCTTGCAATCCAAATCATCATCACTGAAGAATAATTCTTTATATGCAGTATTCTGCTTGTACTTTCTTGACCATCCTTCTACCTTCCCCTACTTTGTTCTCCCATATTTGAGGTCCCCTCCCCCTCTTATTACAAGATCTTCCCCAGAGCCATCCCCACTTACCTTCTACCTCCTCGTGTGCTACCTTCTATAATAGAGCATGATTAAAAGATACACAGCTGACATTCACTTGACATAAATTACCTTTACAGCTCTGAGTCAGACGCCATTGAATTCAAAGATGCAAAGTAAACTTGCTATTATGATTACCTCTGTAAAAATCAAGATTAACCTGGAAATCACAGAGACAATAGCTTGTATCCCAAGTAGTCTGAATGTGCACTATGAACGACACATCAGAAAGATTTTAGGAGCCCCAGTGACTGCACCTTTTACTAACTTGCTACCGTTTAATAGGAACTAAATTTTTGTTCTTTAGTTAAAATCAGTTGCATCACTTTCAGTTGAAACAAAGCTTGAAAACCAAGTTATATCAGTCAACCCACTTCAAGATCCAGCACAAGAGAAGCATTAGCATTTGTTTAGAAACACATACTGCATTTAGTGAATTAAAGACCAGGAACAACTTGTACTCAAGCAATTATTCACCATCCATCCACTGTATTTAAATTACAAGATATTATATCCACAATATTTGCCACATTTTCATGTGAACCCAAAATGTGTATAAGATTTAAGAAACCATACACATTTCTCACACTGTAATAGCCAAGGAGTCTCACCAGGTGTTTCTAGTTAACAGGATTTGACATAATGAGAGAAGGGCATCAATCCAGGTGCTAAATTAAAGTAACTGGACAGCTGTGAGGAAACCTCAGACAGATCACAGTTTGAGGCCTGCCTGGGAGGTGCCTCAGAAATCAACATTTATTTCACTGCTCATTGCAGTAATTAACACAGCAGAGATACTGTAAGCATGTCTTAGAGTATGTGCATCAAATCAGAGAAAGACAGGGAGCATTGCAGCAATAGATAGTATGAAAAAGCAATCCAGTGGAGCAATAGAGAACTTCCCTTAACAATTCATCTTTTATTGCCATTCTAAGTGCATTAGTGTGGGATTTAAAATAATCCACAATGAACAAATTGCATACAGATATCACATTTTATTATGGTTACCACCAATTCAACAAACATTTTGATCAATACAATCTCCATTCTTAAAAGAAAAAACCACCACAAACACACCCTTAACTGCCTCTGGTTTAATTTAAAGTGAATGACTGCTAAAAACTTGCTCAGTTTGCTACACTCTAAATTTATTTTGAAAATCTAAAATACACCCAGGCAGAAATGTGAAGAATATAACAGCTTATTTACCTCTGTCAAATAAAATACACTTTTATTTTCCAATAGGTTATATATTATTTTCCCTGGCACTCATGAAGGGGTTGGATGAAGTCACAAGGAGCTAATTCTCCTTCAGCTATCCAGGAATCAAACCCTCAGTATTCACAAAGCCATGACTTTAATTTTCTCTCAGAGGAGTTGGCAAAAAGTTCTGACACCTAACCACAAAATTTCATTTATGATTTAATTTCCAACTTAAAATCTAAAAGACCTTTGGGAAAAAAATGATCCGAGGCAGTGAAATGCAAATCAAATCCCTCTGGCACTCAAAAAGTCAGTAGACTTGGCTTAGGAGAAACCACCAGGACTTGACTCTGTAGCTCAACCATTCAAATTCCAAGTTTTAACGTTCCCAGCCACCCTCACTGCTGGTTAAAGTAAGAGGAAGGCAAGATTAAGCCACACCAGTCAGGAATTAAGTGCTGCACACAACATACTTTTGGAGAAAACTTCTCTCAGACATGGAACATCTGCCTAACAACAAAAATACCAGAGGATTATCTGCTGGGCAGCTATGCTCCAGGAAGTTACAGATGTGCAAATTGGAATGATTAAGCTCCAAAATCATTTGAGTCCAAGCAGAACACAACCTGTGAGATGCTCACAAGCTACTGTAAAGCATCACAGCATCACCAACTGACATTTGATAGCTTCCTAATGCAATTCCATCTAACAATCACATTGAAAAATACTTGCAGTGCTGCCAGCTTTGAAACTAATTCTGGTCTTATGACTTTTGCAAAAATGCTTTTACTCCAGAATCAGATTTTAAATGACAGAAACCAGACTCTGCAGAGTGAATTGTTCCCTGCCTCTCACTTGCAGAGAAGACCCTAATATGCACCTTAATCAATTTACAGAGCTGGTAGCTAAGAGAAAAACAAAATACTTTAAAAAAAAAAACAACAAACCTCATTTCTGGCACCAACCTTCATAGTTTAAACTCAGCATTGCTTATATTCTAGCATGTTTGAGGTCTCCATTATATTTTGTAGGCAATTTCACTCTGTGATCAAAATCAACCTACTCTGATTATGGAGCATGGAAAAAAGGTTTTGTTTTTTTAATATCTTCTCACTTTGCTCCACAGAAATTCCACGGCAATTTGCAAGTTGAAATTTCACATAGAAAATAGCTTTAGAGGAACTATTCAAGGATACTATCAAGGAAAAAGTATTTCAATCTATTTGAATTTAGAGCATAGGAGACATGTCTTTTCAGAACTCCATTTTGAGAAGGCGAGTAACAGAGTAACAATGTCCAACCAGCTCTGGAGTCTGTCTCTTAACAAAGGCCTACAAAAGATGGCTAGAAAACACAGTAAGAACAGGGCATACATACATTGAAACTTCCTCCAATGAATACATTTCTCTACCTTCATCTGTGGCTGAGAAACTTCCTAAGCCAGAGATTGGGTCCAGTTTTATAAAAGTCAATGTCCCCTACAAGCATTTACGTAAATTCTGCATTTCTGGATTATAGAAACTGCACAAGCAAGGCCATGCAGCTTTCAAGTACTAAAAGATGAAACACTTCTTTATTCTTAAAGGACAATGCCAAGCAAAAAAAACCCACAAAACTAGCACTGCATTCAAAGGCAGTGACAATAATAGCTACAAATATGCTATTTGTAGTGTTAGAAAGTAGATACACATATGATACAAGCCTTAATTGCAACGTCTTTTCAAAAAATTACTCATTACATATTTATTGTAAGGATCAGTTAAATTTGTACATAAAAATCTATAATTTCTACTCCTGTACCCTTCACATTTTTGTCTTAACTGCTCATTTCTGCTTCCCAAAACCTGAAGACTTAGTAATATCAGTGAGAAGGTACTAAACAGATGGGCTTCTGACTCAGCACCTCATATTCTGACCACTAAACCACACTGTACCCTTTTCACCATGAAATCCAAATAACAATTCTCACAGTTTTCCTGGGAAAATTCAGCATCTTTTTCATAGGAAAATAGAGTCACTAAATCACCTGTTTGTTTCCATTTTCATACTTAACAGGCTGCAGAAAAAATACCCCCAAAAGTGTTTCTCGTCCAAATTCATTTGTTCATTGAGTGTTTAAATGGTCTGACACAACACAGGCCAAGCAGTGACTTGTAATTTTCAGGTGTGGTGTGCAACTGCATTAAAATGCATTAAAAAGTTACCTCTGTGAGAGATCCACAAGGTATTCCACCATGCAAGACTTTATCCAGACTATGCAGTGAAGTGGGTAAAAAGGCTACAGAGGGATTGACAGACCTCCTCATTTTCATTTCATAAGCCTACAACATGGGGGGGGGAAGCAACAATAGAAAAAAAACACAGGTTAGAAGATTTTTTTTTTTGGTGGTGTTACAGCTGGAAAGATTATCATGATGAAAAAAATGGGAAAAGGAACAAACAGGGAAGGAATAATACCCTGTACCCAAAGAGATAGGTTCACAGGAAAGACTCCACAGAGGAGGGATTTCCAGAAAGATCCTTCCCCAGTGCCAGTCAGCCCTTAAACGAGGTCTGAGAGAGGTGCAGCCAGGCTCCACCCCTTCTGGTCACACAGCTGAATTGCCTTCACCTGTGCTGCCAGGGCTGATGATGTCCTTTCCCCAGGTGCTCAATCAGTGGTTCAGGCTGTGAAATTCTTATATTTGCTTTCATCAGCCTAGACTGATTCAGTACTTGCAAGTAAGTTAACTATTCCAATTTCCAGTTACAGTCTCCCCCTCCCCACCTCCCCCCCATCCCATTAGGTTATAAATCCTTAGACTTGTATCCTATTATACAGTTGATAGAGTAAGTTTGTTTCTTGTGCCTCACTCACCACAACATCAAACGTTAAGTTTTGCAACAATGTTTCATAAGTACTCTCCGGTCCCATTCTGCGAGGCTGGCTTTCAGTCCCTAAAACCTCTAAGAGACTTCTCTATCCACAAGAGAAATACTGGCATCAGTTTTAACTCAGACAATGATGTCACCAGCCAGCTAGAAATACAGTGCACTATGGATGCATCTCCACAGGAATCATCAACAAACAACCACGCTACCGAATCACAGATCTTTTAGCCCATATTTGGTGGGCCAACGAGTGAGCAATTTTTCTACAAAGTTCGTCAGAAAAAAATCTCAGCCAGTTCTACCAGCAGAGTAAAACAGCTTGAATTTTATACAGTACTCTCCCTTTCTCATACTGTTTTTTCCTTACTTCACGAGAATGAGCACATTAGAGTAATACTTCAAAATCTTTCGTATATGCTGTTATTCTATTAAAGATAGATAGACACAGGATAGCTTTCAAGACACAGAACATACAGAACAAATAATACATTTTACCTCATTAAGAGTTTGTGTTCTGAAGCACTCAAGAGTGAATATAGACACTGATGAAGGAGCATTTGCAAAGCAATATATATATATACGTACTTTTTTTTTTTTCTTTTCTACATTAAGCATGGAAACAATCTTCCAGTCCCATTTTCCTGAGTAACACAGACTCTAAAACTTCAATCAGTGATTCCTATTCCATGCTTGTACTAGTAAAAGCTTCCTTTAAATGAAGCAATTTTTATATGCTGGAATGCAAGAGAATGGTATATTACCCTATGGGACTCAGGACCAATTCTATAAGTCTAAACAATCTCCTTAAGCTAAAAATGTCTAATAAAAGCTGCCATCTCAAACTAAAGTCACTCACAGATCTAAATTTAGAAATAAAACTATTATCTCATTATACAATCAAACTGAGACACCACAAAGCTAGATCACCCCACTCCCTGATAAAAACATAAGCAACACTTTTGAGTTTTTTCTCAGACAAAACATTAAAAATAGAACCAACACAAGCATACTTACTGTCTGCATTTTGGGAGCACAAGCTAGGCTGACTTTCCGAAGAAGCTTCTGCACATTTCTGTAGCTCTGTCCTGTCACTTTCATTAGCTCCAAGAGTGAAAGACATAAGAAGTCCTGAAAGAAGATAAAACAGTTCAGAGAGCTTAACCAGGAGATCAGGACTAAGGACTAAACTAATACAATTTATACATTACTAGTATACATTCCAAAGGCCAGATTTACCAACTGTGCCACATTATGTAGTGTTTTCCCATACCTCATTTACCCTTCTCTTATGCCAGCAAGTCACAGACTCATTGAACGGATTGGGTTGGAAGGAACTTTGAAGATCATAAGGTCATCACAGAAGAAATTGTATTTACATTTTAAAAGACACAGCATGAATTAAAAATGTAAGTACTGTGATGAAGTTCTAATGAGTTAATACCTCTTTCCCCACAGAGTTGTCTATCTACCCAAAAAACATTCAAATTACGTTGCATTTTTTAAGGTTGCAATTCTAGGAATAGAACTTGCATTTACCATGCACGCTGCTGAAATACACAGAGTCTCTCCTCTCTTTAAAGAAACATACACAATGACTTTTGAATTTATTGATGAATCAACACATAACTGATAGAACAGCTTCATAACACATTGGTAGATGCTACATTATGTAATGCACATGTGTTTTCACAGAGAGATCGTGAAGGCTGACTTCATACAGAAAGTAGCTACACACCTCTCCTAAAAGAAGTATCCTATTTTTTTTTCCAAGAAGGAAAGATACTAAGTATATCCATATTTGAATGCCTTGAATGCCTTAGCCATCCATCATCTTAAAGCAACACTTCTACAAGGTAAGCAGACTGAGCCAGAAATTTTACTAGACAGTAAAGCTTCATGTAAATTAAACACAGAAATTTAATAAAATAAAAGTAATCCAAAGTCATAGAGTAACCCTTTCACCTGGCAGGTTGTGATCTGATAGCGGCTTAGTCTTTCACACAGCTCCTGAGACAACTTTGCTCTTCTCAGCTTCTTAGCAGCCATACTCGCCTGGTCTGCAAGGCAAATAAAACAGTTTTTGAAGGCTGCTTCGCACATGCCTGTGTCCTCTCCTTGCTAAAGAGTAGGAAAGAAAGTATGCATATATAGAAAACCTCAGTCACAAGACATATTTTTACCACGCAGAAAACAGTTGTGTTTAATTATATCTCCTAATATTTGATCATTAGGAGGTCACAGCAATAAGAACATAGAATCCGCAGTGCTTGTATGACATGGGTTTCTGAAAAAGAAGCGAGCCCCAAAACACTCAGCAATGAGTTGAAAAGGAACTCCTTGTGTTATATGACACCAGGAGGAAGGTTCTCTCAGGATGCTAAAACTGAACAGTAATGACAGGATTTACTTAGACTTAGAACTGCTAAAATACAACAGGCTTGTGGTGATCAGGTATGCAACAGAGATGTCAAAGGATGGGAAGAATGCAGAATGGAGACAAAAGAATAACCAGAGGTTTGGAAACATGCTTTAGAATGCAAGATTCAGGGCAGAGAAACTGTTCAGAACCACTTCATAACTTTCTATGTAAGTTTATAGAAAACACTGTTTAAAAAGGGGTTCTTTTACTTAACCAATCGCATAAAAGAAACTAGAGGTCAAAGCCAAGCATGTGAACACCAGAACTACAATGTAAACATTACTGAATTAAAAAGAGAAAAAACAAAAAACCACCCACATTGGAAGGAGGTATCGTGGTGTAGACAAGTCACTTCCGGTTTACTTATTGTTTTGAGACTTCTTTTTAAGGAGCAGCTTAGTTTGGATAAGCCCTCAGGCTAACTCATGCGATCGCGTTTGCTCCGTAAGTCTCCCCAACCCCCAGCTGCGTGCGTTTTCTGTGGGGAGACTCGTGCCGTCCTGCCAGGCAGAGCCACACGTGCTTGTGCTCAACTCCGCCAGCAGGCTTTCAAGCACATCTCACGCGCAGCATGAGGTGACATTCCCACCTCTCGCTCACACAGATTTCCAAGCAGCCCGCACCGCCTACATCCTCGCAGACCTTCGCTCGCAGACGGAGACGAGGCGCCCGCCGCACACGGCCCCGTCCGGAGCGGAGGCAGAAAGCCGGGCGCCGGAGGAGCCCCGCTGACGGCCCGCACCGGCACGGCCGCGCAGCCCGGGCGCCGCCCGCCTCACCCAGCCGCGCACCACACGCCCCCGCTTGAGGGCAACAGGCGGCCGCGCAGACGGCGCCCGGGCCGGGAGAAACACCCACGGTGCATCCGGCGCGGCACGGACTTACACCGGGTGCCGCAGGAGAGCCCGGAGCTACCGCCTCATCTGCAGCCCGAACGCGGCTTTACGCCCTCCGACCCCCGAGCTCCAGCAGCGACCGGAGGCTCGGCCCTTCCCGCACCGCGACCCCGGGGCGTCCGAGAGCGTCGGGCCCCGGCTCGCGACTTTTCAAAGTCCCCCCGCGGCCGCCGCGCCGAGGCGGAGCCGCCCGGCGAGGCCCGCGCGCGCCATTGGCTGCGCTCCCGGCGATGGCGCGCAGCCCTGACGGCCGGCGGCGCGCGGGGCACGTCGGGACCGGTGGTGCCGGGGGAGCGGCCTGCGGGCTGTGCGCCCGGCGGCGGTGGTAGCAGGGATTCCCTAGGATCGGTGTTCCGTTCGTACCCTGGACGGATTCCCCCGCGTTCACTGCCCAGGGAAGTCCAGAGCCCGCAGAGCAACGCGGGGTGCGGGGAGCGGCGGGCTGAGCGCGGAGAGGGGGTGGAATGGAGAAAGAGCTCCTCCTGCTGGACACTGTAAAGGTTGGCTTCCAAACGGGAAGTCGCAATTCAGGATGAAAAAGCGTGCTGGAAGAAAGGCTGGCTGTGGCTGCGTGCTCGTTTCTGTGGAAAGAGGGGCCGTGAGTGCAGCATAACTCTGTTACGGGCTTTATTTACTGCTTGTTGCTAAGGCCATCAGGACCCCCAACCTCTATATCAGAGGTGGAGGAAAAAGTAACACTGCCTCGGTGATGTTCTCCCACACTTGGAGCAGGTCTTTCCATTTACCGCAGGGGCTACAGATTCCTTCCTATCTGCCACAAAAACAGATAACTGTATTAAGCCAGAGCACATCTCAGCATATGGCTCCTCTGGAGGATCCGTGAGCAAAACTGAGGCACCCTGTTGTCTCTCTTGTGAGTTCTTTGTGTCATGTTTCACAATGGAGTCACAGCAGTTCCATTCTTGACTGCTCGGATACACCTCCAGATCTACTGGGAAATAATCATGCATTGTCTTCTCCACCTGACTTGAGAAATTCAGTCTTACATATCCTGAGGATACTCAGACAAGTGTTGTATGCACCTACGTGTATCAAAGCACCCAAGCAGCAACAGAGCAGTGGCCATCACACTCATCTGTTTGGCAAGGGCATCGCTGGTCACTGGGGAATTGGGGCATTCAACTAACAGCTCCGCCTCTGCTCTGTGACCTTGGTCAAGTTCTGTAATGATAGGGTATCTGTTTTCTTTTTCATTTTTGGTTTTACCTATTTAGACTGTAAACACAGTGAGCACTGCTGGCCCGACAGAATTATGTGCTGGTTGTGGCACAGCAGGGCTCTGTTCCAGTCTAAGCCTTTAGCAGCCCCTGGAACTCACAATAAGAAGGGATTAAAAAAGCTAAGAGAAGATGATTACTTTGTAAGACTGAGCCTCACCACATTGATTTAAGACGGTCCTCTAAATTGGCAGTGGTGGACTAAGAATGTTACAGAAAGAAAAAGCATAACAGCAGCAACTACTAAATTCATAGAACCAGAGTGCTCTATCAACAAACACAGCAATTACAATAAAATTACAATTAAATAAAGGGGGCAAGAACCTGATTTGATTTGAAGGACACAGAATGAAATGAAATGCTTATCAATCCTTATCCAAATAAATTCTCAGCAGTTAAGCAGTTCTGCTACGCTCTGGAATCCAAAAGATAATGGCAAAATATTTCCTTCCTCGAAAAGAAAAAAAAAAAGAAAAGAAAAAAAAAGTCTTCATGTAACCTAAGACAGACTTACAGACTTTTTCAGACAATAGTTTTGCATGCTGGAAAGTTTCGCTTTATTCACCTAATTTCTAAAACAGCATCAGCCTGCTGATATTGACTATATTCTTCAGATTAATTACAGTTTTCCAACTATCAGTGGCTGCTTTAAAATTAGCAGTGCTCTACTACCTGTGTGAAAGGAAAACAGCTCCGTACTAAGGTACAGTGGATGAGAATACAGTGGGAGCTCTGACACAGCAGTAATTCAGACATTCAGAGCATTATTCAGAGCACCTTATGTTTGCTGAATAGTGCCTAATTAGTCTAATGTATTCTTATTTCTTGGTGATATCTACTTAATGCCTAGCACATTCTTAAAAGCAATTGATGTGCTCTTGAGACTGGAAAGCAGTTATGAGACCATCTCACTCTTTCCCGATATTAAGGTCCCAAGAGGTTTCTCAATAATCACATAGAGAGGAACCGCCAATGAAATATCCTGTCCATTACTATCTCCCCAAAGGAGATGGAGATTTACTTCCAACTCTTTAGTGTTTTCCTCATCTCAAAAGAGAACTGAAATGATCTCACAAGGAGGCCTACACCCTGATTAAAAACACTTTGTTTTCCACACGCACTCTGGCAAAGTTTTACCAAAGCCACCTCACCTCACTTGAGACTTTCCCAGCTGCCTGTGCTGTAGAGATGGAGCATCCTTTTATTGTTTCTACAAACGGCTCAGCACAACCTTGCTGTTATCAGTGGCTATAATAAGCAGACTAAGAACAACAGTGCTGTGAAATATCAGCCCATCTTCTCATTCTGACCATTCCTCCCTCCCGCATTGCTCTGAGCAGTCTGTAGGCCAGTTAAATGCCTCTCACCAGACAATTAACCTTTTCCTTCCTGCCTCAGGAAGGATTAAGACCAATTATAAATGAATCCTCCTCAGGTATTAGTGAGGACTTGTCCAACCACACACATTTACACCCAGGAAAAAGAAGCTTATCTCTCAGGACAATCAGAAGGTATTTCTTCATTTTCTACCTCTTCACAGATGCTGCTGTGAGGAAGTATTCAGAATTATCCACCATCCTCAAAACAGTTTCAGAAATATTCAGCAGCAATGTCGAGTTTTTGAAAGAGCTTCTGTACCTCCCAACCTTTTACTGAACAGCAGAACAGCCACCTTCCTGCCACTGCAGGCAGAAGGACAGAACCACCTGCGCATTATAGCTCTGAGAAATTCACACGTGATTGCTTTCTGCCCAAATTATAGCAAGCAAAATGAGAGACCTCAGGGATTATTCCACTTTTAGATTGTACTCATCTAAGCAGATTGCTCTCCAAGATAGCTTCCTACTTCATTTAGCATTTTCTGATTAAAGGGACAGCAGGATTCATTCAAGTCTTTGGGCTTTTTACATTTCCCTTTTAAACTGGATGAGAAGCCTATGAACTAACAAAGCAGCAGAACAATAATCCAGGTGAAGTTGTTGCTATCTTTACCAGTACGAGCTAAGCCCAGTTTATCCTACATAAGACAAACCTGACCTCATCACTGATGAGGGTACACACAAACCTGACCTGCACCTGTGCTTTAACATCACCCCTTTCACTGTCTTGTCTTGAAGTTCTGAGTACTGAGGAACTAGGCTTGCTGCAGTAGCAATGTCTGCAGTTACCAGCCTTGCTGTTCATACCACAATATTTCCCGCATCTTTCCCTGAGTTGCTAAGAAATAACAAACATTGCAGCAGTAGACCTTTAGCAGCACTGCACAAAGAAAACCGAGGTAATCCTTTGGTGTCCACTGCAGTTTTTTCCTGCTAAACCACAGAAAATTGCAACATTTCCTATTACTCAGAAACTTGAACTAGATTTGGGTTTATGTCCTATGAAGCAGACTTGTTTCACGGTGACCAGATATAGAAGGATATTCAGTAGTGTTCAGTAGTTCAGTGGTTCTCCTTTGATCAGTTCACTTCTCTGTAGGTGTGTGCATCCAGCAAGTCACCTTGTGATCCTTCACAGCATCCAGTCTCCATTAAGCAGCAGCAATTAGACTGGGATGATCCAAGCATTTCACGGGCATGAGCAGAGAAATGGCACCACGTACCCCTTGTACACACAGAATCAGACACCACTGCAATTAGTACCCGCAGAGCTTCCGTGGCTCCATTAGAACAACACTGCTACAATTACAGCATTTCCTGGTTGCACTGCAGCGTCTTTTCCTCCGTGACTGATCTACAACAATACAGTGGAGTCCATCATCTATGTTCCTTTCAGGTTGAACCCTCACTCCTTCCACGGAGATCTGCAGTGGCAATAACAAACAGGAGCAGATGGGCAGTGCAGAGGGAGGAGCTTTCTGCTTGGACAACAGCAG
Source organism: Perdix hodgsoniae (assembly GCA_035772895.1). NCBI lineage: Eukaryota > Metazoa > Chordata > Aves > Galliformes > Phasianidae > Perdix > Perdix hodgsoniae. The sequence goes on along the minus strand of JAPSGF010000001.1, from coordinate 21,927,746 downwards.
CAGAGAAAATCAACTTCCAGACACTCATCTCTGTGCAGCTGCCAAATACAATGGTGTCCATTAAAAAAAAAATAAAAAATAATTAAAAAATTATTCATGTACGATGTCAAAAACAAAACAACAAAAAAAAAACAACCCAACCCAGTGTTGGATTTGTTCAGGTCAGTGCCCAAGGAGCATATTCCAAACCAGCAATTGTAGTGAAAGTGCTTTGGTTTTTGGAAAAGAAGTCTTCACTTTTGCACTGTTACAGATTAATCACTCTGATAACCCAGTAGCTGAACTGAGCCCAGTATAGATCTTATTTCAAACAGCAAGCACAAAAACCAGCCAGGGAAAGGATACATTCCATGCTTCATTCCATGAATCATTTCAGTCTGGTTTTGGTTCCTGCATCCTTTTATTTCTACTCATTTTAAAAGCCACCAATGAGATCCCTTTGCTGGGACTAGAAGGGAAACTGCTCCAAATGTATGCATGGTCCTGGCTTTCCCATCCTCTTCAGATGTTGCTGAACTGCTTCAAAAGGTGGTTGAGTGGCATGGAGGAGAAGAAACTGCCAAACCAGGGCAGAGGAATTCGACGTAAATTTCCCCTCTCAGCATCTTTGTGCTTTACGGTTTTCTTCCCAGCCCTGAAGGAGTGAGACATCTTCATGCCTTGCCACTCACTCTCACCTATTTCCGTTGAGAAACTTGGCAGACTTGAACAAGATCAAACCAGGGAATGGGGACCTGATATCTTGAGTCTCACCAGTGTTGAGGAACAGATATGAGAGAATTCTTAAGGGATAAATACAGAAGAATTTACAGAGGAAAGTAGAAATTAAATTAATTCTGTGCTGGGTTTTTTACCTTGAATAATGGCTGTTCTTAACCATTTTACTGGGATGAGCACACAGCAATAATTTGAGTATCACCCCAGGACAGCACTACCCCAAACTCAATTACTATAGAGCATCCAGGCAAGCATGTCTGCTGTTCACTGTTTGGGCATGATGCCATTGCTGTGATCATATTATCATCACCCTACACTGACTACCCATAACAAATTGATTTTACGGTGTCACAGCTATTTTTTAAATCACTGCAGCATGTGATAGTAATTTAAATGAAAGATGTAGCAAATTAAGCATATACTTAATTGAAGTAAAATAGAACATTTGTACAGCAAGAGGATGAATGCAAGATTAGCTGTTTTGCTGAACTAAGGTCCTATTAATTGTCAGATAATTGAACTTTTGTTTTAGATGGTCCTTTGAATGTAGGCTTATAAATCTGCTAGAAGCATCACAGTCAGCCCAATCTATTTCAGCATTTGAAGGCATATTTTTCCTAAACCTTTGGAGTTTTCATGTCCAAGAGGAAACAAAGCTTGAAATGGCAGTACTCCCACCCCAGCTAAATGAAGTGCACCACAAGGAAAGGTGCTCCTGAGATGATGGAAGCTGGAGCCATTCTGCATTCATGTCTTTCATTATAGCTGTGCTATCATGGCACCAGTAGGAACAGGTGAATCCTGGGCTGTGTGACCAGCAGCCTTACAGTTAAGCCAAAGGCTTAACTCATCTGGCTTTCATTCAGCTTGCACTGGGACCTGTTTGCATCCACCACCAACTCAGACACCAAGGCCAAAGGATTTTTAAAAGCCTCTGATTCAAGCTGTCTTGATTTTTGAGCTTCCAACTTGAAATACTTTCAGCCCCAGGAGCACACAGTTGCCATGCTTTTAACTGGAGCCTTCTGAAAATCAGGATAGAGATGTCCTAAACTGGTAAAACTTGAGTCAGTCTAAATCTCTGATCACTTTTCATATATCTGGGCTTGAATTATGAGCTCAGGGATGTACATCTGTCATCAGGACTGGAAAAAGGGCAGATGAGCATGAGACTTGTTTGTCTTAACTCTTGATTTTGTATTTAAAATAAATACTCTTTAAATGTATCACTCTACATCCATCTTACATTGGTAAGGATCCAGAACTACATCGGTGAAATGAATGGTTACACAAGGATAAAATGAGACTAGGAACACAATCAGGCTTTTGGTATAAAAATATGGGCCACAGTACTTTTGCTGTTTCTTTCTCCCTGCTTTTAATCTCACGAGGAGATAAAGAAGTGGTGAGGATGAATGAATGTCAGACGTGAAGAGAAATCTTTGGGCTTTCCATTCGGTATGATAAGGACTAGAATAGTAAAAAAAGCAGCAGAGGTCAGAAATGAGATACAGCAAAAAAAAAAGCAGCATGAACACTATCTTTTTTTTTTTTTCCCTTTTTTTTTTCTGGGATAATGGACTTGATTTCTTGTGTATGAAAAGAGACTCTTGGAGAGAAAAGACAGAAATAGCAGAAGGTTTTACAGGACAAGGGACAGGTTCTGTTATTGTTCTCAATCTATATATGCATGGTTCATTCCAGGATTTTGTGGCTGCTTTTCTGAGAGCCTGGCATCTGCCACCCCACATCACCATCTCTTACCTAATCCACAGAGTGAGCACACATGCCCTGCACTGCAGCCAGACAGACAGGAGAGGAACAATTCTGGGGCAGCCCCAGAAACCAAGGCTGCTGTCTCCATCCCAGCATGCTCAAGAAGGGCAGATGTTTGGTTTCTGTTGGATTAAGCTTTTGGCTGGAGATTAAGCTCTGTTGTGGGTTAGCTGCTGATCTTGATAGCTTTCCTGCATATCTGCCAAAAATGCCTAGTGTAGCATATAGGCTCTTTTCCCGCAGTCTGTCAAAAATCTAAGGCACACATAACATTAAATTCAATATTTTAGAAGAAATGGAAAAAAATAGTTTAGGATGAACAAGAATTCCTTCAATCTCTCCTCCCCTTTACAACCTCCACCTTCTTAAATAGCACTGCTGTTCCTCCTTCTGCCTGCTCAGAATAGGGAGGGGGAAAAAAAGAGCAAAACTACAGACACTGAGGAATTTCAGCAGGAGCTGAAGACTGCTCAAATACACCAAGGTATGAGAAGTAATGACATGAGTAAACTGAAAGGTATTATCATATCGCTTTTGAATAACTGTCCCACGTATACCTCTCACGAACATGTTCACTCCCAAGACTGAAAAAGGCCAGATCTGGATCCAAATACCATGGCCAGAAGTGGTGTTTCTGTTGGGTTTGCTGACTGTGAGAGCCCAGTGAATGGCTGCAGATCCTTTGTTCCTAAAGATGTCACAGGGATGTCCTGGTACCCCAGCTCTCAAAGATAGGTATCACTGTGCTGCTGCTACCACACAAGGAGTGGGCTAGGGGCCAGGAAAACATACCTAAACAGACAGCCTGAGCCATCCTTTTTCAAGGCTAAATTTACTCCTCTGCAAGGCAGTGGGCCATAGCACATGGCAGCTGCTGTGGGATGAAGGGTCGCCTGTCACTGTGCTTGGATTTTACTGATAGCTGTGGGTGTTCCCCACCCCACTTTTGGAGGAACTTGTTCCCTGTGTTTCTAGGACATGTGGAATCTGAAATTCCCCCTCCAGTAGGGCTGGCTCAGTCTTTAATCCCTCAATATCTGGAGCAGATCAATTAACTGTGGTGCAGGACTGGGAGGAGGGGGAGGCAGGCTCTTTGTGAAGCTTCTTAGAGATATAGATCATCTCTGGCTTGTCAGTGTGTTCTGCAAAGACACTGGGAAGACTTTAGTTGCTACTTCGGGCATAATTATTTCCCTTGCAAAATCTGTGCTGGACAGCTGATTGCCTCAGCCAAGATATCTGCAGTTCAAAGCCACAGCATCTTACAAAGTGCCTGCTACAGCCTGCCTTTAGAGTGAGACAGTTTCTACCCACATAAATAACCTCTCTGCAGCCTGATAATGCTGCTCCTCAGATCAGGATCAGCCGTGGTACTCAGGCTGCAAGGTGTTGTCACTCTGTAGGATACCTGATCAATTGCTCTGTTTATAATAAATGCTATCTCTGCCAGAGCTGCAGGTGAAATCTCCCTCAGGAGCAGCATTTCCTGCTGACTCCGTGTAGAAGGCTTGGCAGAACACCCTGTACTTACAGATAGTTTTGCTGGAAGCAGAAAAATCCTCCTCTGGGGCTGCCCCATAAAGCCCTCGACCCTGAACATGTAATCTCCCCAGAGACCTGATGTACATGAAGAAATATAATCTTCCTGAAGCATCTGTTGTCTGCATCATATTAAATATGACTGAGACCCAACTGTCAAATCCCCAGATCACTGGCTGCAGAATCACTTAAAGGGCAGTAAAGTCCAGCCCCTCCTGCAAGGAGCTCCACCATACAGGAGCTTTCTATTTCTTTAAGAATTGCTCTTTTACCACTGCTGCAGCCCAAGAGGTGCCTGCGGTTTCCAACAGCCATTTCACCTGCTCTGTGCTCCAGGAAGAACAGATGGGAGATGGAGCTGTGGATCCTATGCCTGCAGGGAGCCCGGCAGTGGGCTTGTGGCTGCCCTGGGAGCCAAGGAATCGGCAGGTGTTAGGCAAGGGCTCTGCAAGGACACCCTACAATGTGGGTCTGTGTGGCAGAGCAGCTCTAATGCCACGATGAAAGAGAACCAGGGGTGTCTGTGTCAAAAAGACACAAAGATGAGTGGTGTCTGCTGCTTTCTTCTTTATACATTTCATTTTTATGCATTTTTTTTTCCAATAGTCCTATCCTTGATATCTGCCCATCCCTCAACATTGCCTCCCTTCCCCCACTTCTCCCTGTAATGCTGCTGTCCTTGCTTCCCCTTTTGTACATATGACCCTTCCACTATGTGGGGATTAGCATCTCACTCATAAATATGTGAAATAGATATGTAGTTGATCTAATTTGCTGGGGTTTGTAGGGCTGGCATGACAGGCAGGAACGGGGAGAAGGGTATATTCTGACAGGTCAGATGAACTACATACAGGATGGGGAACAAGAAATAGGCACGTGTAACAGCAGCACCAATACAGCAGGAGGACTGCAGGGGTGAGGACAAGATGGTGAAACAGAAAGGCTGAGGAAGCATGGAAGAGCTTCTCAGAGGATCACAGAATGCTCAGATCTAATACAGAGGAACGGAGAGCACCAACAGGCCTGAGGAGGTGGTGTTCATAGAGCAAGAATGTGTAGCTGAGAAACCACATGCAGAGAAGTTGTGAACCCTCCTAGTTTTGCCTGAAGTGACCTGAGGGAGCCATGCAGCCCACTGGGGCGTGTGAGCCCCAGGCCCTCAGTGTCCTCAATCCACTGACAAAGCACATGGGGAAATGACCTGTTCTACCTTAATGGGGGACTTGTCATGAGTTTGAACTAAGTAAAAAATGTTCTTCTACGAGGACGTCCACACAGCACTAAATACCTCTTTTTAAAGGGATGTGGCATGTCTGTCTTAGATATTAATCTAATTTTAAAGCCCCATGTAAAACATGCAGACACAGCACTTGCTCCTCGCCTGCTCCATGAGCATGCAGAGCTTCATCCTGGCTCTTCTCTGGTTCTTAGGTGTTCAGGGAGGAGCAGAGGAAATGGGCCAGAGTGCTGCTTGCATTAAGCAGTCACAGCTCTTCCTCACCAGTACAGGCTATGATGCAGTCAGTGGTGCACTACAGAGGCCCTTGGCTGTGTTTGTGCATCTAAACACACATGCACTCACTATGTGTATAGGCATTTGTGAGAAGGATCATTTCAAATTACATATTATTCTGCACACATTGAAATTCAGAGATTGACAAGGGAATCTTTTAGCTGAATTTAGCCCTGAAAGCCCATTTTATGCCATTGTGTGCATGTGATAGCAAAGGCACTGAAAATTAATTGCAAGCTTGCAGCTATCCTAGTGCCTGAAGGCAGGCATGTAAAGTGCTTTCTGCTCTGAGCTTCCAAAGCACTGACAACTGCAGCTCTTGTGCTCTTCAATGGATGCTACAGCTCATCAATAATCAGCACATTTGTGTTAAATTGCCAAAGGAAAGCTCCTGAAAGGAAGCTTAGAGTACCTGTGTTTGCAAAATGGATGTAAGGCATAGAAAGTGACCGGTTGCCAAAATTGCTGATGGAGATATGGCACAAGGAAAAGCTGTGGCATCAGATGACAGCAGAAGGGACAAAGTAGATAAACTCTCAGTAACCGCAACAACTAGAGCAGATAGCGCATATGGCCATCTCATTTTAGTCTCTAACATGGTTTATTGCCCCTGGCAATATGTACCCCAAAGTACTCCGCTGATGAAGATAGGATAATGTAGTAAAGGGAGGGAGAGTAGTGCTATTCTGAACATAATAGACCCATGCTATGTATCAGCTCTGACAGCCCCTTCATGTGCCAGCTTTGCACTTGGGCAAACTGCATGCAGGTGGCTGCTGGCATCTTCTCTCCAATGAAAAGCTGAAGGAGTTTTTTCAGTTACAAGCCTCCGACCTGTGGGCAAGCTGCTGCTCCCAGGGTTGTAACACAAAGGGCGATCTGGAACCAAAATTGTGCACACCAATGGAGGAAGCATAGGGTTTAAAGCAAGCCAAATTTGGCTTTGAAATGGGACAAGTAGAGATAGATAAGTTGCTGTGGATGAGAGTAGAAGGTGCTGATTCAGATACAGGAATTAACTTTGAAGGCAGACTGCTGTGTTTATAAAAAAAAAACCCCATTTACCAAGCAGTAAAGAACCTAACAGCCTTCTGAAAACAGAAGGAAAGACTCTGTGCTCCAGGCTATCAGAATAAACACATCCTACTAAAAAAGACTCCCCTAATTCAGTGCACTAAACTGGTTCCCAAATTCCAACTAAATGCATCATGACAGAATCACAGAATTACAGAATTGAAGGTGTTGGAAGGGACCTCTGGAGATCATCTAGTCCAAATCCTTGCTAAAGAGGGGTTTCTCTACAGCAAGCTGTGCCCAGGGTCCCTGAGTCATGCCATAACCAGGGATGGCCCAGCTTCTTAGGTGAGTCTCTGTCTAGCACAGGGAGCTCCCTTCCCGTCCTCCCCTCCCCTCCCCTCATCCCCCAAAACACAATGAGAAGAGCCATGCCAAAGTAGCAGTACAGATGCAATGGGAGCTAGTCACACGTTCTGTACTGGAAAATGTCCTGAGTTTGAAAGGCCAGATATCTACAAGTACCACGCTTATAGTATTCGCTTATATAACAAATATTGTTTCAACTGCATGTTTACTCTTTTTTTTTTTTTTAAACTATTAAAAAGCAAAGAGAGTGTATTTCTTTTTCCTTCTTTATAGCATCAAAGCTGGACAGCATGCCAATCAGTCATATAAATAAACACTTGCAGATACATACGTGTCTTTAGCTCCTAAACTGACAAACCGTTCTACAAACTAACATCAAGCATTTGTAACTACCATTCAAAAACTGCTCTTTTCTGTGGAGCTGACAAAGGCCATTCACATCTGAAATGTGAACTGAAATGGCTACAAAAGAAGCGAGCAGCCTGGGCTCCAGAGGAAGAAGACAAGGAAATGCTCTGCTTCTGCCAGAACAAACCCTGCCACACTGCTTTCCACCTGCAAGAAGTCCCAGACATGAAGAACAGGAAATAGCTGCTTCCAGCCCATTCAGATCCTGAAGATTTGGGAATGTAGATGTCACCAGCAGGGCTTGCACGGCTGCCATTACCCAGCACTTATATCAGCAGTTCTGGTCGTAGTCCTCGTGCACTGGAAGCTCTCCCTGGCAGCTCTGGGGCAGTGCAGCTCACCATGCACAGCACACCTGCATTAAGTGGTAGTAATATCTTGCATGGCCTTGACAAACACCTTCCCACATTTGGTATCTAGAGTCTCAAGTAAGTATCTGGAACTTTAAACAAAATGCTTTCAAGTGAGATAAAAAATGATAATAAAGTTGTATTGTATCTCAGTCTTTCTCTTTTAATCTCCCACTTTCCCATGAAAAACATTTCCTTTGGAACCCATGGAATTAAGAGTACAACTTATACAGCAAAATGCATTCCTGAGTAGGCCCATAGGCTAATCCAGGTGCTGAGAGTGCCACGTGGCAGCACCCTGAGGGCTGAAGTGTCCTATGTCTCAGCATGGCTACCTTACCAAGATAAGGCGCAGAGCTGGGGGCATTTCAGTACCTCTGTGAGTTGAATGAGCAACAGCTTGCATATCGCTATTTTTCCATAGAGCTGTAGGCAGAGAATCTCCAAGAGAAAAAAAAAGATGAGGTTTTGAACCTCCTTTCCTCCTCAGAGAAGGTTTGGGCAATATACACTGGGTGAGCAGACAACTTCTGCATTGCCACCTATAGTAAAGAACTCACTGGGCAAGGGCAGCTTTGTCTTTAAAGAAATGGTGGGTTGGAAACCAACAAACCCATGCCTCCCTTGGACTTGCTTCCAGACAGCACTTCTTCTTCCAGCACCTGTGTCAGACGTCAGGGGCTGCGAGCAGACACATTAGGGGTGTAAGGGAAGGCAGGCATGAGAGGTGGCCATTTGCCAACACTCCTTATGTCTCCCCAGCTCCATGATCCTACTTGTGCAGTGGGTGCCAAAGCAGCTGGGTGAGGTGTCGCAGTGGGAATGACTTCTGACTGAGTAGGGATGCACGTGAGTAGGGGGAGGCGGTAGCTGCAGACACAGGAAGGAAGGGGAAGAGAGCAGTTTCCTTGTCTGGTGGTTCAGCTGCAGTTTGCAAGCAAAAAGCCTGAAGCAAAGAGTGCAGGTCTCCCTGAATTCAGGCTATAGTGCACATATTCAGGGCCCAGCAAAAAATAAAACAGAAATCTGTTTGGTTTCAGTTCACATCTTGGTGATGGTTCATGGTTTATTCATAGCAGTGAAAGTGTAGGCGTTCCTGTGAATGAAGAAATCCCCTTTCTTTTGGTGCAGCTGACAAAAAGTCAGTAGCAGAGCAACTGACCGCAGGAGAATTTCTGCCACCAGCTTCCCATTCTCGAGAAGCTTGAGTCCTTCAGCTATTTTTTACCTTTTATAGTCACAGGACTAGTCAAGCAAAAGGTTGATTCGATTATTCTGCTTTAATTAGAAAATGCATTCAGACCAAAGGCATAATTATACCTGGTACATATGTACACATTTCTCTCAATTATAATGCCAAGATCAAAATGTGGTCTAGTCCTGCTTGGAACCAACTGTTTCCCTCTGGCAAGATCACTGCAATGTGCACAGAAGTCATCACAACAGTGCTTGAACTGCTCCATGTACTGAGGACGCAGAACTGTATTTCATCATGTACGTGTGCACCCCTTAGGATGGACAGAGTGAGGGATAAGCAATACAAGGGAGTCAAAAGTAGAACCCTGGGGTACTTGGAGCCCCAAACCCACCATTCCCATTTCCCGCCCTCCTCAAAAAGCAGCACAGGGCCCCTCTCTCCTTGCTGCAGAGTTAGGACGAGGTGGATAAATTACAAGGTTTTTTTATTGCTGGTGAACTCAAAACAGGCAACTTTAATCTACCAAGGAAGATATACATACAAATAAATGGTTAGGCCTTGTGCGTTGTTGTTTTTTTGTGTGTGTGTTTTTTTCTTTCCTTCATAATGTAAGTGTCTCTGTCACTTCAGTCCAGCTCCTGAGCTCATGCTGAGCTGCCACCAAGACCCTGGTAACGTGCTGTGGGCACTTCTCCTGTAAGATGTTGTAAGAAGCATTACACGTATTAAAAAGAGAGATTTTGCAGAAGAGACAAAGCCACATTGCTTAGCAAGAAGTCTAGCTAACCCTGCTGTGTTACGTACATGGTATTAAAGCAAACCCTGCGATAACATTTGTTGTCCAGAGAATTATTTGAAATTATTTAATAATTTGTTGGGTCCCTTCCTGTTTCTGGTGTGCAAACTGCAAGTAAAGTGCACTTCTGGGTTTAAGTTACAAGTCTCTAAGGATGCAATATCTAGGTGGTACGTGTCAGACATAGCTAGAAAGCAAACCAGAGTAGTGGTTACAACGGCATAGGAAATAGGGATAATAGAATAAGATGTTGTATGCTGCTGGGAAACCCCTCCATAGCCTAAGCACCCAAATTTTACATCACTGTGCAAGAACTGTACCATTTGGTGGAAGCTTCTGCAGTCACAACACATGGCTGTGTACCAAGTTACCTCTGTGAACTCTTCCTCCCTTAGTCCCACCTGCAGCTGGTATGAAGTCACCAAATGATGCTGTTAGCTCCTTTTAACGCTTTTAAGGGCTTTGTAGCAGCTAAGGAGAAGGCAAAGATCCTAGGAATGCTTCTATGATACTGAGGGTTTCAGATGGTGTGGGGAAATAAGAGGCAGCATCACACCAGAGAACAGCCCGGCTCTGGGTACTGCATGACCTTGACAAAACTAGGGCCAAAGCAGGGACATCACAGAATCATAGAATAGCTTAGGTTGGAAGGGACCTTATAGATTATCTAGTTCCTACCCCCTGACATGGGCAGGGCAGCCACCCACCAGATCAGGCTGCCCAGGGCCCACCCAGCCTGGCCTTGAATGCTTCCAGATATGGGATGAGATCCCAGCTCTTATCTACACCTTGCAGTTCTTGTTCTAATTCAGCAGATCTCATCTCCTTTTGCTCCCCTGCATTACATGAGGTGACTGTTTTGCCTGGATCTGCACATGAGAGACCATCAGGACTGACAAACAACATACTGCTTCTCTGGTTTTATAATACTGGCATCACAGCAAGGAAAAAATATATACATCTACTCAGTGGTTGCTCTCTTTTAATTTAATGATCTATAAAAAGGAAACCCCAAATACCCACCTAAACATTCTGAGTGCTTTGAGAGACACTGTGTTCCCTTGGGCAGATGTGATTAACTCCTTGACACCATTGATTTGTGTCCATTGCCAGCAATGGATGTCATGTGAGAAGGGGGAAGGAGAGGAATTAAATAATTGCACTCTATGCAACACAGAAAGGATTAACACTGGCTTCCTAAGGACAGAACCAGACAATAATTCCTTTCACAGGGCTAGAAATGCTTCTCCCCTTGGAAGTGGATTCCCCAGGACAAGGAGCAGGTTCACAGCTGAGCTTTACCTCAGGCAGAGGAGTAGCACAAAAATAACCTGGCTACTTCCAATGCAAGAGTGGAAACCCACAACCACACAAACACGTGTGTTTCAAGCCAAATTCATCCCTGCTGCAGCTTTGCTGATTACAGTCACTCAAAATTAATCTGTCCTATGAGACAATTACAGCAAACCTGCCTGGTAAAGCTCTCATGAGCATGATATTTTTGACAACAGGAAATTCCACTTTTGTGGCTAACTCTGACAGCCAAGGCTTACCAAAACATATCATTTAACCTATGGTTGCCAGTATCAGGCACCTTTCCTGTTCTACAACTTTTTCCAGACTCCACAAGTGTCCCCAAGAGGTTAAATTTCAAACTGCCCCCATGCAAGAAGCTCCAAAATGGAACCACAGCACTCCCTGCTCCTACAGCTCTCTACTGCTTCTCTCACACTAGAACCCAAAACCTTGCTCAAACTGCAAAGAAGAGCTCTCCAGGGAGAATTGTGTTTGTTTTTGGAAGTAATGTGTCTCCCTATATCATACAGCATGATGTATCTCTTGCTGCCTGCAGTTATTCTCATGGGAAAGGTTTGCTGTGGTTATTTAGAATAGAATTTGGGAAGGAAGAGCAAATCCTCTTGAAACACTGAGGAGACCACAGGGCTGCCAGTGCTGATGGAGGGTGACCATCAGTGCTAGAGGACTGAATGCTGGGTACCACTTCAGCCACATGAAAATTTTGACCTTTGGTCAAGTACAATAAGTTCCAGCCAAATTAAGTCATCAACATCACCAGAAACAGAGGAATCCTTGGGAAGGAAGGCAGAAGACTCTTGTGGCATGTACAGTCTCTACAAAGTCTGCATGGTTGGGATGAGAGCTGGAATCTGCAGCAGCCCTTCAGACAAGTTCTGCTTTGGGGGAACAGAGGAGATGGGAAGACTTACATATTTAGTGTGCCTTTTGCCAAGACTCAGATTGCACAGATTATGGTAAAATTCACTCAGCAAAAAAGGCTTTTTCTTAAAAACAAACAAACAAACAAAAAAAAAAAAAACAGAAAGAAAGAAAAAAAAAGAAAAAAATCTATTATCAGGACTGAGATTTCAAAAAGTACAAGATTTCTATAAATTCAGCAAGATGTCCAGCACCAGATTACACTGTGGTGCGAAAAAAGAACCTCAGGGTAGGCCAGTGGGACCTCATGAGGGGAACACCATCTACCTCCCCAGCAGACTGCCAGCCTTAGGTTCTTCTCCATAGCAGACAGATTTTCCTTGTTCCTGCAGCATTTCAGGTCCCACAGGAGGTATTGGTTGCAAGCAAGCACCTGAATATTGCCTAATGGAATAAGCCGATCACTGACTTTGCTGGCGTGTCCATATGACCATCCTCCAATGATTACATTTTTCTTTTTTGAATGCTTTCCACCTTAGCATTTTTTCCCTCCTTCTTTCTCCGCACAAAAGTATAAGCAAAGGGACTGCTTTCATCTGTAATAAGTTAAAATCAGAAACGACCTAACTAACAAGTAACTGATATTGGTCCTTGGAACCCAAAGAGTAAAATCCTTAGAAAATCTATTGGTTCCATTTTTTTTCTGGTATATCCCATGCACACCCCCATTAGAAAAATGGGGTTTATGAATCTTATCATACAGCAAGGAGCAGTACCTCAAAGCCAGACTAACAGCCTGTGGTAGAGGTCTGGGCTCTCTCAGATTGCTAAGAGTGGTTCCAAGTCATGGTTCAATCCGTCTTCACGTGGCCATTGGCCAAGGCAACGGGAACAGTAGGAGCCCCTGGCTCAGCAGTCTCATCAAATCTCAAGCGCAGGGTGTTCCTGATCACCAGCTGTTCCATGATGAAAGAAGCACAAAACCATGGGATGGCATACTCCAGGGTGATCAGGCCCATGAAGTCAAAATCAAACTGGGAATAGTCCCACGGGCAGGCATTGAACTGGCGTAGGATGAGGCCAGTGGTGAACTCCCAGAGGTACGTCCAGAGGGTGTAAATAAAGCAGCGCACTAAAATGTGGCACTTGTCTTTGAGATACAGATACATCTTCTCCACAATGAGGATGGAGGTGCCATAGATGAAGAGTGCCCACACACTGGTAACACCTGGGAACTTCCAGTTGAAGTTGACCACAAACTCCCAGGCAGCTGTGAACATAACCTCACAGAAATAGCCATGAATGGCATAGAGGTACCATCGGGAGAAAGCGGTCAGAGGTTCTGCCGCAGCCATCCTTCTGCACGCACCCTGGTAGGCACTCTGAAACAAAGACAGAGAGAGGAGTCAATGAGGAATTCAAGTCCTTACCACCTAGATTGCAACATGCACAGATCTGTAACATCCACAAAGGGAAAATTCTAATAAGAAAAGTGCATTTAAAATTGTATCATTTTTACTACAGCAAATTTAAGCCCTGGGGAAAGGTGACACCTTATCAGGCTCTGAGTCTCAGAATGCATCTGGACTACTCTGACTGAAGACAGAGATGTAGCTGGTATTGCACTCATGGCAAAGAGGGAACTGAAAGTTTCAAGGTCTTTGCCAGGAGCGAGGCTACTAAAGAACTTACTGGATGTAATCATCAGCAGAAAAATACAGGCTTCTCGGAAGGAGCACACATCATCTTTTTGCTCTTTTCAAGAAACAGTACTGTCCTTTGCTTTTATTTCCACCTCTAAAATGAAGATTAGCTGAGCATAACATTGAAAATCTGAGCCTTTTTCATCTGTCCCCTACAGTCTCCATACCCAGAAAGTTTACTGTTGTGAAAGAATGAGATTTGATGGGAGCTACAGAAAGGAAACCACAAGAGAAAGTCTCAGAGGTTTTACACTTCCCCATATATACCTTGCATCCATTCAGCTGAACTGTTATTTCTTCTTAATTCTTTGAGTTAGAGAATTCTGGCATCATATCTAGGATTTAGAGAATCATCTCTTATGCTATCAAACTGCCCAGTACCAAGTCAAAAAGGACAAGAGAGCCATTGAAATCCATACAGATTTGGCTTCAGGACAGCAAAGCACAAAGAATGAGAATAAAAAGAACAGCTGAGCATAGAGAGAGGTGGTTAGTCATGATAAATAGGAAATGAGAACAAACTCTATTTGTCTCTACAGGAAGAAACTTGGTGAAGAGACTTCTGAGAGGGCATAATTTGCTTACTGCTGAGCAGTTTAAACACAGTTGGTTTTCACGCTTCTTTGTAGAGATTCACAAGGCCTTAAGCATTGCTTTACCACACTATATTCACCAGCATAAGCTGATTAGGTATAGTTTCACTAAAGAGAGACCTATGCTACAGGGTGAATTTGACATCTTCTGAATTTTAAAAAACTTTTTCTTTCCAGCTGAATTTCTCAACTCCTCATCGGGCATTATTTAATTCACTTGCTCTGCACTTGTCAACCCCATGGTACAGTGTACTAAGTAAGGGCCAGACTATGTCCTGTGTGCAATTCCAAGTGGATTGTTCCTGCCCTGCTTTGTAATCACTGCCTCTCTGGATAAAATATTAACATGCAGTGCGACTAAAACTGTCAGGAAATCATCAGGAAAATGAAAGTAGAATAATGGAAATGGAGAACACAAAAGAGAATATTCACTGAAAAAGTACCCATGGGAGGAGAGACGTACTGTGGTATGTTTCTTAGCAATGAAAACCAATGGGGAATATTGAAAGTGGAAAGGACAGAACTGTATCCATGAATTCACTCCTCTCTTAAGTAGTCATCTATAAACAACCATAGTCTTGTCAGCTTACATGATGTGGATGAACAAAGACTCTTTTCCTAACAGCACAATCTGTTTCACATACAGTACTGAACTATCATCAAACGCTACAGATTTGGGTCAATGCCACATTTTGAACTTGTGGGTGAAAGACTTTGCAAAGTATCAATTCCTGACACTGAAATTTTTGGCTAATAGCTGAACTGAAACCAGGACTGAGACAATCTCTACAGTACAAACAAAACCATTTATAACCACCACTGATGTATTATGAATCCCGAGCCTTTCATTGTAACTGCAAGAAGAAGTAAAGCGTCAAAGTGTCTCAGCGTTTCCCTTCAGTTGTCAGGTGCCAAGTCAGCACAAGCTTGATGGGAACTTCCTGCTCTTGATGTCCTTGAAGGACAATCCTCACAGACTGCCTGCTGATGAAAAGCACCCGTAGATAGGGCAGATGCTGAACTGGGGCAGCCCAAATGTAATTTGGTTCCACTGTGCTAGGCAATAAGTCCTTCAGTCAATGCAGCTCCTCCTGTATGACATTCAATTCAAGGTAACACCAAAGTACACGTTAAAAAATATGACAGAATGGACAATGCCAAGAGTGAATACAACAAGCTACATCCTTGTACAAGTTGTGGATTGCACAGCATCATGGTGACAAGTTGCTTGAGCAATTACAAAAGTAATTAACAATGCAGCCATTCCCAAGGATCTTGTCTCCCAGCCATACCAAAGTGGCTCATGCTTGGCAGATAATACAGAGAAAGACTGTCTTAAAAGGGAAATGAGGAAAAACAGTGCTGTCTTACTGAATAGCAGTTAATGCCCAAGGACCATGTTCAAAGTAATTGCAGGCTGTTAGTGGCAGAAGCATCCAGACAGAGGGCCAAGAATGTAACTGATGCAAATTTATGAAAAGCTTGAAACAGATAATTGATCTTGGTGATACAAGACTTTTAATGGAGTGACAGTAATACAAATTAAAAAACTCTGAGTATATGATAGTTGTTCAGTCCCCTGAGAAAAACAAATGGCATTCATCAGTGAGGTAGCTCTAGTGGGATGAGCAGCAGCTTCCAGAAGACAAGAAACACAGCTGCCATCTATGCAATTGTCTCAGCAGAGCAAGTCATGGAGATTGCACACTGACAGCAGTTCAACATGATGGAAGTACCTTCCACTAGAAAATTATATTTCAAGCAGCTAGAGAAATGGTTCACTCAAAATGCAATGTTATTAATAAAGACTGAGTAAAAATATTTCAGAAGCACTGTGTTTTTCTCAAGTAGGACCTTCTTTTCCAACTTGATAGAATTACAAGAAAAATAGGAAGTCTATGAAACCACATCCAAGCCTTAGAGAAACATGCTGCCTGTGCAGGTAACACAGAGGCCAAGAGCTCCTCTGCCTACAACAGGGAAGAAGAGTTCAAGCAGGGGAAGACTGTGAAGGGCTGTGATTCTCTACAGAGACCTTGTTCAGAAGATTAGGGCAGAATTCTGCTTTAGGGCTGTAAGGAAAGAATACTGTGACAGCACTAAGATCATATTTCCACACTTCAGTATATCAACTCCAAATGGGATATCCATCATTCCTTAGGGTAAGCAAGATGCAGATAAACCTGATGCATGAGGCCACATAAGCAGAAAGGATGTAAATATCAGTGCAAGATCCTTTGTGCGAGAGGAAGACTTCCATCCTCCCTTCCAGTTGTCCATTTTTTCCCCCTTTCTCCAAATGAGACAACTGTGAGTAGACAATTCTGAAACTGTGGGACCTGCCAGTCCCTTATTATAAACCCTTCTGCTTATGATATGCTTCTTCTTACCAAGTAGTATTTACATAAAAGTAACTGTTCTTAACGAATTTATCAATGATTTTCATTGGGACATCTTTGAAGATACTGTGCTATTCCTTAAGGCTGGGAGAATCAAATTTTTGCTTTAACAAATAGTAGGTCAACAAGGATATATTGATGAAAAGCAGCACACATTTTAGGGGCAATACCTTTTTAAATGCATATCTCTTTCTCTTATTTTTTTCTTTTCCTTTGAGTAAGCTCCAAATCAGAACGCCTGTGCAACCAGGGACACCATTAACGTGCTGCAACTGTATCTATCTTCAATGTTTTGGTATAAATCTCACACAGATCATTAAGAGTAAAGATTTACGGAACACTAGTGCTGGATTTGGCCCCAAGACATTAGTTCATTAGTGTTTAAAGATTTATGCAGCAAAGTCTCAGCAGTACTTATGCACTGAAGTCATAAGTCTGAGGAAATAGTCATCCTCCAGGTAACTGAGAGCCTCAATTAACTGCATCTCAGAAAACAGAATTTTAGCTTTTCTGAAGTGTGGAACAGTTCCAGCAAATCGATTAATCAAGCCTCATAATGAGTGCTAAAAGAGAGCCACAGACATATGTGTCTTGACAGAGTTGATGGCCCTTCCTTACTCTTAGCACTTTCAGGATGGATCTGGAGCTCTGGGATTTTGGTCACTTCTGAATATATTGATCTGTTTTTGTTCCTTCTGTCTCTGGACTCCAACTCCATTGGGATATATGTTGTCTCCAACCTTCTGAGGTCTACTCTATTGCAAGGAAGAAAGCCAATTTTCTGTTTTTTTTTCCCCTCATTTTTTGTTTCTAGATCCTTCTCCTTACAAGGTATATCATCTTCTGGTTCCTTCACCCAGTGTATTCTATACCTGCTGGCAGCCTCTGATCCCTGCCTATCTTTCAAATCTGTTCTGAAGAGAACTGGGATTCAGTAAAAAGGAATGACGACAAAAGAAGATTAAATGAATCCAATTACCAGACTAAGCCAAAGGGATGGGGAAGTGTAGCTGTTACCGGTAATGCCTATGTGGGATGCCCAGAAGGCACTATTTCATAATGAGGAAAAAGATGGAGGTTTCTTTGAAGGGAGCTTTTCAAGGAACAAACAGAAAACAAGAAGGCATTACTAGTTTAAAGATTTTTTCTGACAAATGTGATCTCTTGAATGGTAAAAAAGCTCAGGAAGCTGAGACTTGCCATGCCCTGCATGCACTGCTTCATGTTACTGGAATGCACCTTTGCCCACAGCAACCAGCCTAACCTGAGAGCAAGATAAGGCAGCAGCTCTTCACTTCCGGTGACCAAGTGGAATGCTTCCTGAGTTCCAGACAAAAACCTCCTTGAGAGTCAAGCAAGTAGCATGCTCACAAGGCAAATTTGTGAGAAACGGCTGAGATCACATTCAACATCTAGAATTATCATCACTGAGTCTGCACAAATCTTTCGGGCATAATCATGTCCCTGTCTAGCTAGTTGCTAGAACACCGCCTGCCTGACACCCTCCCATGTCAGAAAGCTGCCCTGACTCCTCAGGGCATGCACTGGCACTACAGGAAAATGTCCACCAAAACCCCAGCACACAGAAGACTTGGAAGCCAGGGCACAGCCATAGGAGTGAACAGAGCATTTATCAGCCTGCAGAGGTTTTTTAATTTTAACAGTAGCCCAAGTTTACTTTATTCTCTGCAGTGAGGGCAGAACTGAGTTCCAGAAATGATTTTTCCAAAGCTGCTGCAAGTTTACAGTCCATAACTTCAGGACTGAGCATTGGTAGCTCCTGGTGGGCAGCTATCAGCTCACTGCCTGGGGCCAGGGACAAGCACTTCTAACAGTGTGCTCACACACAATAGCAATCAAAATTCACGGTTGTTTTTGAAAGCTTGGGCTTAACATGTTGCATTAGCTGACTGAAGCAAATCTGACATTCAGAGAACATAATGCACATCATGGCTTACAAGGAAAAGCAACCAAAACAGAGTGATGAGTAGAGAGAGAATTTATCCTGAGAACATGCTGAGAATTTACAAGCCACAGCCAATATCATTTCCTTTGCCACTAAAGAGCCAGCAAACACGAAGGAGAAAAAACATGAAGATCAAGGCATATCGCCTAACTTACATGATCTCTTAAGGAAATCTAAGGCAGCCCTTCTTTTGGAGTTTTCTTTTTCTTCTTAGTAAATGCCCCTCTCGTCTTCTTTCCAAAGCAAAATGAAAAACATACACACCAGTCCACTCCTGATGAACAACTTCACAATAATAAATTGATTTAGACAACTCAGAGATCAATACCAGTCCTAACAATCAAGCACTTAGCCCGGCTCTTCAGAACAATTTTCACTTACAAGCCAGATCAGTATGCAGTGGAAGAAAGCCAGGTTTGGCAATTAGAACATCAAGAAATTCAAACTCACTTCGCATTGAAAATGAAGCTTGGCAGAAAAGAATCTTGTGATCAAGGCACTGAAGTAAAAGTATGCAAAATCCTTGCCTGCTAATACCGTGAGATAATCCAAGTCACCTAAAACTGTGAAGAGAAACTGTGTGTGTAAAAAGACCAAAAAAAACCCCAAACATTAGAACTATTGGTGGATCCAAGGCAGCGTCTCCCAGTTTGCTGCAGGAGAAACTAAGTGCAGCATTTCAGAAGTCTGGTACTTCTTTCACTGCAGAAGAGAGCAGCCTCAAAAAATTCTTGCTACATACACAGCTGCAAAAAAATATTTCCTTCTCCTTATATTACTCTTCTCCAGCACACAAACCTTTATAAATCCCTACTATTCAAGTGATGGTAGTGGGCAACTGGGCAGTGTAAGCACCCACAGTAAGCAGCTGTGGCCACTCCTCATCTGAGAGGAACAACATCTGCTGCAAACCATGAAGACATGCAGCATCTGGGTTTATGCTGAGATAGATTCAAGCCTCACAGGCAGAAAGTGCTGCGTGGAAACAGATGAAATAGAAGAGGGAACACTTTCAAGCACTTGCAGGAAGGGGACCTTAGACTGTCATCAAAAGGGGAAAGAGAGAAGAAAACTTCTTGAAGTCTGTTGATGGCAATTTTGCATTTTTTTTTCCTCCTTAACTCTTCCTCCTTTAATATTCTGCAAATACATATTTTTCTTATTTACTTACACACTTTTCCTAATATCAAACTACCACTGAAATGTGAAGTAATGAGAACCTCAAAGTGTTCTCTGCTTCTGCCATGCTGCAAAGCTCCAGATTTCCTGCTAGCAGCCTTGCAGGAGGAAGCTTCACAAATTTCACATTGCTAAATTGTTCTCTCTCAAGGAACAAATCTTAGTGGAGCCCCCAAGATGGTGACTGTCTCATCTTCATTTCAAGTTCATGCAGATCCTGAGAGGCAGCAAATGATCTGGGAAGGATGGGCAGAAGAGGCTAAGTCTCAGAGTCCTACTGACTACCGTGTCAGACAAAATCCTCAGGTAGGCATCCCTGCCTACAGCTGGGGAAGGCAGCTCCTCTGAAGCAGCTTCCATTTTACCATAGGGGTGAATCATGCCATAACTGGCTTGCAGAGCACAAAAATCAGGAGTTGATATACATTGTATAAGCATATAAATTAGCAGTGACTTTTATCCTCTACTGTTCAGGTTTAGCTCAATTCAGAAAGAGCTGCAAACAGCCTGTAAGTGCTATCACTGAGGATATTTGTCTTCACAGACTACTCAAATTTCTCTATCCTTAATAAGAAACAGAAAAAAACCCAAAGTCTTAGGTTCTAGGGCCAAATTCCTACGTAGCAGACATACTTCCCCCCTTCCCCGCTGCACTGGGTAGTTGCCATTTACATCTTTGCAAAAAGGATGCTTACATTTTCAGCACTGTTATTTCCTCAAAGTATCAGGAAGCTTATTATCTTCAGGTTGGATATTAGGAAAAATTTCTTCTGAGAAAGAAGGTTGGGCACTGGCACAGGATGCCCAGGGAGATGGTGGAGACACCATCCCTAGAGATGTTCAAGAACCAAGTGGATGTGGCACTGAGGGACGTGGTTAGTGGGTATGGTGGGGGTGGGATGATGGTTGGACTAGATGACCTCAGTGGCCTTTTCCAACCTTAACAATTCTATTCTATCAGTGTTACAACTACATACATACCATCTTTACTATTTATACAGTCTTGCTATTTTTTTCTTTTGTAACAATGAAGAAACAGATCTGTCACAAACCTCAAATTCACTGGTTCATATTTCTTCTCAGATCAAAATCCATCCATCTGATTATGTGCTTTGTGCCTCAAGAAGGTGGCACCTTCCCACTGGAAAATCTAACTGAAATCATCAACCTTCCAAGAAGTGGCAGGACAAGCACTCACAGACTTTTTCAAATAAAAAAATAACTCAACATTTGTGCTTCATGTGGAACTGGCCATCTGCTTCTTCCTGCTATTCAGAGAAACATCTTACCTCTTTAGGCGTTAGTTTCTTAGCATTGGCCCTCAAGCTTTTACTGCCTCACCCTACATCTACCTCCTTTTCAAGTCACTCACCTCATGAAGACACAGTCCCAGAAATGTTTGCCAGTACCATTCTTCCAGGCAGAAATGTGTGCTCCCAGCTGCAGCTTCACAAACTCCAGCTTGTGAGCCAGGGAGCTGGGTCAGAAGGATGCTCTGCCTCTCTTCCATCTGCAGCTGACCTCACCTTGGTTCCTTTCCAGTTCTTTTTGAGCTTCTCACTGCCTCACTCCCAAATCACAGACCTGAATTATTCTTTCATGCTCTAACTGGGACTGAACCACAGATACCTTGATTTGTTTTAATTAAAGCGAATCAACCGACTATGCTTACACAATTTTTAAATCTACCTACAGATATACAGATATATAAAAATGCTAGATTCAGGATTCCTGCCTGCAGCCTGCCAACCACATATCCCAGCTTCACAGGGAATGCCCACTTCCACCCTTTGCACACCCCATATGAAAGCAGATATTTAATGTTAGATCTACATCTTTCACATTTCCTTTTTTGACTGCAGCATGCCTAGATGACCATGCTTTACTGAATGATCTTCCTGATAAAATCAGTGAGTGGATTCATCACTATGATGCATTTTGAAAAATATCCTGTATTTATTAGTCAACATCACTGTAAGCCTTTAGGCTTCTTGAAATGAGACACAAGATGTGTTTATAAGTATGCGCACAGGGATGCTTTGAACACTGCTGTACAATAAGTCCAGGAATTAATCGTTCATAGATTTCATTATCTGGGTGGCCCAAATCATAAAATAATGCAACACCTCTGCTTTGAAGATCTGGCCATTTGTGGCTGTGATATGTGCTGAAAGCCTACTCGTATCCGTCCCTTATCCCGGATCTGATGTACACATTTAGTCTTCAGAAGAATTCTAAACAATGCCTAGTGAATAATACCTAACAAATATTTTCTTTGGAACTATTTGAAATTAACTGTGTCATGTAAATACTGTTTACTTCATAAGCATCTGAGAAAGGAATTAAGCCTCCACCTTAGTAAGCCTCCACCTTACAACAGAAAATCTTTAAGAACTACTAACTCTAATTCTAAACCCAGCAAGGAGGTAAAAATAATACTCACCCCTTCACTCCTATCTGTTGCCAAATCACACAGAAAATATCTTCCTCTCTCAGCTGGAGAAAGATGGCACAGACACAATAGGTCAACACACAGAGACAAAGGGAGAATTGGATTTGAGTTCATACACACAGCTGCCACAATAAAAGGCAGAACAATTTTCTTGCTTGAAACTGCTACCATATTTGTGTTGTCTACTTTAAGACCCAGGAGTCAAAGCATAGAAAGGGAGGGAAAGCTGGTGAGAAGCTGTGGATGCCTCATCCCTGGAAGTGTTCAAGACCAGGTTGGATGGGGCCCTGGGCAACCTGATCTAGTTCCCAATCTAATGGTTGGCAACCCTACCCAAAGGGGAAAGGTTGGAAATGGATGATCTTTAAGGTCTCCTCCAACATAAGCCATTCAAGTGACTCGGTGAAATAATGTGGGAAAAAACTTCATGACAACTTTGCATTGAGTATCTGGCTCAAAAGACAGAAAGACTCAGGACAATTTGTAGAATTGAAGGAAAAGAGGAAGAGTGCACACACACAAGTAAATTTTCAAGTGTATTATAAGCAGAATCCTTGCAGGGGGCAGATTTTGGAAAAGTGAAATCACTTGTTTCATAACCACTGACCTCACCTACGCAGATAATAATGAAGATCCATAGCTCTTCACAGCTGCTACAGTGATGAGATGAAATCTGCATACTTGTTTCACCCTAGTTCTGACTACCAACCTCAAGTCAACAGCCTCCAGAACAGTTTCCCTTTGTATTAGACACTGTTTAAGAAAATTAAGTTCTGCTCTTCTCTACAGGTGGGAGATTGTTCTGTGCTTCTCTAGTTCAGCATTCCCTTCTGTCTGAAGAAGCTGCTGTATGCAGGAAGAACAGAAAATGACTAAGTATAGCCAGACTGTGCGCACTGACCTGCTTTGGCCTTATGAAACAGAGAAGTCAATTGTTTAAATCCCATCTCCACTAACCTGGCACTGCAGTGAGGCATGGCTATCATTTGTCTAATGCTCAGCAGTAAGGTCAGCAACAGGAGGGGGCTTTTGTCATAATCTCCTGCAGCCTCAGCCACAGGCTAGCAGCACATATCACAACTGAAATTGCCAAATGCGAGATCCTGCCTTGCATCTGCCTGTCCCAGATGCCAACATTGAGAATGAAATGGAAGAAAGGAAAGAAAAAACACCTTTCTAGAGTAGTTTGTTAAGACAGATGAATTCTTTGCATCCCAGCTTGTGTCAGAATACTTCACCCCCCCTAGTATTTCTGTCACAAGAAATGATGGACCAGGTATCAGTAAACTCAAGTAACAAAGGCCTGTACAAACACACAAAGACAAACAGTCTGTACCTAACACATGTCAAACCACATCGTCTTTCTTAACTTCCTGCTGCTGCAGAAAGACTGAGATTTAAAAACTAGGATCCTATTTATTTTGCTATTTGGGCTTCAAAAATAAGATGTTCCAAGACGCAAAGCTCTTATGTTTTCTTATATTTCAAATGATTGACAAAGCTTCTTCATAATCTAACCACAGGCACTAATTAGCCAGGAACCTTGACCATGCCAGAAGAGAAACCAGACACCAGTTGACTCTGTATTCATTTACTTGCCTCTCATACTGATGTACAACAGATAAAGCTCACATTCTCAGACTCAGAATTTCTAAACAGTCCAGTCACCTTTCACTAATACCAAACTGCACTCACAAAAACACTTTGATGGGCATACAGGGCCCTCCAGAACACACAGGAACATGAGTATGGAGGAGCGATTGGCAGGTGTCTGCCTGGTATTCAGCTCTGCAATGCATGTGGCTTGTCTTTGCTGCTGGGCTCCACAGGCAAGGTGCTTGATGCTTGTGCCAGAGAGGATCAGACCCACCGCAGACCCAGACATATTTTCTTTTTTGATTTTATTACTTTGATCAGATAAGAGACAGAAACCTGACACAACAAATAGCTCCAAGCCCAAACACGGCCTGAGTACCTGAATCTTACTGTTCACCCCTGCTCTAGCACCTCACCAGCATCAGCTGCTGTCAAACATATTACCACTCCTTAGGAAACCCTATTGCACTTGATCTTTGAAGGAAAAGGATTTCTGAGTAGAAAATACCTCACCCAGTTCCCAAGAGTAGAATTCTGAAAGTTTCACGAAGCCTATTGACCAAATCCTGTGATGTACAGGACGCCGTCAGCTGCAAGATGAGAAAAGATGCTCCCTACTAGGCTGCACTCCACAGAGATATTTACATTCCACTCATATGTGTAAGAGGAAGTGGTCAGATCACTGCTTCCCACCCACAGAGTTCAATTCTTTCTTAATACCTCCCATAACCAGTTTCTCTCAATGACCGAGCTGTCCCTTAATTTCTGTGACATTGCCAGAGGAAGCTTATTGTGCTCTGCACCTGGTGGGAAGGACTCAGTTTCCCCCCGGGGCCTTGGGAGCACACCCAGAGAAGAATAACACTGTGGCCTCACCACAGTGCAGCAGGAGGGCAAAATGGAGGCAAACTGCCCCTCCGGAGGCCCATGGTGTGATGCCTACCTTGTCACTGAACTGACTTTGTTTTATCCTGCTGTAACATAATGCTTCATCCAGCTACTGTGTAACTGTTCCTTTGTGCTCAGACAGAATGGCCTTGGCCAGGGGTGACAGAAGCATCCTGCCCAGCTGGCAACCCATCACTGGCTCCAGAGCAGAGCAGGGCTTTCCCAGAGCCAGACTATTTTCTGTTTGGGACTTTCTGTTCAGCTCTTTGTTTGGAGTGTCCCTAACACCTGACTTATGTTTAGCAATTTCCTGAAGATAAAAGATAAAGACATACTTAAAAACAAAACAACCCACATGTTATTTGGGAGACACAGCTGTTAGTTTAGCAGTGAGGAGTTGACATCTCCTTCATGCAGGCACAGGGATCTCCTTAATATTAACTGGAAAAAAAAAAAACTTTAATAGGGGCTGGTTCCTTGAGATTCAGGTTCCAGTCACCTGCTTTACACCATTACTACAGCAGAACACAATTCTGACAAATTATTTGCATGACAGTTTTACCAGCTTTTGAATTTCATATAAACTTTTCCTCTCACCACATACAGACCAGAATGGACTCAAGAACTTCAGGCACTTCCAGGTACCTTGGCTACAATATTTGTCTCTGCAGCCTCTCACTAGCAGCCAACTCAAGCTGTGATGGCAGCCAGAGGTGGGCATACTGGAAACAAAAGTGGAGTCTGCACACTGGTACCACCAGAGTACTATTCCTGCACCTTTCCAATACCTCCCTATAGGCACTTGAAGCTTGTAGAATCATCATTTATTTACCCCAGTTAAATACCCAAAATTAAGTGGGATAATTTCAGGTCTTATCAAACAGGAAAATTTTTTTCTTTACCTTATTTTCCTTGGGGCAACAATAGGTACCTCATGCCTCTGGGCAAAGGGACAGCTCTCCTCTGTGTGTTGGGAATGATCTTGTGATAAGAGTAATACAGAATTCTTCAGTGTAATCCTGCTCACATCAGCCACCAAAAACATAAGAAACAAACAAAAAAAAACCTCTCCAAAACAAACAAAAAGCATACCTAAATTCCTTTAAAATCATCTTTAACATGTGTTCAACAAATAGAGCATCAGATGATCCACAGCAAATGGGACCAGAGCAGCAGCATATGTTGTCTCTGCTTATGTAAAATGCTTAAGAGCTGTCATTTCAATCACGCATCTGCTGTTGGCAGCCCTGGAGGCACACACACTGGTCACCCTGCCCGTTCCTCTCAGGAGGTACTTATACCCAGCAGTGTGCGAGGACTTCTATGTCAATCAGCAGGTGTCTGAGCATTGAGCAAGAATTTAAGTTCTTATCACCTACCATGCCTAAATCAGACTGAATGTGCTTCCATGATATGACTAGTCTCAGCCCATACAACAATAGACCTGTCACACTGCACTCATGACAACCAGTGCTAGTGCCACAACTTTGCATGGCACGTGCAAGACGAAGCCAAGGTGTTTAGAATGGCTACCGAGGCACTTTTCAAGTGTGTTCCTTGTGCTTAAACCTGTTCTAACTTAGAACCTACCCTGCACCTAACCAGCTTGCTTCACTGTATCTTCCTCGTTTTTCGGAGTTCCCATAGCTGTAACAAAGTTAACTTACGCATTGCATATGTAAAAGCAGCTTTTAAACAAGTGCGTGTGTAGCACAGAACAGAGTACGTCTGTACCTGAAAGCACTCTAGAATTGGAGGGTGACTTCTAAATCCTTAAGCTGATAAGTTTTCTGAGCTATTTCTCACTTTAGGCCTTAGGTCACTCCCAGTCATCTGAATTTAGACACTGACAGCACATCATAACGTACAAAGTTCTACACTGCAGCCACAACACTGGCAGAAACTCCCTTCATTCTGTGACAGGCTCTGCGATGATCAGCATACAGGCACAGGGAGCTCCTGCTGCTGCCTGGACACATCCCCTTCCAACAGACTACTGTTTCCCTCCTGACAGAGCAATGGCACACAAAGGACTCCAGGAGTCTGACTGAGAGCATAGGAGAAATCAAGTGGCAGAGGTGTCAGAAGGCTGGGATGAAGCCTCAGGAATTGGACTACACATCAGAGAATGCTCCAAAGATGCGATGCTGCATGAAGGCTCAGCAATTACAAATCAGGAGATACTCGAGATCTACTCCAACATCTCTCACTCTGGAGGTACAGCTAAATCTGGAATACTGTAGCTCTTCCAGATCAATTCTAAAAACCATTGAGATTTCTACAATGAAGGGTGGGGAAAGAAAAAAAAAATTAGACAAGTGAGTAGCACACAGGTCTCAAATGGAGAAGTAAAATGATATTCCTAAGTCAGTGCCAAAGTGAACACATGGATTGGGTGTCTTAAAGCTGTGCTGCCTCACAAAACAATGTGCAAACTGATGCAAGCCCAAAGATGCAGTGGCCACAAGAGAGATGTGAGGAGCTAAATAGTACAGTCACAAAGGACTCATGACCTCTGTTTTGATGAGGTTCATAGTGGTCTGAGATACAGCCATGGATTAATCACTCCACCTTCCTGTGCCTCTGGCTGCCACAAGAACTGCACTTAGCTACAGGTAGGTTTGGCAGGTTGCACAATTGATTACTGATACTGCCAAAAGCCATCCAGCACCAGTGGAACACAGAGAGCAACTGCAATCAGCAACTTGCAGCAGCACTGGATCCAGATAGAGTCAGAAAGGCTGCAGGACTGGGAGGCTCCAGCATAACCCTGGTCTACTCAGTCATTTGTGTCACGTGGATGTTGGTGTTCACCCAGGCATTTTTTTATTCCAGGGCGCCCGGAGGTGCATCTCTGAGTGGATTCACACATTCCTATTTAACAGCATGTTCAATAAGCTTCTTCTCTTCTGTACAGCACTTAAGAGTGAGTAATTAAAGGAAATTTTACTGTGGTAGAGCTTCTCATTAGCAACCTAATTAGCCTTCTGGAAATAATTAACATTCCTTTCTATAAAGAGAACAGATGACCCATTACATCCATTAGACAAGCAAAACAAATGCTCAAGGTAAGGGACTTTTTTTTCAGAGGAAGAGCACAAGAAGCATCCAGCAATACCATTAAAAGAGGAAGCAAAGGAGGCACAGATGCCTATGACTCATGAAAACTAGGCTGTGCTGGTGGGTATGCAGGATTGGTGTGTGTCTAGTTGTCAGATGTGTACATCCAGCATTTGCACACAGATATGTTCTTTTATCTGCCTCCATGACCTGCTGATAATCCATCAGCTGAGATGCTGAAAAATTTGGCACCCCATCTTTTTTTTGAATGCTTTCAAATTCAGCCACTTAAGTTCATAACCATCTCTCTCCAAATGCAAAAAAAAAAAAAAAAAAAAAAAAAAAAATCCCCAAAAGGTCTTTTTTTTTTTTTTTTTTGAATAGTAAAACACTTCAAAAATTCCCAAATAAACCATAGTTTAATGTCACGTGCAGTTCATTTCCACAGCCTACAGGAACAGCTGAGGTGATGGTTAGGAGCAGCATGAAGTACCTTCCCCCCAGCTGCAGAGGGTGGTGCTCTGATCAGTTGGTATGTTGAAAGAGTTTGGAGCATGTTTCTCAATCAGTACCTATTTGAAATTGGTGTGGGTGAACAGAGCGACAGCTATCAGTGTTGTGGAATGTGTGTGTGTAGAGATGAGAAGAAAACTAAGGATACAAGTCAGCATATCACGGACTGGTACAGCAAGAACTGTGGTATTATATCAGTACTATCACGTGTGTTGACTCAGCACAGAACAACAGATAAAGGAGAAACAAGCCATGACAAAAATCAAGCTTCCCAACATCCATATATTCCTGGCATGCAGTTGCATTTTCCCCATTTCTGTGCTCATACATTTACATTCCCCTGGCAGAAGAGTTGAATGCTCATAGCCTTTAAGTGTGATTACAGTGAGGCAAAGCTCAGCATGCAAAAGCTTCCACAGTTACATCACTATGGAAACCACACATCCACCTCCTGCTCTGTTTGTCTGCTTCCTTATCTGATTAAAAAAAAAAAAAAACAAACAGAAACAAAAAAACCCTATTTTTCCAATCTCCACACTTCTATCCAGACCACAGGAAGACAAACACTTTTTACCTGCCTCAGGAAGAATCCTTTCTTCCTTCGGAGTCACTCTGCAAAAGGCCCCACCTCTCCACCTAGCTGGGCAGACTTCCACCAAAACACTTACTCCACTTCTGTCAAAAAGCACTCTCCAAACCCAGGCTTGGATTTCACTTTTGTTTCCCACCTACGACTTCCCTCAGATTCTGGACTAGGACAGCCTCAGAGGTGAGTGACTTTTAGGGCAAATTCAGTGAGAAGGCTTAAAGTGAAAGCTGAAAACTGTTTTGGATGTGAGCTATAGTGTCTTTCCTAGATTGAAACATCCAGTTTCTTTCCTCAAAGCTCATTTTTGTGGAAGAACATTTGAATTGCTCTAAAATCAAAGTAGATGACATTACTAGGCAGCTGCAAACACAAGGGCTGAACTATTGCCAAAGAAGCCCATCACTTCTGTAGAAGTTGCTGGTTAAAGGTAGCTTTTCCCACACTAAAAATCTAAATCTCTCAGCAAAAGCCTGACAGCCAAGAGCAAATTTGGAAGATGCAAAAGAAAAATGGGGGACAATACTTAGAAGTCTGAAATAAGGTGTGCATTCTGCAGCCCAGGTATGTGAAATGGCTGATAGAATCTTCATACTAACATGTCAGAGAGGGTAAATTCTCCCCAGTGTCTAAGTATGTGCATTTGTGGTGAGGAACAGACTTTTAAAAAATCTTCAGCAAGCTCTCTCTGACCTCCCAACTCATCTGTCCCATGAGCTCACAGCAGTTCAGAATTTAGCCTCTGTAGTTCCTTAACTCCTTGGCACCTCTCAGCTTCAGCTGCCAATAAGTTTTCCAATCATTATGGAGCAAATGCCCACTAGTAAATGAGTTGAGAAAAGCTATTTGTTTTACAGCACATAAGCACCTTCTTCTATGCTAAGGTACTCTGTAATGAAAGAAAAGTCCAGGTGTGCTCAGAGGACTTTTGGCAGATGACAGTCTAGCTTCTCAGTAGGACATAGATAGAAACAACCTAACATAGCATAAATTCTCTTACAAAAGCAAGGCACAGCTACACTAAAGGTGCTGCCCCCTACCAGCTTTCACAAAAGGGAGCAGTCAGTGCTTCCTTCTTGATCCTAACTCATTTTCCTCCCACAGGCATTCCAGGAGGCTATCACTAGACACATCCCAGTTCCATTGGTGTTATGGGAGTTCCCACCAACAGCCCACAGAATGAGCAAAGGTTACTTCTGTGTCCTCGAGGATGTCACAACAGTGCATATGACAGGTTCTTGGAGAAGGGCAGCCTGAGTGGAAGAGTGATGCAGTCTGCAGAGTCGTGTCCCCGTGGCTCTGGGAGCAGATCTGTCTGCATCTCTAGCAGATGGCATTCCGAGCAGCCCAAGTGGATGGCACATACAGGAGGCATTGGAGGAATTAATTATTCATAGTCTTGTTCTGCTGCCAATGGATCTATGTTTTCTTGTGCCCACACAGTGCTCAGTTTTTGTTTTAACAGTAACAGGAGACGTCTGTGCCTCCTTTGATGGCTCTTGAGGGCAGGCGATAAGCGGCATTTGCTCTGCTCACAGCAATCGTACTACACAGGAGGGCGCATGCCAGACACAGCTTTCTCCACAGGAACCCATGGCTGCATCACTGACAGAATGTCTGGGTGCACTCCAAGGCTCAGTCCAGCAGCAGCAACCTTTCTGGGAAGCTGCTGACTCTTGCTTTGTCATAACCTGCAGAACTGGCCTGAACCTCACTGCACAAGAGATGACATTCTGACCAATTGAGGGCCTGTACACAACGGCACAACCAGCAGCAAGATCGCATGCAGAGCCTGGAGCAGTTGTTGACCCTGCTTACCCACACCGCTAGCGTTGTCATTGTTCAGCCCACTGCTTTTATTCAGTAGCTGTCCAGAACTGCTCCCCATTCCCAGAAGAGGGGCAGGGATCAAGCAAGGCAAGCTGTGAGACTGGGACAGTACCACATGGGATCCCTTGGACACCACCACTAGGAAAGTGCCATGAGACCCCTGAGACAGAGAGCAGACTGTGGTGGAGGTGCTATGTGAATCTGAACATGTAGGTGCTGTGCATGGAAAACTCAAAGTGATTTCCCAGTCAGAGAAGAAGTACTGTGCATGACCTACCATGAGGGCCTTAGCCACAATCCAGAACACAAAACTGTACTCTAAACTGCTGCAAGCTGCACGAGAGCACCTGCACTTTGCCTCCTGCTAGGGCACTGTGCTGCAGAGTACTCTGAGAACATCGCAGGGTCCAGGGATCATTGCTGAGGTCCCACATTGCCTAGCCTGTCTGCCAGGATCAATGCAAGTCTTCACTCAAATATAAAACCTCTCCACTTTGATGCGTTTTACCCTATGCAAGTGTAGCAGGCTGTAACAGGTACAGGCAAGAGGAGCCTGTGATCAGCAGAGTAGCATTCTGGCGAATCGAGTGCAGAGATTGCACTGTTCTTCAGGGACAGGAAGAGACTCTGCATCATCTGACTCACACCTGTGCAGAGAGCAGCCCCTGCTCCTTACCTACTGCTCTTCTTTAGCTCAGGCAGTGCTCCACTGTCCTGATTGCTGTGACTTCCTCAGACTATCTGTGGGTGAGGTTTTAAAGTGACGATAATGCTGGAATAAGCTTAGCAATATAAATTATGAGCGATCAGAACAGTGTGACAAGAAGCAGACAGAAACCAAGGGCAGTGCATGCAAACAGCAACCTCACTCATGCTTCCAGAAAGCAATCTGCAGGTTGAACTCGTGGAAATAATTTCACCCCCTGCCCACACTCACCCACTCTACGTATCTGCTGTGCTGCAAGCCCACTCCTGCCTTCTACCCCCCAACCCTACCTGTTGGGAGGGATCCGGCAGCTCTCCCACTTTGGCCAGCTCCCAGTTCACAGCATCCGTGGTGAGGCCAGGCTGTCCCCGCAGGTCCGAGCTGCTTCAGAGAGCTGCTGTCTTCGAGACAGGAGCGTGCAACCAGCAGCTAGCGTGGCGACCAGGCAGCCTTTGTAAAGCAAAGCAGCACAGGTTAATGTTAATGCGGTACAATGCAAGAGAGGCTTCCAGCACCCAAAGAGCAACGTTTGTGTCTCAGCCCTGGCACCTGTGCGGCCAGCCAGCCTCTACCAAGTGCGGGTGAGTGCTGACCGTACCCCAGTCCAGGGCTGGCTGCTGGCAGCCACTCCCCATGCTGGGCTGGGTCCTTCTGCTCCGCACTGTCCTTCTGGATCCCTGCCACGACAAACACGAGGAGCATGGCTCTAGAGCCAACGACCAAAGGTTCCTCACCACTGCCATCTCAAACAAGGGCTCAGTTAACCATCAGAGGATTTACCAGAAAGTGTTCATTCCATTGTTTGTTTGTTTTTTTCCTGCCTGTCAACCATTTTTAATTTGTTAACTTATTTTTAAGTAAGCTGCTGACTCCTTTTCATCCCAATCCTCCTCCTAACACTGCCTCCCTATCTCCCCTCTAACCACACATTCCTTCCCCTTCCTTTTCTGCTCCACACCTGCACACAGGCAGGCCCTTTCCAGCCCCCAGCCTGTTTCCCCCTGCCCTGGTGAGGAGGTTGCCACCTGCCCCCACATCAGGCCCAGGCCGTGAGCAGAGCAGCATGCCTGAGCTGTCCTCCCCTTCTCAGGCAGTGTCATTCAGGGTGCCACAGTGCTGCTTTGAGCAGAAGTCACACATTGAGGTGCCAGTTCCAACACAAAAATATCCAGCACATACCCACTTCAGTCTCACAGATCTCACACTCTGAAGGCTTGTCTACACACAGCAATTTTCTAGATTAATGGCATGTGACGAAGTTACAGAGCAAGAACACCTATGTGCCAGACTGCATAACAAACAGGATCATCACGTTATCACAGAACTGCAAGGGCTGGAAGGAGCCTCAAGAGATCGAGTCCCACCCCTCTGCTAGAACAGGTACCTTACAATAGATCACACAGGTAGGCATCCAGAATTTATGGGTCTTGAATATCTCCATAGGAGATTCCACAACATCTCTGGGCAGCCTGTTCCAGCACTCCATCACCTTTACCATAAAAAAGTTCTTCCACGTGTTATTATGGAGCTTCCCACATGCAAGTTTTAGGCTATTCTCCTTGTCCTATCGCTGCACCAAGAACAGCCTGGCCTCATCCATCTGCACCCCACCCCCTTTAGATATTACAAACATTATGAGATCCCAATGAATGTAAAATTTTGGGCACCTAAATCCAACAGTAATTCAAGAGAATTTAAGAGAATTTTTCTCTTAAAAACAAAGAAACACCGTAGAAACAACAATAGAAGAAATACACCATTTGCCTTTAGATCGCACTGAACTACAAAAACATTCCAATAAAAAAATGCAGATTAAATAACTAATCCTCCCCAACAAAACCTTCCCACCAAGATTAGCGGAGTGATGAATAGCATAAAACCACTACTTAAATCAATGTAACATGGGTATCATGAGACACACCAAGCACTTCCTGCACACGCACTGACGTTAACGTCTGCTTTGGAGCCTCTCTTACCATGAGGAATAGCTGCTATTTTAACAGCCACGTACTTACACGTCACATTGGAGAGAGAGGCTGTTGTTTATTAGCTCTCATTTAAATTGCTCTACGCTTGATGTTCCTCTAAGTTATTCGCATGTATGCTATTTTCATTGTACACATTTTGTTACAGTAGAATATAGGTTTCTGAGCTATTTATCAGATGCTTGCATACAAAATTTCAAAAAGTATTTCCTAGAAATGCATTTTAAAGAACACTGAGAACTCTTTTTATGTAGTCAGATCTATTTGACTATAATTTGTTTTGTAAAAGAGTGAAGAACAAAATGATACAAAATAAGCAGCTGTAACACTCTTGACTCCTTCAAGGAACAAACCTGAAGACCAAAAAACACACCGCTGCTTTTAAACCAGGAGCTGTGCTCTGGGTCACTTGTTTTCCTTCCCATCTCTGAACCCAGTTAATAAACACATACACCCACTGTTTGCCACAAGGCTGGGCACACCCTGGAAAAAAATACAAAGTACAACATTTTCGAAAGGGTATATTTATTGCCAGATGAGTTCCATGTACCTCAAGGTGAGCACTCCGTCCTCACTCGAAGGTTTGGCATGGGAGTGAAGAACAGAGCGGAGCTGAGTAGTTCTCCTGGCAGGGGGACAACACTGGGACAGTTCTGTCCCGTCCTGCACCTTGCTGCACAGCTCAGCCCTCCCACTAGCACCAGCCCTACAGCCGCCCACAGTGTCACAGAAACTCCAATCAAGGGATTTGTCATTCATCTGAACACTGCTACCAAAAACCTCCCTGTACTCAGCCATATCACCTCCCAGATCTGGCTCTCAAGCCTCCACCCAGCAGGAAAGAGATCCTTTTTTTCAATAAGAAAAGCAAACAAAAAAGCCACCTTCATTTCTATGAGCTCAAAATGTTTGAGAAACCATAGCTTTAGTCACACATGTATCTACACTTGAAAGAAAAAGAAACTCTTTGTTAGCAAAGACTGTCGTAACATAAGAGCAGAAATGCAGCACTGAAGATAAAGGCTTGACCTTGGAGTTCACAGCACTTTGGCTGGTCAGAAAAGGTCTCATAAATGATAAGTGAACTTTTTGTACTGAAATGCTAATGATTAAAAAGGTGTAATGTTTGTATTAGCAAAAATCAACAACTACAACAAATATTCAGCAGTGGTGCGGCCATTCAAAAAAGAAAGAAATAATCTGAAGCCCACTGTTATGCAAGACTTGGGTTCCTCTCAGATGCCAGCATCAGTAGGCAGGGGCTGCACTTCAGTAAGCGAAGGAGCAGCACTTATCCAGAGAGAACTGGAAGGAAATGAAATTCCTGGCTGCCAAGTGGCTACTTGCACGTTCCTTCACCTGTTTGCTTACGCCTTTTCATGATTTGCAAAGTGCACTTGAGAAGAAAACTCAGGTCTATGCCACTACCTGGTGATTAAACTGAGATGTTCTACCAACAGAGAAGCCCCCGAGCAGCACCCAGAGTCAGCTCATCTGAAGCAGAAAGCCAACAACTTCTCAGCAATGCAGCCCTGCCCTGTAACCCCTACAAGACCTCCACAGAGGGTGATGCAGATGTCACTCAAACGAACCTCAGCACGCTCTTCCCTCTGTCCTTTGGTTTGGGTTTCCAGCTGCGCATGGAGCAGCCAGGCTCTGGGATCCCCAAACTCAAGGCACTTAGAGCACAGAACATGGCACTCCCTCCCAAAGGCAGGAGGTAGGGCTGCATCATCCCTTGAGATGATGTCTGGGCTGGAAGAGGAACACAGCAACAAGGTTGTAAAACACCACAAAAAGTAGCTTTCAGCCACCTGTGAGAAAAAAAAAAAAAAGCATCTCCAAGGTCAGGAGCATCCTTTCCCAAACACCTCCACATCAGCCCACTGTGGCTTCTGGAAGGCCTCCAGGCTCAGATTGCTCCTAAAAGTGCTGGCACCAGCGAGCACTGGAGAACCTTGGGCAGGTGCTCCACAAACCACAGGAGCTGCAAATGCTGCTGTGGATGCTTACCAACAAGAAGCAGAATTTTAGAATAACCAACAAGAGTCTATTCTGTTGTTGCTGCAGTTACCCTGCAGAATTTCTAAGAGATCCTGTGATCTATCAGGTAGTCAGGTTTCAAACAAAATCCCCTATATCTGCCTTAGCGGAGTCCTACTTACCGTTTCTCCACTGCTGATGTTCCTGCCATTCCCTTCTTGCTAAGACAATGAGAACGAACCAGCTGGCTCTACATACAGGTTCTGGTGCATTACTGCATCTCTCAACACTCAGGGCAAATGGGTTGCTGTGGCTGTTCAAGGTTTCCCACAGCTCACCACATTTCCCTGCCGTGTGCCTTTCAACAGCAGTCTCTCACCCATTTTCTTACCTCTCATGTTCCCAGGGATGAGCTACGGCCTGCTCTTTACAAGCTGATGAAGAGCAGTGGGAGAGAATGGCTGTTTCCTTATATACACACTTACTTACACTTCATTATTTTGAACAGCTCATCTAACATTTGTTCTGTCGCTTTCAGGTTCTGTGAATACATTTCTGCAAAACCACGGTCAAACCTGACCTCACAATATGGCAGTCAAGCAGGAGGGGAGTTAAAAGGAGCAACTCTCACAGAACTCCACCTACACGTGCTTCATAGAGAAGTATAGAGCATGTTACATCATGAAAGCGAAGTCACTGGCTTTTTGGTAACTGAAGGCAGGGTACAGTTGCTTAGCAATTTATCTGATTACCATTTTTCAAGTATCACATGCACACTTAGAGACGTTGCATAATAACGTCTCACTTTCATGTTTCCTAACCCAATTAAAAATAAATAAATCTACCAAAGTTCTACCAAAATTAATGCCTATAGCTTTTCTGGCAAAAGAAAAAGGACAAGAGAGTAGCGCAAAAGAGAGTTGAAGCATTAATATTCCTGAATATAAGTGGCTTTCAGAATGTCTCTATGCAAGCATTTTATTTTATCTACTTGTCTGCAAAATGACACTAGTAATTCCTTCTTCACAGACAGGCACCAAAATTCATTAAGAACAGTAAGATTTTCAGATGAAAGATGCTGAGGAAGCATTGTAGTTAGCACTTACAGCTTATTTAGCACTCCAAACATTGCTAAGCCCTGGTCTGAAGAGCAGCAAATTCTAATCATTGCCATGACATTGTTAGGGAAAAAAGGACTGTCCAGTCTCACAGCAAGCAAATCACAATTCTATCATGAGTATCTGATACTTTGACTATCGAGGAAAATAAAATGAAAACAAAACCCCAAATTCTCCCCAGTCCACAGTACATACCCCAACCTGAGGCTACAGGACTAAGCACTGCCGCAGTTCCTGGAGCTGCTACTACAAAAAAGCAGAGGTAAATCAGAACGTGTGCATACCCGGCAATTTTAGAAAAGAACATGTTGTACCTATCGATCTGCTCTTTGAAACCCTAATTACACTCTAGCTAATCTATGAAAGAATTGAATCTTTAGCTGCCTTTACAGTGAGCAGCAATAGCTAATAATACAAATATCAAAAACTAAGCATTGTTTCCAATAGGTTATAATCAGCTCTAAAAAGAACTTGTACCACAGAGATAGATCTTTTGCATAGATCTTTTATTCCATTAAAACATAAAGTGTCTACTTTATATATGCACCTCTGCCTTCAACTGCGCAGAAAGCAGCTCAGCTGTCTGGGGCTCCACTTACAGCACACAGTCCCTGTTAGCTGAAATGACCAAAGATGAAGTTTTGGAAACCCAGTATCTCATCCCCATGGCAAAGTATTAACCCACAATGAAAACCCCCAAGCAAGGACAGCCAAGCTCTATACTGCTACCAAGTCATTATCTTACCTTCACCGCAGCTCCTCTCTTGCTAGTAGACATTAGAGCAATTTCATAAACTCTGCCCTACATCCTGCAGCTCTTGTGCAAGTCCATGACCAATTAAAGGCTTAACAGAGAGACCTGCCTTGGAAAGACCTGCTGGATCAAAATAAACCCAATCACATGGCACCTATCATGCCGCTAGTGGAAACCATATGCACATTTTGAAAACACCGGGCATCACAAAAAGAAATCATTCCCCTCCTGGGATATACTGGAAACATCCTTACCGTGAGCCTCAGCCAACCCGAGATCTGAGGAGGACACCTCGACTGAAGATCCTGCAGGCTGTGCACACCCACCTCTGCCAACACCACCAATCGCAGCGAGAACCCACCCCACCTAGAGCTGCGTATGGATGCAGTTCAGCCAAAAGTTCTTAGCCAAGATTAAGCTGGATGAGTCTGACCATCTCCCACGCATATATTCTAGATGAAAACAAACCAAGGAAAACAGTGAACCCAGCAGGCACTTGGGAGCAAGCTGTGTCACAGCTGTCCATACTAGGAGAGAGCTTCCCCCTCCAGAAATACCTCGTCATCTCCCACATGAGTCAAGAAGCACAGCACAGTGCCTGGCAGCAGCCCCGGTGCAGGCTCAGCACCAGCGCACCTGAGCACAGGGCAGCTGGGAAGGAGCCCTCCCTGCTTCGCAGTTCGTGCTATCAGCACTTATCCAATGACTCCTAATGCTTGGATCTTATGCAATGAAAGCAAGGCGGCACACATTTGTGGTAGAGAAGATTCTCTCTGTAATCTAATCCAGCTTTGACAGAAGCCTGCGAGGGCGGAGGGGGTTGAGATAAGGTTGTGGCAAACTTGTGCGCTGGCAACAATAAAAATCTAGAACAAAACAAAGGTAACAAAATGCTACTCTCTTTTATACAGACTAATTAGACGCCTCTGAACTCATACATGAATGACAATCTCATTCAGATATGCCTACAAATAAACTTCTAAAGCAGCTGAACTTTTACTTAGCCTATGGGGACACGTTAAAGAGCAGCATACACCAGCAGGTAGATGCCCTTCAGCTTTGTTTTAGACAGACCACGAAGTGTCCAGGCTCTATCTTGCACCAGATCTTGGGAGCACCATTTACCACCAGGAACTCTGACTAATCAGAAATGAGCAGAAATATTGGTCATCTGTCCAGAGAGCCAAAGCCTTCACTAGCCTTGTTCTGGCTGCCTGCACACTCCTTTCACCAAGAGCTCAGATGCCATCTGGATGCTCCTGTTTCACATGTTGTCACAGAAATGCAAGGACCCATTATTTCTGCTGTACAGTGTGAGACACTTCCACTCCCTGCCTGGTCTGCACTGAGCACCTGAACACCCTGGCCTCCAGCAACTCTCTGAAGCCTTCACCTGGAGGTAGGCAGCACTCTGCAGGGAGGAGTGGGGCCTTTTCCTGCCTCCTGCTGGCAAACAATTTATCCAAGTAATTGACCCATTTTCTACAGAATAATTAGCCCAGGGGAATGATACATTGCTGCCCTTTAATTAGTCATGTTGGTAGCTCTCTTGTTTTACCTTGCAATAGCAACAGCCTGAGACTAGGGGAAAAAAATAATCCACAAAACTAAAAAAAAACAACTTGATTTCATTTCCTTAAACACAACATTGTTAAATGCAACCCAGAAACAAAGAGTCCTAATGCAGAAATGCCAACAATAAAATTTCCCATTTATTCTGCAATTCCCAGGCCAGCCATCGGGACTCCTTCATACCACTGCATCGGGCTTCTCTTCTCTGAACGCTCTCCCAATTGTTTCTCCTTCATCTTCCATGACCAGAAATCCCTATGCTGGCTCTTGGTAGGGCCATCATCTCCTCTCCCACCTCCCCAGACCTCCCGCTGCAGTCAGCCTCACCTGGCTCATTGCTGGTGCTGCAGAGGAAAACAAGAACTGCAGTTATGGGGTGAATTGGGCACTGAGAGAGAGCACCCTTCCTACACAGCACAGGCACCACCCACAGCCCTGTAGTGTGAGAACTGGGTGCAGCCATCACTGTACCCAAATGAATGAGTGATGTGCATACCTCCAGGACACTGCAGTGCAACTCACCCTCTTGATGTGAAGGAATAAGCAGACTAAGAAATCAAAAGGCCAAGGGGATCCTGCATCTGCACTCCTTGGGACTTCTTCAAGGTACTGAAGTACAGATTTTGAAGTGTACCTCAGGCTGAAGGCTCCAAACACTGCCAGATCCACCACCTCACCCAAAAAACCCTTTCCCCCTTGCTTCAAGGTTAACTTCATCTTTACCTCACGCTATGACACTGCCCGTAGAACTGCAGAGCCCCATGGCCAGGCACACCATACCTATGCAGGGCCCTGTGTTGCCCTCAGCCCCCATCCACCACTGCCCACTACTCACACTGTGGCTCCTGGTCCCGTCCCGCAGCCTGCCCCGGGACCCAGCACCCAGAGTCCCAAAATCAGAACTCCCCAGAGAAAGCTGCCTCAGCCTCCTGCCCTGCAGCAGGATCGTGCTCAGAGGCACAGAAAACCACACGAACAGTGGAGCAACACAGTTTGGAAGCCCTCAGGGTGCACCGTGAGCATGGCAGTGCCCTGGGGGCAGGTCTCCTGCCGTGCGTTCCCCAGCACCTGCTAAAGTGGCCACAGAGGCTCACACCCACATCTCAGCCATTCCTCTTTTGCTATTTCCTATGCATGTTTCATCTTTTCAGATCTTTCTATTTACCCCCAAGCAGCAGCGAGCCCCATTCTCAGCTGATGCAGCTCATGTATGGATGCATCAGTGTACTCACGAGCCACGAGCAACACTCTGGGCAATCTGGTCCCTTTGCAAATCCCCACATTGGGCTCCATCGTGGAACTGCCACCACCTCACCTGCAAATATCCCCATCCCCTGCAGGTACTGCTCTTCCTGGGAAATGGGAGGGAATCGGATCAAACCTGCCAAGCACACGATGCCAGAGAACAATACCAAACATTTCATCTGACAGAGATGCGCTGCATGATTTGGGGGACTTCGCACATCGGCGCTCCCCCCGGGCCGGCGATGCGGAGCTCCCCGGGAAGCCCCGCGCTGCACGGCGGCTGACGGAGAGGGGACGGGGAGGGGAGGGCGATCCTCGCTGCTTCCTCGCGCCGCAAAACCAGGGGACAGTAGCCAGAACCCTGCTGCAGGGGATGGGCGGGAGGAAGCACAATTTCCATTTCGCAAAAATTCAGCTGTTCTGGATGTTTTCCATACCAAAAATGGAACAAGAGCAAACATCCCGAGACCGATTTAAATGTAAAAGCAGCGGCAGAAGGATATCCTCGTTTCAGCCGTGCTGATATCCGGGTTCCTGACCTCCCGGCACAGCAGCACGAGCGGTTCCCGGGGCTGCAGAGAAATCACTGAGGGGGCTGTCGGCCCCCACCCCCCGCCCTGTTCTTGGGGGCTGAACGCGGATTTGTCCTTCCCCAGCACAAAGAGTTACTGAAACCAATACAACCGGGATATTTCACAACACCTCGCTTTGTTCAAAACACGTCACATCTCAGAAGCAAAGCAGCCCCAGCCTCCCCATCCCCGCAGCTCCCGCCGCGCCCCCGCACCCCCGACAGCGGTGGCGACGCTCGGGGTCGCGGCTCCCCACGGCCGCCCCCGGGAGGGGGCGACTGCGGACCCCGCCGCCGCCTTTGTCTGCCCCAGACCGGCGCCCGCCCGGGTACCCTACGGCCGCCCGCCGAGCGGGAGGCGCGGCCGCGGCCCGGCGGTGCAGGCGGCCCCCGCCGGCAAACCGAAAGCGGTAGAGCCGGGCGCCCGCCCTCCGCCCCGGGCGGCGCATCTCCGGCCGCGGGGAGGCCGCCGGGAGCCGGCGCGAGTCCCGGGCAGGTGCCGGGCGGCCGCCGCGCCCCCCCCCGCCGCGGGCCCTCGCCTCACCGGGGTCCATGGGTGCCCTGCGACCGGTGACGGCGAGAGGCGAAGCGCGCCCGTGACACTCGCCCGTAGTGTGGATGCGGTTGCAATCTGCACATGCTCGCTTCCGACAGCCGGCCTTCCCCGCCACCTTCCCTTAACTCTTTCCCAACTGCCTCGCACCGCCTTCCGCCCCTCCCGCACCGCAGAGGGTCTGCGGGGTCCGGGCCCGGAGTTCCCCGCACGGCGCGGTGGGTGCGTGCCGCAGAACCCGCCTTGGGAGCCTTCCGGAGCCCTCCCGAGCGGTTGCTCTGCGGGCGCGCGGTACCTGCGGTGCGGTCCTTCGTATTTACCCTTCCGAAGGAATCCGTGCCCGCAGAGCCCGGGTGGCCGTGGGACTCAGCCTGAACTGCCTGCTGCTGGAGCCGGGAGCGGAGGGACGTCTAACACCACTGTCAGGGGAAATATTTGTCTGTAGCTTAGCTGGTAAAGAGTGAAACATAATCCCCGTAAGAAGTGTTTTTCTACCCAGAAGGATCTCTCCAGATTGAAAAAAAAATGGCCTAAAGAAGGAGAGCAAGAAAATAAATTTAAGGCATAAATAGTAGAGCAGATTAAATTCCTCTCTCCTTCTGCATTAACTCTTCTGCAGCATAAGAACATGGGAAGGTGAAGTGCCTTTCTCTAGGGTTAGAAACCAGGAGACTACAACCTCGAGCCAGAGCTGAGGAACAGACATCTCAGTGCCCTGGGGCAAGGTGGGCTACACAGCCACATGCCACCACTCACTCAGGAGGGCTGCGGTGGGCGGCAGCAGGTTAACCTGTACCAATGGGTGGTACCTCCTTCCAGAAGGGAAAGAGATTTCTGTGTCTGTTACTTTACAGCGAGAACCCAGTGTGTGACGGAGTAGGAGGCTATC
Organism: Perdix hodgsoniae; assembly: GCA_035772895.1. NCBI lineage: Eukaryota > Metazoa > Chordata > Aves > Galliformes > Phasianidae > Perdix > Perdix hodgsoniae. The sequence goes on along the minus strand of JAPSGF010000001.1, from coordinate 21,885,747 downwards.
TCCAGTAACACGACTGGGATGGGAAGTGGCCTGGCTCTTGCCCCCACATTTCAGCCACCTCATCTCTGAGCTCCCCACTCTGCCCAGGTTGCTGCTGCACCTTCTTTCTCCCAGCCCCCATGTCTCCTGCTCTCCTCTGTCCCCTGCAATACCAGGAAGGATGAGCTCATGTTTTCAGCAGAATAAAGATGTTTTCATGACCTCTGTTCAATGATTCAGCGATCGATAAAAAACGGTCACGGTGATGAGGCAGCACCAGACCAGCACAGGCCTGAGGCGCTCACAGGGATGGGTTCCCGAAAAGCCTGCCCACAGACTAGTGCCACAGGTGCTGCATGGATGCACAGCCCCATTGTGGCCCCGGTGCTCCCAGGGCCCACTTGCTGTGCACAAAGAGCTGTGGCTGCTCCGAGGATGCCACACTGCAGCAAAGCGCCTGTCAGAGCGTCACCTGACCACACAGTCTCTCTGTGAGAGCTGGAGTGTCAGAAAGATGGAGTGTTTTAAAGGGGAAATGGAGAATAACATGGCCAGCCCTACCCCAGCCAAGCTGTGCCAGCTGGGATGGTAGTGCATGTGTCAGTGACCTCAGGCTGGCTTAAAAAATAAACTGTTTGATGTATATTTCAACAGAGCTGGGAAGGAAAATGCTAAGATAGATAAGGTATCTGTGATGTTGTAGAAGCACCTTTAAAATTCTGTATCTGATCAAACATATGCAGAGGACAGCAGTCAGATGCTGTGCTCATGTATTTACTGTGAAACAGCATCCTTCAGAAAGTGCTGAGCATTGTGCCAGAGAGAGAGCGTGAGAGAGATCATTTCACAGCATGAGGCAGCACGAATATTTCACAGCATGAGAGGAGAGAATGCCTTACGAGGAGCAGAGGAAAGGTCAAAGAGAAAGGAAGATGAGAGCTAAGAGATACTCACCTACAAGAAGGAGAAATCAACAGCCAGAGACAGACTAGAATAAATGAGAAGCACATGTAGGAAACCTAAATCTGCATTCTCCTCCCTAGCCACAGTAAGCAGGGAGGAAGGAGGAGGTGATTTCTTGGAGAGGGCTCCAAGAGTAAGGAAGAAGGAAGGAGGAGGTGGCAAGGCAGAGGTAAGGGGGATGGAAACTAGAGCTGCTCTGTGCTGAGTGGCAGGTAGGAGGTAGACAGCCAGAGAGCACCTGGGGTGGTGCTGAGTCCCTCAGGCTGGTCAGGCCCCCGCCTGTATTTGCTGGTCCAGAAAAGCTATTGTTTCTCCATCCAGCTTCCCCTCTTTTAGCCTGAGCTAGTAATAGAAAAGCTAATGGAATTGAAATTATAAAATGGTAAAATACGGAGTAAGATGAGCCTAGAGGCATAAGGATCTCCAGAATTGCCCACTTGTGTCCTCCTTTGAGAGCCAGCCAGGAGTGAAAACTGACCTCTGCAAAACACCCAAGCATGTGCAGGAAGCTGGAAATTTGCAGTGACCTACAGATGCCCCAGCACCTCTGCAGCCATCTATAAACAGGCAACAGAGACACAGCTGATCCTATTAACTGTCTTACAGCTGTGCCATGAGTGCCTTGCCTTTATCTGGAAAAAGAGGGATCATACGCAGCACCAGACCTACATCCTCTGTACATGCATCCAGAGCCAGAGGTCTCTGCACCACACCAGTTCTGGAAGGATATAGTCATTTGGTGCAGTATCATACCTGAACATACATAAGCATAATCACATCTGCTTGGTACCACAGTCTTGTCTTTGGGCACACTCACAGTACATCGTGGACATACTCAGTCCTGTTCTTCGTTCACCTACCCCAGTCCAGCAGAGCCTATTCTCCCACTCTAAATTGTGTTTAATTTATGGTAAAGTTGTCAGACTGAAAAAAAAGGATGACTTATTTCTTCAGGGACTCTTAATGCGGTCATTACAGCAGTGTCTGAGTGCATCACAAATACCACTGTGAGCACAGTCATCCCCAGTGAAATCAGATCTCATTCTGCAGACTGGGTTTTGAAGCCCAGACATGTCACAGTCAAAAGGAATCATAAATTTGAGCCTTGTCGCATCTCTTTTCCTCCAGAGATTTTTGCTTCGTACAGCTTCTTATTCTTTACATTTCATTTGTGAATACTCATCCCTTCTGTAAATCCAGCCTCAGTGTGGAAAAAAAGAAAAAGCACCTGGGAAATCAGGAACTCCTATTTTTCTTCCACTTCAATTCCATGACTTATCTGCTGTTACTTCAGAACTAATGGAGGATGGGACTTCCCAGAGAAAAAAAACTTTTCCAGAAAGAAGTTTAACCACCTGGCTCATGAAATTGCCCTTATTATTTTTACCCCCCTCTCCTGCATGCCTGAGGATGTCCTGCAACTGGGAATTGAGAATTTCGCCTCTCTGGGTAAATAAACACAGAGCATCTCCTGTCTGTTCTATGTAATAAATCCCTCACAGATGTACATTCAAAACAGGCTTCTCTGTCAGAAAACTGAGGAACAATCCTGAAGCTTACAAAGAAATTGAGGAAACTCATTTCTCCTTCTCCCTCCCCTCTCCCCCCTTTTTCTGAGGGGTCCCCAATCACTGTGTTATCACATGTTCTCCAGACAGAAATAGGAAGTGTTTTTAAGAAGACTGCCACAAGTCACGTGCTGTTTCAGAGCAGACTAACCTACTTTATTTTTGTGTTGCTTGCACAGGTTTCAATGCTTTAACATGGAAATTGCTTCCTCTATCTTTTCAGTGAAGATAGAAAAAGCCATAAGCCATGAATTTTTACTACCTTCATACTTCCAGGGAGTTCATTGAAGAAAATGTAATTTTTCAAATGTGAACCCTTCAAAGTGGAGATTTCCTCATGCAATGCATTGATTTTTTTTTTCCTTTGCATGTAGCTGGACTTTTCTTTCACTGTAGGCTCTATCAAAGCACATTTGCTTTCTTCCCCTGACTTCAGGCACTAACATTATACCATTCCTGACAAGGTCCATGACCTACAAAGGGACTGAAGTAGGATTTAAGTCCACACAGGTTCTTATCGTATCTCTGCTCCAAATTCAAGGCCTTTAAACACCTGTTAATTTAGCCATGTGCATGCCAGGCTCTGCAGTGGGACCATATGCCGCACTCTGCCAGTAAGGTGCAGCCCTTGGGGTCAGCCTCAAAATGCTGGAGGCCAGGCAGCAAACTTCAAAAAAAGAGAGATGTTTTTGAGAACGCTCCCTTCCTTTCTGAAACTGTTAAAATAATTCCCTTCCAGGAGCATGCTCTTTGTTCTGGGTATCAATCTTAATAATCAAGTTTGCATGTTTTGGGCTACATGCTTCTTTAAAAGGCATTCTTCCCGATGTAGATACCTACAGTACCTTATGGCTTAGTTTCAGAGCTGAGCTCTCACTATGCAGGATGGGTAGGGAAGAGGTCCTACCAAGTGTCACACAGTAAAGCATTCCTGCTGTCCAGGCAGCCTACTTAGGAAAGACAGTGTTCCAGTCCAATACATGCACAGGAAGGAATGTTGCAGCAGAACATTTTCACAGAAACCAAAGCTTTTGAGTTTCCTCTGAGGTGTTGTTTAGGGACCACCACTTTGGACTGACAGATAAATTGTTTGGTGCTGGTATCCTGCACTGCTGCCATCACCCTTTCACATCGACTGAGTAGATATCAGCCAGAACAGAGCAACAAGAGCTGCAGAACCAGCAGCAGGCAAGGTACATCAGGGTATGACTGATGCCTCGCAAAGTAAGATTTTGTTTACCTTTTTTGGAAAAATAAATAAGCCCTTAGAGTTTCTATTTTGGCTCCATTGCCAGGCAGAAGTAAATACCACATATGTCGAAATTACAGATCCAGAAGGGTTTGGAGGGATCTCTATTTTCCATTATTTTCCCAGGTCTAACAAATTCCAAACATTGCCTTGGAGAAGAGCAAGCTGCCATACAACACTGCACATGCACAGTCCTTCTCAATCCAGTAACTTATTTTGCAGGAAAGCATTGCCCATTAAAAATGTCAGGTGATGGGAGCATTGCAGACTTGGTCTCTGCTCACAGACATGCTTCAGGCAACCCCAAGAGCCCCAGATTCACCTCTGTGTTTGCTTCCCCAGCTCTAAACCAGAACTCATTTCCTTTGCTCAAAGGTTGAGAAGTATGCCAGTAGAAAGCAGGAAAAGAAAGGAAGTGTTATATTCAAAGATTTCTAGAGTGTCTAGAAGCAACCCAACGCTATCAATTCCAACATGTCTTGCAAGTCTGAGCCAGCTAAAAAACAGAGAGAATAGAGAAGGAGCATGATTCACCTAAAATACTTTTGAATGTCAGTACCAGAGATGGGATAATTATAATAAATAATTCTATTTCATAGAGTGCCTCTGGTATGCATTATACTGCAAAATGGTTGAGAGACTAAGTATTTCTGTAGCCCTAATTCTTATTTATACAACACGACATGTTTGCAAAGTGTTCTGCACAACAGTAAAATGACAAGTGCCTGCTCTGAGTAATTACAGTACAACTCTAAAAATTAGTCAAGTAATAATAATAAACCAGGAAGAGGAGGAGAGTGAATGGGGGAAATGATGGAAAAGGCTTGAATTACAATATAAAAAAAGATCAATAATGATGATAATAAAGAATGTTGGGAGCAATTAAACTGTATGAGTGAAATAGAAAAAGCGTTCCTCTGAGATCTGAAATTATGTGCAAAGTGGATCAGTCAAAGGAATACATAGGAATTATTCAGAGCAAAGAATCAGTTTGACTCTTTACTTTCATATATCAAATACTCACAAGGAGCAGCTCGAGAACATTCTACAGGCCAAGAGCTTTTGAATAATAAAAACATCTGAGATGAATGAAAGCTGTTCACAAGAAGGGGTGAAGCAGCAAGAGGAGCTAAATCTGTCAGATAAGCTGTCTACTATGTTATCTGCTCTTCCCTTTTCCATTCTGCATTGCCCAAATTTCCTTTGAAGATCCATTAACGATGAGATTCTTCAGTTTCTTTCTAAATTGTTATTTGGAATGGCTGCACAACATCAGCAGCATCCATGCTTTGCCCTCGAGACATGAAGGCCTCCCAAGAGCTTGGGAAGAGGGAAGTTTTCAGGGGCTTGAATCACAGAAGTAGTTAGGCACCCAGATACTCAGGTCACTACTATAGGGAATCTCAAAAGCAACTTAGCAGCCAATTCATGATTATTCATTTTGGTGATTCAGATATCAAATAACATTTTGGCAAATAAGGTTCCTGTGCTCAAGCACCTAAATTATGTTGAAAAACATGTCCAATGACCCACTGTTGTTGTTTTCTCCGCTGCACCTCAACTTCCATTCATGTCTTTCAGAAATACTTCATCTGTATGTATTAATATGATGCATGCAGGAGGCTGAGTTACTTGCCATTGGTGCATGTCACAGCTAAATAAAGAAGTTTCTAGACAGAGCAAGGAAGAGAAAAGGCAATCAGTCAGCAACTTCTATTTCACATGTCTAATAGTAGTCCACCTGGTAAATTGGCCACCTACAGGAATACTAGAACAAAAGTCCCTGACTGATTTTTCTCTTTACAGTCCTCCAGTTTCTTTCACTAGTTTTCTTTCACTAGTTACCTTGACTACTTGATTCATCTTGTTATTATTAAACAACAGCACTTAAAGGACAGAACATGAGAGAACTTGCACGTTTAGCTACAGCTTATTGACATAATCATAGCAATAAATACATAGCTCTCCTGAAGCATTATGGAGCCCAGATATCAGTGTCACCTACAGTGACCTCTTAGATATCATAGACCATTAATTTTCACAGAGATATTCCAGTATTAAACACTATAAATCATGCTTGACAATTTGTATCTGGCTGTCGGCTGGTAAGGAAGACATCTAATCTTATATGAAGACAGAAGGAGATGAAGGATTCGCCATATGAGCTTGTTCTGGTGGTTAATCATTTTCTCTCTCATTCTTCACTTGAATTTGTCTGGCTTTATAATCCCTGCACTAAGCCCTCACTAAGATTTACTCTGTTCAGAGGCCTTTCCTGCTCATGTTTTACTCCTCCAACCATGCCAATTCATTAATCAAGCCATAAATCAAGGCTTCTCCTTTTCAGTTAGGAAGATAGGTTGAGCACTGCAAGTTTTTTGTTTTTTTAATATAGTAAAGCAATTTCTTTAGATCTTGGATAATAGCAAACTTTCTTCTGCGCCTTCCCCAGTTTCTCAGCAACCTTTGAAAATAAATATCCTGCATATGATTAGCCTCATCAGTACCACAGAAGCAAAACAAAGCATCCTGGTACTTTTACTCATCATTTCCCTGCTTATGCATGCATGGATTGATTTCACACTTTTTGCCACAGTATCTTGCTGGAGTGAAACTGCTCCTTATGACCCTGATCCCTTTCAGACCGCTGTTTTCTAGGGTAGAGTTTCTGATTACACATCTCCTAACCTCCTATCTGGTTCCCGCATGCATAACTTTGCATTTGGCTGCAGCAAAAGGCTTTTTATTCCAACATATCTGATCTGTCAAGTGATTGAGCCTGCTTTATATAAATGCTTTCCCTTCATCATTACCATTTCACCAGGCTGTATGTATCTGCATATTTTGTCACCAGTGAGCTTGTAATTATTATTTACTGTAATGATTGAAGTGTCGAATAAAACTGAAGCTAGAACTTTTTAATAATAACAGTCCTGTTGTCCCATGTTTCTCTCGATGAGTGGAATTCATAGGGTACAAAGATGCAGTGCTGCTTACATACATTGACTACTATCAAGTAAAGACTCCGTTGATAACCATGTTATTTCACTGTGGGACCACAGAAAATGGGGCTGAAAAGTACTTTATGAACATCCTAGTTGTTATCCTTACCAGGGCAAGAATGTTAATGCTAATTCTTGACATTTTTTCTAACCAAGATTAATCTGTTGTTGGAAAAACATATCCTTACATTTTCTCATTCTTTGCCAGATAATTCTTTATCTGATGATTCTTAATACTCCCCCCTCCCCCACACACCTTTTGTGATTATTGACTTTCTCATTTTTAATACTGGCACAGAATAAACACTCCTCTACTGTTCTAATATTACCTTCCTATTACAGAATTTATTAAATATCAATACCAGCAGGCTAGAAATCAGTTAAATAAGCTCTATTAGTATTCCTCCGTAAGCTATCCAAGCCTGCTGATTTTAAAATATTTACCCCCAGTACATACTTTTCATTCCTGCCGGTCACTAATGGAGTGGAAAGTTTTTCCATCAGCCCATGTGATATAAGTGCATCATCATTTTTATTATTTCCAAATGGAGAACAGAAATACTTATGGAATATTTTTGCATTTTCTGCTGCATTATCATCTTATCATCCCCATCAAGCAACTGTATGTACCCTCGTTAGGACTTCTTATTCTGAATATACTCTTAACTCATTTTATTAAGTCCTGCCAGAAAGTAATTTTTGTGTTGTCTTTTTCTATTTTTGCACTGTATAACTTATATATTAATCAATATAAATTAGAATTTCCATTTTATCCATTTGCTATGTAGGCTTTTTATTTTCTAACTATGTCTTCAGTTCACACATTAACCCAGGATAGAATTATAAACAATGCTACACTCTATTATGCTTATGAAATTGAGGCACTTTTCTTTTTATCTAGTAACTCTTCTTAAACAGCTTTCAGTAATCTTTCATATTTTTCTGTCCAAGCTTCTCCTCATCAGCTTTGATGTGTTTATAGAGTACCTCATCCTGCCCTCTAATTTGATTCGATGGCCTCTGAGACATTCCTTTCCCCCAATGGTACTTTATGCTTTGATATTATTTAGTACATTCAAGAGCATGTGGTTCTCAGTTATTAAAACTGTAAAATAACAAAGTGTCCTTAACATGAAGCATATCCCCCTTATTCTGTCTCCTCTTCTACTCACTCTCTCCTTGGAGAGAAATTAAATCAGGAGATTATATATAAAATAATTTCAGCAGCTTTCAGAATGTTGATTAAATTAATTTTCTTCTTAGCAATAAATACTTCTGGTTTTGTGCTGCTATGGTGTGTTTGCACTAAGAGCTCAAGCAAGTCACCTCAAGTGCAGACAGATTTTTCTGAAGCTCATCGCAAAGAATTAGAAAGAATACCCAGAGATCTGGATGAGCAGCCACCTAACCTTACCTGTATACATTTATATGATAAATAATGCATACAAGTGATAATCCATGAGATTATTTTGCATTTTGAAAAGGTAGCTTCTTCCTTTCCTTCTTTTCCTTCCAGGTGCTGTCATCATCTCAGCAGTAGTCCCACAAGACACGTGATCCCAACAGATGTCAATAGGTCGGGTGGATTAGGAGCCAAATGGTCCCAAATCATTTGATGACTAGGAAGAAGCACATGGGGAAGTCTTTCTGACTCTAAGATACAATGAATAAATAACTACTTCATCAAATATTCATCTTTATCTAATATAACAAAGCTTCCCATCAATAGGCGTCACCCAAGCATAGACTGCATAGGAATGGTCATACTGTCTAAAGAATGTATTTTTGAAAGTTTTTAAGGAGACTTCCTGTGAAGAATGTAATAGAATTAAGTACATGTCTACCCCAAAGATCATTTAGTTCAAGGCATTTTCAAAAGAAGCACTGTGAGACTTTATCATGTTGTAATATACAACTATCCGATATTTCTACGCTGCCTAAAAATGCTGGCTCAACAATGTCCAGTGCAGTGACATTTAAAACTTTACTTTTGAAGAACTGCAATTCTAATAGAGACGAGAAATTATGCTTCAGACACCAAATAATCCCAGTCAGTAATCCTACAGAAATTTCAGTTACAGCTCATATAGCTAATGTTGGTAATGAGAAGCCAACCTCAGAGAAACAAGCACAAAAATAGATTAAGTGAAGTAAAACTTGAGCAAAGATATCTATGCATTTTTTTGTCTCCCCAGCTGTGAAAGTCATTTGCCTACAAGAATATTGTAACCTGCTGCCCTCCAACTCCTGTAACACCCTGTATACTTAATTATGAGAGGTGGGTGCTTCTGGATGGACTCACTCCAATCCTAAGTGGATGGAACAAGCTCCCCTTTCTCCAGTGATGATAGGTAGTGCCAGATGAGAAGTTCAGACAAGTTGCTCGACTGCAGGAAATCTAATCCCACACTGATGGTCGAACTAGATAACTTGTGTCCCAAAACACCCTGCCCAACTGCATGAGATAGATCCTAAACAGGTTAAATGAAGATCAGAAAGTAGCCCAATTAGGCATGAGTAACTAACACTTGTTCCATAATCTGACCTCTATCACTCCTATACCACCCAATGCCATTGGAGCTTTTTGCATAATTGTCTTTGTAAACAAACTAATTTGCCTCTTTTATATCCTTCCAAAGGAAAATTACAACGGGAGGCAAATTTGAGAATAAAAGTAACAGTACTGAGTAGTGCTTCAGCAAAAATAAAAAAATCATAATTGCTTCTCAATTCAAAAACATCTGAAGCTTTGTTTTTAGCAGTGGGCATGCTATTAGAGAGAAATATTCAACCATAGTTCAGCACAGCCAAAGATGATATCAGCATATAAGATACTTCTGGAGTCTGCTGTATTTTCAGCAGGCTTTTTTTCTTTAGGGGATGTCTATACAGATGCAAGCAATTAAGGATGCTCTATTCATCAGTCTCTTAGGTATGAGCTCAACCATAAATCATCTATTCTGACAAGAATACAAACTACATAGGTAACTCCAAAAGTAATGCTTCCTATTTATTTCCATGGAAACTACAATAGATACAAAGAACATATTAACATTATTTGATAGAGAAAAATATCAGCTACAAAACACTATTTTTCAATATAATCACTACAATTAACTGCACATTCTCACATGCGATGAACAAAGGCCTGCATGTCACACCCAAAAATCTGCACCAGTAGAGGCAACCCACTGTTTCACAGCTCCTATGATAGCATTGTCACTTGGAAAACATTGCCCACACAATTCATCTTTCATTAGCCTGAGCAGTTGGAAGTCAGAAGGCACCAAATCATAACTATAGATGAGTATGGTAGGACAATGTAGACAAGACTGGCAATGTTCTCCATGGTGCTCAAACAAACTGGTATAGGGCCTAGCATTATTGTGTTGCAAGAGAAAAGTTGTCTTCCCCTCTGGCCTGACTCTGGAAGTTTAACCCTTCAGCTTAGCCAGTGTCACAACATAGCAGTCAGAGTTGATGGTTTGTCTGGTTTCCAGGAAATCCAGTAGAATCACCCCTTTACTATTCTAAAAGACAGTGCTCATCACTTTTCTCACTAAAAGCTGTATCTTGAACATTTGCCCTAGAATGGGTTTCAGATATACTCCAGCTTGTAGCAGTGACACCACTTATCCTCACCAGTAACAATGTGATCCAGGAGCCCGTCACCTTCAACCTCATATTAGATCAATAGGTCCTAACAAACTTGCATAGGGTGCTCTTTCAGTCCCCATGTAAGCCTACGTGGTACCAAGCTGACACAAAGTACAATATTTCAACATTTCCAGCATCATTTCCAATGTGCTGAAGATGATGTTCAGCTCCATAGACAGTTCCCTGGTAGTAATCCACCACTCACATGGATGAGCTGATCACAACATTCTTTATTTTTTGGTGTGACAGCTGCATGTGGCCATCCAGAAGGTGATTTGTTTTTCACTTCGATGTCACAACTGCTGAAAAGCACCACCCACTGCTCAAATCCATTCTTTGGATTACATAGGCACTCATTAAGTATCATTGAATGCCAATGGGTGCAATTTTTTCTGATAAGGAGAAACTCAGTGAGATACCTCAGCTTATACACACTTCCATATCAGACGCAAGCTTGTCTGACTGCCCTTCTGTTGCCATTTATCACACAGCAACAAAATGTAAAGGAATATTAGTGTTAAGGTTCAGTCTTGGAAAGCAATGGAAAGCACAGCAATGACAACAGGGTAGCAAAATCCCAGGAAGTGAGAGCTTACTCAACTACAACAGCCATGGGCACAAAAACAAAGAAAAGAAGCAGCTTACCTACAGATAAAATCAGATAGACAAGAACTTCTACTAAGACACCTTGGCCTCCACTGCCAACCCTTAAATGAGGTCTGGGAAGTGGAGGATCCTGGCTCCACCCCTTCTGGTCACTGAGACACATTGCATGCAGCTGAGCTCCCCTGGGTTGGCCCTGCCTTCCCAGCAGGCGCTCAGTCAATTTCATGCAGTGTATGAAATGCTGTAGCATTTCTGCTACAAACCTCTACTGCCATACCATCAACATCTGCCTCTGATGTCTTGGGACAATATAACAAAATAGAAAGCATTACTTTCTGAGCTGCCCTTGTATATAGTATACCTTCTCCAAATGAACTACTTGTCCAGCATGATCCCAGATTTGAATTGCCACTACTAGCTATATTGCACTGACTATAAAACATTTATTTGCCCATAATTCTGTATGAACACTTAGCTATTACTTACCCACAAACATCCCTGTAGCATAAATAAAACACAGTGAAATTAGGAATCCACAAGCCCTGCTTCCATTATGCTCTCCCTCACTTCCCCCCAAGAAGATATTCCAGGATGTTATGTTTGCAGAAATAAATGTAGAAACATCTAAAAACAATGTGGAAAACTGCTGATGAAGAGATGCAGATAGAGGAGTTGATAACCCATCTGCTTACACCAGATCTGTAACATCAACTGTCAGTTCCTCAGTGCAGGTACTGCTGGGATGTTGGTAGGGCAAGAGTAGGGTCCCTTTGTTGTTAATAATTGAAATTAACACTGTGATACCTAAATCCTTTCTTTCCAAAAGAGTAAAAAATGGTGCTGTTATGTTTCCTGGGACTGGTGGATAGTTGTATGAAAATTAGGGCAAATGAATCTGCCCAGAGGACTTGTGCACAGGGAAACAAGGTATCTGGGAAACAATCCATTCAGCAGCCCTACATTTCACTATTTGTGTCTATCTTCTCCCACCTGCTGGATGACAGAGGGAAAGAGAAAAATCTACAAAAAGCGCACAGGCTCAGAACAGACATTTGCCCATGCTGATTTCTGGGTATCCAAAAGCAGTAATGACAAAAAGAAAGTACAAATTATTAGGCAGAGTAACAAATGGAAACTCTGTCACTCACTGGGGCTAATACAGGCTTCTCTGTGACACTGGATAATTTCTAGCAGGCTTATATGCTTCTACCAGCTGGCCTTTACTCAGAGCCCAGACCTGACTACACATACAGTCCCTTATCTCCATCATTTTAGTCAAATTTAGTGGCTCTACACAGCTGTCTGTCATCCATACAGAGCAAGAGGTCAAAGGTTCCGCTGGTGCACGATTCCTGTCTGCAGTTTTCATGCCATTGGGTGTAAAGGCAAAACATGCTGGAACTGTCCCAACAAATTGCAGTCACTGCCTCCAAATCTTTATGGGCAGAAAGAACTAAAAAATAAAGATTTGCTGGATATTATATTTCAAGATTAAGATCATGCCAATTTTCAGCAACTTGAGTATCCATTCAAACTTGCAACCTTAAGTTTATCTTAGTAATTTCCCCCCTTCCCCCCCTCCCCCTGTGTTTCTCTATACTTACATGCAGTGACAGGAATGTGTCATTTGATAGTGGAGTTTTTCCTTTAAAATAGGCATCAAAGTCATTTCAAGGAGTTCTTTTATTTACTTTGTAAGATAAAACCCCTTATTTTAAGGAATGCAATATGTTGGTTGTATGGCTTCACAATACACAGAAAATGACAGAAATCTGTATAATCACAGAATACAAAAACTCAAAGCAAATAGACCTATTTGAGGCCATCACAGGATCTTCATAATTATGAATAACGTGTAGGGGAATAGATTTTGGGGATGGAACTTAGGTCAAAGTTTCAAGGATATCAAGTGGAATATATTGCAAAGAGTTTTCTTGCAAGGATGAAAAGAAAAACAGCCTTCTCTCCTCACTCTCTGTATCTTCAGATAGCTGCAAATAAGAGACTTTCATGGAAAGCAGACACCTTCCTGTAATATGAGGATACATATACAGATAGTAGCATAATACCAGATACAAAACGGTACATGTGCATGATCATCATTAAATACTGGCATTTATGGTGGGCAGATCCTCACATGCCATCTTGTTTATTTTTTATTCTAGGGAGATGCGTAGCTCTTGAGACTTTCTAGAGGTGATTCTTCATGTGGCCAGGCCTTAATAAAAGAAAAGGCAGGCATAAAAAAACACCAAAACACATAGCTCAATACATTTAGATGGTCACACTGCCATGGCAATTCTTTTAATGGTTCAGTATAAGATCTCTCTTTTTTCTCTTCAACATTTGTGTTTGCTTATATTTTCATGAACACCTCTTGTCAACAGACCAAATAAGCAGTTCCACAACTGCTGGTGGAAATTTTGTCATCTTGCAGGGAGACATTAAACTGTGACTGTTTGAGATTATATTGTTATATGTGCCGAGACCTTACTTCTTAAGAGTTGTCTTAAAGAGAAGTACCATTTTGTACTGAAGTTTTTGGAAAGTGGTGGAAGGTTTGGTTCAAATGCAAAGGATGGCTTACTTGTATATGTGAGAATTGTTCCATTTCATAAATGTTCACTGTCTCCTCAGAGAGAAATCATACATGTTTTTCATTCTCTAGCTGAATATCCCAGAACTTCTCATTTGTGTTCTTATACTGGACTACATTTGGTTAGAAGTATTTTTTTTTAATATATTTTATTTTTTTTATATTTTTTTATATTTTTATATTTTTAAATATTTTATTTATATTTTTTTATATTTTATTTCTTGAATGTGATTTTTCGTCATACAGAGTGGTTGAGGTTTAACATAAGAACTATTTTAAACTTAAAAAAATTGTAGGAAGAGTCTTGAACTGCATCAGGCTTGAAATGAAACATTCTCCTCTCCTAAAGCCCCAGAATGGAAGGAGTTTGGCATTCTGAGCATGGTACAAAGTGGTATTGTTAAACAGAAGCTAATTAGGATGGGATTTCATGTTGCTAAGAGCTAAGTCTTTGGTATGCAAGAGAGCCAAACAGCAAGGGCAAAGTGCAACTATTTAAGGTTCAAGTTTGCTATTTAACTGAAAATGTCCATACTGGCCCAAAATTTGGCTGCAGTCAGGAAAATGTTTCGCTATCAATGACAACATGGTGAGCAGTCACGACTCCACTTGGTGAGTCTAAATCGGATGTGCTCAGAATATAAGCCAAGAGATTATTTTTTCAACCCACCAGCATCAAAAGCACCATCTATGATCAATTTTATGATAACAGAGTAAACAGCTACTGGAAAATCGGGACAGTTCTCAGAGATTCTGGTCTCTGGGAGGAATGAATATGAGCTTGCAAGATGAGTACAGCTGCTTCTATCCAAAACCTGCTGCCTCTTCTGCAGAGGTTGAGGGATATGGCCCAGTCACAGATCTGTGGGGGATTTCACCTGGTCCTGTGCAGGAAGATGAATGCTGACTTTTCTCTCCTTTTTTTCTTGCACGCCTACCGTTCTGAATATTTACTATGACAGCAGGTTTACTTTAAATACAGATCTAGTAAATTAAAGCCGGGACTGTAAAGTGTGGGAACTGATTTCATGCAAAGACTGTGGAGATCTGAATAGAGTACTGTGCACTGCTGTGTATCTGTAGAGGGGAGTTAAATCTAGAAATCACAAGAAAATCTCTCTCAGATCTAAAAGAAACTCAGATCTAAAAGAAACTCTTTCTTGTGGCAGTGGTGGCACTACTTCTATCAGTAGAAGAATCACAATATAATTTTGCTCCAGCACAATTTTGCTGAAGATCTTAATTTTTAGAAGTTTTTATATAAGGCACTGAATTTCTGTGGTGTCTTCCCAAATAACCTTCGGAAAAACAACAAATGCTAAGAACTCTAATGCTCTATTTGTCCGCATGAGAAAACAGTCCAAGGTTGAGAGGAGACAAGGATCTCGTATGGAAACATCGGGCTTTGAATTCTGGCTCTCTTATCTGTAATTAGCAGAGGGTCTAAACTGACCGCCGCGAGGTTCAGGCTCGGGGAGGAGTGAAAACAAAGGAAGCGCAGCTCAACACGGGTTCCGCGGCTTATAAAAGCACTGGGATCCAGTTAAACGTCGCACGCTGTAACCTTTCAGTGTCGAATGAGGCTACCGCAGAGCTTCGCGCCGCGATATCTATTCAAACAGATCTAAGAATACCCCCCAATCCCACCCTGGCTCCCGCCGGACGCCACCCTCCCGCAGCGCCTCCACCGGCCAGCAGGTGGCGCCAGAGCACGCAGCCTGCGGGCAGCGCGGCGCCAGCAGCCCAACCGTTCCCAACCGCCGCCGCCGGGGCCGCGGTCCTCAGGCAGCAACGAGCGTCCGAAGGGAGCTGTGTGGTTTTTCCAGATTACTGTATGCGATACGCTTGTTATTATAGCAAAGCGGACATTACGCAATTAAACAGATAGCGCGGTCTCTCTCTGCTCCATAAAATATCCCCTGAATTTCACTCGCCCGCTGCCACCTCCGCCATGGCAGCAGAGCGTGCATCTATCTCCCTCCTGCGCTGCCCTTGGCTGGAGTTCCCACAGCGGCCAGACCCTGTGCCTGCCAGCTGACTGGGCACTGCGGCCTGAGCTCTGCTGCCCTGCTGCGTGCAATTAACACTAATTAAACAAATAATTAAAAACTACCCCGTGATGTCCTTTGCAGAAGGTCCTAGCTCTGCTTTGTGTTGGGAATCTTGGGTCATTTTAATTAGCCGTTGTCCTGCGGGCTGGTCCGGGTTTCTGAGGGCACAATGTACTGTCACGCTGGGGCTGGGGTGAGGCAGGCACACTGGCAGGGAGAGGCTGCACAGCACCCCGCTTTCCAGAAGCTCCTGTGCAGGCTGGCATGGTCTGCACAAGGAAGCACAGCATGAGGTGAGCAGGAGTCACTGGTACGGCTGCAGCCAGGCGGCGAGATCTGAGCGCTGCTGAAATCTGCTCCCGAGATGACAGACTCGTCATACCAGGAGTTTGACCTCAGGCAAGTGGAATGGTCTGGTCCAGTCCCTGAGCATGCCAGTGGGTGCTTATTGGTAGGGAATTTTCAAAACTGGCCCTTTTTTTCTGGTCACCTTCTTGCAGGCACCCTGAGGCCTGTTTTCAGAGGTTCTCAACCCTTGAATTTCCCAGCACTTCTGGAACTGAGTCAAGAACATTTTCCCCAAAGGTGGAGGCATTCAAAACTAGATTTACTTCTTAAGGTACTTGTTAGCTGTGTTTGAAAGTCATCTTGGACTTTAACAATTTCCCCACTACTACTCTGTCCTAGAATTTCCTGGAAACATTCAACTGCATCACAAAAATGGTGCAGATCAGAAAAGCCACTCCTCCACTACCTCCTCCATGTCATTTCTACCTGGAGGCCGTGCTGTGTGCGAGAGAATGGGTGGGTATCAAGCAAGCACACACCTCCGGACTGCATGGGGAAGAGTGAGTTGTGTAACACTTGTATTTGAAATGGAGAGAGGACATGGCAAGAGCTTCAGGGCAATGGGTGAAGCCCTGGTGAAATGCTACTGTGCTATTTGTTTTTTGCACATGGTTAATTTCCCTCTATGACTAAGATCACAGAATCACAGAATCACAGAATCATCAAGGTTGGAAAAGACCTAAAAGATCATCCAGTCCAACCATCACCAATACTCCCCAGCTAAATCCTATCCCTCAACACAACATCCAAACGTCTCTTGAACACATCCATGTTCGGTGACTCCACCACCTCCTTGGGCAGTGCATTCCAATGCCTGACCACCCTTTCCGAGAAAGATGGAAGGTTTGAGATTCTGTCCATGTACTTACAGACATGACAGAAGAGAGGGCAGTGCATGTGTTTTCTCTGCATGTAATACCTACATCTGTGCTTGCATGCTGTGGCACGTGCTGGCACATCATGAGTTCTCCACCAGCACTTCCTACTAAACCCCTCCAGTCAAAGTACTATCAAATGCTGCTTGCTCGAGGTGCCTGCTGACATTATTTGCTAATGCTGTAAATAAAAACCAGTCTCAAATATCATTTGAACCTGCGTATGGCAGCTTGTAAGCGGGAGTTATTGCTACTCACCCTTTGGGAATGGTACAGCAATGATTTTCCTGCCAATTTGGTGGGGTAAGCCCCAGGATTGACCCTGAGGCACTCAGTTAACAGCATAAAGGCAGATTTGTCCCCACCTCCGCAGCCACAAGCACTATCACATCCTATTATTTGCCTTCCAAAAGAGATCAGTGCTTTTCTGCTGTTTTTGCAAATCACCATGGAAACTGTCAGGAACAGAGCCATGCCAGGGAGATTCAGCAACTGCTGCTGTCAGAGCACTTTGTCTGGTGATCTTGCCTGCTGAGAGGTGAAGCATTTTCCAAGGCTGCTCACCTGTGGGTGACCCCTTCTAGGAGAAGCAGGCGGAGGGACTTCCACGGGGGCTCTTGGCATATCCGCCCTCTGCATAGGAGTGAAATATTTCCTCCCTTTACACAACTCCTTGACAAGTCTGAAAGATCCCAGAGCAGAGATCACAAACATCTGGGAACTGTGTGCCTGGCTCCAGTGTGAGACCAGGAAAAGAGCCAAAAACCTTTCCAGAAATGTAGCCTCCCTCCTGCACTTGCTGTAGAACAGTCTGCCCACTGGTTCAGCAGCAGAGGCTCTTTCAAGTAGGAGTCCTACAGTGGAGAACCACGTTCCTCTCCACACCCCATCCTGACATCTGGCAGCTGTAGGTCTGACTTCAGTGCAAGACTGGGAAGGCAGCCAAACCCTTCCCACAGACTAGCTCCATCTCTTACTAGTGTCTTCTTTGCCCCACTCTCAGCCAGTAAACCAGTTTTGGACAGGCAGGGATCCTCCGTCATGCTCTGTGTAGCATCTCTGGCTTTGGCCACAGAGCTGCCCTGGGTGCCTGTGCCAGAGTTCTCAGATCTGCATCCAAAAGGAAAGTGAGCTGGGACCTACTTTCCTCCCAACAGAAAGTATTGATTTAACAATACTGAAATGGAATTTCCATCCAGTGCTGCCACACAGATGTGGCAAGGACAGGGATACTACGTGGCCTAGCTAACTCTCTCCCATCCAACTGCAACTCTTCTCACATCACCAATGTGGTTCAGACATCACTTCTCATGATCCTGTCTGAATGTGTTGAGAAGCTGTTTGCCATGTTGAAATGGGTGATGAGCTGTGATCAACCATATTAGTAGTGTTCTTTGCAATACAGTGGAGCTCTGCTGTCCAGTGACTGCAGCACACACTACTGACTCTTCAGTGCTCAGCCCTAATGAATGTGTCCTACAGAGATCTGATATTTAAGAATTGGACTGAGACCACTGGTTTGACCACAAAGCCATCTCTGCTGCTGCTTGTCAGAGGGTAGCAGTATTTTATTTCTAATACTTGGCCCAAGTGCAAACCTGTACTCTTTTCCCAACAAGGTTTGAGTTTTCCTCTAGTGTAGCTTTTTGCACTGTGCTTCCAGAACCAGTCTGGCATTTCACAGGAAACCTGGAGAAGCAAAATAGTCATGGACTGCTGCCTACTTTGCCTTTGCTACACTCCTGGGTTGGCAGACCTGCTGCTTCTTCTGGAAGTAGATGTTGAGGGATACATACTCCCTTTTGCAGCGGTAGAACAGTGACCATCATCACATCACTGGGGCTGCAGAAGAAGCAGGTCCAACTTTTCTTATTCTCCCCAGCATCTCATTCCATCTCCATTCCCCCTTCTTTCTATGCCTCCTTCTCATTGGCAGGAGCGATCAGGACTCCCATCCTCCGGGCAGCAGCATTCAGTTTTGTTAAGTGCTGTTGAGAGGGCTCTGATTAGTTGCAGCATCTGGGCTTGATACAGTTTTCTTGTGACATACATAACGTATGGCATCAGTAGCACAGTATTTAATTCTATAGCATGTGGACTCTGAAAAAGATTCAAAGAGCACTGTTGTACGTGTGAACCTAATGGGCTGCGCACCATCCAGTGCCTGCCACAGAAGGTCCACACAAAACAAATATACTTGTAATGACTACTTTTCTCCTCCACAGCCTGAGGACTCCCATGTGCTGTCCCCCTTTCTTCCCCCCTCTACGACAGCAATTTGACACAGACACACAAGCATGCTGACAACAACCTCACATTTACTTAGGTTCCAGCTGTTTAATCTATGATCTAGATAAAACTATGAGAATATAGGCAAAAGAAAACAATTTTTATGAAGATTTAAGTTTGTGTTTTGTAGAAGAGATATGTAAGGGTTTGTTGTTCGGGTTTTTGTTTATTTGGGATTGTTGTTTGATTGTTTGTTCTGTCACAGTCTATACATGATCTAATGAATCTGATACTTGGAAGCTGAAATAGGAGAAATACAGAGATGAAACAAGACATAACCTACTAATGCTGGTAATAATATTGGAGTTCCCCCTGGACTGACTCCCTGAGGATAATGGGAATTCTCATTTGTTTTGTTCTCTGCCAGTCAAGACTGTGCATACAAAAGATAGACTCTTGCTCAAGCGGGAGATCTAGTGCGACTAGAACACATGAGGACCTTTATTTCCCGTGTGTCATGTGTGACGAAATGACCATAATACAATCAAACCCAGCTGATATAGTACCTACTGGAGGGCAATGTCTTCCTGGCATTCTCACTGGGTCCTCCCACAAGCAACTGGATTATGCAGTGCGGTGATCCACAGCTGCCTGTCTCTTATTTTCTGCTGCATGAACTTGTCTTTGCTAATTAGAAGATAAGCAAGGCAGGAGTTTGCAAGTCTGTGTTGCATCTGTCAGCACACTGCAAGCCCACAAGAAACAGAGCATGAGAAGAGCACAAAGGCCATTTTTAACTTCTTTAAGCCTAATAACAAGTTGGTTGGAATTTGAAAAACCTAAGTTCTTGTTGGAGAGAGACAAGTACCTCGAATAGATGTTTCAAGGCAGTATCTTGTTACTGAACAAGTTTTATCCCACACAGGAATGAGACTTCAGTGTGGCTATCACACACAGACTGGGTCTGATTGGAGTTCCTGCCCCTTTGGTGAGTTTTCAGCAGTGCCATGTCTGGAACATTGTTCTCTCTCCTATCTGCAGGATTGCAACAACATTGCTTACTAGGGTTTTTCTGCTCTCATCTACTGACACCTTGTTCTCTTGTATTTTCTTGCCCTTCTGTTTAGGTATCTCAGATAAGGTGCTCTTAACAAAGCAGTCTGTGCTTGTGTTGTGATAACAATAGTCTAACAGTGCCAAGCTAGTTCTCTTCGAACTGCTGGAGAGTTTGTTTTGTCAATACTATACTTGCTGTTTATAGTAAATTTTTGTTTTTTTGCTGAATGACTTGTCTGCAAATTATGAAAACTGACATAGAATGCTGGAGCAGACATATTAAAGATAACTGCCAAGGGAAGTCCCTTGGGAACTGTGCCTTACTACTGGCTGTTCTTATGATGTCCTCCCTTTGAAGTTAAAACAATTTTTCTATCTGCATTATATCATAGAAAGCAGTTACTTTTCTTTTTTTTTATAATTATTCTGTAAAATTATTTAATTGAAGGGTCAGCAGGTATAAAGAGGTATAGCTTTACAGAATATCTGCATTAAAGGAATGAAAACATGTGGTTCTGTGAGCACTGATGTGGTTCTGGGCCTCCAGGGGTTAAAGTAAGGTGTGTGCAGGCAGTTCTTGGGGAGGTACTTTGTATAAAGTTCAGTGGCTGAGGAATGTCCTGGCAGTCAAGCTTCAATGCCTGGGAAAAACACAAGGCCAGATGTTTTAGCTAGTGATACAGTCATGTTGGCTTTGCTGGTGCAAAGGAGAGAATTTGACCAGTAATTTTAAAGGAAGAATAAGAATACTTCATAAAATTCGCAGTAAGGAACATTGTGGTTGCATGCTGTGGCCAAAAGAAATCAGAAACTGTATAGAAAGGATGAAGGGAATAACTCCTTCTCCCATTTTGTCTTTGGCCAGTCTCAGTTCAGAAAAAAACTTTGTGAAGCATGAAGCTACCTTTTGTCCTGCTGAAACACCTGTAGGGAGCCTCAAGACACATTGATTGCAGTTATTTATTACAACTCCTTATTCACTGGGAGTACTAATCAATACAGGTATGCATGAAGCATACAGATTGCAGGCATTGGGAGTCCCTCATGCTTCAAATTGCTGGAGAAATCTACCGTCACAACAGCCATTTCATCTTATATTCCTGCTTGTCCCTGCTCAGCTGGACAAATGGAAGAACTCCTTGCCCGATGCCTGTTTCTGTTCAGCCTTATCCCTGTCTCTCTTGGCTCACTGGCCATCTCTGTGTAGTTCTATCCTGCTCTCTGCCTGAACCAGCTCAGAAATGCATGCTTTGTCTAGTAGCTAGAAAGATACAGGCAGCTGCATTCAGCCAAAACCCTGAGAAACTGGAAACGGATGAGAAATCAAAGCAAGACAATCTTGAGACAACCGCAAGGTCCACAGGGTCTTTGGAAATCTGTCTGTCTATTTGAATAATGAGGCATAGATTTCAGTGTCTGCCTTCAGTCATTTCAGTGTCCAAATCTAGACCTAATGGTTTTAGTTATATTTTGAATCTTTGATCACATAGCCACAAAAGTGTTTTTATTCATTCATGGTAAGAGATTCACCAGCCTTCACTAGATTCACTAGATTCACTAATCTTCTGCTGAGACACCAGAGAAAACATACTACCAGTTGTCTACAGCAAATCTTATAGAATCACAGAATAGCCTGGGTTAAAAAGGACCACAGTGATCATCTAAGTTCAACCCCCCTGCTATGTGCAGGGTTGCCAACCACCAGACCAGGCTGCCAGAGTCACATCCAGCTTGGCTTTGAATGCCTCCAGGGATGGGCATCCACAGCCTCCTTGGGCAACCTGTTTGATTGTGTCACCAATCTCTGTGTGAAAAACTTCTTCCTAATATCTAACCTAAACACTTTAATAAGCGGCAGATTTTGGACCAGGTGATACCTGTAAGCCAGGTAGCTGCAATTTGTTCAGTTATGCCAGTTTGGGGAGGGGAGGCAATGAGCAGTGTATAGCAGAGGGCAGCAACTGGCATTTCCCAGCAGCCAGTTTGCCAGCTTGATGTAACGGGTATATGTATTCACATAAGTGCATGCTATGGGTAAAGCAGCTCACTAAGTGATGTCTCTAACCTTGAAGAGAATATTCTGTGCGCTGCCAGCTCCCAGTAGAAATACTTGTAGCTGCAGGCTGCTGTGTTGGTGGCATCATATGTGAACTGGCCCAAGTATATGGGGAGGATAGCATCCACTGGCCAGAAGAGCTTTCCGGACGCTTATTTGGTTTTCATCTCTTCCAACATGAACGCATGCCCTAGGGATGCCTGCAGCTCGTGGAGAGGCTCCAGCTGGAGACTCGGCCACGCAGCAGAGGAGGACAGTGAGGCGCTGCGGCGGCCTCGGTGCCAGCACACCTCTCGGCCACGCTGCGTGGAGGAGCTTAGAGCAGCAGTGGGAGACGGGACTCGCCTCGCCCACAGAACACTGCTGCGCCTCGGGGCTGCGGCTGGTTTGGGAGCACTGGCTTTGAAAGCAGATGACTACAAGGGGAATCCCAGGTGCCGAAGAGGGCGCTGGCAGCCGCCAGGAGCTCTGTCCTGGGTGGGTTCCAGCAACTTTTGCCGTTGTCTTACGGCACAACAAGATGGCCGTCCAGCCGGGGCAGCCCCGAGGAGACGGCCGCGGGGAGCCCGGGCCGGGATGCCCCCCCGGTACCGGCACGCTCTCAGCACATCATATCTCAGCGGCAGCTCCCGAGGGTAGTGGGAAGGGCGGTCGGTGCCGTCAGGAGCACAGCGCGGCTACGGCTCTCCCCGGGTCCGCCCCGTCCCCCGCGGCAGGCTGCCCGTCCCACCTGCCCCACCGCCGAACCCGAGAAGGGGTTAAAGCCCGTGGAGGGTGATGTCAGTTCCTGCGCTCCTCTGGAGGGCTGGCTCTGATATTTGAGCCGGTCTCTCCCGCTCGAAGGAGAACGGCGAAGTGCTGAATGGGACAGAAGTCGCGTCGGGCACCTGCCTGCACCCGACGGCGGCCCCGCCGCTGCCCTGCGCTCGAGCGAGCCCCGCGCCGGGCAAGGTGAGCTCGGGAAGGAGCAGCCTGGGCCCCGTCGCTGCCGCAGGGCAGCCCTCGGGTGGGGAGAGGGCGGTGGAGGTCCAGTGGGTCTGTCCGTGCGGAGTTGGCGGAGCTGCCCGCTTGCAGTTTGGCGGAGCGGGGTTGCGGTCAGGAACGGCGGCTCTGGAGGGAGATGCAGCCCGAGATCAGCTATACCTGCGTCCTGCAGTCTGCTCGGGCTTTATGGTAAACCCCCGGTGTGCAGGGCGAGATCTGGGCAGCAGAATGCGAGAACCGTGAGCCCTCTTTCTGCCTTGTGACATTTCTGTTCAAGCCACCTTGCGCTCACGGAGAGAGATTTTATTTTTTCTCCTTTGCCAAACGTTTCCTGCTGTACAGCAAGCTCTACCTGCATTTTGTCACCGTGCTTTCTCCGTGCATTCCAAGTCACTCTAGCGAGTAGAAAAAGTCTGTGGCTGAACAGATCCAGTGGCCTCGGGGTTAAAAACGTGGGGGTGAAGTTGGCTGTGAGGTGGAAAAGGGCTGTGTTTTGCCTGCTGCCCATACCGCTGCCTGCTGCCTGCCGACGGCAGCGTCACAGGAGGAAATCTCTCCATTCCGTGTCACCTCTGTTATGTCTCTGACGATTCCTTTTTGTACCAAGGTGATAGCAGACCACGCTTTGGCTCTGGTGTTCAGGCAGATTCTGGTGCTTTTTTTTTTCCAGCAAGTGCTAAGAACTGTGTTCCTTTGCCACTGGGCTCCCCGTGGCAGCCCAAGGCAGCTGCCCAAGCACCTGCATCCTCAATATGGAAATGGTGCTTTGCTTCTCTCATTGTTTGCATGGACTGAACGAGCTGCGAACACTTCACACGTGTATATATTATATATCTGAAAATGTTCATTGTAATCAGTTACCTTGGATTCTCAGAAGGCTTTTCAAGTGAAAATATACAAAGTCTGAAGTGCCACTGGATCCAATGTAGAATTCAGAACTTCTGGGATATTGATTGAATCCAGTCTAAAGGCAGAAATCATTACTCTGTGCTAGACATTTTAGCTTCACCAGAATTAAACCTTGGGCACTCAAAGTAAATCCAATTGCATTTCTTTTGGTTATAGCATTTGGAATAAAACTGTCCCTGACGATCATCAAAACTTTTACATATGGAAGTCAGAACTAGGAGTCTCACATCTGCATTCAGGTTCAGTTGACTTTGTTTCCTGCAAGATTCTAAGATCTGAGAATCTTCCACTGCTTTCACTGTAAGTTGTTTACATTCAACACTCTGAAAATGAAGATGCTCTTCAAGAGGTTCCTGCATTTAAGAATCAACTAAGAATCTCAGCTTTTCTGAACAGTGTGGCTGCTTTCTGCTTCCCACGTTCCCAGAGAAAGTATACTGCACCTGAAAGTATGTTTCCTGACTTCTTCACATGCCAGAGGAAAAAAATGTAGAATCAGTTTTATATAACCATACAAATATTGTTCATAAAACTGTATAAATTCTCTATTTGATTTGAAAATTACCAACATCTGAAGGAAAATCATATAAAAAAACTTAGTGGATCAATATGGTTAAGAATTCTCAAAAAAAAAACAGAACAACAAAACAAAAACTTAATAAAAATCATATGAACTCTCATGTTCAATAGAAAGGATTTCAGGTCAGTCTGCTCGATTAAAGTTGATACTGTAATTCATAAAGCACAGATTGAATGCTTCTGTTCCAGAGACAAGGTGGGGAATAGCAGTGTATTCAGCAGCAACTGAGAATTCACAAGTTTGAAGGAAATTTGTGATTTAGCAGATGAAGATAAGTGTGAGGTGGTAGATGTTGTTCCAGAGTGATATGATGTATTTCTCTGAAAAGGTATGACTTTTACTAGATAGAAGAAGATTTAAAACCAGTCCCTGGTCTTCTGAAATCATTTGATAGGATGACACTTGGGAAAATGACTAGCTAAAGCTGAGAAAATGGGGATTCATAGAAGAATGATAAGATGTGCAAAGACATGATGGAAGAGAATGTGACACTGTGCTGAAGAGGGGATGTTGAAAGGCATTTTATTGGAAGAGTTGAATGGGGTTTAGTAAAGAATGGAGTGAATGCTAATGGCACAAAATAAAATTGTACATTAGCTGCAGTAACAAAATGTGCAGAAAGTCTGGGAGGTCACTGATTAGAAACAGCAGAGGAGGAAAAGGTGTGAATATACCTATTGATCATAGGATAAAAATGTGCCTGCTAAAATTTGAAATAGACTGCAGAACAGAGATCCTTGAGCCTGCAGAAATCTGGTGCAGACCTGTGCTTTATTAATCCATTCCAGGATCTCTGTAATGAGACCCCCCACACTCTTACATCTGGCAGTTGTGAAGGCAAGGCTAACTCCAATTCCTCTGCTCTGATAGTGTTGCCCTGTCTGTGGGTGTTGACCACCAGTGCAATATGGTCATAAAAAGGCAAATGTGGTCAGGTCTGATATTCTCTAGGTGAATTATTGTCTTCACAGGAGGCTTTGGTGACACACTGCCTTCCAGCTGCAGTTGTGGTCCCTTGTGCCTGAAGGGGAGTGAGAAAGACAAAAGCCGCTTCTTATATTACGTGCACTGAAGTTGGAACAGGTGCAGAAGGAGAGTGTAAGTTTTTTAGAAGACTGGAAGAGCTCCTTATCTCTGGCCTGGCAAAATGAATTTTCTAAGGAGAAGTTTTTGCTATCTATGAATGTACCAAGGGGCAAATATGGGGGGGGGGGGGGGGGGGGGGGGGGGGGGGGGGGGAGGAAACGAGTTAGGCTGAAGGACAATATTTTGCAAGAATGAACAGATACAAGCTAGTTATGATTACATTTATGCTGGTAATTACAAGGTGACTCTTTAGAGGGGTGAGGTTTTAGAACAACGGGAATAGAGGGAGAAAAACTGTGCAGTTCTACGGAATGGCTACGTTTATTTACAAAAGGGATTATGTGATGCCATTGTCCACAGTGAGAGGGAATGAATCTTACAGACTTGTGACACTTTTCCCAGTCTCAGACTTAGATCTGGATATTTTAGTTCAGCCAGCAGTTTTGGTCTAGCTGAGGAAGTTATTTTTGCTCTGACATAAACTGTGCAGTAAATCAGGTTCATTGACTATCAGTGGACTTCAACTCTATGAATGAAGACTAAAATATCTTCGTGCCTGTATGGAAGAATTAATTTGAGAACTGAAGTATTTAATCCAGAACAGAGGCGCCAGTAAAAAGAATTAGTGTTGTAGGATCCTTCCACAGCTAGTGCATTTCTTTTGGCTTGAGAATGGCTGACACCTCTAATTGAGATTGAAATCCTACACTCTTGTGAAGTGTGTGAAAGCCTAGTTAAATGCCTGGCGAGGAACTAGGGCTAGAGATTCTAGTGATTTGCTGGGCTGGACTGTGCAAAAGGCAGGTCTGTATTTCTCTGAGTTGTACAGGTTCTTGTTGAAGAATGCTCGTTTTCTTTCCTAGAATTTTTGTTTATTTGTTCCTCTCCCCCTCTTCCACCTCCTCATTGCCTGGAAAACTTCCTATTACTGAACAAAGCTACCTTATACAAAAGAACTAACAGCTAATATTTGTAACTAAAGGGGATAAAATGTGTCTTCCTTTATTCAAATGCTTGCTGTTCTGAGTTAAGTGGCCTGCTGTGTTACCTGTACTTGCACTATTACATATACTTGGGGTAACTTCAAGCTCTCCTACCTGCAAAATATAAGCCAGCTGTGCTGGAGAGTAGATACGACCAGAGGGACACCTTAAGCATTCTCAGCCTACAAAGTCAGATGTACAAGCAGTAAGGCTGAGTGACTTCACTGCTCTTTCCCAAGTCTTGGCCTGTTGCTTTGGCCCTGGTTCAGGGAAGCTCTGAGTTCGCCTGTGAGCAGGTGAGAAATCCCTTTAAGTTTGAGATTCATTGTTTTAATGAAGCTGATGAACTAAGAACTGTTTTGGCTTTGCAAGTGTTTGTTCTTGTAGTGTTGCACAGCTTGTTGTTGGGTTGTACACATTCATTTGGTATTATAATGTCTGTGAATGCTCAGCCACTTCTCATTTTGATTAAAGACACTCTCGTTGTGCACGTCTTACATAATCTGTGCCCATTTTAAAACAGAATAAAACTTCTGAACAGTTACCGAGTAAGAAAATTAAACAACCACAGCTTTTTCTACTTTGTGGAGTTACTACTTTTGATGTCTTCAACATCTTCAGTTTTGTCTTCAGACATAGGTTGTTCCTAGCTGGGATTTATCTCTTTGTTTTAATGAAATGCTTGTTTAGATAATCTTCCACTGTCTGTCATTCTCATATGATGTCTGATGGCTGCGGAGATTGGTTAAAGTGACATGTTTAAGCTGCAGTAAAAATGATGTTCAGAGCACAGAGACTGTGTTTTCTGTCTCTCACTGCCTGTGTTCTGTTACAGTAATGTAAAACAAATGTGGAAACAAAATGCTCTGCATGTGAAGACACCCATGTGATGCTTGTAGTCACTAAAGCCTGCTCTGTGGCACGGGAACAGATATAGTAAAGGTGGAGCTTTTGGCATGCTCTAAACCTTAACTTAAATTGTTCAAAATGTTCAAGATAATGGACTTCTTGTCATTGCCTTTCCTCAGACTGGGAAGGATGAAACACAGAAATAAACAGGTCAGCAAAAGAATTGACAATAGTAGAGCATTCAAGACTGTTGACTCCTTGTGCCATGTCATTTCCAGCAGTGATGATGGAGACAGGCTGTTTCTGGACAAGGAACTTTGGGTAAATTGACTACAAGCTGCTTGTTTGTCTGTGCTGAAGAGATGGACCATCTGTCACAGCAGCATGTGTGAGTGGGAATACGTGGTCCCTCTTGCTGCTGTTGACATGGAGGAAATGAGGGATTGAATAGTGCTGCAGCAGGGGGGAGGGAAGGAAAAGGAGCTCCGTGTCCCAAAGCTGCACCGATGCTTTTCTATCTGCATCTTGGAAATCCATGTCACATTCTTTCTCCTTCCTTTCCCCATGAACCTCATGATCCTGCTGCTGCATCTGTAGTAGCACCTTTGCATTCTTTATCCACGTGTCAACTCTGCTGCTACCATAAAAGTGAATTTACTCCTATCCAGAGATTTTTGCCTCCCCACTTTGGGGGAAGTGGGAAATGTTAGCTTTTTTCCTGCAAGCTTGTATATGCAGCTGCTCAGGTAACCTGAAGTAGGTTTTGGTTTAAAAAGCTGCAATTTCTTCTCTTGGTAGCCTGTACGCAGAGCAGCAAACAGGCTTTCAGTGCATGGATTCTTTGTGAGTGCTTCTTTGTATCTTTTTCATAAGCAGTCTTTTCCAGCAGTTTGCATTTCCATTCTTCTGTGAGCTTCGTTGTAGTTAGCAAGTGTTAATAAGGACCTGTAGTGCTTTTTGCTTCCTAGGTCTTTTTGTTGAATAGGGTCTTCTGATATATTTCAGAGTCTGACTGAAAGCATGGAATACATCAGGTTTCTAATGCGAGTTCACTTTTTGCATATTAATAGTTTTCAGATTTTTCTGCTGCCAAAATAAATAAATAAACAAAAGTTCTAGAAATGTATTTATTGAAAAATAATATGAAAGGGCTGTAAACATAGGAAAAAACAAATTCCTAGTTTGTGGCCGTGGTTAACTCTAAAAGATTTGCCCTCGCTCCACTCAGTAGGTTCTTTCCATCTCTTAGTTCTGGAATTCAGCATTAAATGTGTACCTGGAGAGTAAAACAGGAACATGATGTGTGTAGAAGAATAATCTTAGTTGAATGTATTTGAGTAACTGTATCTAGTGCTTCCAACATTCAAGGCTTTCTCTTCTACTCCCTAGCAGTGCCCAATAGCATTAAAGGCATGGTTGTATTTTTAACCTGAGTTTGTGTTTGAATGAGAAAATGTACAAGTTTTCAGGGTTTCATGTTGTGTAACTTTGTTTCTTCTGATTTTTTGTTTATCCCTGTCTGTAGGCAGATCCTATTGCAACAACCTCAAATATACCAAAATGGTGGAAAGGAGCCCTGCACAGACTTGGGGCCGTTCAAGACTAGAAAAGTTTATTTTATGATAGGACAAAACCTGGATGCCAGCTGGCTGGCAAGGAGATCATAGATCTTACAAAGCACAGAGAATCTCTAACTCCTCCTTAGACCTTGTGTCCAGCTCTGCTGTCAGTGCTGAGCAGCATGTGCATTGCCTTACATTTTCCAGAGAGGACTTGAAAAGCCATCCTGAGACTTCGAGCTGATAGCACAGCTCACTGTTTTTTTCAGACGGGAAGAGGAATTCTTGAGGTTAACTAAGAATTGGATGCAATTTGTAGACAGCATTACTTCATATGTCACATTCTCTTAACAGTCTACACGATGTAAGACACTAGTGTCTCAAATTGGTAATGAGTGAGTTATATTTTAAAAGTTTTATTGACTTGAGAGTTTGTAACCATACTGGTACAAAGAAGGTGGGAATGAAAAGTTTGCCATTTTAAAATGTTGGGTTTTTTCCCTTCTTTTCTCTAGGATTTTTAGAGCACTACAGAAGGTATCCCAGGTGGACAAATAACTTCACAATGGCTGAACTCACAGAGAAGAATGGCAGCTGTATGGACTGGCAAAAGCGATGCCTTGCATTGGAGTCCCAGCTCTTCAAATTCCGCTTGCAGGCAAGCAAGATCCGAGAGCTGTTAGCTGAGAAGGTGAGACAGTGGCAACTTCTGCTTCATTCTGAATTATAGAAGAAAAGCAAAGGTTGTCTAAATACTGAACCATCAAGCAAAGTCCTACTTGCAGTAGGGATCTCTTTCTAATTTACACTTAGTCATTTCACTTTTCTTATATCTTGAGGTACAGGGATGTTGCCATAGTGGTATAAAATGGTGTTAGTGAAAATAAGTACTTGGACTTGTTTGCTGGAAAATCATGGATATTCTGGAAAACACCATAGTAGCAAGATTCTGGACCTCTAATGTGTGAGTCAGCTACAGAGCAAAGGTGGATTCTTCTAATTATAGTAGTGGGTTTGGCAATAGAAAACCTTATGAGAAATTCTACTGTAAGACTGGACAGTGGTACATGTGTTGCCATAATGTTAGAATAATATTGCATAACCAGTCAAAACATTCTGGAGATGCTGAAGATCAGAACTGAGATGCTCTTCAAGATCAGAATGTTAGAAACTTGCCAAGTATCTCATTTTGAGGCAACTCCTACCAAACTCTTTGAAGTGCTTTACATGCACTTGCCTGCAATCTTAGGGGAGAGGACTAGCAAAGATTAGAGATTTTGATATAGGTATTTTTGGTTGGGGTTTTTGTTTGTTTTATTTGTCTGTTTGTTTCCACCATGTGTATATTTGCTTTTTCTCAAAATAGTTTATGTTTCAATTTGAATTCAAGCTTTTTGGTTAAGCTCTAATTTGCACCTTATCCAAGTTTGTTATTCACTGTGGAGTTCCTTGTTTCGAAATGTGACTTACAATATTTCAGTCCAGTTAAAGATTATTCAGCCATTCCATCTGTTGTTAAAGTGAGTACAATTTCTTTCAGTCACGCTTTGCTAATAAAGTTGAAATCTTTGTGACTGAATGCAGTTTACTCTGAATGCTTTTAAGCTATACCTGATGACAGCTGTGTTCTAACTCACTTTTTCTCCATTTTGGGTTATGTAACTTGTGTGTTTAAGCCTGCTTGGTTTGTTTTTGATTAGTTTTTTATGTTTTTAAATGACAATTACTTATGAGGGGAGTGATTTTTATTGTTGCTTTCAGTCTAATTACATTTCCACTAATGCTTTATACTTCTTGTGAGACAGCGATTCCACTTCTCATGTTGTTTTAAGAAATGGTGCAATTCTAGCACCCTGTTCATCTTTTGAAGGTAGATTTGGAGGTGGATCTTAGATATTATTTACCTTTGAGAACATAAAAGTAGTCATAAAGTTGATTTAGACAACAGAGTGTAAGAATCGTGTATGGGTGTGGTGCAGGTCTGGTAATGACAACTGTAACGTGCAGCACTCCACAGACTCCATAATGCTGGAAAAGCAGCCATGTGCTTTGTTAACTCTTAACTATCCTCCAGAGCACAGAGAAACCCATCTAGCAATATTCTGGAGAGCAAATTTGCCAGGCACCTTGCAGACTGTCTGTTTAAGGATGTCTGTGAGCCACAGCAGAAAACAAAATTGTAATCAGCTATGTGGGGCTGCTCAAGGAAGGGGCCCTATGACAATTAATCCATCCATTTGGTCAAAAGCTACATTCTCTCTGTTAAAATTAGGATCTGCTCGGTTCAGTGACCAGGTTACTCTGTAACTACCTGTACAGCACCCTGGTAGGCTCTTTGACTTGGAGGGTCAAAGAGCTAGCAGGCTTGCAATTCCCTACTCTGGATGTCATACAGGAAGGGGAGAGCACCAGGGAATGTAGGTCAGCTCGTGTCCTCTCCTGACACAGTTGGACTCAAGAACCTAGAGCAGGTGCTCAAGCATGTGATGCTCCCACTGAACACGGTTGTTGGCAAGTCTCAGGTTCCCAACTGTTCTGCAACTACTTCCTCAGAGATTTCTTTCTCTTCCCTACAGGCCCCATAGTATGTCAAGGTTCCTGTACACACTGCATCCTTCTACTCAGACAGGCAGTGATGCAGAACAGAAAAATATGCATGTATTATGCCTTATAATGCCAATTCCAGAGATTTTTATCATATTCTACAGCAACTGTGATTCTGTTTATAATTGGGTCCATCTATGAGAATGAAGAAATACAGACATTTTTGAAATTGTACTGCATTTCTTATGAGTTTTGAGGGAAGGTAGAGAATCTGGAGAAATGGACATCATTTGAAAATGTGATGCCAACCCGTGGTGCCCCTGAGGACCCCTAATATGGTTTGTAGCAATGGGATTATTTTTTTTTTCCTTGAAATCAAACACGGCTTTGTGAGGGAAAGCTACTGATTGAAGGCTTGGAAACCTGATTCCCAACTTTAAATCATTCTTTAACTAATTTTTGGACTTAAAGGCATATTTTACTATTTTAACTCAAAAAAATAAATTAAATTTTAAAAATCACTTGTAGTACAATGCATGCTAACATTTTAAATCCTTCAGATTCTTAAAATCCTCTTAGACAAAATAATCTAGATCACTGTTCAGAACAAGAAGAATTTAAAACCCAGCAGTTTAACTGCCAGCACCGCAGTTCACATGGCGTGAGCTGCCACGTCAGTAACCTGGGCTCAGCTTTCCAGCAGCACTGCTTAGGTTGGCTCATTCCTGGCTGCAGGTCAGTGTGCCAAGGTGCCTCAGCACAGTGCCCCAGGCAGCACTCTGCTGTCCTCCTCCTGCACTCCCCTAGCATGCAATAGCCCTGGATGCCAACTTGGTGCAGCCATCAGCAGGGGCCTGGTGTCTCTGGAATCACCCAGCTATTTCCATTCTGGCTCCTCTGCTGGTGAGTGACACTGCAAGCTGTTGTCTTGGAAGCACAATGACCTGGTTACAGGTGAGCTCTTGAAGAGAACAAGAGGAAATTGAGGCTGAAACATGCATGAACTTTTTTCTACTTAGTTTTATTTTGCATGCTCTGACCAGTCAGGAGAGGGAAAGCTTATCTGAATGGCAAACAGAAGGATCTTTTGCAGCTTTCAGCAGGGCCATCTGGCTAGCTCTTACCACTTTCTGTACTAATTCAATAAAAATGAACACTTAAAAAAGCCTCTTTTGTCTCATGCAACGAGGGCTGTATAACTGGGCCTGTTTCTCTCTTCATACAAGCTAATGTTTGGGAGAAGAGTTACTTGGATTTGGTTTGCCACTAATTTTTTTGTATGTGAACTGGGTCAAGTTATTTAGTAGCATTTATCAAATTATAAAGCATTTTGAATGAAAGGACCCATGTAAATACCACGTATTACTATTACTTCACTGAGGAATTTGAAAGAGCCTTACAAGCATGGATGTATTAAAATTTAATGCTCTCCAGTGAGATAGTTGACACCAGGGATGGGTGAAGTAACCATTTTGTGTCTACAAGAAATGCAGCGGTTACCTAACAGTTCATAGTAGGGCAACACAACAACGTAGTAGAGGAAGTTAAGAAAACTGCAAGTTCATTTAAGGTTACAGAGGGGATTAGGGTGACAGGGTGTAATTGATTTGCCTGGAACTTAGCCAGATCATCTTGATTGCACAAGAAGTTTCATAACCCTTTAGTGATCAGGAATGGTCCCAACATATTTAATTCTTTTTGTCCTGGCTCTTGATCAGGGTAACTACTAATAAAAAACGAACTGTCTTGAGGGTGAGACAAAGTTTTTTCTTTCAGCCAGAACAATGCTGCCTTTTTAAAATAACTTGAGTCTTTCATGGAGATCTCCCATTGTGAAGAATCCAGTTGTTCATCTAAGAGAATAGCCTTTGTGAAAAGGTCTACAGATTCATCTAAACTGTGCTGAGAATGTAGTTCCCATCAGTTCATGAGAAAACTAGTAGAAACTGACTTAGAAGCTACTGTTAGAAACAGCCTTCCCTTTCTGAAGTGCATTATGTTTCCAGTTTGCACATGTCTTTTGCTAGCACATTTGCTATTACCTGTCTGATGATTGCTATTCCAAGATTGACAGAAAAATGCCTTTGGAGACCACTGCTCCTAATGGACAAAGGCTTGTGCCCAGACAACTGCTGTAATGTTAATTGCCTAGACCTCTACCAAGTCTCTACCAAGTTTCTCTAATACTCTGTCTTTGCTATGACTTTGGCTGTCTGGGTAATCTTTTGTAGCATCTCTCTTCTCCTCTTCCAAGGAAGTGTCCTCAATGATTTGGAGATTATCAATGACTTGGGGATTAAGCTCCATTAACTGTGCTGTCCTTGACTGCTATACCAAAAAAAAATAATATATTAGATAGACATCATGCTACATGTGCCACTTTCTAACTTCTATAGTGTGCATTTTCTGTCGTGGCTTCTTTCAGTTATGTGATCACTGATGTGTCTATATGCATATAATTCTGATAAGTTTTTCAGTAGGTATCAATATGCTCTTTTAATCAACATATGAAGAGGAGTCTTGTTGCCATCTAAAGGATGGGAAATGAAAACACAGGAATACTGACATCTGCCTTCAGGGTAATCAACTCAAGATGAATGAAGTTCCCTTTCCAAAAGCATTGATCTTGTTCTAATAGTGTCCAACTTGACTTCTATCCAGAGTCATAAAAAGTATCAAAGAGAAGTTCAGTTTCCCTTGTAGTCAAGTTTCCTTCTTGAGGCATGATTTTTTCAATTTTCTGAAGCTATTTCTTTCTCATTCTTTCGTGAGTAAAACACTAGTAAATGCTGAAAATTCAGTGTAGCTCAATGGCTGAAACTTAGTGACATCGATATTGCTGGACTAAAATCTGACACCCATCAAATAAGGGAGAGGATGGAAGATGACCTTGCAAACATCAAACGAAATCCTACTGCTATTTAAAAATAAACACATGAAAACAGAGGTGTGGGGGAGAAAGTTCTATTGTTGTTAGAAGAACACTAAGTGCATCTGTATTTCACAAGTAATGAAGCTATTTGTTTACCTCTAGGATCATGTTTCAGTAGAAGCAATGCTCGGATTAAGTCCTATTAATTTGCAAAGTTCTTTCAAATGAAAACTAAGAACTTTCATAGTCTTACCAGATACAAGTCTAGGATGCTTCTGAAGCTAAACCAAAATGTTCACTGGTTAGAAAGGGACATAATAGAGAACCTGCTGTGAGACTTCCAAGGTGCGATTATTTTCTTCACCATCATAAATTTGAGATGAAATGAAAACAGGAGAAAACTGTGAACTGTAGACAGGCTTCTTGCAGGAACAGCCTATGGGACGTAAATTGTAGAGATGAGGTCAAGAATTTGGGACTATTATCTTGACCCGTGTAAAGAATGATGAAGCTCACTAACGAGGAAACAGCTCCAGTAAATTCAGAATGGGGCAGATGACTGGAAAAGGTTGAAGGCTTTTTTCCACAGTCAGAGTTGACCAATTAACCCAAGAGATGCCAAAAATCTGTGACCTACCTAAGGAATGGGAGGTTTAAATTCTAACAAATGAATCCCCAGATGATGATTATTTCTTTTTTCCTCTCTTCCTTACTTCTTTTCTGGCTCTGAAGATGCAAGAGTTGGAACAGAGAGTGATAGAAGCAGAGCAAAGAGCTGAGGATGCAGAGAAACAGGTAAGATGTTCTCTCATGTTGCTCTGGTGCAAGCTAAGTAGGAACTTGCTCTAAACTCCCTCCAGTTTAACATACAGACAGCACCTCGTAGCACTGTGCTACACTAGAGAACACTGATTTGCCATGCTAAATGGATATTCAGGTCATATTTCCTGGTCTTTGAGTCTGAACTATGAACAGCTTCCTAAATGTGTCCACTTTAAGTGAAAACCAGTTCTTTATATATGTCACTCTACTTTACAGCCTTTACCTCCTCACTTATGACAGGCACACTTATTTTAGGAAAAGCTAAGGGATGTAGCACCTCAGGATTAAACTGCAAAGATAAAGCTGTCTAGTAGTTCCTCAGAAAACAGATATATCAACAGTACTGATAGAGAAATGTCTAGAAATAGAAAAGTTCTGCAGAAGAACCATAGCATCTCTGCAAAACCAATCAGCTGTTTTAGTCTTTCTTCTCATCAGTAATTGCACTGAATGAGACAGAGAAAAGCAGTAAGAGCAAGATATGATGCATTGTACTATAGCCATTGCAAAATTAGGTGTGTTTTCTAAGCTAGTACTTCTATGTTTCTTGAATAATGGCTAAGGAGACAGAAAAGCTTCAGCCTGTAGACAAAGAATAATATAACTTTAGGAAGCATACTGTTATACAGTCTGTACTGTGTAAAACACAATTTGTATTGTAACACAAGCTAGGAAGGGCCAGATAGTTGGGCTCCTGCAACAGCTAAAGGGATGCTTTGAAGTGAACCAGCTCCCTCCAGCTGGTCAAAAACTGCAGAACTGAGCATAGACTCAGAGATTAAAGCATAGAACTAAGAACTGTCCAAGATGGTTGGGAATGGCTGTTAAGCATTTTGGCAGTGAAGGACTGAACAGACTGATATAAGCACTGGGAAACACCACCTCAAAATTAGGAACTTCCATTTGTAAAATATATTTTGCAAACCTCCATCAGTTTTGTATTAATGGTGAGATTTCTTTATTCTGACCAACTTAAATTTAGGAAGGATACTAATTGCAAGCTGTTGGCCTCTATGCTAGATCAGCAATTGTCAACCAAGAAAAATAATTGTTCATGAGAGTAATATCAGTAAGTTCACACAAAAACAGAGAACAAAGGTAATGTTGACTGTTACTGCACCAGGAATAGTGTCCATGATACAGGAAGATGCAATCACACCAAGAAGATGATGTATGGAAAGTCAAATCCAGGTCAGAGAATGAGCAAAACAGTACTTGACTGGGAAGGAGTAGAAGGTTCTGCAGTTTTAGATAGGGTAGGGCCCAAAGACCAGCAACCTTCAAAGCTATACAGTCTGCCTTTCTAGCACCTTTGGCCCTACATAGAGAAATGTTGCTAGAGACATTCCTTTTTGCTGCCTAGCAGCCAGAAGATACAACAGAATAAGGAGTAGGGCCATTCCTTTCAGCTAACAAATCTATTTCTAATGAATGAGAAGCAGCTTACAAATGAGAGGGCTCTGCATCGAGTGTAAAATCCCTTGTTTTCTTTCACTCCAGGATTCTGAGGGATTGGATTTGTTAATTCAATGGGCTCCCTGAAACTGCCAACCTCAATTAAAGAAATCACATACTTGCAGTCACCACTCTGTGCCTTTAGCGCAGAGTCAACATTTGGGCATCATACAGAAAGAAGGAACCATCTTTTTTTTTTACTATAATCACCCTAAACTCGAATGAAAACACATCTGACTCAGGAGGCTTAGCTTTCTTGCTCAGATATTGAGTGCCTACCTTTCTTAGAACGAGGAAGAGGCACTGTGCTTCTCTGCTTAACATAGAGACACAGAAGAACAAAACGCAGCTGCCAGTACAAGGTGCAGTCTGTTCAACAGAGCATGAGTAACTCACTTGCACAGGCCCTGTGAAGTGCCCATCTTCTGCCTTCCTGGTTCCAAACTCAGGGCAAATTAACAGTACTTGGAACTGGTTATTTTGCAGATTCAGTCTGTCTGGGATGCACTGGAGTCAGACATCTTCTTGTTGTTAAATACTGCATTTATCATTTGAATTAATCTGGCAGAAATCCGCTTTAAAAATGGAAGACTTATAATCCACTGCATTATGATGAAGTAGCGATAAAAAAAAGACTGGGACATGGAGAGATATTGATTTTGAAAAAAGTGAAGTTTATAGAATCTAAATTAAAAATTTAGAAGGCTCCAGCAGCAGCTAGATTTTAAAGCATTGAAACCTGTCAGTAGTGAGGGAGCACTACATTGTTTATCTCAGCAGGAGAATCACCAAGTGTTGGTACTCACAGGAACTCAAGGATAGGCAGATCTATAAAAATACACTAACCAGATTGCCAAAGTTACCAAAACAGTATCTTAAGCTGGAGATCATAGAGAGTTGTTCTGGTGTATACTTTGATGCTGAATGGGGTTAAAGAGCAGGCCATATTGCAAAGAAGGAAAATGTGGTATACCTTGCTTAAATATTTGTACAGACTGTAGTGCCTGCACGATCTCTCTGATCGATAACATGTATGTATGTAACAATTCACAGTGTGTTTGTCTTCATTTTTCAGTTTGCATCTGTTACACCTTCTGCAATGCAAACAAATGGACAATATCCCTATCGTAAACAGTATTTAAGGTTTTTTCATTCTATTCTAACTACAAAAATATGAAATAATAAGTACTCTGAGTAAGGCTCTAACCACTAAACAAGCAGCTCCTTCATTTGCCATTTGCTTTTTTTTTTTTTTTTTTTTTTTTTTTTTTGTGTTCTCCCTCTGATTGCCCTTACAGGTCAGAGTTATGGGAGAGGAGATAAAACTAGCCAACATGAAGACTAATGAATCAAACAGCACTCTATACAGGAAATACCAAGAGCTGTTGGGTACAGTGCAAAGAAAGGAAGATGTGATTAGCAGACTGGAGACACAGTTAGCAAAACAGGTAAAGGCATCTTCTGCATGCAGATCTGTGGACTTCGTGAGCTGGAGGGACTTTGTAACACATGGTTCAAAGGTACAGTTTGTCTCTATTACACATTAGCCTTTTGCAGAGGATCTGAAGGTAACTCAAATGATGTCTTCCTCAGTGAGATTTTTCTCCTTCCTTTCTCTCTTCAGACAAAAACCTTCATTCAGCCTCAGTAGCACTTGTCTCTTCATTACAAAAGATGAATAGATATCATTCAAGGACTTACACTACTGTTGAATCAGTGGTGAGACCCTAAATTGTAATGCTCATATCTAGTTATGGTATTTGTCTGGCTTCTTATCATATAGATTGCTCTACAAATTCATTGTAGGGCCCATCTCTGACTCAGTGTGGGCTGCATCTTGGGAAGGGACTTATCCTAGTCTTCAGGGATTCTTTGACATAGTTCTTATCTTGTCAGATGCCTTTAATATAAAAGACAACCTCTTAGCCTTTTCCATTCTCATTTGGTGGATGACAGGAGCTACACTGACAGCAGAAATTTCAGCTCTTGTAAAGGCCTTGGCCCTGTAGTCTGCTTTACAATATGAGGAATGAGATAATCTTATATAACTAAGTAAATTACTTTCTGTTTAATGGAAACACCTTATCAAAATTTTTACTTGAATATATTTTGGTGTTTGAGTTGCACTTTCAATTCCACTAATTGATAAATAGCTCAAAATCAATGTAGATTGGTAAACTGTTAGTACTTACTGAGATCAAGTATAGTGTGTGGAGGTCAGGCACCAGGTCTCTGGTTTCAGGTCACGTCCCTGGCCCATCTTACTCAGACACAACGTAGATGAAGTTTTTCTTCTGGAAGAAAAACAAGACATTCAGAAGGAGCTACAATAGTGATCAAGGTCTAGAAACAGTCATTGCAATCCATAAATACAGGGTGTGATTTGATTAAAATAAACAAACACAAGTTGGAAAAGCATTTCTGTTAGTAGAAATCTTTTTATTCCAGCAAAAAGAGGACGATTTCAGACAAGTAACACTCTCCCTGGGTCACTGCTTTAATTTCAAAGTGGAATGAGATAGTGGGAGTTCTGGAAGTTCATTTGGTGCTGTAATGTTGCCATTCTATTTGCTTTCACCAGGTTGGGGGAAACTGTAGAGTTTACAGTATTAATAAAAAGACACTGAGGTCATGTCTGCACCGCACAATAGCATAGGACATAATGAATCCCTAACTGCTCCTGGATATTTAGGCACAATAACTGCATCTGTGGGTGCTGTGCCTGAGCTTGGAGACAGGGCTTACTAAGCTCTGTCACAATGCTGTCATAATGTTGCTAGTCTGGTTTAGGACCCTAAATGAAATACCGGTTCTGTACTTCACTGTGTAGTATAGCAATATTCTGAATCACTTGTCACTTGCTTCCTGAATTACTAGGGATTAAAAAGCATAACTATATGATGTTTATTCAAAGGACTATAGTAAATCCACTATATTTGTTTGATCATTTCAGATCAACAGTCATGTATAATATTATGACTCCAGCAAAGACTGGCACCTGATAATTAGGAACACACACAGCTATGTTCAGAGAGAAAAAAAAAAAACAACAAATAAATCCTCCTCTTGAAGCATGTGATTAGATTACTTTTATTTCATTGTGCTCTACTACAAATTTTATTGCTGCCCATAGTGTTGCCAAGGTCTGTTTTAAGGTAAGGAAGCACATTTGAATAAAAGCTTTTAAATAAATGTGCAGCTACGGTGACTAAAAACATGTAGTGATTAAGAGTGATTCTAAGATGATGGAAACTTAATGAACTCCACATAAATACAGTAGTTCCAGTAACTGAACTTATGTTCTTCAGGTATTTTTAACCAAAAAAGAAGAAAAAAGACATTAACTTATTTTCACAATTATTTATATTTGTACACATCAGCAAATAAAAGAAAAGCAGACAACATCAACTGCTACCAGTAACTATTACTTTTTGTCCATTTAAGGAAAGAAATTAAAGGCTGAATATGTCATGCAGATTATATTCCCCCTACCTCTAGTAGGCCTCCAGTACTAATTTCTCCTTGTAGTCATTTAGATCACAATGTAGGTAGGAGGACTTTCTGTGACAGTGCTCCTGATAAACCCATAGGGGAGATAAACAGAAGGCTTCAGGTGACAATAGTACCTATCTAGTGCCTTGCAGAAGAAATTCTCAGAAAAGGAGAAAAATGCAGCTGAGAAAACACAGCTGCAAAAATAGCATAGCAATGTTGCTCATTCAGCTACTTGAGAGAAAAATGTTCATTGTACAAGTCAACAGTATTCCCATAACACTTCTTTGTAGAATAGAAACTGCTTTTATCAATACGTAAACATACAACTACTTCTACCAACAAAAAAACATCCTGGCAGATCTCACTGTTTCAAGATCAGATTCTTAAGCTTTTTAGATCTGTTTACTCATTTTACCTACTTTCTCAAAGAGAACATTGCACATTACTAATAATTTGTTTGTGTTAGTTTCCACCTCGTGTCTTTAATATCTATACTCTACACAAGTACTTGCAGCAAATGAATTGCTTTTGCTTGTGAGAATTACACTGTTTTATGAATCACGTACTGGCATTGCTTAATTCTTTATTAACCACAGCCAGCAGGGTGTATTTTGCAGGGTGGGGTGGTGAGAGAAAGGACACTACAGATGCTCAACAGTGCAAAACCACCTAAAATGGGAAAACTTGGAGACTACTTAAAACTGTGGGAGAGAGACAATCATTACATAAGCTAGGCTTGCTATTCCACAACAGGCTCTTAAAACAACCCTATGAATTTGACTCCAGGGACTACATAAGGTGACTTAAAGAACTTGATTTTTCAGTGGTCAGCTGGATAGTAATGTCCAAACAAAGGTTTTAAGTTTTACATTTATAATAGGATTGTCAGTGAACAACTCATGCAGTAACCCACTGAGAATATTGTTAGTTGTACCATCCTAATGCATAGAATCCTTTTTTTGGCACAGAAACAGCTGAGGACTGAGGAAGCCAAAATCATTCAAGAGAAAGCTGCCAAGATTAAAGAGTGGGTAACATTTAAGCTAAAAGA
Organism: Perdix hodgsoniae; assembly: GCA_035772895.1. Lineage (NCBI taxonomy): Eukaryota > Metazoa > Chordata > Aves > Galliformes > Phasianidae > Perdix > Perdix hodgsoniae. Next base: position 21,844,323 of record JAPSGF010000001.1, on the reverse strand, counting down.
GGTGAGTCTGCAGACTGCTACCAAGTTTCAAGGCCTATGGGTAGATGCAGTGGCTGCATTGCCTGTATCCTCTTCTATAGGAACAATGGTCTGAAGACAGTCAGTCTGCCAGAGAGTCTTTCAGCCTTTTTTCCCCCCCAGTGCACACATTCAACTACAGGACTAGAGTCACCCCTCAGGGTTATTTTACTGATTTAGACAAACTATGAATGACTGCTAAGTCAGTAGTGCCCAAACACAGGCTCTGAAGAACGTTGTTACATTGACTAAACACAAATGGTTTTTCCACAGTTTTCCTCTACCCCTCCTCTTTTCCAAGGTTGCAGTTTCTGTGTTTCTTCACTACAAAGCAGTCGTAACACAAACATTATCCTTTGTTCTTCCACAGTTTGCCATCCATGACACACTACACCCCTGTTGTCCTACCTAACATTCTTTCCTACCTATGCTCTCATGTTTAAACATCCTGTGGACATACACCTTCATTTGGGTGCAATTCAATACTCTTCAGAGTAACGAAAAGGTAGCAGTGGGTCATCACTCAGGTTTAAATATGCCTTAGTTGAGCCTATCCAGCCTTTCTTTTTCATTCTAATGGAAAGCCATGCATTTCAGAACTTATACGAGAAAGAAATAAAAAAATGCTTGTTGGAGCTGAAAATAGTAGTCTTTGTGGACACTAGTTATGCTGAGATGTGATTCCATAAACTCATTAGATTACCTCTGTAGTTGTGGGCTTGAAAATTTGGCTACTTCTTTAATTCTCCTAATAAGAGGTAACTTAAGGAGCACCTACATCACTGACTGATGCAACCTAAGGGAAACACAGAGTGTTCCCCTTCTGTGTAGAAGAACACAAGCGCATACACACTATGCATTAATTTTCAGTTTTTCTTATTGTTGTTTCATAGCTTGAACTAGAAAATTACCACCTGAAAAACTGTAATCAGAGGCTGACTGAGCAAATTGAAGCCCTTCAGGATACATTGCAAGGTAATTGCATTCACCTGGTGTTGTAGCCTACTAACCATCTCAAGAGTAGAAGTCAGCCTTCCTGGGTTATATTCTTAACTTTGTCAGAAATGAACACTTACATCATTGAGCAAGAAGTACAGTTGCTCTGTTTTTCAAAGGGTCTGTTTTTAATATGCAAATAACATTGTTTAGCTGCCTTAAAATACTCTTAATTGGTTTTCCATGAAGGATTGAATGTAGACTCCCCATTTTGCCAATGAAGTAAACCACTAAGACCTTGAATTAAAAGCACTCCATAGGAAAATATCAGTCGTGCAGGGTAGAAACCTCTGATGTGTTTCACTTCACTTTCTCACGTGAAGCATCCTCATCTTCAGAGGCTAGACACCTCTGCTGACATCTGAATTGAGTAACTGAATACTGAATGGGCCGAGGCAGCAGCTATCTTATCTGCCTTTCTAAGCGAAGTTCTTGTTTCTATAAGGTCAGGGTAGAAAAAGCAGTTTATATTGCTGTACTTCTGTGGTTCCTGAAGGGTGGATAGATGGACATCTTTGGTCTCCAGAATTTGAAGCCACCATATCTTGCTGCAACACATTTTAAAGAGGAACATATTTACCATTTTCTTACTTTTTTCTTTCCCTTTTTCACTGTGCTTGCTTTGATTACGTAAGAAGAGCTGATTTTCAGAACTTCATGGGGCATGCAGGCAGGGGGTACTTCTTTCCTGCAGAAGTCTTTTTCTGGCATTCCCATTACTCCACAAATAATAGGGCAAGATTCCTTCTAAATCCCACCATGTTTCTAGCTAAATGCTTTATTGGCTGGGTTTTTCTCATCCCCTCTGGCTCTAGCTGTTTACAAAAAGTGAATGGCTGGTAAGCTGCGTTAATAATCTGGTATTAAGTGTTCCCTGTAGCCCAGTGCTCTGGGCAGTAAATAGTTCTACCCTGTTCCCCACTGTCTCACAGTGCCAGGCTAAATTCAGAGGCCCCTGCAGAGGGACAAATCTTTTTGCTTGTCATGCTAATAATAAGAGCTTTTCTGCTTCATCTACTGTCACATCTAGCAAGCTGCAAAGGTGTCAATATTACTTAAAATGAATAGCCTTTTTTTCAGTCTAACAAAAATGCATGTCAGGCCTGCGTGTTAGGAATAACTTGGTTGGCATCCAGTTTCTTGGGATTCAGTTGCCAAGGTCAAAACAGCTCTGATGGTTGTCTTTTTCTCAGCTGTATTTCCGAAAGTGGGCTTTGGCCTCTCCACAATGAACAGTGATTTATTCTGCTGTTTGTGCTTCCCTTTGTTACTTTATGTCTTCAGTGTCTTTCTACTTCCTCTTAAATCTCTCTGGAGTTTAAGCAATGCCCGTGGAGTTTGTTCAGGCAGCACTTTTAGTCATATGTGGTGAATGTGACTGCACAGCTTTATGCAAATTATACAGCATGTTATGGCTTGCTGCTTTTCAATAAGGCAGTATATAAATGCTAAGGTCAGTGAAAATCACTAAGCGATTAAGTGACCACATCCCATCTTGCAGGAAATTATGTATATAACATAGCTAGATCTCCAGGAATTTCTAGTGGTCTAGAAGAGAGTAGTTGAGAAGATTAGATATGAAAAAGTGAAATAGGGCTTTATCATAACCAAAGATTAAAATGGCAAAGCTCTAGACTTCTAGTTTTCAGATTAACAGAAAACAAAACAACACCAAGAAAAAAAAAAAAAAAAGAAAAGAAAACAACACCAAAATACAGATGTGCCTGTCGCAGAGAGATTTGGAGAGCTTTTCTTCCCAGTCTTCTTTCAGCCTTGCAGGAGTGTTGGCACAATTAGTTAGAATTGATCCTGAGTTGAAGAGATCCACAAGGATCACTGAGTCCCTCTCATGGTTCCACATAAGACCACCCAAACCCTAAGCCTGAGAATGCTGTCCAAATGCTGCTTGAATCCTGGCAGGCTTTAGGTCATTGCCCTGGGGAACTTGTTCTGGTGCCTGAACACATTTTCGTGAAGAACCTATATATGTATATATATATATAGTCAATGAATATAAAAATGCTATAATTATGAAATAAGCAAGAGAGTTCGGCAAAGCAGGTTATAATAACAAAAAGAGAATAGATAGAAAGCTTACCCATATCCTGAGCTCACTACAAAACACCAGAGGAGGGATCTCCAGAAGAGATTCTTCCTTACTGGAAGTCAGCTCTTAAATGGGTCTAGGAGAGGTGCAGCCAGGCTCCATCCCTTCTGGCAAGACAGGTGAATTGCCTTCACCTGTGCTCCCAGGGTTGACTCATTGCTCACCTCGGGTGATCAATCAGAGGTTCAGGCTGTGATTCAGCAGTTCCCATACAGCCACCTAGATGGCTTTTGACAGAACATTGTGTAGACAGGTGCATTTCCATCTTATGTCTGTCTTAACAGTAGGTTGGTCTCTTCTCACTGGTGACAGGATGAAGGGAAATGGTTTCAAGTTGTGCCAGAGTATGTTGAGATTGGATATCAGGAAAAACTTCTTTACTGAAAGCATTGTTAAGCCCTGGAATAAGCTCCCCAGGGAGGTGGTTGAGTCACCATTCCTGGATGTGTTTAAAAACTGTTTGGATGTGGTACTCAGGGACATGATTTAGCAGAGGGTTATTAGTTAGGGTGGTATGGTTAGGTTGTGGTTGTCTGTTGTGGATGATCTTTACCTACTCCACTATCTCTACACTAGTCTGTTGGGTTAAACTGAAAGATTGTCTTCTCGTTGACCATGGAGAAAAAATAAACAATAAAAAGCAAGCAAACAAACCTGCAACCTTTCTTTTGTGAATTTTAAACACACTGCCTTCTAATTTCATCAGGTAACTCTTAATTCCATTTCTGTAAGAAACTGCGGTTAATCATTTAATCATTTCCTATTCATCTTTTCTGTACCATCCTAAATATTTAACACTTCTCTTGTAACTGTCCCTGTGGAAGAGAGAAGGCTATAGTTCTAATAAGGTCAGAGTCTCTCCACTAGTCTGTCCTGATATGGCTGCTACTGAAATACAACTGAAACAAATTACATTAGCAAGAAACATTTTTGATGGCAAAGAATTTGAATGCCCTAACCATGTATTCTCCTTCATCATAGATATGACCGGCATTCCTCCTTTGGAGTCCCTTTGGAGCTGTAATTCTCTGAAGTCCAGAGCACCACAGGTCTCTCACCCTGAGAAGATAGACCAGAAATCTAGGCTCCTTGCACCTGCTTTCAGACAGGTGTGTCAGACAGGATTGACCAAACGCATCCTTTCGACAACAAACATAGTCCTGGCCAGTGATAACTTTACTGAGGATGGAGAGAATAAATCTCTGGTTTCCCAGAACACGCTGAAGCTCTTGACTGACGCATCAAGCTGGAATCTCTCCACAGAGAAAGACACGTTCTCAGCCATAAGCTCAGAACACAGGCTAGGGTGCTCTGATCTCACGTCACTGGACCCTCCGTCTGAGCCCACAAATCTCCTAGGGGCTTTGACTTTCCAGTCACCTTTAGAGAGTAACCACAGCACTGTGAGCACCTTGAAACAAGTGACTCTGGACAGAGCCAGCTTCCCTGATGATTTGAATGCCAGGTTCCACTCCCACTATTTGGATTCTTCTTTCTCAGGAGAAATAATGAGCATCTTTGAGGGCCATCTTCAAACTGCTGATCCACCCCTAGTTGTGTCAGCATCCGCCGTTACAGCACGTTCCACCTGTCCAGAGAGAGAACATGGACTTAGCACAAGTATGACCTTTCCAAAAATACGAACTCCCAGTACACCAAGAGACAGTATTCAACTAGCCAAAAGACATTACAGTCAACCACAGTCAGGCACTAGTTCTTCCTGTCATGTAATGAGCTTCGAGGCTAGCACCTTTCAGCCCATAAAAGATTCCCCAGTCTGTCACAGACCAGTGGAGGAGACAGACATTGATGATGATGCAGTGCTGGAGAAGATGGAGACAGAAGGTGGCCTGGTGAGGGAAGAAGCTGGAGTATGTGAGATTAACCACTTACCTACAGAACAGAGAGAAGTTGTGAGTTCTAAGGCTGGCGCCCTTGAACCAGGAGGTAAACCTCCCACACCACCTCTGCACAGATTTCCTTCCTGGGTAAGAAATGCAGGGACAACAGTCCAAGAGGTGCTGTTCATCTTTGAAGGTGCCCAGTGGCTACCTAGAGCAGCTTTTGACATCAGACAACTGTTTCCTGGTGACATAGATTTCACTTCTGAACCACTTATTCTGACAGTTTCAATCATGGATCATGTTAAATCCATTGATAGTTTTCTTATTCTTTTCTCTTTATAAGAAAAAAACAGTCAAAGAAAAATAGTTCTCAAGATACAGACAGGAAAAAAGAAATGAAAGTCAAGAAGTGTTGCATTGTGTTTCATCCTTACGAGTCATCAAAACTTAATCCTTAGTTCTGTTGTCATGTTCTTAATATTTAGTTCAGATAGCTGTCCTTTTCCTAATATGTCAATCCAACTGAAACACTTGGTAAAAATCAATATAATATCCTAGGAGATAATTCCGTTCTTTTCAATTTGCTTTTTTAAAGCAAACAAGTGGCTTATTGAAGGTGCAAATTGAAGGTACAGTGTTATTTCTCATGTTTTATAATATTTTTACTATGAAATCTTAATTTTTGATCTTTGGATGTGTCCTTTATGATATCAGTTTAAATCCCATTATACTGGATTAAATCCCAGTATAATGGGATTTAAACTGCTTTTCTGAAATAAACTCCCTGTATTCAGTCCATACTATGGAAACATGTTGGGAACAAAACTTGACAGTGTAGTGAAAGGTTTATGAGAAAATCCATTATTTTCTCTTCAGAACAGAGTCAGGGAAGTGTATCTTAGTATGATTATTAAATAGCAGATTAATCATTAAGTGACTTGGTTGAAGTAATAAATCTTCCCCTCAGCCAGTTTACTGCTGAAACTGAGTGGAGTGGGTGGTGCCACAGGGTACTGTGCTCCCATTCAGAAGGATCCTGACAGACTGAAGAGCTAGGCTGAGAGGAACCTCTTGAAATTCAACAAAGGCAAGTGCAGAATCCTGCTCCCAGGAAGGAATAAAAAGGCTGGGGCTCACCTGCTGGGAAGCAGCTCAGCAGATATGGACCAGGACACCAGGCTGCCATGAGCCAGCAGCGTGCCCTTGTGGCCAAGAAGGTCAGTGGTATCCTAGGATGCATTAGGAACAGCACTGACAGCAAGCTAAGGCAGATGATCCTTACCTGGAGTACTGTGCTGTTGAAGCAAGTCCAGTGAAGGACTAAACAGTTAAGGGACAAGAACGTCCCTCCTATGAGAAAAGGCTGAGGGAGAAGGCTAGGGGATCTCTCCAACGTGCATAAATACCTGAGAGTGCGAAGAAGATGGATCCAAGCTCTTTGGTGCTCTTTTGTGATAGGACAGGAAACAGTGGGCACAAACTAGAACACAGAAGGTTCAAAGATTGTCTGAACACTGAGAAGCAGCACTTTTCCGTGCAGGTGATAGAGCACAGGCTGGCACAGGCTGCCCAGAGGCTGTGGGGTCTCCTCCTTGGAGATGTTCAGAAGCCACCTCGACTTGGGCCTGAGAACTGCCTTCTGGATGTTACTGCTGGAACAGGAGTTGAGCCTGATGGACCCAGAGGTTCTTGCCAGCCTCAGCCACTCTCTGTGATTTTGTATCCTCAATAAGAAGTAGCTAGGGAAAAAAACTCATGTATTTCATTAGAGACTGAATAACACTGCATAAATATAGAAATAATACTAAGCCTGTTACTTCTGTTTTTTGGCATGCTTGACTTCACAGTCATTGGGTACTGTAATGTATATGCACATATGCATTGCCTCACATTTGACAGTGATTGTACATTATAAGGAGCAGCAGGAGGATCCAGATTTGCAGCTTTGATTCAATCAATTTTACACTGGTTAATGTCTTAGTTAGAACATTGCTTTTAGTTACAGATTTAAGTTTACTCCATTGAAAATAATTTGTGAAGCACTTGGAGATCTTTAGAACTAAACACTCTGTATGCTGCTGTAGCTAAGTCATGAGCTCATCAAGATCATTCTAGGTGTTTCCTTCATTCCCTAATCAGAGAAGACAAATTCTTTGCAGGTGGTAGCTCAATAAATTATCCTGTTTTAGAGCTGTTCTTTATTATTTTAATGCACTGTTTATAAAAGAAGAGGAAAAGAAAAACTATTCTGAGACATAGTTACTTATTTACAACTTTATGTATGTGCTCCATTTTGCAATTGTCACCTCTAGCACTCTTGTCCAACAAGTCTGTTGTGATTCAGGGAATTATATGTATGCACATTTCCACTAGCAGTCATTTACCCAACATCTACCAGAATTGAACGATTTTTCTTGGAGGGCCATTCCTTCCCGCCCAAAAGAGATATGTGATCCTGTGACAGGAGCACTTCTTTTTTGCAGGACTGGTGTTTTTGTCTGACCATTGCTGTTCATGGTATTGTATTGTTCCAGGAGAGCCGAATCTATGCTGTGGCCAAGTCTGGCATGAGGATGTCTGAAGTGGCCACTGTGAATGACACTCCCAGCTGCTGTAAGTTCTAGACAAGATCCATTCTTAGAGAGCAATTGCAGTGACAGTGTAGGGACCTGAACAACTGGCTATTTACATTTCTTCACTTACTTGCCTGTTTTCAAAGATAACCATAACAGAGAAAGAAAGGGCAATGACTGTTGCTGAGCCCCTACATTCAGTAATATCTTCAGGTGATGTTACCTCTCTTTTACTGAAACTATTCTGGCCCTATGTGTCAGTGACAAGCTTTTGGCCATGTGATTTCACCATTACTTTTCCCTGTTTGTGAGCCAGGAAATGTAGCCATGAAAAAGTTCCCAGTGAGGCAGGGAACAAATTGCCCATTTTGTCTTTAACCTGTTCAGAACTGGCTTGCTCAACTGCCATCACACCATGGGGGGGGGATAAGATCTATTACAGGCTGAATGAAAGGAACAGTGCAGCTATCTTTGATAGTAGTATGTAACAAGTAATGCATCCTCGAGGCTTTCTGAGGCCAAACAGTCCAGGATGGCAGTCCTCCATTCCAAGTGGTACAAATACATGTGTACCTCTTCATTAAAACCTGTTTCATTTCATCAGGTTGTATTTTTTCCCTCTCTCTCTCTTCCCCTCCCCCCCCCCCTCTCTCTGAATTTTCCCAGTTTCAAATTTCTCATATTCAGCTTCTGGGCCATTTACCTATCTCATCTACAGAAACATCACAGTTCCAGTCTACACTACATTGAAGGGGGTAAGGAGTTATTTCTGTTTTCCCTCTTATGAAAGCACGGGCCAGGGCTACCACTAGTTTGAGACAGAATGGATCGAAGCTGTGCAGAGAGGAAAAGAAAATTAAGGAATGCTAAGGACTGGAGATCAAAAGAATGTAGAAGGAACAGGAAATGATAAATTCATAAGGAAATACAGAATGCTGCAGCAAGCTTTGGTACAGGAAGTTGCAACTTGCACCACGAGATTGTAGAAATGTAGCAGTGATAGTGGTTGTAGCTTAGAAAGCAGAAGGGTGAAAAATGAGGAACAGTATTGGTCCTGGAACAGTATTGGTCAAAGCAGCGTGAACAGGGATTGTCTTGGAGAAACTCCTCCCTTACATGCTGACCATATAGGTCTGTTTTCCAGAAAGCCACACAGATCAGCAATGTGCCTTTCTTAGATGAGTCTTCAGGCTCTGATGATGATTGTGGCTCCCATGCCAGCTTCAGGAATTCTGCTGCTGGATCCGAAAACAGGAAAGCTAGTGTGCCAGGCAGCCCTCGTGCAACAAAAAGAGGTAAAGTGGGAGTTTTGCTACTGAGCAGCACATGTGTTCTCCCCACAAATTGTCCTTAACAATGTCATCAATGGTACACAGGCAAATGCAAATTCTCACAGCATACATGAAGACTTCAACAGCTACTCAACAGAAACATGTCCTCTTAGATGGATTTTGCTGCTAGCAGCTTTCTATGCAGACAATTGCTAAGCTAAGATGATGGTAAGGATTATTCCTCAAATTCATCATACAGTGGAGCATTGGTAGCTTTTCACAGAATCATAGAATCACCAAAGTTAGAAGAGACCTCCAAGATCATCTAGTCCAACCATCCACCTACCATCATTATTTCCCCACTAAACCATGTCCCTTAGTACAGTACCTAAATGCTTATTGAACACCTCCAGGAACAGTGATTCAACCATCTCCCTGGGCAGCCTAACAGCACCAACCATTCTTCCTGAGAAATTTTTCCTTATATCCAACCTGAACCTCCCCTAGTGCAACTTGAGGCCATCCCTGCTCATCTTGTCACTGTTACCTGCTAGAAAAGGCCAACCACTATCTTGCTACAACCTCCCTTTAAGTAGTTGTAGGGTGTGACAAGGTCTCCTCTGAGCCTTCTCCAGGCTAAACAATCTCAGTTTCCTCAGCTGCTCCTGATAAGTCTTGTGCTCTAGACCCCTCCCTTTTATGACTTCTCCTTGTAAGCAAGTAATATTGACATGTTAAAGATTTTTTATTATTATTCTGTCACTTACTGATAATTAATGACAAGTAAACAAAGTTTTCTTACCTTTGAGAGGCATCAAGTAACTTGTGTCCTGGCTAGGGCAGTTTTCCTTTTCTGGAGAGGCTAAACTGCATCCCAGAGTAGAAAATTCTCTACAATTTGCAGTCAGTAAAGTATAACCTCATTACGTGTGGTCTTAACATTTGTTGTGATGAGTAAGAAATTCCCACCAACAGTGAAACATTCACAGAAAGCTTATTTTCCTACAAAAAGAATAGTCTCAGAAGTTTGGTTAGCATGCTTTGAATTTCCAAGTTCGGATATAATGTGTTATTGAGCAAAGAAACTTTAATGGTGAACTCAAGAATTTTTTAAAAGTGTGCAGTATCAAATACACGCTACATCTGTGCCTGCTTCTACCTAGCAATAGTTCTTTCCTTTGTTTATAAACAGGTGTTTCTATGTCCTCAATGAGCTCTGAAAGTGACTATGCTGTCCCTCCTGATGCCTACTCCTTGGATGGTGACTACTCTGAGCCAGAACATAAGCTACAACGGACATCATCCTATTCCACTGATGGTGGAATTTGCACTGTAAGAGAGAAGTATAAGCACTGAGGACTGTATTCCTTCCTGATGATCTATGTTGTATTTTTGAAGTCATATTTTCCTTTAATTACTTTCCTGACAGCCTTATACTTTTACGACTAAGCAAGTATGGAAATTCAAAGGAAGAAGAAAGGATAGTGACTTCTTCACTTAAACATCATGCTGTGGTGATTAGATATTTATAAATATCTAAAGGGAGTTGGGAAGCAGATGGATGTGGCCAGGCTCTTCTTAGTAGCATGTAGTCATAAGAAAAGTAGCAATAGCCTAAAACACAGGAATTTCCATGCAAACATGTAGAAGAACTTATTTATGGTATAGGTGATGGAGCACTGGAACAGGCTACCTAGAAAAGTTGTGAAGCCTCCTTCTCTGGAAATATTCAAGATCCATCTTGATACCTACCTATGTATCTTATTCTAGGGGAATCTGTGTTAGCAGGGGATTGGATTCAATGATGTCTTGAAGACCGTTCCAGTCCCTACTGTTCTGTGATTAAAATGGCTCACAGTTTTGGTGGACTTGGCTGGCCATTTAATGAGTTAAACAAGTATCTTCAATGTGGAAAAAAAAAAACCAACTTATCTGTGCTTTAGTTTCATAAAACTAGATCAAATACCCCACTACAGTTTTACATTTTTGTTGCCTTCTTTTAATGTTTTAATTAAAAATTAGAAGTAGTTTTATTAGTTAATATATATTAATTATATATTTCACATGTGGCTCAGGTAAGTCAAACAGTTGGACACACGTGATGTTGGGCCTTTTTTCAAACTAAGTGAAGATCACTGACACTGGCTGGCTGCTAATTCCATCTGGCAGAGTAAAGAGGAATGTGAAGAAGATACAGCAAATATCTGAGCTCAATTTCATGCTTTTCTTTGTGTTTTGAGAGGTTCATGGTAATCCTACTTTGCTCTTTTACCTCCAGGAACCCATTGAGAAATCAGGTTATTTGCTGAAAATGGGCAGCCAGGTGAAGATGTGGAAGAGACGATGGTTTGTACTAAGAAACAGACAAATCATGTACTATAAGTCTCCGGTGAGTCACAGAGATACCTACCTGCTTGAGGAAGCATAGAAGGAAGGCTGGCTGCTAAATTGGTTCCAGACAGCACTGGCAGAACGTGCAGCTGTGGCTAAGCTTACCACCAAGCATCCTGTCAGAGAGTTTTGTGTTTTACCCACATGTTCAACTATGGATTGTTTGCTCAGGCAGGAAATCTTCTTGGAGATGTAGCTTCTGGGAGATGGAGGGCTGTTCACAGATGCAGGTGTTTGATGCCTCTGGTTGACTCCATATAGGTGACTAAAGAAGGCATACTGTTTAGTAAGGTTTAAGATGAAAATAAAGGAAAATACCACGAGAGCACAGTAGTTACTAAGTCAATATGTGGGGCTTTGAGGAGAGGGAAAAAAAAAAAAAAGAAAAAAAAAGCTTTCACTGAAGGGAAAGCCAAGCTGCTTAATTTCACAGCCCTCCAAACTGATGAGGAAGCATTAGGAAAGTAGGATATAATTAAAAATAAGTTTTCATATGGAATGTTTTCCCTTACAATGATCAGTGAAACAATATCAAGAGAGCACGTGCCTTCAAATCCTTCCAAATATCTTTATAACTTGGAAGCATCCTAAGTGAAGTTACCGTATTGTAGTCCTAGAGAATTAATTTAGGAATATTTATCTTCCCTAATATTTTCTCCTCTTGAACAAAGCTACATATAAGATAGCAATAAGATAATAAGCTATAACATAATAATAAAAAGAAAGGAATAGCTTACCCTGTCCCAAAGGCAAGAACATAGTGAAAAGCTCCCAGAAGAAAATTATCTCCAAATAGAAATGTTTTCCCCTTAACTACCAGCCCTTAAATGAGGTTATGGAGGGGTGGACCCTGGGTTCACCTCTGTGACCATAATTAATTTCAGCTGTGGTCCCAAGGCTCACCACCCTCTTCACCAGATGCTCAATCACTGTCTCAGGCTGTGATCAAACAGTTCCCAGACAGTCAGAAACATTGATAAAATACATTTCCAACCTTTTTTCTCCATCATATTCTGACAATACAAAAATACACTTTAGTGCACAATGCATCTTCATTTCTGCTACTATGTTTATCTATCATGATTTACAAGTAAATTGTACATATATAACATACATGCATAATTTAATACATGCAAAGAATCCAGACTACTGTTTGCAAGGGAATTCTAGAAGATGCTCACTGAATGCAAGCTATCACCAGCTATAGACCAAATCGGCTATGGTCTTCTTTAGCTGAGTCTTAAAAAGTTCCAAAGGTGGAAAGTCATTAAATCTGGGCACCTATTATGAGTTGTCTTGCCTTCCTAGTGAGAAAGTTTTATTGCTGTTGATTTTTTTTTTTTTTCATAATGTCCAATATGAGCTTCCTAAGATGCTACTTGCTGCTTTTACCCTTGCTGTATTGTCTGTCACTGCTAAGGAGACTTCTTTCACTACTGTAAAGGGATCACACTGTTGTCTTATTTTACCTGGCAATCTTCAACCTCCGTCCTTTTCAGATTTCAACCTGCACAAGACTTTAGTTAATGCTGTATTTAACTACTTTGAGGCCCATATAATTTCTTCCTACTTAAAAAGTTGTTTGCTTTTCCTTCCCCAGAGTGATGTTATCCGCAAACCACAAGGGCAGATGGAGCTAAATTCCTCATGCCAAATTGTCAGAGGTGAAGGGTCCCAAACATTCCAGGTTAGCACTGCTTTTTCATCCTGCAGGTAACCATACACTTGATGTCTAGGTGAGTGAGCACTTATTTCAGGCAGAATGGTACTGTACATCTCAACTGATAACGGCTAACTTTGGCTCCTGTTTTCTGGCAAAAGACAAGTTTTAATAATAATGGAGAAATTGTAACCCAAAAGCAGCTTTTTGACGGTGAAAGACATTATCCCTTATTTGATTTTAGATTGTAGCACTTTCTTTTTTTCAACTTGAGAATTTGCAAACTACGGGGAAAAGCCATTCCTACAACAACTAAAGCCAGAGAGTACATAGGATCTCCTCTGCAAGACTCCTCTCACAAGATCTCCAGACCGACTTTACATGTGTAATATAGTGACAGATGTCTCTAGCCATGGCAGAAGCTGGACCAGATGTTCTTTAATGGTTCTTTCCTACCCAAACTATGATATGGTTATGTATGGAGGATTTGAAGAAATACCTAAAGCTTTGGATTCCTATTAGAATTCAGTTTCCAAGCATTAAAAGTCAGTTCTTCGCTGGGTTTTTAAGTCCTTATTGTTAAAGGAGTTCACTATAAAGAAGACATTAAAATGTCTGTCATACTTGAACTGAAAGGCACACGGCCTGGTCTGAAAACTACCTTCTGCGTTTACAGTGAAGTTGCTAAGGCTTAATACTCTTAAATTCCTGGCGTCTTTCTTCTTGGATTGCCAAACTATTTAATACAAAGTTAAAACAACAAAAAGTATTTCTACAGCAACATTTAAAATGAAAACTTATCACCATCAGTGGGGTTGTTGTGTCCGGGTACTCACTAACCTAAGAAAGTAGCTGCTATCTCAAAAATACCAGGTAGTAAGGGCAGAGAGGGGAGAAGTACAACCTGATTTAGTTGTACGTGTCTCTGTTCATTGCAGAGGAGTTGGTCTAGATGACCTTTAAGATTCCCTTCCAAATAAACAATTCTATAATCAGCACTGAAAACAAAACAGGATGAGAGACAGGTAAAGCTGCAGTATCTAAGAGTAACAGCAAGAGAGCTCACAGGAATTTGTTATCTATCTGAGTTTCATAACTTTCATCCAGGCTTGGACTTTTAGCACTTTTTTTCTTACACAAAAATATCTCTCCTCAACCAGGAAAAAATCTAATGGGACAATGACATTTATCAGATAATGACAAGAATGAAGGTGTGCAGATTTATACCTCCTCATTCCTTTTCCTTCCAGCTCATGACAGAGAAAAGAACCTACTTCTTGACAGCAGACTCTCCCAACATCCTGGAGGAATGGATTCACGTCCTACAGAGTATTCTTAGAGTGCAAGTGACCAGTCCTGTTGGAGTTCCTCACAGTGATGCTAAACCCACTGTGAAAGGTTGGCTCACTAAGGTAAAATACTACTTTTGACTTTATTCAGCTTAGTTCAGTATTGACAGAGTACCAGCCTCTTGGTTTGTACAGTAAATGTCAGCAAGATGTTAGTACTTTAATATTTCCAGAAGAATGTGAAACAAAGAAAATTGGCAGTAAACTTATGTTTGCCAGAGATGAAGGTTTACATAAATGATAAGGAATGGGACAAACAAGGCTATGAAGAGATACTAACTTTGTCAGATAATAAAGTAGTAACGGACAGTTTATGTAGGTTTTCCTTCAACATAAATTGCAACATTTCATAGTTTAATAAACAAATAGCAAGAAATGTAAAGTTTCTCATTTAACTGATCTGAACTTGGTGATGTCGGAGAGTTTTAAGGACATGTTTGTATGGTTTTAGCAGAAGATTTGTTTCCATAATAACAGACTGCAATCGCATTGGTACAAAGTACGGTTTCTGGAAATCATTCTCCTTTTTGACATTTCTCAAACACCTATGTCCCATACACTTAGGTGGGATCTACCTACTTGCTTTTGGAAATGGTGCCCTGTGTGTTTTGGGAGGAGCTTATATTAACATACAACAAGTACTATAAACAACATTTAATTGAAAATGGAACTTCTATAAAACTGTGGGAAGAGCACCACTGATGTTAAAAATATTATGCATTTCTTTCTCCTCCATGTAGGTCAAGCATGGTCACTCTAAGCTGGTCTGGTGTGCACTGATTGGAAAAACTTTTTACTACTACCGAAATCATGAGGATAAGGTAATTCTTGTTCTTGAGCCCTCCATTCCCACTTACGAAATTTTCTTTTCTTTTATTGCTTCTGGCTCTCACATTTCTAACTTTTCCTTACTTGTACTTCTCCCCTTCCAATAGTCTCTTCTACATGATCTCTTGAAATAGCTAAAGGAAAAACCTGCATCATGTAAAATTACAAAAGTCTTGAAAGGCAAATGACTGCTGTTCCTAAGATCACCGTGGATCTTGTTTCTCAATTGCTACATTAGGTCTTGTGAAAACCTTAGTGCAAGATATTTAGTACAGCAGCTGATATATTCTGCATATTGTAATGAGAAGAAGTAGTGACAAGATGGAATAAGGAAAGTTATGTAATCAGTGTAATGTTCTTCTATTTCTAGAAAACTTGGCCCAGTGCTCCACTGTTTTTCATTAAGCAATGCCTAAACCCAAGTTTTAGCTTATCAAGGAACACTGTGATGCATACTTGGGATCAACTTCTAGAGTTTATACAATAGATATCCTCTGTTTGCCTGAATCTACCAATTTATGTAATTTAAAAGTACTTATTTTCCAGTAGTATCCAGAAAGTCTGACCACAATCAGAACTCAGTGGCTCAAGATATTCGGTAGCTGACCATCAGAAATCACATCCTACACTGCAAAACCAATGGTACAAACAGAACTAATGAAAGGAAAGCAGTAGCTTAAGGGAAAATCATCTTTTTATTTTCATATGCTCATTCTGACCTGTAAATGCCCCCAAAAGAAATATAGTAGAAGTAATACCAGAGACTGAAAATACTTTAGTTCATGGAGAAGCTTCTGTAGGAGTGTGAGATGATGTAATTTATTGTTAAGGACTGAATTATAATACATTGCCACATATTACAGAACTGCTAACATTTTGAGATAGAGCTTCTTTCTCAGTGTTCCTTGTCCATAGCAGATCATTAGCTGGAGTTACCTAGCTTGCTTCATCTTTCTAGTGTCCCTTAGGGCATCTGCCTATGCGTGAGTCCAAAGTGGAAGAAGTAGACCGTTCCTGTGACTCTGATGAAGATTATGAAACCACTGGTGGAGGACTTCTCTCATCCCACTGCACTTTGGTGATTCACCCACAAGACCAGAGTCCCACATACTTACTCATTCGCACAAAACAGGAGAAGGTATGAATGATGGTTTTTTGGAGAGCAAGAGACTTTTTGATATCAGACCATGTATGAGGAATAAAGCTATGTGTAGAAAACAAGACTGAAGTTGTCCCATATGGTTTTCATCCTCATGCCTAGGATACCTGGCTGTACCATCTGACAGTAGCAGCTGGTAGCAGGAATGCCACAGTGGGCACATCATATGAGCAACTCATTGGAAAACTGTTGGATGCAGAGGGAGACCCTAGTAAGTAGAAACAGCAAACTCTTTTTTACAGTAGCAAAACATAAGGAAAAGTAATTTAAATCCTCAATTTTAATTCAGTCAGAGATTAAGAAAGGGGGTTCTCTGTAGAATAGCATGATACAGTGCATTTCACTCCTACTTGCACAATAACACCTTGGGAGAGTATAGGCATTGTAATGACATAGCAAGTCTGTAACAGTGTTACATCTGTTATCAAAACATCTGAAACTTCTGTAATATTTACTCAAATTCAAATAACTGGGGCTTTGTTGTTGGTTTTTTTTTTCTTCTATATTTGTCGGTCCTGGTATCCCTTTCGTGGGAATCTTGACAGTACAAACACGTTCTCTCTTTTCTCCTTTAAATACGCACATACACACACTTGCCTTCAGATCTGTTTTTTTTTTTTGTCCATATGTATGAACCCTAACATCTACCTCCATACTCATCTTTTCCTCCTTGTCTCTGCTACTCACTCATTCATGTATGTTTGTGCACCATGTTCTCAAATCACAGAATTGTAGGAGTTGGAAGGGACTCTGGGGACAATCAAGTCCAACCCCCCTGCTAGAGCAGGTTCCATAGAGTAGGTTGCATGCATATTAACAGGTATGTTTGCTCTTTATACTCTATCTTGCACACTCATATGTTTCTACACCTCTCTTGCTTACTGTAGAATTGTAACTTGCATTAATAAAAATTCTCATAGCACATAAGTGTCCTGGCAGTTTGTATCTCCTGTTTGAATATACAACTGAGCACTTTCTCACCAGAAACCAGCTGACAAGGAGCTCTGTGTCATGGATGGAAGTGCTTCTTTCTACTGATGCCTAACACTGATGGTGGACTCTTGCTCACAGGACGCATTGCCAAGATCAGCCAAGTTGCCCCAAAGATAAATATAGCATAGTGCAATGCTGCTTCCCAGTATGTTTTGCCTCCTCAACAAGGCTCCTTTTCAACATGAGGACTGTTACCTATCTTCTTGTTCTGACAACGCATGTTTTTGCCTATCTGCTACTTCAGATTCTCCACTGTGGAAACACCCTATGTTGTGCTACAGTAAAGATGGACTGCACATGTCCCTCACCACTCTGCCATCTGAAGCTCTGCAGACTGAAGCTCTGAAACTTTTCAAGGTAAAGGGATGTTATATTTTTCAGCCATTTTGCTCAGTTGCTGGGACAACAGCATTGGTCATGTTGTTAATTAACATTTACCATCACCATTTGTTGCTTTAGACAGGCCTACTGGGTCGTTCAGTTACAGTCAAACATTAGGTGTCGTTCATTTTTTTTAGAAGTTTAACTTTTCCTTGTAGAGAATCTGAAACTAGGAGCAATGTTCTACCCAGGCTTTGTACTTCAAACTTAGCCATACCTTCCTCTTTCCTCTCCATCAGCTAGACTGAAGAAAATGTTGTATTGGCAAAATCAGCTATGGCAGTAACACCAGTGGTGAAGCCATGGGAGACCTGATTCACAGAATTATAGAATTGTTTGAGTTGGAAGGGACTTCTAAAGATTATCTAGTCCAACAGCCCTGCAATGAACAGGGACACCTACAGCTAGATCACAGTGCTCAGAGCCTGCACTTCTAGCTTGCACTTCTGAAGTGTAAGATCAGCACTAAGACTAAATAATCACAGCAAAGTAAGGCGTGGACATGAAAAGCAGGAAGCACAATTTCCTGATTCTCCTGCTGAATTGTGAGCTTCTCCAATTGGAGAAGGCTACGTGAACTTTCCAGTTGCCAGAGCTGTAGACAGGTAGGGATAAAAATATCTAATATTATATGTCTCCTTTCAAGTTTATATAGAAGAATTGTCTATAACGTGTTTGGGGAATCTGGGCTGGAAAGTACCAAAGAGTCACTGTACTAATAGCACTGATTAACTTCCCCACTTTACAGTCCTGTCAGCTGTTCATCAATGTCCCTGTGGAAGCATCCTCTATTGATTACCACGTGTCACTCGCCCAGACAGCACTGCAGGTCTGCTTGACACATACTGAGCTGCAGAATGAAATCTTCTGTCAGCTTGTTAAACAGACGAATTGCAGACAGCCCCAGAACCACTCACTCATTCAGGTGAACTCTTCTTTGTCAATCCCACTCTGTAAATATTAATGCTATTGATAATATTGATAAAATGCTAAAGGTGTGCTGGAGGAAAGATAATTTTGATATTCAAACTGCTTGTCTAAAAATGGTCACTTCCAAAAGCACTGCTCACCATCCAATGTTTTGGTTACAGTATTCTGCAAAAGGCAATATACAGGAAGTAGAGAGCAAGAATTATGACCAAGCTTTGTGTTTGCAGTGCTGGCAGCTCCTGGCTTTATGTGCTCCTCTGTTCCTGCCCCAGCATCACTTCCTTTGGTACATCAAGCAGCACTTGCAGCGCCATGCAGACCCCAGGTAAAGGCTTCAACAGCAATTTTTTGTTGTTGTTTTGCCAAGACAATTGCCTTTTGCATCTGCTACAGAAATAGATGGAAATTGCTTTGTAATCCTACCTGCAAAACAAGTTGAGGAAAGGGATGGAAGGTTCCTAAAGATGCCAAGCTGTTCCTCCTCAGCCATCCACACTCATTTTATCAATTACATTAAACTAATTCACAAAACCAGCAGAACTTTCTGCAAATATAATTATAATTAGAGCTACCCAGGGCTTTTTTGTTTGTTTCTTGCTTTTGCTGATGCAACTGATTCCTTTTATTCATAGTTACAGACTAAATTCAGAATGAATTTTAAGTGATGATATTCTTATCATCAGGTTATCTAACACTGACAGTACAAAAAGAGAACAACTTGGGGAACCACAGAAAGCTATAAAACAAACAAACCTGAAATACATTCTTTTATTGGTTTTTGTTACCTTTTTAGCACGTTACACAGGATAATATATACTGCAGCAGGACTAAGCTTTTCTCTGGTGTTCGTGCTGTGGTCTTTGTGTGTTTTCATGGTGATCTGGTCTTCAACATGTCTGACTGTATCCTTGGCATGGTCACAAGTAGAGATGTCACTTGGTCTTGTTTTAACAATATTTGTTCAGAAATCGGTAAAATGGTGTTTCATTTCAGACAAGTGCTCATTCAAGCTTTTGGCCTAAGTCTGCCTTTGAACTGAAGCTAAAACCCTCCTGTTATTGGAAAGGGAATCTATGTACTCCTACCAAGTGCTTTTTTTTGTTGTTGATGATGCCTCCTACTTGCTCTTTCTTCTCAGAAGTAAAACACAGATGTCAGGATTTCATCAGAGTTCTCACTCTCACTGTCTAAGATAACACATTAGGGCTCTTCTGCCTAGTACCAGAAACTACTTCTTCAGCCACGTGCACTACCATCTCCCAAATTACACTGCATAATTCCTACGATTTAGATAAGACCTTTCATTCTAAGTATTGCTTTTCATAAAAGGTGACATTGAAGTATGTATCTAATGCTCTATAAGTGGAAAAAAAAGTTGTGCACAGTTCTAGGTAAGATGGCTCAGGATCACCTGGGAGCCAGAAACAGCAGCTTCTCATAGAAGCAAGATTCTTCCTCATGAAAAACACATTACTGGGGAAGTGAGTAGCATCTTAGTGCGGTGAAAACCTAGATCTCATGACTTCCACGTAGCTTGCAAGGGTTTAACTGCGGTTTTAATCATGTACTGAGCTCCTGAAGTCATCTTAATGGAATTGCCCTCCTCCCTCTTTACCTACAAAGTGTTGGAAGTTTATGAACCCATATAAATCCTTGGGTTGCATTCAGTTTCAAAACTTATTCACTGTATACATTTTAAACATTTTTCCTACAGGTGTAATTGACCATTTTTTCCTGGCTTTAGAGACACCTAAATCCTTTTGGTCCAAGTCAGTGGAGCAATCTCTTTGCTATGCAATAAACCAATCATGTCCCTGTACTGTATTAAACTAGCAACAAATCTGAGCCTGCCTTGAATGAACAATCACTGTTGACTGACAGTCTTCATAAATGAAAACCTGTAGTTTGTATAATCATGCAAACTGATAAACAAACTTTATATAATTCCCTTACTGGAGCTAATTCATTATAGTCTCTGATTAGTTCTTATCAGGACTTAAAGCGATAGTAACTAAGTTCTTCTGGCATGATAGTGAGTTTAAGGGTGAACTACCTGGTCTTGGTTCAACAAATACTATGATATCGATAAGGTAGAAAAAAAGGGCATTCCTATGCTGTGTCCAGTCCAGGGAATGCTCACATGCTTTCCAGAGAGCTCACTGTGTATTTAGATTTCACAAAGCTGTAGAGCTCAGGTTTGTGTTGTAACTTTTCACCTGAGCTCATGAATTGAGATCAGCTAGGATATCTACACAGAGATGTAACTTTGAACCAAATCTTGAGAAATGCTTTGCTACAGCATAGGAGTAGGAAAGGAAATGACATATTTAAAGCATACGTTTGTGACTTATTTCCGTCTCTCTCTCTGCCTAGGACTGAAACAGGCAAGTATGCCATCTACTGCCAGAGATCAGTGGACCGCACTGTGCAGACTGGTGAACGGGAAGCCAAGCCCTCAAGAATGGAGATTGTGTCTATCCTGCTGAGGAATCCCTACCATCACTCACTTCCCTTCAGCATCCCAGTGCACTTTATGAATGGAACCTACCAGGTGAGTCACTATGCTTGCTTTTCTGGGCACTAGAGGACTGTGCCATAACCTGCTTCCTTCATGTGATTTGGTAGCACCATGTTGTTTATACATTTAGAGATAGGCATTCTCTCTTCCTTGCTATTTTAGCCAGGAAAGGAATCCAGTCCCTTCCCTTTAAATCTTAGAAAGAAAAGGTAGCTGGGGTGAGAAACTGAAAGTGTCTCAGTCCGAGAAAGAATGCAATGTTAAGGGAGATAACATAAGTGCAGTCACTGCAGCTCACCATCAATCACAATACACTGATCTCTAGAAAATTGGTTTTCATGAGTTGTGATACTCAGTGTCATGCTTTTTGAAAGTTATACTGAATTAGCTCCTATTGCATCACAGGTTGTAGGTTTTGATGGTTCCTCAACAGTTGATGAATTCATCCACCGGTTGAACCAGGAGACAGGAATGCGGAAACCATCCCACATGGGATTTTCTCTGTTCACAGATGATCCTTCTGGCAGGGATTTGGAACACTGTCTGCAGGGCAACATGAAGGTAACTCTTTTTTCCCCCTATGCTACATCTGTCCAGCATACATCTTTGTAGAGCTGCTAATTGGCTAATAAATTTTTTTTAATGCAAGAAGATCAAGTACATGTGGATCTTGCCTCCCTTGATTAGTATTCAAAAATGAAATATTAATATCTCATCTGAGATACTAGTTACGACAAAGCACGCTGTTTTGGTGGGTGATAAATTGGTTAAAGCAAAGGCTTTAAGTCATATTTTAGCTCATACTAAAGTTTAGTTTGTCTCAACTATAGAATTAAAACAAGACCAAGTTAGCTGACATGATTAGATATCATTACTAACATCAAGTATAATGCTCCCAATGGAGACAAATTTAGATTAGGCTGTGATTTTCTTGGCATGCTTATACAAATCTTAAATACTGGATTATGAAGTATATCTCTCTTTGCTTCCTCCAGATAACTTTGCTTGAGAAGTATTCTCAGGGGAAGAAAGCTCTGCTGAGCATACCTTCATTTTAAGAGAGGAGTGTTTAGATCAAGGGAAAACAGTTAAAGTATTAACTTACACGTCTTTCATACAGAGATTTTTACTCATGCTGAACCTGCTGAATGATGCTAATCTGAAGCTTTGCTGGAAATCAAATCACTGTTCAGAGAGATAAAGCATTACACTAAAAGGAGACTGAGATAAGCAAAGGCATTGCTCTTACTCCTTATTAAGAAGTTATTACTTAGTGACCAAGGCAACTTCAATACTTTCTTAAGAGAAGAGAGAAATAACTGGTTATGTATTTCACATTGTTTCTTATGTTCGCATTCCTTTGACTGAAATGCTATCAGAAGAGAACTTAGAGACCTTTATTAGACCACTTGTGAAAGGACTGGAATCTGAATTGAACCAAAATAGTTCACCATTGTGATGGTGTTGTTATTAAGAATACATGTGAGGTATGAAGCTGGAATCTAGATGCAAGTGTTCCCAGAGTTTGAACATTCACAGGGCTTAGGTTTAGCCAACCATGCACGTGACTGCCATTCAGAAAATACATTTCTGCTTTTGGTAGGCTCAGGAATGCACTTTGAAAGCAACCCTACCAATCTTTCCTATGAACTATGCTTTGATTCACACTGTGAAGCTATCTTAGCAGGAACTGAATTGTGATCCAATCTAGTGGACTTCCAAGCCTTTTGACCAAACTAAAGATAGTGCAGAGGAAAGCACCATAGTGTGTGCTCAAGGTCTTAACAACAGCACATTGCTGTGTACATCCACTCCCCCTGAGCTACATAACTTGCTAACATAGACCTAACAGCCTGGTAGTAGGCCAGAATTCACTTACAAATGTTCCTCTGCAGATTCAGAGACAGTTTCTAGTTAAAACAATTTTATTTTTTCAACATACTATGTAATAGAAAAAGGAATCAATGTATCACTTTGGGTTGTCTTTATAATGATCCTGTCTATTTCTGTATAACCTGTGTTCCATAGTACTTCTTTTTCCCCCCTAGCCTTGACTATACACTTCACATGTTTGTCTTTTCTCTCTTCTTAATATCTTTAAAAGATCTGTGATGTCATTTCTAAATGGGAACAAGCCTTAAAAGAACTTCATCCTGGTAAATATGAAGGTGGCACAAGAATCGTGAAATTGACCTATAAGAACAGGTACTGTGTTTCCTTGGTTGGCCTCTTGATAATTAAACATTTCTAGAATGCCTGTATTTCTGCAGAACATCAGATGAGTAAAATATTGTTAACACCAAAGCTATTTTACCAAATATGATGTCAACTCCTACATGTGATGCAATTTCTTCTATATGTGTGCAGTATGCATGCACAAGAGAGTACACGATCTAGGAGTAAACCTAAAAACACTTTGCAGTGGTGGAATAGTCTTAAAATGGGTTAAAGAACTAGCTATAGTAGAATAAAACACACCTGGCAAAATTTTGTTTGCCTAGATCCTAAAATGTAATTAAATAACATTAGGTGAAAGGATGAGAAACCTGGGGGGGGAATAACCACTATAAATGAAACATGCAATTAAGTGAGGAATTATGAAGTTGAAAAGCATACAAGAACAACATTATAAATGGCAGGGACTGTAGGGAAGACATGTAGTAGCAATGCCCAAACTTCATTAAGAGACAAATGTTAAAAGCAAGACAATGAAAGATAGAGAAGAAAACTATGAAACAAAAATCTAAAACAAAAACTGGAACAAGTTCATCATTTATAACAAAGACAGGAATTCTGAATTAAAATGAATAGAAATCTGTGTACAGGAACAAGTAATGGCCTTCTGCACATTAATTCCATTTTCAGGGAAAATAAAGCCTCACTTAAATTAGAAAAGTCAAAGTCTTGTATTGAACACAAAGATTTTCATGACTGTAATGATGGAAATACATTTCTGGGAACTCTATTAGCTGGCTTAACAGTAATAGAAACAGAAGTTATTACTTTCTACCAAGAAGTATTTTTTTTTTTAAGGAGTAACTCTTTGCAGTATTATTTTGTTAGACTGGAATGTGCCTAGACTGGGCAGAAAGGATATTCTGATAAGGCCTTTCCAAGGTTGGACTGTTCCAGAACTGAAGGGCCACGATAAGACATGTAAGGCCACTATGGTCCTAATTGTGTTGTCTTAAATCATCATAAAATTTGATACAGTGATCCACTGAAATGAATATCTTGTGTGGCATCATGGAATATACAGTCATTGCTGTAGCTTTAAATTAGTATTTGAGTTAGATGATATTTTTGTCTATTTACAGTTCACATGAGGAATTGTTCCAGGAAGCATTCCCCACACTTGTATCTTCAACCACCGTTAAGTCATATTGCTGTACCAGGTCAAAGAAATTAAGTGTAAAGAGAATAAATCAAAGCTAGTATAGAATAAATCAAAGTAGTATTGCAAGAATGCTTCTTTCATTTTTGCAGTAAGGCCTGATAATTGGGCTTCTTGTTTCCTGCTGAAGCAAACTGAAGAATGTTCAATAACAATTTCAGTGTAAGCAGTCAAAACAAAGTTGGCAAACGTAACAAATCTTCAAGGCTGGCATGTAGAAGGTCACACAGTTCTTGCCTTACAGTAGAGAAAACTCTGTAACTCTAAAATCCGTGGTAAGCAGAGAATGGCATCTCCTAAGTTTTGCCTCAATGGTTAATAGGAACGATGCTTGTCTACCTGTGTATAATAATGCTTTGCAGTCTTGACTTGGTTGGCTCACAGAATTCAAATAGCTGCCAAAGTAGATAGCATGATTTGAGCCTCCTGGCCTAAATATTCATCATAAGGGAAACACCTTAGCTTCTGAACCTCTCTAATCACCTTCTAATACACAAAAGTCACTTTAGACCAAGAACAAACATAACGCTTATTTTTACTCACCTTGACTAAAATTCACAACTCTATTCTCAGTTAGTTCACAACATGTTTTTACCTTTACAATCTTGTCCATTTCAGGCTGTATTTTCGGAGCCAAGCCAAGGGTGAGACAGACCGGGAGCGACTGCTGCTGGCCTTCCAAGTCAGCAATGAAATAGTCAGTGGAAGGTTTCCAGTTAATAAAGAATTAGCTCTGGAAATGGTTGCTCTGATGGCTCAGGTGAGCATAAACATGGGCAGAAATCCTTGCTTTTGTCCTCTAGGGAGTACACCTGTACACTGAACTTCTTGAGGAAGCAGCTATGTTTTGCACCAAAAGTGATGTTTCTTATTAAATACATAGACTGAGGTGTACTATGCCAGACTCATTGCACCAGCAAACCTATACTGACAGATCACCTTTTGCTATAGGGAAATTTACTACATGACAAAGTCTCTTTTCATTCCACATAAAATACAACAAAACACAGCGAGGCTGGACTGTCCCCAGAACTGCTTTGATTACGGCTATACTGGGGATATTGAAATATTACCACTATTAAAAGTCTTCCTAACAGTAAAAACTTTCACTATTGCACTTAGAAACAGCATTTTTCAAGATTCTTCATTAAATCTCCAGGCTTACATTTAGCATTTTACCACATAATACACACAGCATGGGTTGTGGGCATGATGAACATCATTTCTCCTTAAGCTGAGACTGTAGCATTTGTTAAAGCAATGTAAACTGAGGTGAAGAAGCTGGAAACACTATCCATTCTATTTACAAACAGGCTGTTGTTTTAACTGGTCAGTTGAAAACAAAACTCAAAAGTTTAGCAGTTAGGCAGAAGTATCCTCATACAGGTAGCTGGCCCGTATCTTGTTTCACTTTTTTTCAGAGCAACAGAGAATTCCTTGAGCAGTCATGTCCCCTGTTGCTGCTTTATTGTATGCTTATTGTAGTAAATGCTACAGTCAAAAATTCCCCATCCTGATGGTGCTGTTTTGCAGGACTAGTAAACAAGCAGATATCAGTATGGGAATCCATGGAACATTCTATTACACTAAAAAACCTCATCACCGTGTTATGCTACAAACCCTCACATTATCTTAAGCGGTGAATGGATAGGCAGTAACAGACACAGTTACTCTAAACCAATTTTGGATCACCCAAGAAAGGTAGAGGTCACAATCTAGTAATAAAAGAGGAACTTACCCCCTTTCCAAAGATTAGGGCTCACTGAATACTCCAAAGGAAAAAGTGCTTCCCTGGTGGCTGCCAACCCTTATACGAGGTTAGGGAGGTTCTCTCTGCACAGGTGAATTGCTTCCAACTGTGCTCTCAGGGCTGGCTGTGCCCCTTCACCAGGTGCTCAATCACTAGTTCAGGCCATGACCTAACTGTTCCCATACAGGTGGAATATGGGGATTTGGATCGGACAGCATCTTCAAGTCCTGGGGGAACATCACACTCCAAAATGCAGCATCTTCTCCATCAGGTCTTGGATAAATTCTACCCCAAACACTACAAGAAAAATATTGCTCCTGAACAGCTCAAGTAAGTTGTTTGTTCTCTTAAACTTTATACTTTACACAATTTGATGCATTTGCTCTCTTCATACTTAAGAAGTTTAAAGGAGCCCTGTCAAGCCTACTTCAATGTAGAAGCTTAAACAGAACACCAGTGTCATAAAAAAGATTCCTTTAAAAAAACACACAGTAGTTAACTCAAACAAAAACAGCCAAATCATAGACTAACTTTCCCCAAGTCAAGAAGGTTAAGCCTAAGATGAATTCTATTTGTGAATACATACTTAGGGATGCAAAGGTGGAACTAAGTTACCTAGGCGAGACAAATCAAGAGGGAGTAGAAGTGCAGAGCATCTAGAGCACACCATAGACAGGTTAAGATAAAGGTAAGAGTATAATTGAATATGAAGCTGGGCAGGATTTTACTGCAACAGCTGTCCAAGTGTTTATTGTTGCAGTTGTTGAGTATATACACCAATGAACAACCAGTATGCAACTGGGATTCCTGGATATTACAGTATAACTAGTAGCAAAATAACTGGCAAAATAGAGAAACTGCTAAAATAAACTCAGTTTGTACAACACACCCTAACTGACAGTGCTAACAGCCCTGTCCACAGTGCTTGTAATGAACAGCCCTTTGGAATGAGAGGCAGGTTTAGTTATTGGTATAATCTTACTCATGTTCCCTTGAAAGACTTTATTAAGTAGTGCTGTCTTGTGTCTTGGACTCTGAAAGGCAACTGGCTGACAGGCTGGCAACAAAGTGGATGGTGCTGCAGGGATGCTCTCCACCGGAATGTGTTCGAATTTATTTGACAGTGGCCCGCAAATGGCCTCTCTTTGGAACCAAACTATTTGCTGCTAAGGTAATAGGAGTGCACCTTTTTTTTCCCCCTAAGAATGAAGTCTCTATAGCAGAGCCATATCTATTTTCTCTGTTAACACAGATTGAAAATGCTCCTACAGGAAGTGGAAAAAACAAACAATGCTCTGTTCTGAACAGTTCTAGTACCACATTTGTTCAGAAAGAAGGAAGATACATACGTTCTAGACACTAGGGGTTGCTAGAGTTCACCAAATAGACATTGAAGCTTTTCTGACTATCGTTTCAACACAATACAAAATACTACCTCTGAACCCTTGCCAAAGTCTTTACACGTAGGCATTTTTTGGTCATAAAGCTGCAATAATAGCTTAAAAAATACTATTTACATACCCCTGTGTGGAAAAAAGGAAGAGTCCCCCATCAATCACACCATGCAGCTGATGCTAGCTGAAAGTATGAGTATTTCAGTCCTGCTCTCTATCTGAGTTGGCTGCTTTTCTTGCCACACGGGACAGGCAAGCAACAATAATGTCCTGTAGCAGAAATGTAAAAAATGAAGCATATATTGGTTAATCTGCCAGCCCATTGGCATCAGGAGGACAGCAAAGAATTATAGGTGGGAATAGTTCTTCCAGAAGCTTGTACCATCCCTCAGCTCAGCCAAAAGTAGAACTCTGTACCTATTACTCTTGCCATAACTAATGTCTTAACCCACTCATGCTGAGAAGTCTTGTTTTGGCATTAACCATCTTCTCCAACCCAACAGAACTCTCCTCTATTGAAAGTCTGTCCACGGCTTGTCCATGGCTAATGTCTCTTGCTTTGAAGAGAAAGTTGTGATAGTTACATCTAATGATGAAAAGAGAACCCAAGTAAATATGCAAAAATTTACTTTTTCTTTTTAAAAGAAAGATCAAGTTTTCCACTTTCAGCATTGAAGCAGAAATATTGGTATTTAAGGTTACTTGACAGTGAAGAATAAGAATGCAGGTTAAATAATGTTGGTATTTCTGATAACTACCATATTATGTAACTTTTCAATAGTCAAACAGCCATACAGCAGCAAATTTCCAGAGAAGATTCACGTTATTCTACAGAACAGATAATTGACATATTTGCCAAAATCAGTAAGAAGGAAAACTGCATTGATGTGATGGCTCCATGCTCTGGTACTATTGAAGCCAATGGGCTTTAATGCTTGATGGAAGGCAGTTGTGCAAGAACCAGAACAGAGCAGAACTGCCATTCTGTCACTGTCCCAGCATCACCCTCACTTTTAACTACACTGATGCAATGAGAAAGATTTTGAGATTAAATTCCATCTCATGTACTGCTAATCTCCCAGATTCTATGTCAATCTGAAAATACTTTTCTGGATTTTGAAAAAAATATTTTAAAAGTCAAATCAGGTTAGATCATTAAGTCTAGAGGATTCTTTCAACTCCACTTTATCCTTAAAACTCAAGTTTTATATCAGAAACTGCTTCTTTATGGTATTCAAGAAATGACTCAAATCGAATTTTCTTTTTCTCTAGCCTATTTTGCCTTCCTCCTTAGAAGACTCTCCAGTCTGGATAGCTGTGAATGAAGATGGTATCAACGTACTGGATTATAACACTATGGTATGGTGAGGAATGCTGTTTAAAAAAAAAAAAAAATCTCCCACAGGAAGACCTTCCCCTGAATCCACTTAAAGTCAGTAAAAGTTTGTGTTTAACTTCAAATGGATCCAGAAGTTAATTTGTAGAAGTCAGAAATGAAGAAGCGAGGGCTGTGTTTTAGAGCTACATAAACAAAGGAAAATTACAGCTTCTCTGTAAGGTAAAGTTTCATGTAACAGCTAACTGCCTTGATGATGGGCAACAAACAAGCACAGGCATCGTGCAAGATCTCGGTGCTATGTGCTTTACTACTACCTTCCCGTTAACAAAGTTTGCACCCTAGCTCTGAAGCATCAGGGCACAGAGCAAGCTAGAAAAATCCTAGAAATGCAATTCTCTTCCGAGATTTCTCTACCAGCTGTTATCTGTACAGCCAATTGCCTATTACTGCTTGCAGTAAATAGCAAATACGCTAGTTTGAGGTGGCCATTTTGTCTTTCACAGAAGTATGACTCTTCATCTCTCTGTTGTCTGCAGCACCTGAAATTCTCTTACTCATACTCTTCTGTGTTGACCTTTGGCGGCTGTCGAGATGACTTCATGATTGTAGTCAGTCAAATAAAAGAAAGGAGTTCTGGGAAAAACAGCACAGAAAAACTCC
The DNA here is from genome assembly GCA_035772895.1 of Perdix hodgsoniae. NCBI lineage: Eukaryota > Metazoa > Chordata > Aves > Galliformes > Phasianidae > Perdix > Perdix hodgsoniae. The sequence continues at coordinate 21,814,768 of JAPSGF010000001.1, read as the reverse complement.
TTTTCACAATGGCAATTCCAAAGGTAATTACAAAATGGACAGTGAGTATCTTTCCAACTGGCAGTATGTAAGCCAGGCATTTTGAACAAGCCCTGGGTCTGGTACTTCTGGCTGCTGCACCAGCTATGTAGAGTCAAGAAATTCTGTGTAAATCGTTCCATTTAATTGAGAGACTTATTCTACCTCTTACAGACAGACCTTCAATTCAAAACTTAACAAATCCATGTGAGAAAAAGCCCTTTGCAAATGTTACGTGGTCAATAGGCTCTTAAAAAAAGATAAATAAATTCAAAGGGCACTTTTCCCTCTCCTTTACTTACAGTTAATCATTTTCTTTTTCTCCCCCAGATTGTTGAAGCAACACTTCTTATTGCCACCTATATTAACTCCCGGTTGACAACTCCGCTCCTACCCTCCACTCAGCCCTCTCAAAGCACAACACCTGCCAACAGGCTCTGGGAGTCTGAAAGTCGCTGTTTTATCCCTTCCATGCCCCGAAGCACTAAGGGGCCCACACTGCTCTGAGGGCTCATTCCAATTTCTTATTTGTGGGCTTGCAGTTTGCTGTTGCTTTCCACAAGGCTCTGCACCAAAATGCAGACTGCTACAATTTTGCCAGTTGAACACCTTGTTTTAATGCGGGCTCTGGTTCTTTTTGCTGCAAGTATTCTTCCATCTCCTGAGCTTACAGCTTTGTTTACAAGCACACGTTTTCCTTAATCCTTCCCATTTTTAGCTTTGCACCTGCGTTAAAATCGCTGCACTGCTCCCTATGTCTGGAACCTCGGCCCAGTTCTTGAAATCCTAGTGATCTCTTGTCCTCATCAGGCCCTTTTGATTATTCCCATTATTTCCAATAATCTTCTGTTTACATCAGTCACTGACTCGCTCACTCTTTACCTGAAACAGACTGCAGCCTCTGCAAGGCAGGTTTGAGTGGTGCTAAGCTCGAATTTGACAGAAGCAGACTGAGCACACAGTCTCAATAAAATTAAAGACAGGTGGTTCTGGATAATGCGCCACAAGCCAAGTATAAGGACGCATCCTGCTGAATACTGCCTGCATAAGGAGCAGCACATCACCTCCTCATCAACTAGATAGACACTGACAGGCTATTACCAGAGTGTAAAGATTAATATGATGTAGTTTGATCAGATAGACATAGCTTCAGCTCTGTGCTCTGGTTATGAATAGCCGTTGTATTAAAGTTTTGACCTGTGTTTAAATTCACTGCTGCTACTCTTGCTATCAAGATAGTCCTTTTGAAGAGACTAAGATAGTTTTTTGTATTTTTGCCACTGATTAACACAAAAAAGATATTTTTTTTTCCTAAAGCTGCACTAATTCCTCCCTAAAACTGATTCCAAAATTCAAAGACAGAAACTTTCCAAGTCTCTGCCCCAGACATGAAATAAAGAGAGATGCAGCTGTTGAAAGGGAATAGAACTGAACTGACACGAAGACTTCTGATGCCGTGTCAGGGGTGATTTTTAAGACCTGGAATAGGGTGTATAGAATAAGAATTCAGCGGTACACGAGAATCTTTTCAACTTTAATTTTTACGAAGGTTAAGACCTGATGTTCTTCCATGTCGAGGACTCAGAACAGCTGGAATTGGACCACTGTCAGACAATGCCCTGGCTCCTGCAGAACAGATGGCTTTTGACACTTGATGCTGCCCTATACAACTGATGAACACCAGATCTCTGCTGCAGGGCTGAAAGTGTCACATGCCCCACCACCACATACATTTGGATTCTTTCCATTAATCACTGTTACAGATGTGCACGTGACCTCAGACAAAGGAAGACAAGGCAAGCAAACCTTTCAATTTTAATGTCTTTCAGCAACTGGAACAGACCTTCCCAAACCAGCTCTGTCCTTCACAGAAGCTGTTCCTTTAGATCTCCTACTTTCTTCATGCTACTGGCTCAATGAGGAGGTGGTTGTTAGCAAACATATACTCAAATACTGTTCTTCAGATTTTCCAGGGTGTTTTTTTGATTGGTTTCAAAGGTACTTTGTTCTGATTGGGAAGCAAAATTAAACAAATTTAAAAAAAAATGACATTCTTCTTAAGAACTCCATATCTATCTGGCTTGAGTTAAGCTATTTTGAGAAGCCTTTTAAGAAGTAAAGAATTGTCCTTTCAAAAGTACCTGAGTAACTTCATAATGACACATCCATGGGCAACTTTCTCAAATTAAAACAGTGTGAATCCAACCATCATAAAGAATTCAGCAATAGCAAACCAAAGTGATTCACCAATGAACCAACCAACCATACCAGTGTTCCTTGTTTTTTTGTTGTTTGTTTTGTTTTTGTTTTTTTGCTTTTCTTTTTGTTTTTACTTCCTAGTATCTGTCATCAACCCTGAAATATCCAATACATGGTGGTGCTGATACTGCAAAAAGTTTTTGTTTCAAGCTTATTGTGGGTACAAAGCCAAAAATCAAAACTAAATGGGACAACAATCATTCTAATCAATCCCTTATCAGCATAGTTTTAACACTAAAAAATGGTTTGTAGAAATTATACGATAGACTTGAAATAGGAGACTATATATATATACACAGTATATATATACTGTGGATATATAATAGGAGACTATATATATATACACAGAGACCTGATTCATCCGTTCTGTACTGTACCCATTTGTCATGAATGTAAGGACCACCCCCTTGAACTTATTAAAAAAGTAGTTTTCTGAGTCAACAATAATTGTTTCAGTCTCCTTATGTAATATCCTTGCATACTTCTGATATATTCTCATAGAGTGATCAGTAGTATACATTATCTCTCTCTCTGATCTTAGTATGGATAAACAAGTCAGAATAAACACAGCGTTATTCCACCTCAGTACTTAAGTCTCCTTCGACAAGCAATTTCTCTGGTATCTGGAGGTCTGTTTGGCAGCCTGCTTCTTGTGCCCCACCAGTAACAAAGCTGCCTCCGAATGAAATGAGCTCCACTCGTAAGGATGCTCATAAGGATAAGCATAAGGATGCTCAAGGCATTAAGGTCTCCAGTTCACTGTTCTGAGATTGTGCTTACCTTGCACTGCTAACACCTACATCCTTGTACTGGGGAAACAGGAAGCAGAAATGTTATTAAGCAAGAGCTGTCATGAAGTTCATTCTTTTCTGCCGTAAATTGACTCTAAATTCACTAACATGGCAAATGGGACTTTTTCTTCTTTCTTCCAAATATTCTTTAATACTTGAGTATTTCAGAGACTACCCCACTCTGATGGATGCACATATGCCTCTTATTTATAGGTTACTTGACTTTAAAATAAAGCAAACAAATAATAAAAAAAAAAACACAAAAAAAAACAAACAAAAAAACCACCTATGTAGATACTTATTTTGTATAATTTCTTGATAAAGTTTTTATTTTAATCAATGCTTTTGGCAATGATAATTCCAACAGTATAGAATGAGACAACAGCCTTTGTTTCCCTAACTGCTGTGTGTATGTAAAAGGCTGTTTTGGAGATACATGCAATTTCTGATCTTAATAAAATGAGATTATCCTGAATGAACTTGTATTTCTTCACAGAGTGAAAGAAACTATTTATCTTAAAAGCCAGAATAACCCTGAAGTAAATGTATGTACACAAAGACTGTGTTTGCTTCCAAAGACATACCTGGTGCAAAGCTCCCCGTCTCTCACGCCTTGATTGTCTTCTAACTCAACTTTAGCACATCACTGAAGTGCGCTACCTCATGCATGGGACATCCCAAAGATAGCTAAAATGATTTTCCAGACTTTCTCCTGTGATACAGCTTCTCTTTCATTTCTTCAGTTCACATTCTTAAGACTCTATGACATTTTTACAGCATAGCCAGAGTCCCCAGCAAACTCTTATGTCCAAGTCTGCCCACTCTGCTGAGATAACTTCTCCTCTGACACATTCTTCCCACAGATCAGCAAATCTTCCCACTGCTATAAATGCTCTTCAGTGTTTTCAACCTTTTCTAATCCCCATGAAGAAATACAACCTGCCCAAAGCAGGCCTATAGGCTGCCCTGTACCCAGCTCCAAGCACACCACACGGTTTTAGTCAAAGGCACCACAAGGTTTTAAGTCAAAGGACCTCCACTGCAGCCACATTTCTGGAGCCTGCTTCTACTGTCAACAGCCAATTTCTGCCTCTTCCCCAATTCCCCAGCTTTGCCTGGACTTGCCACCAAACATCAGGTACAGCATCCTTAACTTCAGAGGTAGACCTACCAGCTTGCATTGCAACTGAACCAGATTTAAAAATCCAGCCAACTCCATCATTTAAAGCATCTGTGAGAAATGAAACCACAGAAGAAACTAAGCACCCAGAAAAGGTTAGCCAAATGCCACCGTGCATCCCAAAGCCACTGCCCTTCGCTTCAACAGCCTGAGTACTTCTGTCACATGAGCTAGCCTGTATGTTGCAGAACAGAGCAAAAAACAAACAAAAAAAAGCACTTTACATTACACGTTGATGATGTTGATGTGCTGCCATGTCTTAATTCTAGAGAACGTACACAACAATAGCACAATGTTGTATGGAGATTAAGAGTGAGACCAAGGTTTCTGCCAGCTTGCTAGTTTAGCTCTTGCTTTCCCCAGTATTTCAACTGCCTTAATTACTTTAATAAGTCGTCATGGGAAAAACAAACAAACAAACAAACAAAAAAACAGAAAAATACCAGTTAAAAGTTACAGTAACTTTTAAATAACCAACTAAGAAGAATTTCTTCACATTAACTTGCTTTATTCACATAGTCATTATTATAATTTTAAACAACATATTTTTCTCATATTCTCATAGTAATTGATCTGGCTCTTTGGAATGAGGTTGGAAGTGAGCTCTGCTCCAGCCCCCAAAAACCTTGACTCCATCTTCTTTACAAGCTCCCTTTAGGTACTTATACACGATTGCCCCCAAAACCCTCTCTTCTCTAGGCTTAAGGCCTTAGCTCTTCCAGTCTTTCTTCAGGCTCCAACTCTAAACCAATGTAAGCAGCCCTTCATTGTCCACAGAATTATCAAGGTTGGAAAAGACCTACAAGATCATCCAGTCCAACCATCCACCTATCACCAACAGTTCTCACTAAACCATATCCCTCAGCACAATGTCCAAATGTTCCTTGAACACCTCCAGGGTCGGTGACTCTACCACTTACCTGAGCAGCCCATTCTAGCACCAGACGTGTCCACATACTGGAGAGCCCAGAAATGGATGCAGCACTTCAGGTGCAGTCCTACCAGTGCTGAGGAGGGGGGGGAGGGACCCTTCCCTTGAACTGCTAGCAATGCATCTCCCATGCAATCCAGGACACTCTTAGCCTTTTTGTACTAAGGACACACAGCTGGCACCTTTTCAACTTGGTATCCACTGTGACTCCCGGGTCCTTTTCTGAAAGAGAACCAGCATGTACTGGAAGGAACAGCACAGAGTAATTTCTCTCTAAGACCCTTTGTTGAGCTATAAGAGGTTCCTGCACGCTCACCTCTCCAGCCTGTCTGGGTCCCTCTGGCTGGCAGCACACGTCTCTGGCATATCAGCCATTCCTCTGAGATTGTGTCATTAGCAAAATCCATCAGCACTTGTAGGCACATCCCACCAGGTTCCATGGACTTACAAACATGCAGTTTGCTTAAGTATTTTCTAGCCTGATCACCTTCCATCAAAGGTCTTCCTTGCTCCAGAACTTTCCCTTGCCATCTGCAGCCTGGGATTCCTGAAGTCTACTCTTTCTAGTAAAGACTGAAATGATGAAGTCATTCAGTACCCCAGTCTTTTCCAGGTCTTGCATTACCACACCTCTACACCACTCAGAGGAGGCCTCATGTTTTCCATGCCTTTTTGTTATTCAAGTAGTCACAGAAGGCCTTTCTGTTGCCTTTGGCATCCCTAGAAAAATTCAATTCCACATAGGCTTTAGCTTTCCTAACCACATAACTTGCATGCTTAGACAGCCTCTATAATGATCCCAGGCTACCTGTCCTCACTTCTTCCTTTTGGCATTTGAATTTTGACAGGAATAAATTGCTCATTCATGCAGGCCTCTTGCCAATTTTGCTCAACTTTTTACTTGTTGGGATGGACTGCTCATGTGCTTGGAGGAGGTGATTCCTGAGTGTCGATCTTGGACTCTTCTTCTCTCTAGGGTCCCCCATACCACGGGACTCTTTCAAGCAGACTGCTGATGAAACTAAAGTATCCTCTGCTATATAATAATTCCATAAATATAAATCAAAGCAACAGTATACTTTCATTTTCTGTCATTCACTATCTGAAATTCCCCATTGGATCAGGAAAACTTACTGAGCCAGCCCACACTTCTGTCTTGATACTCTTTTCAAGAAAGGATTACAAAGAAACTTAAAAGAAATACCTAAGGTGTTTTTTTCTGTCTTCCCAAGGTTACAATTTGTTTTTAATCAGAATTCTCAGATCCATGGAAAAATAAGCATTTGCTGCATATTCATGTCTCCCCTTGCCATACCTTTTTCCAGAGATGCATGGAAAAACCTCATCTGTCTGTCTCTTTTAAAAGTGTTGCTCACCTGTCTTCATAACAGTCAATTTCTAAGTTCACTTGTGTGCTTCAGCTGACATCTTCTATAACAGCTCTGTGTCAGAGTCCGTGTGCGCTGTTAGCTATAATGTCATTCTTACAACTGCATCACATTCTAAACATTTAATTTTAAAAAGCCATGGGTCAGATTTTTTTGCTTTTCCATACATCTCTCCAAGTCCTGCTGCCAGTTATCCATCTTGATTATTTATTATTTTACTCCATCAGGTTGTGAAGCTGTTTTCCTTTGATCCAAGATTTCATGACAACTTTTGTACACTTCTATCAAGCAGTCCAGACGTGGTTTGGAACTCTAGAAATCAAGTCAAACAACAGAGAATCACACTCTGAACCAGTTGTAAAAAAGAGATTTGTCAGGCAGAGAGGGGAATGTGGAGACAGCTGACACAGAGCTGATGGCTAGAAGCATGCATGTATAAGGAATGGAATAGCAAGATATCTCTAGTCACTATCTCACATTCAGTCAACTGAGAATAGATTTCCTTTTTACACGCTCATTGAGAATTCATCAAATTCCAGGTGGTTTTTAAATGTAAGCTGGTGACAAAAGAATGAGCCGCATCAGCTCAGGGAAGAAAAGCACCAGTCCCTAGAGCTGTCAGGTAAAAACACACAGCACCATTCTCCAGTCAGCCTGAATCTCTCACCAAATCAGAGATCCTCTCCTTTCAACTCACAACGTACAGTGAAAATACAGAAGAAAATCCACATCTTCCAAGCCATTAGCCTATCTGTGAGGCCATATTCCCTCAACGACCTCCACCCTGAAAAACTGACCTTCAGGACAAGGAGCTTACATGCTTGGCCCTTAGCCTCAGCTATTACTGTCAACAAGAGGACAAGTGAAGGTTAACTGAAAGCATCAATTCATTTCACACTAACAGAGGAATGGTGGTCAAAGAATAATGATTTTTCATCATTCCTAACCTGGACCAGCAGGAAGGTGAAAGTTTCCCAGTTCTGGGGTCCCTATGGCCCCATGACTGTGGAGATCCCAAAACAGCATTACTGTGTAAAGTCCATCTAACGCCTTTCCTTGCAACCATTGCTTAAGAGAACAATAGGTCAACTCAGCGCAGAAGTGCTCCTGGGTGCAGTGACATGCTAAGTTGTGTTTCTGAGGGCTGACATGCCTTAGAGGAGCAAAGACCCACTGAAAGAGATGCAAGAAAGTTACTAATTACTGCTCCTTCAAAACTAAGTAACTTTAAAGTGAGAATTACTGACAGGTAACAAACTGCAAACTGACACAGCTCTTTCTGTTAATCCTTTGCTGGTGGAATCAACGCTGCCAATATTAAGATATTTCCATAGAAATAACATTGTTCAGACTTGAGTTATGGAGAAAGAAAAAAAAGAAAAAAGAAAACAGGGAAAAAAACCTAACACACTAATGCCAGGAAGCTGGAAAGGAACACAAATCCTGAGTGCAGCTGTCTGGAATACTCTAGTTGTGAATTTCTTGGACATACATGAAATACCTCATTTATTTTACTGTTGGTAAACATCTTCACAATTTTGGGACTGAGTCAGTTGTAAATATCTATGGATTAGTGCACTTATTCCTTATTCCTCTAAGTATTTAGCTGAAGACTTAACTGTATCCACTCATAAATTGCACGTGACTACAAACTGATAATCTGGTGAACAGAGAGGAAGATAAACACGACATCAGCAGTCTAGAATATGAGGTGCATCTGTACTGCATACTGACATTCAAGGATCAGGGTATTGTTGAGCGAGGTTCACACAGAGAGAAAGAAATTCCATCCCCCAAAACAGGATTATGAATGGCCAAAACAGGTTAGCGAGAGAAGAGGAAGGACAGAGTATGAGTAAAGCAGGGTACAAGACAGACAGGGTATGAGTAAAACAAACAAGTTATTATACATTAAGCAAATTGCTCACAGCTTGTACTGTGATCTTTGTCAGCAGTTGTAGGGGAAGCTGTCATTGTAAGCCAGAGAGATTTTTATGAAATCTTTTTGGCACAGATTGCCGAGAGAAAAATCAACTGCAACAATATAACTACAAAGGTAACACTGAGCATGAGATTAGACAGAAAGCTGTGCAAGTCCTCATTACCCTCCGTGAGCCAAAAACGAGTTCATGCAATCTACTGGTCAGGTTCAAACTAACACAGCACCCCATTCTCAGCATAGAGGACAAACGAACAAAACTTCCCTGGTACTTAATTCTGTGAGACTTGAGTACTGCTCACAGCACACTGCTGTAAGGTCCAACTTGAATGTGCAGTCGGAGAAAGGCAGCTGTAATTCTTTGTTCCACTCGTGGCAGAACAAAGGTATGCCGAGGCATCTGACACACACACAAAACACGGCTTCGTACTGCCCCGTTATTCAGTCACACTCACCTGAAAGAGTGGCACAACCTCAGATACTCCCTGAGGATCCTGAGGGTCGCACAGGAGGATGCACAGGTAATAGATAACTTTCTGCTACAAGACAAACAGACCAAATAATTGAAGTTTGAAAATGCTATCAAAGCGCCTGGCGTCATCACAGAAAGAGGAATTGCTTCAACTCATTGGGCTGAACAAAGCGTGTGACATTTTCTAAAGATAAATCAGTAGGAACATCAGTGTGTCAAGAGGGTAAATATTCTTGCTACAAGCTTATGAATAAAGCAGCTTGAAATCAGTTCCTTTCTCTTCTTTCCTGCGCTCAGCCTTAAAAATATCAGGACGGTTTTGCTCCATGAACTTCTCATTTCACGTTGAAAAAGTAGCAGGTGAATTTTCAGAAAACCCATCCTTTCTGTAAAGCCATTCTTCACCCAAATCTACTTGAGTTACTGAAGTTCAAGATGTTACTAAACATACTAACAACAAAAAACACAGGAAAAAAACCAACAACAACAAGCAGCACAGGATTTAAACATTCCTGCTGACAACGCCTTTTTCTTATGCTTTTTTTTGATGCAGACCATTTTACTAACTACCTGTTTTGCCTTTCTAAGAAGTTACACAACGCTGGACCATGTTGAAGATTGTGGGGACTTACTAAGAATTTGTTTTCACCTATGATGATTTCACACACATCAGTGACAATGTGTACAACTTCAGTTCTCCGTAACTGTTTGAACTCTACAGTGATGGTGGCAAAGCTCATCAAGTCTTACATAAAACTGACAAGTAAGTGCAAAGGCTTTTCTGCCTCCTTGCATATAATGAGAAACCTTTGTTTCCTTTTGCTAGAAAACTTTATACAGATCTATGCAAATCTCCAAGTCTTCCGAGTGCTCCTTAGGCAAAACAACTCTCTTTTGGGTAAGTCTGGCAGAAGACGACTTCGGACTCGAGTACATTAATCTGTTGGATTTATGGGTGTCACTTTAAAGAGGTATCACAGCTGCTTGCTTCAGCCTTCTACGGAAGTTACAGCTTTCCACCCTCCCCTTGATGCAAGCAGCTTGGTGCAGTACGTCTGCCATCTCCCAGTCACTCCAGAGCACAGTCAAGTCTACCTATTTGTATTTATGCTGCTGTGTTCAACTGCACTGTGAAACAGCTCCTGTGAAAATACGTGTGATGAGTGCACCTTACAGATATACAGGAAAGACAATATGATACCATATGGATGGCTTCATTGATAACCACATCCTTCACTCGGCTCATCTCAATGAAGGTTGTGCTCTCCTTCCCTGAAGCGTAGGATGAAGTCACCTGAATGCCAAGGGAGCCAATGACCAGTAGGGATTCCTGGTCAATTTTCACAAAGTGCAGGTAGAAGATCAGGCCGATCAGCGTGAGGAATATAGCGGCAGAAAGCACCATACTATTCTGTAACACAAACCAAGCAAAGACAGGGCTCTAGTCTTAAAACTAATTGAACGTATATTCAGTAGATAAGTAAACACTGAATGGTTAATCATAATATAATGGCTACATTTATAATGTGATTTTACATAGGTGGAGTCCATTCATTCAAAAGGCTGGCTGATATGTGCATGATGGATTTAAGTCACCAAACATCACCCTTCACAAGATGGTCTGAAAGAATGAAACTGAAATCAGCAAGAACACTGTATTCCCTTGTAAAGTTACTGGAGAAATCCCATCCAAATGCAGTTGTGTACATCAGTGACAGTATGTTATACAGGTATCTGCAGGGTTAGAGAAATGTTAAATGTTTACTTGAATGGAGCTTGGTGATTCAAAGAAGAATCTTTCAGCAGAAACCACTGGCCTGGGCCTACTTGGGAGATTCAAGTTCTCTTCTTACCATGGGAGGTCTAACCTCATTCAAACTCTGTCTCTCTTCTTGCCCTAAACATCAAGCTCGAGAATGTCTGCTTCCTCCTGTGCTTCACCTGAAGACAAACTGCCTTTTGCATGCTGCAACCTTGGGCTTGTTGCTATATAAAACGATACATAAGTTTACAAACACATGCTCCACAAGTCATCTTTTCTCAGTAAACCAGCAGCATCAACAAAGGATCTGGTAACGAAGCCTGAAGGTCTTCAACCTACAGCTGCTTTCTGCGATATGTTTCAGCGAGTTGAGGCCACACACATCAGCCCGAGTTAAACCTAACGCTTCCTAAGGGCTGGAACTGCCAGGCTTTACCAGAACGGCACAGCTCTGCCATGCAAGCAGTGCACGGTAGCCTCTATCACCACGGGAGGTAAAGAAGCCGTGGCAACATACAGAGAGAATGGAAACAGAGCTTTTCCCACAGTTCGTTGTCATGGAAAGGCAGTCATGAGTTACAGGCACTGAAATCCACGAAGACGGGCATTCGGATCCGGTTTGCCGGCAGAAAGGAATGACAGCGGCCACACACGGGCCGCACGAGCACACGTAAAACCGAGCCGGACGACAGCGGGCGGTAGCGACCGCGGCCCAGCAGGCGCCCTCCGGGACCCGAGCGCAGCGACGCGCAGGGCCCGCCTGGCGCCGCCCGCCGCCCTTCTCCGCCGGGGTCCCCGCGAGGAGCCGAACGGGGCGGGGCGGGGGTACCTGGCAGAGCACGAAGAGCCCGTAGGCCGCCAGCCAGACGGCGGAGGTGACGGCGCTGAGCGAGCGGAGCTGCAGGCGGGGGCAGCGCACGGCCAGCTCCCGGCAGGAAGCGCTGTGCTGGCGGCACCGCAGCGCCAGCGGCGCCCCCGACGCCGAGCGGTAGCGCCGCTCCTCCATCCGCGCGGCGCCCCGCTTCCGCTGAGAAGCGAAGGGAAAGGAAGGGAAGGGGCGGGCGGCGCGTGCGCGGAGCTGCGGGAGCCGCTGTGCCGGCCTGGCTTTGAGCGTTCCGGGCGCGTTGTTCTCCTGCGTGCCTCTCGCCGTGACGGAGCGGGGCGGGCGTTTTCCCCCCGCTTGTCCCCCTCCGGTACCGACTTCCCGCGGGCAGCTGCCTGCGTTCGTGGCAGCCGCAGAGCCCCGGTGTGGGTGCCGCGTGTAAACAAAGGAGCGGCGGCAACGGGGGCCGAGGGTAAAACCGGTGGGAAAGAAAGGCCGCGTAGGCTGGATACCAACGTTAGGGACGGGGGCTGCGCGTTTTTACGAGGAGAGCAGGCGCTAAGAGCGACGGCCGAGGAGGCGGGCGGGCGCCGTGCGAGGCGACGGAGCGGGGCGAGCTGCCGGCGGGCGGCGGCGATCCCTCGGTGGGAGGCGGAGAGCCGCTCAGCGCCACCGCCGCCCGTTCGGCCTCGCTCGAAGCACGTGCGTTTGCGCACAGAGACTCGAGCCCGCCCGCACGAGCTTCGGCAATCCCCGAGCGCCGGCTCCCGTCCCTAGGTCGCCGCACGCCCACCCAGCGCCGCGGGCAGGTGCGCGAGCCCCCCGCCGCGGGAGTGGAAAAACCCCAGCGCCGCGGCCGCGTGAGGAGGAGGAGCCGCCGCCCGGCCGCGTCGCGCGAAGGGCCCCGCTCCGCTCCGTGGGCGGGACACACCTCCGCGCCCGCGCGCCGCCATTGGCCGGGCGGCCCGGGGGTGTGCGGGCGGGGGCGGGGCCCGGCGGCGCGCGCGGAGCCGGAGCCGGCTAAAAGGAGCGGCGCGGCGGCGGCGGGCATCGTCCGCCGGCTCGGCATCTCCTGCGCCATGGCTCTGCGCGGCGGCTTCGCGCGGCTCCTCCGCAAGCGGGCGGACGCGGGGCTGCGGCTGCCTCGGCGCGCGCATTCGGTGGCGCTGGTGGGCGCCCCGTTCTCCAGGGGACAGGTGGGCGCCGGGCCGGGGGGCCGCGGGGCCGCAGCCTGGCGGCGGGCGGCGCTCGCTAACGCGTCCCTTTTTCTTTGTCTGGCAGAAACGGCGCGGAGTGGACCACGGCCCCGCTACTCTCCGCGCCGCGGGGCTGGCGGAGCGGCTGGCCGGGCTCGGTGAGGCACCTCGGGCCGCGATCCGACTCGTCCCACCCCGTCGGGGCTCCCCTTTCCCCGCGCCCAGCAGGGGAGGTGACTCGGCCGCGCGGGGGGAGGGGGGTCGGAGCGGCCGTTCGCTCCGCGTTCCGCTGCGCCGGGGCCGGGAGAGGCGGCGTGAGGGGCCGCCGATCTGCCGTACCGAACAGCCGGAGCCGCGGCGCTGAGCTCGTGGGACGCCCGGAACAAAGGGCTCGCTGCCGCAGCCCGCCTGCCTTCCCGGCTCCCGGGGACCGCATCCGCTCAGCGCTCTGCTCCGGGCGTGTGCCGCTCCCAAAAGCCGGAGAAGCATCAGGCCGCGTAGGGAGCGTTCCGTGTACGCAGTCAAAGGATGCCCTTGACCGCGCTGCTCGGTTCTGGTTTGGTTTTTTTTGTCTTTGTCCATACCCGTTGCTAGGATCTCCGCTTGTTCCCACAACGGCCGTATACTCTCAAGTGATGAAACTTGGAATTTTCTGGAGAAACGTTCAGGTCTGCATGTCTGAAGGCTCAGCAAATCTGTCTTTCAGTTTCTTGCATCTCGTTTCTCCAAGCCGAGAACTCGTTAACAACTGTGACGCAGCATTCAAAACGTGATATGAGGGACAGAACCTTTAAAGCAGTATTAGAGGATCTTAAGGTAGTGCTGAAAACTATCAGAGATGAACTGCAGGGGCGGACCAACAACAGAAAGAACCACATAGCAGTAATCACATACGCTGTAGACAATGAAATTCAGATGCGTGCAGAGGGAAGATAATTGCTTAATAGCCTTCTAGCAAATTTAATCTGATTTATGAAACCACTTTAAACCTATTGTTCTGTACAGCCCTATGGGCTCACTGCGTGCGTTTTATGATTCAAAAGCTGGAAAGTCCCAATTTGCTGGCAAATGAATAGATGCTCTTTTCCTGTCCTATGCCAAGTTGCATACTCTTGGCAATATTTGACTTGTTAGCAATCGTGATCTATAGCCACAACAAAAATAGAAGAGCCGCTGAAATAAACACAGGTCAAGATATTGCTGACCTTAAAGTTATTGAGAATAACAAGTTAGCAGCTTTGAAAGGATATGTTATCCTTTGTGAGGAGGCAGGCAGTGGTTTGACATCAGTTGACAGTAGAACTCTCTGTTGGAAAGCTTGGGGGTCTCTTTCAAGTAGTTCAGATATGATACTTTGCATTTTATAGAAATCCTTATTTTGAAATAAAATCTCCTTTGCATGACACGTGCTCAATTCAGTAGAAACTTGAAGAAGGTGGGGAGGAGGATCCCTTTCAGAATTTCAGTAACAGCAACAAAAAGGATAGAAATGAAGCAAACTAAGTTTGGAAATAAACAGAAGAGTACTCTCACTACTTGGTTGCTTATGGACTGCTTACTAACTTTTAGTACTGTAAGTGGAGATGCTTTCTTGCTCTTCCCTTTAAAGCTTTAACGGCTCTGGCACTTTGTCTTCCTACAGTTTTAGTTTCCTGTAGCATTCTTCCACTGGGGTAGAGCTCCTTTCCATTTGGCATTGATGTTTATTGCTTCTTGAATCTCTGCTCCTCTCCTGAACAGGCTCAGATGGCACAAACGTTGTAACACGCTCTGTGTGAGGGCATGTCCCTGGCATGGACTGAGGAACTGTTTAGTGTGCAGAGACCGTCTGCTGCAGGGCTGGGTGGTAAGCTGAGGAGAGAACTACAGTGCAGCCTTTAGAACGTGCTCATCTTTTTGTGGAAACTTAGCTAATGATCAGTTTTTGTGTGGGAGGTGGCAGGATAGCTTTGCCTGGAGTAATGTGATAGTGCCATTGCTTGGCCTCCTGTGGTATGCTGAACTGGCACTAAAACTTCTTCCTTTGTCTTCACCTTCCTAGCACAGTGCATGAAGAAAGCAAAAAAGCAGTGCTGCTCTTATTAACTTAAGTCTTCTATCTATCTGTTCTGCTAAAATAATCGGTTGTTCTCGTGGGTCCTTGTTTCTCGTTTTCCAGAAGCAGATAGATAATTGCAGCAGGAAAGATTTCTCCTTAAAAAATAATGTCTAAGATACAAGGCTTTGATTTTCCCATATATTGTCTATTTCTGAAACTTTCATGTTAATAAGTCACAGGTGCTATTTTGTTTTGTTCCCCCTGCTTCCCCTTCCAGCAGGGTTGTTGCAGATGGCTATAGCATGATTGCGCTGTTTGCCCTTTTCATTACAAACTTGGAGCTGAGGCAAGCTGTGGGGAGATGCTTCCCCACAAGAAAGTGAGGTGGATTCAGAGAAGTCAAAAGAAACATAAATGGGACATGTTGTTCCTATAGGGAAAGCTTCACTCGTTTCAAGTAGAAGAGATTGCTAGAATCTGCTGTTTCTCTGAAATTGTAGAGTTTATCTTGCTCATTTTCCATCCATGTGTTCAATTTGGCCTGCATAAAATGGAGATGCTCTTAAGTTCACTTGAGAACGGTAGCACTTGGATAGTAAGATCCATGCACTGTTTAAGTCACATGTATTTATTTGAATATCAAGAAACTGCATGGGTTTCTGTATGCGTATATATCTAGCTGAATAACTTTGGTAGATAATACTTGAGGTGGGTCAGACAAAGTGAGAACACCAGATCTTTGGTTCTTCCTTTTGGCACTCTCCTGTTTGGAAGGGATTTCTCTGTTCCCCTCGCTCTGTCTTAACAGCTATTCTTTTACAGTTCCATTCCAGCCTCCTGAGCTCTATTTTCTGTCTTTTTGGATCTTTCCCTTGAAAGACACTGTGACTGTGGGCACATGGTATGGTATTTTTTGGGCTGTCTAGAGTGATCACTGCTGCTGAGCATCTTGTTTATGCTTAGGCTGAAATACAAAGAGGGAGCTGAGAGGCAGATGGAATCACTAGCCTGTCAGAGATGGATCTGAGCCATTAGCTTGTCTTTTCTGCTCTCCTTAGAGTGAAAACAGTATTACCTTCTGGTAGTACCTTAGGGTATACTCAGAAGGAGAGAGAGCTAAGGTAGCAGGAGTCCAGCTCCCAGGCCAAAAACAGTGGGTGTGCAAGTCTGTAGCAAGCATAATTAAAACATAACTGCCTAAGCCTGGGGGGCTTCTTAATCACTTTAGTGCTGTTTGTCTTCTGGCGTTGTTTCTTTTCCAAAGGGAAACTAAAATATTAACACCTTAAAGGATTCTACCATCTCTCCAGAGAAGAAAAAAATATTACATGAAAATAGGGATTCTTAACTCCGTGGTGTGGAGGAGAAAACACAAAAACTTGGAAGGCTGTGTATTGTTCTAGCAAATAATAGAAACAGGCACAAATAGGTTCTTGGACTTCCAGTGGAATGCATTCTTTTTAGAGGTTTGTTTTTTGTTTGATGTCTCCTTTCTGCTGTAGATTATACAGCGTATTTGATTAACCTTAAATCCCGTGTTGCTTAGTCCCCTTACCTAAAAGAGCAAAGGACCATTCTTACATTGTTGTGTTTTTTTGTTTTTTTGTTTTCTGTAAGTAGCTGTTTTTAGTCACCTCAAAGGTTGTTGTGATCTAGAGCACCATTACTGTTGCTAGCATGGAAATAACACTGGTATGAGAGTGGGGCCTTTAGAAGAACTTCTATATGTTGACTACTGCTAATTCTTATGTCTTATTTAATGAGCCAAATGTGGCTGGATTGCTGTGTTTAGTCACAATTGGGTTTCTACTACTCTAGAATGCATGTAAAAACTTTGGAACAGAGTTGCTTGCTTGCCAAGTTGAAAGACTGCAGTCATGGAGACTACAATACAAGTAGAGCTAGACTTGTCCAAAAGAATGGCCATCATGTTGCTGCTCTTCTGTTTAACAGGAAGTAAGCTCTTTAGTAATAGTATGCAAGAGGTCAGTGCAGTGAATCAGAAAACTTAAGGAGATACCCCCTCTAAAAGAGGAGAGGAGGTGCTAATCCCCACGTGACTGTAGTTATGCTCCTGCTTTGCTTAAAACCACTGGATCCCTGTTGACATCAGCTCCTTAAAATAGCAATTCAGCTTTTCTGTCTCACCAATGGATGAAGTTATAATTTCAGAGAAAGAGTAGTTTCTGGATTGATGAAAAATAAATAATGAAGCAGCTACTTTGACATATCCACCATCATCTTCTCGGATGACGATTTTTAAGAAGATAGCTTTTCAATTATACACAGAGAGTAAGCACTGGTGCTGGAGTTCAGCAGAGGTGACTGATAACAGCTACAGTTGCCGTGCTAGGAAAAGAATTTTCATCAGCACATCTAGTAACTATGACAAAAATATTAAAGAACTGCCTGTGTCCCTTAAGACTTGGGCACACTGTTCCTTTCTGCTTTCCTTAAATTCAAGTCAAGATAATTGTTTGGCCTTTTATTTTTTTTAAATACGTTTGTATTTATAAACAACAGAATTTGTCAGGAATTTTGGTGTTCTAATCTAGTTTAGATCTGTACTGTTTTATCTCTACTGTTTCTCTTCAAAACTCAGTATTTTATATCCGTTAAGGCATTCTAGGTTAGTAGAGCCAGTCAAGCCTCCTTAATCTGTGGAATTCCAAAGTCTAAATTTCCTCCATAGATAAACTCAAGATCTCTTTTATTTTAGTCTTGTTATTCACATTTTTCACTGTTGATGAGGTTAAAATGGAGGCAGACAAAATAGTAAACTACTGCTCACAATTTAAATAGAATGCTTTATTATATCCCTATGTTGCCAAGATGAAAAATACCACTGTTCATAGGTGCTTTCTGATCACATCTGCTGTCAATACTGTTAAAGCTGTCTATTAATGTATGTACTTTCTCAGGTTAAAAACTGGTTAGGATACAGCACAAGGTTGTTAACAGCAATAGCAAGACATCTGTCCTACCAAGCAGAATTGGGAATGCTTTTTTTTTTTTTTAAACCCAGGCACACTTCCTCTCCATGCCCAACAAAGCAGGTAAATGGCAGCCTTCTTTCCTTTTCCTTTCTTCCTTTCTTTCTCACAGACAAAAGCATGCAAAACAACCTCTATTTAACATCAGTATAACATGCTTATGTTATAACAAGCGCTACAACTTATTTCTAGAACTGGAATAAATTGCCTCCTCTTATTTACACAGAGATCCAAGAGATCACTCTTTAAAATTATACCTTTCAAATGTTGTTTAGCCACAAATGGTTAATTTCACAGACTGCTGATACCTGCATGGCCAAAGTCAAGGAAAAGTTAAATGTCCTGGTCCTAACTGGCACCCACAGCATGCCTCTAACATCTGGGCAGCTGTAAGAATGCATTGAGGGCAGGTGTGGCTTTGCTCCATGACAGCAGACTGCCAGGAGCTGACTGATAACCACGCAGGCAGAAGGAGCGAGGCTTTGCAGGAGAGCTGCTTTGGGAACATCTCCAGGAAGGCTGCTTCATGGTTGCTTTTTCACAGCTGGCCCTCGGCCCAGAAAGCTAAACTAGAAGTGGGAGAATGTTCTGACACCAGTTACGGGTTATCCTTTTAGATGTTGGACACTTTGATGTCTGCATGATTATCACGAGGCTTAGAAATTTCTGGAGAAATAACAGCAGTGCATCTACATGGAGCTCAGGCATTCCTTCTGATAGGTAGTGCTGATTTTCTTTCCTTTCTCATGCTGATGGAAGATACCATCTGCTTGTTTCTTCAGTCTGAAAAGCTCTGTGTGTCACTCTTTGATTTCATGTATATGCATGGTGTTTTTTTTCCCCCCCTCTTTGGTGCAGATTCCAGGTTGTTCCCCCCCCCCACCTTAGGTGCAGATTCCAGACTGTGAATTATCTACAAAATAAGCTTTAAAAGAAACTTAACTTAGAATAAAGCATACTGGTTGCTTAAATTGTTAACTGATATGACAAACGATTACTTTAAATAAACCTTTAGAAATACTCAGCTAAACTGATGCAGATCAGGAAACTGAATTATTTCTGATCTTTCAGAAAAAGAAGATGAGATACAAGGATCAAAGAATGGTGTTCTTTGTCTTGTATTTCACTTAATTTTATGAACAATGTGTTTCAAAATCTTGACATCTTATTACAAAAATCATTTTAATACATGGCTTAGCTGATTTGCTTCAGCTGCAACATTATCTGGATTGGAATAAATTCAAGTCAGGTACTGCTTAATTTTTCATTACAAATGGTGTTGAAGGAGAGAAGTTACTGGGGAGAGGCACAGGGAGATGACTGAAAAATCTGGACAGTGAATTGGTTTTTGGTCTGCTTTATGTTGGCTGTGCGTAATCTCATTATTTCTTTTGAAACTTTTAACTGTTGTTGTAGACTTGCAAGAGTAAGGTACCTATGGCAGGTAAGGACTTCAATGGATGTGGTATGAAAGGTTACTTTTGGATAGAAGTTATAACCCCATCTGGTGAAAAGCTGAGTTTAAGGCACCCAAAAAAATAAACCAAACACCTGGTCATTTTAACATGAGTAAGTGAGCTGGTCTGATACCAGTTCATTGCAGCAGATAAGGAGAAACCAAGAGAATCAGTGAGCTCTATCTACTTCTGCTCTTCCTTCCTTATTACTGCTTGGATGGTTAACTAATATAATAACCACTTCTGTAACATTCTCAAGTATTTCATCATTGAAAACTATTTCGGTATTAGCTTCCTACAGCCCTAAGTGCTTACTTGCTGTCAGGAACTGTTTCTGGGTTAAGTTTATTGGAAGAAAAATGGAACTTGTGCTGGGCTGGTCAGCGGAGTGCCAGACCATCATAACTGCCCCCTTGTCTTGTCTCTGATGCAAGCTACAGTGCAAATGTTTCCCAACACCTGATGCTGACGTTTTCGGAGACCTCTTTCAGGTCAAGTGCACTGGGTTTCGTAAGTGATTAAAGTTACAAAGGGGAAATGAGGTAGCTTCTTAATTTGTGGCTGAAAAAAAATATTTCTTGGCTAATACTAAGCAAAGGAGACACCTTCAGACTAGAGATGTGGGGAAGCAGTTATTGCTGACTGAGCAGTAGCCTTTTACTTTGCCTTAAGCCAGACCTGTCTCAACACCAAAAAGCATTATTTTAGTGGAAGAAATCTATTAGGTGTTGATATTTATTTAAAGAGACTCAAACTCTATGTAATGAACTTCAAAGCAAACAGATTTGATTAAACTAGGCTGCTGAAGTTTTAGACCCTTGCGGCTTCAACTTTGCTAGCCTAGTTTCCTATTCCTATAAAATATAAATAAGCCATTGCTTACACCCCCCTCCCCAGATGAATATGGGGGGTTAAAACTGTCTTAAAAGGGGTTTCAGAATGCACTGTTCATACTGAATGAGTCCTTCGTTTGTTGCGTAACACACTGCCTGTGTCTCTGAGAAAGCATTACAAAATTAAGTTGATATTAGTCAATGAGCTTATAAATGGTAACAGCTTGTAGCCCTTTGTTCCCAGGAAGTAAAATGTTATCTATAAACACTGTTCATAATACTCATCACATCCTGAAAAGCCTCTCTGTACTAAGGAGGCTGTAATCTAAGCAGACAACTCTGTTGTGTAAGCAGGAGTGATGCTTTCATAAGAGCAATTTTATGTAATGCATAGCACAAAGTGAGATACACTAACAGTGCCACTTCCAGATTCTTTTTTAATTAGTCCAGACCGATTTAAAAACCCTTAAGAGGAATTTCCCATTTTAATTTAGGATGTTCTATTTTACCTCTAGTTGACAAATAACCAGTGTAAGTGTTTCTGTCTCTTGACAGAGGCTAATCTCATTTTTCACCTGCTTTTGTTCCAAGTCCCGTCTGCTGCCTAGGAGACTTGTTATAACTGTATTACAGCAGTGTGCCTTTAAGCAATGTCAGCAGATAGTCTGGACACGTAAGGCTGAATCTCTTTCTGTCAGATCCTTGCTTCTGTCTGGGGTGCAGCATCTTAGCAGAGAAGGATGGGGAAGCTTTCCTTGCTGCTGGTGCCCAGGCAGTTTTTCAGTTAAATGCCACCTGCTTTTGCATTGGGTTGAGCCCCATTATGATGTTAACAGTTCATCTGAAAAGGCATACAGGAAACTTTATTTTCTTAAATATATTCTTAATTTGTATTTCTATTTTTTTCTAAAAGAAATTTTCTAAATTTCTTAATTTGTAAGTTAAGCTCCTCATGATGAAAAATGATGATTTTGTTTACTAGTATATATAAATTACTGTTTCGGGCTCTGCAAGCTAAAGAAGCTTCTACATCTGCTCATCTGCTGGTTGGATGCTTGTTTGGCCTCCTAATCTGTTCTAGTCAAAAGAAGCAGACCCAATATATGGCAAAAAAAAAAGGTTATGACAGTGCCTTCTAGTGGGCTACAAACTGTACAGAACAAGAGCAGATTAAAAAAAAGAAAGGAATATTGGCTCACCCTTTCCAATGACTGGTAATGGCTCAAGGACTGCAATCTCTATCTTGAGATACATGAGTTTGAGATGGGGTGGACTCAGGTCCCACCCCTTCCAGTCACACTGGTGCACTGCATGCATCTGAGCCCCCTGGGTTAACCACACCTTCTCACCTGGTGCTCCACCATTGGCTCAGGCTGTGACCTGCCAATCCCCCTGCACCTAGGAAAGATCAACTGTGCAAACATGTTCCAAGCTAACTTACTCCTTTTTGGCTGAAATGTGGACCAAAGTAGCTCTGCATTAATCATGCATACTAACAGAAGAACTTGTACATAAATGCACGTATTGTTTATGTAAATATACTGTGTGTTTGTATTCAGACTGACACCCTCATCTTCCTGATACCCCTTCCAAGTTCCTACAACAGCAACAGATGAATCAAATCTCACCTCCCCTTCCCACCCCACTTCCCCTCACTTGAAACAGTGATCTCTTAAAACAGGCAGCGAGTCAGTGTTGATAAAGCTGAGCTGTATTGATTTAGGGGTGTGTGTGTGTATATGTATATAATGTGGCATTGATCATTCACTAATTACTAGAACAGAACATATTTCTTCATTTTAACATAATTTTTTGTAAAGAGGTCTGAAGGAGAGCAAAAATATTCATTTATTATATTTAACTTCATATTATTTAGTTACTAGCAAAACATCAGTGGCTTTTAGTTTCTAAGTACTGAATGGTACTGTTTGATTTTAAAAAGAAAGCCTAAATTTGGAAGAATCTGATGTTGAAAATAATTCTACTTGGTTAGAGTGTTTTGTTTGTTTTAAATCATAACCTGATGCTTTTTACTGTAAAAGTAAGTTAAAGAAAGGAACTGTGAGATTTTTTTTCTGCATTTTCTTGAGTCAGAAAAAATCTAAGGGTAAATGCTTATAGACAGGAGGTAACACCTACGAATACGGTAAAGGAAATAAATCAGAGCAGTTAAGAATTCTCATCTATCCTACTGAATATTTTTGACAGGTAAGAATATGATTGTCTGAAATAAAAACACATGCAGGCAAATCTGTAGAGCTGGGGGGTGGGACAACTGCTTTAATTCTACATAGCCTTCCAATTAGGTCACAGATGCAATGAACTTGCTGGTCAGAGCCACCAACTGTCTGGTGTGTTTTCTTTTTGTGTGTTATTCTCTTTAATTTTTGGAAAACAAAGCTTCACCTTGCAGAACAAACCAGTGCATGCCAAGGTATGTTCCCTGCTGTTCCTGAGTAGATGTGACCTGCTGCACCGGCAAATGGCTTTGCCTTCTAATGAGTCCAAAGAATCCAGTTTTCCTGTTTGCTCACATCTTTTTCCATTTCCAAGAACTTGAATATATCTCAGGGGTTTAGAGGAAAACAGGGAAAAAAAAAAACCCACCAACAACCAAAAAAGATCTCAGGCACAGGTTGATACTCCTTTAAACATCACTTCTAGAATCTGCTGTTTGCCCTGCTTTGACGATAACCTCAGGGATCTTAGAAAAATCCTTGCATTACTATGAAAGAAGGCAGAGTCAGTTCTTTATTTTACGCTGATCTAAAGATGGGGTGCTGTGGTATCACTGCCTTCTGTTCTTTTTGGTCCTTCAGTAGGTAAAAATCCTGGCAGAGAGAACAAGTCTTAAGCAGTAGCCCTTTCCTCTATTACACTGCACAATCTGCTCTCGCTGCGCAAATCACCAAACATGGCTGCTCAACTACAGATCTATTCCCTGTGCTTGTCAGAGGCATCAGATCAGAGGAATGTGGAAGACTTAATTTGTACAGTCTTCCAAAGCTCTCGGTATCAATTGACTCAGGTGGTACCTTGAAGCTTTATAATAAAACTCATCTTCAGCCATATTCCAGTGCCTTCATTGAACCTTTACATAACACTGGAATAGTGCACACGTGCCTGAGTAGTTTTGCAGAAAGATACAGATGAAAAAAAAAATTCTTTAAGGTATGTACAGTGAATGTTGTGATGCTTTCCTGATTCTGTGTAGAAACAGAATGAAACAGCGGGGGAAAATGTTTGCACTAAGGATCAGATAACACATTGAAACCCAGAAAAAAAAAAAGCTCAAAATTGCAAAGCTGTTGTCCTGCTGAGAACTTAGGTATTGTTTGAGGGAGGAGAAAAATGCTGCTGTATGCCTGTGCTGGCTTTTGAAATCTATGGAGTAGCAGTAGGTCCAGCTCACTGCTTTAAGTCGCTGTAGATGAGCACTCTCACAGAGTAGCTGATGCTGTATTTACTGAATGCTTTGGCAAGCAGCTGTGCTCAGCTGCCATATCTTCTCCTAGCAGATTTACATGTGCATATATCCTCGATATATACAAAGTATGCTTGCCTATTTCCCAGCAGCCTAATTCTCACAAGTGATTCAAACTCTCCTTCATTCCACTCAGCAGTCCAAAAACCCTTTGAAATGATAATGAACTCATATTTTCCTCAGTACTACTTCAGCCTTATTTCAACTGAATTCAGAGCCTTTCTCACAGCTAATGGTTTCATGGGAGTTAGGCAGGAACCACAGAGTCCCAAGTGGGACGTTTCTACATGTTGATTTGCTTGCCTTAGTTTTTCAAAGTTCCCTGTTAGTCACTGAATGGCTTAAAGGCAAAATGTCAAGCTCCAGCCTGGATGCTTTGAACTGTGAACCAACTGGTGATTCCGAGGAACAAATTGGAGAGGCGCGAGTGGTATTTGGGGTAGTCTTAAGCCACTCTTCGCATAGCTGTAAATACTTTTTACAGTACTCATCAGTGCCTGCAGCAGCTGGCCTATCTGAAACTAAAAGGCTGTGAATGCAAGATCTGAGAGACTGTGATGAAAGCACGTGGTATCGGACAGCAGAACTTCAAAGGTGAAGCACTGAGATGGAAGAGAATCTAAATTCTCTTAGCAGACAGCTAATAAACTTTTTCTATTTGGGTGAGAGAAGGGAGATGACACCAAAAATATTCTCTTGTTTCCTAGTCTGTGAAGGGACTTCTTTTTGTTAAACAGAAAGATCTTTTAGGATAAGTCTTAGATTCATATCATTGTCATGTTTCAACAGCTGTTTAATGACAGGATCTCAAAGAGGACTGGGATCAAAGTCCCAGAATAAAAGTATCTCCTATGACACCTTGTTTTGAGAAAACAATCAGGTTCTCTTACAAGACACCAGTTGCATGGAAAGTACTCTTCTGAAACAAACCAAAAAAACCCCACCACCTCCATTGTAGTTAACTTGGTACCTGGGTAACTTTATGCCTGGGTTTTTGTGGGGTCTGGGAATGCTAAATAACTATTAGGACTCTAACTTGATGAAATACAGTTCTAGGCATCTTTCAGCAACTAATTTAAGATTGCATGCAACTTGGCTAAGATAGCAATACAAACTATACCTTTTTTTGTGCTGTAATTGTCAATAATCAAAACAAAGCCTATTCTATGATTGATCTCTTATATTACTGATAAATTAAAGTGACGTTATCCTAAGCTTTCTGATTTCTGAGATGATTGTTGGCAAGGGCATACAAACAGAATAGTGAATTGGTTCCATTCCCATTGTTCCTTACATATTTGCCCAACTAGTTTTTTGAAGAGACCACATTTTCAATTTAGACTGTGTTTTCCTTTGGATGCTTGTTTAATGACTGCCCTTTCTCCTTTTGTTGTTGTGTTTCCAGGATGCCAACTGTATGACTTTGGAGATTTGAATTTCACTCAAGTCCCCAACGATGAACTGTACAACAACCTGATTTATTACCCACGGTCAGTGGGGTTAGCCAGCCAGGTACTGGCTGATGCTGTAAGCAGAGCGGTAGCTGCTGGACACAGCTGTGTCACTATAGGAGGTGATCACAGGTATGCTCACAGACTCAAGGCTATTTGTGCTGCACGCTTACAGGCTAACACTTAGAGAAGAGTATAAGAATTTAAGTAAAATAATAGAAGGGTAGTGAGAAGGGGCTTGTTCCCTGGCAGTACCACAGAGCATCTTGATTTGATTTTTGGGGCTTCTGGGATGCAACATAAAAGCCATTTACAAAAACCTGGCCTTCTAAAGGCAGTATTGCTTAATTCCAAACTGTTCTTAATCTGTAAACATACAAATGAGATTTTCCTCTTCAGGAAAATTGTGTGATCAGATCCCTTTAAGAATTGTTGCAGTTTCTTTATTGGTGAATGTTTAGTGACGTGTCTGTTTTGACCCCTTAGCTCTCAGGATGTCATCTCTTAAAATGGATTTGTAATGCCCACACACGGGCTACGTTTTAATGGATGTTTTAATACGTGAGACTGTCTCTCCATTCTTTTTCACTAACATTCAGTGTAAGAAGTGATTGAAAAAGGTTAGGCACATAAGAATGAATTTGAGGGGAAGATAAGATGGCAAAATCGGCACACAGCAAATTACTGAGTTAGTGTACCGGACCTCCTAAGAGAGCATTTTGAGCTACAACACACAAAATTTAGCTTGGGAAGGCTGGCAATGGAGAGAGAAGAGCTCTCTTTAATCCTTCATTACAAGTACTGTCCTGCAGAGTTATTTGGGAGTGGCATGCCACATAGTTCGTACAACACACACCCTTTGCTCATCATAGGGATGTCCAATATGTTGAAACACGACAATGATGCTGTCTGAATTTGAAGACTTCCTATTTCCCCTTCAGAACAACTACAGGGACAATGTTTTGCACAGTTGAGTAAAGACTCTGCTACTGTACTTACAGCTTGGCAGTTGGTTCCGTCAGTGGCCATGCACGACAGTGCCCACATCTCGGTGTGATCTGGGTGGATGCGCATGCTGATATTAACACTCCTCTTACAACTCAGTCTGGAAACCTCCATGGACAGCCTCTCTCATTTCTCTTGAGAGAACTCCAAGATAAAGTAAGTATCTTAGACAGCCAGCCTACATTGAAATTCTTTAAATATTTTACTTATTCTGACACTGAGTGATTTCTTAACTGCCACGTGTCCTTGCCATGCAGGGTTGGTTTTTTTTTTTTCTTTAAAAGTCCCTTCCCACCCAAACTGTTCTACGATTCTACAAGGACCTGCAGGATCTACTGGAAACACAACAGTGGTGTCCTGCGCACTTGTCAGGAGCAGAAGCCTTTGGGGCCAGGACTTAGAAAGAGTAACAAGTTTCTGTTAAGGTTTAGGCTGGAGAAAGGAGCAGGACTGGCAACTGCATATTGGGAACGGGCACTGGATCTGCACAAAAGCCGACTCTTGATTTTATTCTGCAACTTCGCACTGGAATTCTGTTTATTCCCTGATAAATCTCTTGGGTGCTGTGTTGATAAAATGCTTCTTCCAAATAAGATCAAGAGTAACTTAATGTCTTTTTAGCTGTTGAAGAGATTGTAATACTAGTACCTGTCTGGCATAGAAAGACTGTTCTCAGTGAAGCACTGGTAAAGCGCTTCTGCTTTTCTCCTGCAAGTTCATTTGAATGAATTCCATCTACAAGTGAATAATTATTTGGTTCTTTTAAACACTTTCCTCTTGCTAATAATTCTTGTACAGTGACTTCAAACTTGCTAGAATTCCTAAAGAAATGCAAAATGAATAGGGCTTCATGAAATAGTTGCACAACATGAGAAGGTTAATATAGAAGGCTACTGTATTTCTTGTTTTTTTTCTTCCTTAAGTTAAAGGGGATGACTTTTATTTGGCAGTTGTGCCTGCTTTTGCAGGAGAAATAGAGCAAAAGATAATTCTGAAGCTCACCTAAGGTGAACGATGTTATACATCTTATAACAAAGCAACACTTATATAAAGTATTGTGTGTGGCTGTAAGTGCATTATGTATGACTTCAGACATTGTTGCTGGGATACAATTAGTAATTGAGAAGTATACAAGGGAAGCAAAACATTCTTGCTATGTTGGCTCTAGACATATTTAGAGCTAGGAGAGGAAGAAGAGTAGTGTGTGATAATTTAAAGCACTCTTGAAATTAACAGATGTTACCGACTAAATTTTTATCAAAATTGCACAGTATAACTGTGTCACTATCAAAGCTGACCTTTATTGGGATCTCATTTTTCCATTTGTCACCTTGCTGTTTCAGACCTGTTCTCTGGAATTTTATACCACAATAAAGCCTAATACAGACTCCCCTTCCCTGCCCCACCTAGAAACTTGCTCTTTAACTCTGTTTTTGCAACAGTTTGCCTGACTTCTTGATGACTTTCCTAAAAATGTAGAGATACCTTGGGTTTTATCCTACTCTAGTAGGACATACTGGCTAAATTACCTCACATAGCCATTAAGTACACTGGGTTTCCTGCTTCTTATAATCTCCCGATATATTCATCAATACTAATTACCAATTGCTTATGGATTTGCGCTTTTTTCTCCTCCTTTTCAGACTGAATTAAAAACTTCATCCATTAATATATTCAACTCAAGTGAAATGGTGTGACATTGGCAGGGACTGATTATATCAGTAAACAAGACACTCAAGTGGTGAACTCTTCTCTATATAGGCAAAGAGAAGATGCTATAAGTAAAGTTTTGATGAAAAAATTAAACATAGGTTTCTTATATAAGTCATTAAACTAATATAATACCAAAACTTTGCCTGCAGGTCCCACAACTTCCTGGCTTTTCCTGGTTAAAGCCCTGTCTTTCAGCATCTGATATTGTGTACATTGGGTTGAGGGATGTGGATCCTGCTGAATAGTAAGTTGATTTAAAGGATTTTTGTGAACTGAAATCACAGGCTTCTTCCACACCTGGCTGTTCACAAGAATTGTACAGTTTAAGTTTAGGCCACTAATAATTATGATTACTTTTAAAATCTTATTTTAACAGCTATATTTTGAAAAACTATGACATCCAGTATTTTTCCATGAGGGATGTTGATCGCCTTGGAATCCAGAAAGTTATGGAAAGGACATTTGAACAACTGATGGGCAGGTAACAAACTATGGGCTTAATTACTCTATCAGCTGGCTGAGTACTTACTTTCCCAAGGGTTATGTAAGTGAAGGGCACTGATTATGTAAGGTGGTATAAGAGAAGTCTTAAAGCATTCAGTAAATAGTAAGTCTTAGCGTTGACTTGAATCCTTGACTTGAACATTTTAGAACAGAACAATTTCACAGTGTGTATAATCAAGAGAAATAATGTATAATCGAGAGGTATAATCAAAGTATAATAAATGTATAATCAAAGTATAATAATGAAACAAGCAAGAGAGTTATACACAGTGAAGACAAGAAGAAATAGATGAAGTGCTTACCCACGTAGAGGGCTCGCTCAGAAGACTCCAGAGGAGTGGATCTCTAAAGGAGAGATCCTTCCCCACTGGTAGTCAGCGCTTAAATGGGTCTAGGAGAGGTGGAGCCTGGCTCCACCCCTTCCTGCAGCACAGGTGAATTGCTTTCGCCTGTGCTTCCAGGGCTGACACATTGCTCGCCTTAGGTGATTGATCAAAGGTTCAGGCTGTGATTCAGCAGTTCCCATACACAGTGTTTGGCAAAAATTGAGAGGAATTACAGCTGTAGCAACTAATAAAGCCTGCTGTATATTATTTGTCCTGTTTCTTGAGGAATCCTGTATTTTGCTGTTGTTGAATCAACTCTGAGTCTTGAGTATCCCTTTCAAAATCATACATATATATTAGTAACTGACAGTAAATTGAATTCAGCTGCAGTGACTGAGGTAGAAGCATTTAATGGCTTCTTCCTTAGACTGAAGCAGATGCCCAGTGAAACCAGAAAGACAAATTTCTGTTTTCCCAAGGTATACTAGAAAAAAGTTTAAGGAAAAAGATGTTTCAGAAAACCAAAAGATGAAAAATATATGTTTCCAAATACATATGACATGCTGTAGGACTTTGTGCAGAGATCTTTAGTATCATACAAGAGGATGCTACTTTACTGATCAGCCTGGATAGTGAAAAAATACTTGTAGAAGAAGTATGAAGTTTTTTTTAAGATCACTTTTCTTGTCCTGTTGTCTATAGGAGACAGAGACCAATTCACCTGAGTTTTGACATCGATGCTTTTGATCCCTCACTGGCTCCAGCAACTGGGACTCCTGTTCTGGGTGGATTAACTTACAGAGAAGGCATGTACATTGCAGAGGAAATACACAACACAGGTAAGAGCTGACAAGCTTTTTTGCACTAAGCCAGAAAGGACAGACTACATAAAGCCTGTAGCAGTTGTATTTTTCTCATGTAACCAAATAAGATGAATATAGCCAAAATTGAGGTGCCTGAAAAGTTAGTTCTATCTTCATAAAGGAAGAACAGTTTCCTTCCACTGAGCAGTACTTGAGGTGTTGAAAATAGCTCTACCATCAACATTCTCAAAAGTAAATATAAACATTAACAACTAATGCAAGAAGTGGTTTTGTCATCCTACAAAATACTGTCCCCTATACCTACTCACATGAGACCAGATACACTTGGGGGAAAAGGATGCAAACAATTTTAAATAATTTTAAAACAATTTTAAATAATTCTATCCTATTCTAGGATGCAAAACTAAAAAAATAAAAAAAAAAATCAAGCTTTCACCAATTATACACAGCAGCTAACTTAAGAGTTTTCTCCTTGTGACATAGAGACTTCAATAGAGACTTCAATTTAGTTTAAGCGATTAATTATTTACAATAAGAACTGTTATGGGAAAAAATTAAAAAAAAAAAGCAGAAACCTCTACAGAATCATGAACAGGATAACAAAAATTAGCTAGAGAATATAAAATAGTCTTATGTAACAAAGTGCACCTCAGAACTGTAAGTGAAAGATCAAACTCCTGATTTTTTTCTGAATGCTGAAAGCATGGATGGAGAGAGGTAGCAACAACATAAGGAACCAAAGAAAAAAACTTGCACCTAAAAACAATGACCTTTGCCCTGATTTGAGCCAATTTTACTTGTCCAATGGACAGAATAGGTCAGAAGTTCAAACATCAGACTTGTTGCAAAGAAAGAGAGCTGCAAAATAAACCATATTACAGCTTTAAACTTTTTTCTAAGTATAATGTGATACAAAGCATAACAACATAGCAAAGCAACAGTGTCTTAGGCTATAGCAAGTGAGTATCTGCCTAGATGGGACAGCAGTAGGCAAAAAAACACGAGAAAAAAAAAACTGCTTACCTTTGGAAGGTCTGTAACATCTTCAAGGAGGAAGGGATCTCCAGGTGAGATGCCCCCACCTCCACCGCTAACCATTACATGGAAGGGGTGGATTTAGGCTCCACCCCTTCTGGTCATTCAGGCATACTGCATGCAGCTGAGCTCCCCTGGGTTGGCCCTGCCTTTCCACCAGGTGATCAATCACTGGTTCAAACTGTAACTTAGCATTTCCACTAGACATAGTAACAAAGGTGCACATAATTTTTACAGGAATGCTTTCAGCTGTAGACATGGTTGAAGTCAATCCGCTGCTTGGAGCTTCTCAAGAGGAAGTGAATGCAACTGCTAGTCTTGCAGTTGATGTGATAGCAACATGCTTTGGACAGACAAGAGAAGGGGCGCACACCGCTTTTGATGAACTCCCAACACCCAGTTCTCCAGATGAATCTGACAGTGAAGAGCAAGTGAGGATTTAAGAACCCGCAAAGCTGGGTACGCTAGATGTTAAAGAGCTCTGCTGAGACACGTGAGCAAACAGACTGTCAACACTTGGCAAATACTGTTAACTTGTCAATTTTTAAATAAAAGTAGTTTTTCCACTTGATCGGTGGCTACTGTATTACATATGAAGATTTATTCATTCAGTTAAGTATATACACATTGAGGCAATAAAATATTTATTACCTTCTCTGTAATCTCACCAGTCGTTTGCTAGTCTGTCTCTGTATTTTCCTTTTACTTCCTTTCACTGTCTTTCCCGTTTCAGGACAGTTTCAGTGGTGCATGCTGTCCCATGAGATAGTTCAGTTTTAGACAGTCACAGGGAAGACATCCCATCCTACTCCTCAGCAGTGGAAAGCAAAGTCACAAAGGTTCATCTACTGCGAAAGAACTTGTAGTAGACCACACCTCCTAGGATGGCTAGTTCCAGGATGATGATGATCGACAGCAACAACTTGTTAGTGGCTATTCTAGAGTTAAAAAATAATAAAAAACATAGATAATCTAAGGTTGTTTTTGTAATAAAAAAGCTGATTTTTACCTTCAAAAAGTAGATTCCCTGTTTCAGCTAGTACCATTTTAAATAGAACTTAACAAGCAAGAAGACAAGCTTAGTGTTTGCCCATTTAATTTTTCCTGAAATGTTGTATTCCATTTTTTATTTCAATAACCGTAGTTCTGTTCTTTTCCTCCTGCCCCCATTCCCCAGTAAGGCACAGCATCCCACTCTGTGTGTGCCTGTTTATTCAATTAAGCACAAAGGAGGATTTAAGTTGAATTTCTGCAGCACTAAACCCTATATTGTGCTAATTTTACTTGAAACTATACAGTTGAATTAAGACTAAAAATCTCAACTTAATGTACTTTTCCCTTTGAAAACTGTTGCTGAAGGAAATTATGGTAGGTATAAAGGAAAAAGCTTGTTAGACCATAGGTGCCTACTGAAAAAATATTCCATGAACTGGTTTATGAGAATAATTAAACCACACAATTAAACCATAAATACACTTAAGCAACCAAGGCTTTAGTCATCAACACAGGGTAGGGTCAAGCTCAGCGTTGCTCAAATAACAGTCTAGCTATGCTAAGGCATTCCTGTGGGCTAAACAGATTTGTCTCTGTCATCAGACATCTAAATCATTTAATGCTGCAGTGATTTATGGCACAGTGTCTGCCAACCTGAATAAACACTACTCAAAAGTTACTTTTAGAAATAGACAGTAACTTAGTCAAAATCCCTCCCATCACTACAGTCTATCATGCCTGATTGTTGCAGCCCCAGTATTATCTTAATAAAACTGGATACAAATAATTCGCAGCACAAATTCAGTAGTATTCACTCACCTACAATTCAATTAAGTAATTACCAGAGAGGAATAAATACAAATTAGCATCAGCACACCACACAATCTGTTTGCACATGCCCTAAAATCTCCCCAGAGTTCCAGTTAACACCATAGTATTTTCTTCCATAAACTGGTAAGCAACAACATGACCTTCTGAACACTGCACCATTCTAAGTCAGGTGCTACTCACCTCCTGGACATGGAACGCAGAATCTTACGACTCTTGCTTAAATTTTCACTTGTATTCACCAACTAAGAAGAAACAATAGTTATTTGCCACTTGAAAAAAACATACAGTTCTAAAGATGCAAATACAGTTCTTAATTGTAACATTTAAACACCAACAAATGTGTCCAATGTTAACTATATATTCTCAAAATTCAGAGACAACACTGCTCTCTGGGCACAGCACAAAGGAAATAGCTGTCTCCTTAATACGGCAGAAATAAGACTGACAGGGATATATTCCTTTAAGTACACACAAAAGATTCCATGAAATTTACAAACATTCTACCTATACTTATTACAAAGTTGGTATGAGGACCTTTTATTAAATTGGTTTAATTAATCTAGCTGTCAATACAATTGCCATCTGTTATCAACATGTTCTCCTCTAGTGCGTATCTAGAACTGTTTGAAAAGCAATTAAGTTTCCAGCAAAGAAAATAAACATGTTGCCCTAACAGGCCTGTCTGACCCAATGGATTTGACCACTGAACTGTTAATAGATGATCCATTTCAGCTTGGTAACGCTCAGAAATGAACCAAACTGTTGCCTCAGCTAACGTACAAATATTGCAAAGTTAGCGTTAGCTGCTGCCATTAAATTCCATTCAATTAAAGGAACTTATGTCTCCCAAATCTAAACCTTTACTATTAATCTTATGCGGTGGGCAATACCCTAACATTTTTTAGATCAGCAGTTTTTTCAGCAATGCTAAATTTCTAAGCAGCAGTAGATGGGTTTAATCACCCAGCCTTGCACAAACACAGCAGCAGATGCTTTGGGCCAGTCTAGAGGAGGATGTTCCTTTTATGAGCACAACACGGCAATGTGTCAGCCTTTGGTATGTTTAAGCGTCAACCAGCTCACCACATCAGGGATCTCCAAGTACAATGA
This sequence comes from Perdix hodgsoniae, assembly GCA_035772895.1. Classification (NCBI taxonomy): domain Eukaryota; kingdom Metazoa; phylum Chordata; class Aves; order Galliformes; family Phasianidae; genus Perdix; species Perdix hodgsoniae. The sequence goes on along the minus strand of JAPSGF010000001.1, from coordinate 21,781,412 downwards.
CTGGCATACGTTTACCTCCTAAACTAATCCTGGGTTGTGTGAGCACACTGCCCACAGCCTCTACACTTACTCTGCTCTTGGTGCGTTCCAGTTGCTCTCGCTGCTCCCCAAGTTCTTCAATGATATCAGTGCCAATCTGATCTGTTTCAGCAGCAATCCGATGTGAGCGCTCAATGCTCTGACTGGCTCGGTTCAGACTATCTGTTCCCTGGAGAAGCAGCACCCTCTGTGACTGCAGATTAGTCTGAAAAATAACGTAAGTTTAACCATTAAACACCAGGCTTCTGACATACTGAAAAAGAAGGATGCGCAGCTGAAGAGTTAAGACATTTAGCTACAAAGAACTATCTTTGCAATAATTCACTGTTCTATCAAGTAGCATCCGTATGAAAACAGTATCTGGGCTCTTTCAGATGCTTCTCTTTTGTTCAGGTTTAATGTCAGTCTCATTTGTGACACCACAGCTAGTTGCCGGGGAGATTATTAGGAGTTTACTCAGTCACAAATAAAAAGCACTAGCAGATGGACTGCTAAGTAACAAACCTCCTCTTTTCAAGTGGCAGCCACAGATAGAGAGCAATAAATGGTTGCTGACCTCGGGGTGAAGAGGTAGCTCAGCACAGAGTATTTTCTTAAGCTTTAAAAGTCTGACCCACCATGCTGCTCCCAGATGCAATCAAGAGGAATAAAATGCAAAAATGTACCTAGCTACTGTGTTATGGAAACTCCCTCAAACCTTTCTTAACTAAAGCAGAGAAACAAACAAAAAAATGCTCCCACAAATTTTCTATATAGGCACCTCTCTGAATACAGTAAGCAAATTCAGTCTCTCTACCCTGGACATACCTAAACAGATGTGGTAAACTACTGTATGTCTTGCTCTGCAGCAACACAGCCATATTGTACAATATAGAGGAAAACTAAATAGTTTTCAGAAAGTATATAAAAAACAACTCAGTTTGCTTAAGAGAAGACACTACGGAAGAACCTATACCTAAAGTGTATGTGACTTTCATCCCTTTCTGGAGTTAAAATTGAGATCAGCTTACCATTCTTCTCATCAGGGGAGTGATTAAATAAAGTATGTCAGTACCCTCAACAAGTCTCTTAAACATACATTGTGTAGATAACCAACCGCATGTTACCGTTTTGATTGCACTTGTATCTGTGTTTTAGAACAGAAAAGCTCCCTTATGAATTCCAGGCCTTTCATTCCTTCCCAAGATGCTCATGTTACACAAAGAGATACATAGACAGTTATACAAGAAAGCAAGTGGATTAAAGTAGATATATTAGGTAATATATCTGAAACACTGTTGCAAACATTCACAGAAGGTTTAAATACAGTTTCTATCAGATGCTCACACTCTGTTCATTTTCTGTGGAAAAGATTCCATATTTCATATCCCCTTGACTTCCGGGACCCAATCCCAAATCTGTGCTTCTTATCTCCCTCTGGAACATGGAGAGGTCCCTTCTGTATGCCCGGATTTTGCTCATCATTTGATTGCGGAACGGTAGAGGAGCATACTTCAGTTCTTCTTCCATTTCCCGGAGCTTAAAAGAAGGAAAATTTATTTTACAGCATCAAAGTTATTCTTATGAGCAGCTGTACCCAGAACTCATCACTAGACGAAGGGATTCACACGTTCTTATGTGATACGGGATGTGGGGGGAAAGGTTTAACCCCATGCCCCTCACCCAGTATCAATTACACCACTCTCCCAATGTAGTTCAACACGCCTGGGATTTCAGCTGTACAGTGCCTCAAGAAAAAGAATTCACTGTCAAAGTTAAAGACTGATGTTTTCTGGAATGTTACTCTGTAACTTCAAAACTCACAGATCTCATTTTCATATCGTTTAAGCATCTGTAGGGTAGATATCAGATCACACTGTGTATCTACTGCACAGGTAGGCAAGCTGCTCAGTTCACACACAGTCTGTCTACTGGATCTGCATACTCTGAGATTTGGGGAGCATTAATTATCACATCATCTTTTGGTGATAGCCGTTGCAGATTCACAACGCTTAATTCTGTCTCCCAGTATGAGGCAGAATCTACAGATACACCTCAAAAATCCAGTCCAGCTGTGACTCAAACCCACCCTCAGTCTGCCATTTCCATTGGTACTTGCTTCGCTTTCACTGTAAGAGATTTGTTTTCAGATCTATTAAGATGCACTTCAAATATTCAACCAAACTTTATCCTACTAAAAGGGAAAGAGCATAGCTTCGAAAGCATAACTTTTCAGTACATGAGTACTGACAGAGTATATAAAGAACAACCATCTGGTACTGCAAACAGCTGTACGGAAGTGCAAGTGAGCAACATGAAAATAAATGCGTATCCTATCAGAAACAGTTCTCCTACGAAGAGCCAGAGAAGATTTCTGTTGCAACTGTTGCGGTAAACCAAAACAAGCAAACAACCCTCATCGTGCTAGAAGTCAGCATAGGAGCACATCAGTAAGAAAAAGCGTGATGCAGTTTTGCCTAAAAAGACAAGTCCTTGGGCTTTTTACTCTGTCCCATGTCACCTGCTGCCCAGGAAGCCTATACAACAGAGGCTGCAAACATTTAAGTTCCCTGCCATTGGGCCATTCGTCAGATTATTGCAGAAAGATGTGGGTTAACACTAATGTGAAGGTAAGGCAGCAAAAAACAAAGAAACACCAAGCAACAATTAAAAAAAACATAAAGCAGATTCCCTGTGTGTCCTGTCTGCAATCTCCAACAATTCTAACTACAGCTCTACCACTCTCCTTTGTTCAACAAAGGGAAGGCAATATCCAGAACACTGGACAAAAAAAGCGTGAGTACTTGTCTGCATCTCTCTATATACAAATACAGACATACTAATCACACCAATGAATCAAATAAATTAAAAAATACAACATCTGTCTGCCAACATAAGAACATTAAAATAAAACTTGGGATACTGTCCATTTTAAGGCAGTCAACATTTTAACTGGCCAGAAAGGCCACAATTCCAGACTTAAGCTTACCGTCTCATTTGCTTCACGCTGTTTCTCATCAAACTCCCGAATCAGCTTTTTCTTCTCCTCTGCAGAAGAGAAAGCAACACGTGAGATAAGCCCAGGCAAAATTAGAGCAGAACTTGAAATCTTGATTTCCAGCAAATCGGGTTTTTGCATCCTTGCAGTCCTTTAAAAACAACCGCTCAAACAACACAAGCACCCTACTGAGAGCTCTGAGATTAAAGACACCATCAATACAGCAGATCAGGTTGTCCAAATACTTCTGTTTTCAGGAATGACATTGGTTGTCTGATCAAAACACTTAAAAACAGCTCATCTTGTGGATGTGCCACACCCACACCAGGGCCCTTCCCTTTCAGTTCAAATCCCCATTAACCCCTGAGCTTCACCTGTAGTGCACTTAAGACAGAATAAGTTCCACGCTGCAGGAAATGCTGACTTAGGGGGTTCCTAAATTGACTGCCCTCAGCTCATCCCCTGCTTTTCTGACATGTACGTTTGTGTTGATGCAACTGCTTGAACAGCCAGTCTGCTAGCAAGGACATGGGCACACAACAACAACAAGCAACTTTCTGCAGTCACTATTCTGTTTGTGCAGGTCACTTTACTCCTCTGGTGAAAACAGTGTCCTCTTAGAACAACTGCTGCTGTCTGGAACCAATTGAGACCTAAAGCAGTGTTCCACCCTCTTTGGGTGCCCCCAGTCAGATCAGTACCGCACTGCACTTCAGCCACAGAAACACCACCCACGCATTCATCAACATCTGTGAGATTTCATTTCAATCAACCAAAACAGAATCAGTTGAAAAAGACAGCTATTTGCTCAGAGGACAGTATCTACAGTTGAAACTGACTGATGCTGTTTCAAATGCCTTCTTATAAGTTAGGAAGGAAGAAAACTCTTGGCTCCAGATGTGAGAATTTATGATCTTGTTCATGGAGAGTGAGATCACATTTCCACACTTCTGCCCCTGAAAGATGGTCCGATAATGACACAGTCTGTTCTCCCTGCAGTCTGGGAAGGTAGCAGTCATCTCAAAGGAGTACACAGGACACCATTTATTGTCCCACAGACTTTTCATGACAGTGCAAAAAATGAAAACCCGTGTGTGCACAGGCAGCAAACAATGCCTTACAAATGCCTTCACCAGTGACAAATTCCCGACTTCACTTTAACTCCCTTGTTAATTACTTCCCAAAAACAGCACTGTTCTTTTTTCAGCCACAAATTTGAGGAATAAATCCATCATATTAACATTTCGAAGCATGTCTGAAAAATCAGTCTGTAGTCTGTTTATGATCTTCAAGCACGGAAGAAATTGCCGCCTGTCAATATTCTGTTTAAAGCCACTGCTCAAAATTCCTTCTTTGGGAATATCACAGATCCAGAGGCCTGGCGAAGGTTTATTTTATTCCACAGAACTGATCACTCTCTTTTCTGCAAGGAAATGAGAGTTTTCTACCAGAAATTCCTGTTCTTTGAAACTCGAGTGTTCTGGGGCATTTTTTCAATGCGTGTGAGGGTGGCCTCTCCCCATTTTTCCCAACAACGGGGCTGAGTTTGCATTTCAAGGCAGCAAAAAATTTTCACCCTTCCCTGCAACCACCTCCCATTAATTCTATGGAAACGATGCCCTGATCAAACTTCTCCACAAAAGGGCATTCCTTCCTTTATGCTTTTCCTTCTTGCTGATTGCCAGCAAAATAAAGGCAGCTTTGAATCACAGAACCGTAGGGTTTGGAAAGGACCTCTGGGGATCACGCCGTCCAAGCCCCTGCCAAAGCAAGGTTCCCTGCAGGTCGCAGAAGAAAGCATTCAGGAGGGTCTTAAATACCCCTGCAGAAGGGGACTCCTCAGCTTCCCCAGGCAGCCTGTTCTCCCTCCTGGCCACGCTCTTCTTGAAAGCCGTGACTCAGTTTTAAAAGCCTCTCTCCTGCTGTACTTTCTGTAAACGACAAGGACGGCGACCCTGAACTTATCTCCGTATTAGAATGGAACTCGGAAAAGAAGTGGAACGCTGCACTGCTCAAAGCCTGGCGTCCCTGAGCACGCAGAGCGCTGTACTGTGAGCGTACCGCTGTTTTACGACTTGATACCCAAAGGCGGCACGGACCCACCCGAGGCGCAGCGGGAGGCCGGCCTGAGGGCGCGCTGCTGCAGCGCCGCCGCCGCCGCTCCTCACGCACAGCCAGGCGGTGCTTCCCGCAGCGCGGCGGCCCTCCGCGGCCGCTTCCCCTTCTCCGCCAAGCCCGCGGCCGAGAGCGTAAGCGAAGCGCGGGCGCCTGCAGCGGGCCCAGACGAGCCCCGCGGCCCGGGCAGCGCCAGGCCGGGCCGCGGAGCCTCACCGCACCGCGGTGCTCCCGCGCGCCGCGGACGAAGCCTCGGCCAAGCCGACAAGAGCGACGGGACGGAGCCGCCCCGCCCCGCCTCACCCGCCGCGCCGCCCCGCAGCCGCTCCGGCACGCGCCGCAGCTCCCCGTGCAGCCCGCGGAAGATCTCGTGCAGCCGCTCCAGGTGCTCCGAGGACGCGGGGCCGCGGATCGCCATGGCGAGCGGCCGCCTCCCGCCGACTCGGGGCTACGCGCCGCTCCCCGGCCGCGCTTCCGCCATCGGCCGCGGCGTCCCGCGCCTGCGCAATGCGGCGTCCCCGCGCTGCCTGACGGCGGCCGGCTCCAGGCGACACCGCGGCGGAGCGAGGGCGGAGCGAGGGCCTCGCGGCGCGCCGCCCGCCGGGAGCTGTAGTCGCGGGGCGGCACGCGGCTCCGCCTCGGGGCGCTCCGGCCCGCCCTCGGCCCGCCCCACGCGCGATCACCGCCCACCGTTCCCGGGCGGGGCGGGCTCGGCTCTTCCGGGCGCGATCGGCGCGGACGCGGCGTGGATGGAGCCGGCGGCGGCGATGCCGAGCTGCTGGGGCGCGGTGCTGGGCGCCGCCGTGTCCGTGCCCCTCCTGATGCTGGCGGCAGCGCCCTACGTCAGGTGCTGGGGGGGGGGGCCGCGCGGGGGGCTCCGTGCCGCCGGGGTTCGCGTTTGGGCTGCTTCTTGCGGCTGTTTGCTGGGAGGAGGAGGAATACAAAGGGCTTTTTGGTCAGCGCCGCTCCGGCGGCGGTGTCCGAGTGGCGGCAGCCGGCTCGCGCCGCTCCCGTCGAGGGACCGGCGGCAGCCGCGGCACGGGGCGGTCGGGCGCCCGTGGTCCGGGTTCGCCCCACGGCTCCGCGTGGAGCCCATTGGCCGCGGCGCTCGGAGCCCCGCTGGCAGCCAATGGGAGCCGCGGTCCTACCGGCGCGGGCGGAGCGGGGCGTCGCGGCGGGCCCGGGCCGGCCGTGCCGCGGTGCCCGAGCGCTTGGCGAAGTCGGAGCCGCCCTCGAGTCCCGCCGCTCTCTTGCAGGCGGTACGTGGCCGGAGGGCGGTGCAGGTCCGCGGCCAGGCTGGACGGGAAGGTGGCGGTGATCACGGGCGCCAACACCGGCATCGGGAAAGAGACCGCCAGGGAGCTCGCCCGGAGAGGCAAGTCGGCGTCACGCTGCGAGCGGGTGCGGCTCCCCCCTCTGCGCCCAAGGCAGGGTCACTGCGTGATTCTCTCTGCGCACTCGGTGCCCCGCAGCGGCTGCTCGTCCCTTCTCCTGGCTTAACCGCAGTTAGAAGAGACGGCGCTAATCGGAACTGATGTGGTCTGGCACCACGCATCGTGGTGCGGAGCCTGATGGCCCCCGGAGTTACTGAGCCTGGGGCCGTGCTTCCATCCAAGAGCCGCTTTCTGAAGGTCTCGCAGACGGGGCTGTAACTCCCGATGTGCAGCTCCCCAGTTCTCAGCTGCCTTCACTGCTTGAGCCCTGGCACCGTGTCTCAGCATGTGGAAATACTCAGCACTACAGGCACTTGGAGAGGACCAGGCAAGTGCCTGGAGTCACAGGGCTCTCCTTGTTTGGGGCAGGGAAATGGTTTAGATCTGCTTGCTGTGTTTCAATTACTCACATTTCAAAATTGGTTTAAATGTTTTGTGGTAACTATCAAGGCAATGAAACCGCCCATGTTAGAAATGGCTCTAGCTGGAGTCCAAGCAAGTCCAAGTTTTTGTGCTTGTCAGCTCCTCCCCTGGCCTGAAGTCAGTTCCATAGGAAACAATACATTGTAAGCGCTGAGTGGTCAGCCCTTGTCACAGCCCTGGCCATGCGCTGTGCTCCCAGTGACACCCACTTGCGTTCTGCTTTTTCTTCCTTGCAGGCGCGAGGGTGATTGTTGCCTGCAGAGACGTAGCAAAGGCAGAAGCTGCAGCACGTGAAATCCGAGCTGAGACAGGCAATCAGGAAGTCATTGTGAAGAAGTTGGACTTGGCCGATACCAGGTCCATCCGGGAGTTTGCTAACAGCTTCCTAGCAGGTAACACCTCTGGGTGTTTTTCAGTGTGCATATTTTGCCAGCAACTGCTGTCTGCTCTCTGGAGCTAAGGAAGGGGTACAGCAGAGCGCACCTCGGGAGGAGTATTGCCCTGCTCTGTTCCTACACTGCTGTTGACTTCCTGTGTGACCACATGCATATCGTGGGTTTTAAAGGCAGAAACTGAGGGTGTTGTGCAGTGCTGCACGCTGCTGATGTGACTCTGAAAGCATCTTCCCCTTTGTTGTATGGATTTAATTTGGGGTATCCGGAATTGTTCTGTGCAACATTCTCTATTCTGAGCAAAGGCAGAAAAATGAGAGGGCAGCTCCACCCTCCGTTATTGTTGGTGTCTTCAGGCAAGAAGGGGGTTCTGTTCTGGTGCCAGGGATTTTTAGCTAACACCAAATTCCTGACCCATGCATCTCTGCCATGCTGGCTGTTGTGGTTCACAGCAGGGGCTTGCCAGAGGCCATGGGCGAGTTGGTAGCGGGAGGATTATCTTTATTTCACAGAGGCAGCATGGCTGCAACTTGGACGTGGGTTTTCTTTTTTGTCTGACTTGTGTCTGTTTGTATTCCTTCTCTGTATTTAATGACCGATGTATTTTTTTCTTTCTTGCAGAAGAGAAGGAACTCCATATCCTCATTAATAATGCTGGGGTAATGTTATGCCCTTACTCCAAGACAGCCGATGGCTTTGAGATGCACCTGGGAGTCAATCACCTTGGTAAGGCCAGTGGAGTCAGGTTTTCATTTCATATCTCTGGAAAAACGCCAGCGGGAAATCGGGAAATCCTGCTTCCAGGTGCTTTCATTTTTCCTTCTTGTGGTAGAATGGAAGGAGGAAAGCCATAGCTCACAATCAGCACATTGAAAGCACTTTGTAATTCCAGTGGGGGAACTCTTCAGAGAAGAACTGATTATTATTAACTCTTCTCACCCCCAGGTCATTTTCTTTTAACCTTCTTATTACTGGAGCGTCTGAAGCAGTCTGCGCCATCCCGCATTGTGAACGTGTCCTCACTGGCTCATCACGGAGGCCGAATCCGCTTCCACGACCTCAATGGTGAGAAGAGCTACAATCGTGGCCTCGCCTACTGTCACAGCAAGTTGGCCAATGTCCTTTTCACCCGAGAGCTGGCAAGGCGGCTGCAAGGCAAGTCCCAGCAGACAGTGGAGTGGTTTCCTTGGCTTTTGGGCATTGTGGGGGAGGAGGATGGGTTGAAAAAAATGCCTGTGCAAAAATGAAATGGTTTGAGACAAGGGTCACTGACAGTTCTTTGGTGGAAGGGAAAAAGTATCTCATCTGTGGAACTCGGAAACTTAAAGCACTAATTATCTTAACAGCAACAGGGCATGGGAGGTCAGTTGCCTGACACAGTTGAATGGATTTGATTTTAATTTGGCGCTTGTCAAAAACTGGCTGTATCTAAGCACACAATTGTGCTATGTGAGTAGAATTTGAAGAGGGAAAAACAACAACAAAGGAATTGAACTTGTAATCTGCTGTGGACAAACTCAGGCAGTTGTAGCTGCCTTCAGCGGTGAAGGGCTGTAAAATAGAAGCACAGGGCTAGACCGTATCTCTTAAGTTACAATATATGCATCAGCCTTGTTATTCAGTCCTTTTTGTAAACTTAAGCAGTGTCTTCTTTAATTGTAGTACAGTAAATGAAAGAGATCTCTCACTGTCTAAGGCCCAATAGAAATCACTGCTGTCTGAGCATCAGGCTTCCTGGTACACTGTTGTGCAAAAGACATGCAGTTGACAGCACTGCTTGGAAAGGACAAGAGAGTGCTCCAGAAAGCAGTAGCACTAAGAATTTCACTGATACTCCCTTTATCTACCGCAGTTCTCTAAGTTGCAGAATAGTTGCAGGTGGAATTGAGGAAGATATTAGTCCACTGTTTGTGTCAGACTGCCTTTATTCATTTTGTCCTGGGCTACTTTCTTTTTACCATAGGCACTAAAGTCACAGCAAACTCTCTCCATCCTGGCTCTGTCCATTCTGAGCTGGTCCGGCACTCGTTTGTAATGACGTGGCTGTGGAGGATATTCTCATTCTTCTTGAAGACTCCATGGGAAGGAGCTCAGACCAGTGTGTACTGTGCAGTAGCAGAGGAGCTAGAATCTGTGACAGGACAATATTTCAGGTGGGTGCAAGCTGATAGAGTGATGTACCATAGAAGGAAACCTCATTGGTTGAGAAAATGAGTATTACTGTCATTATTTAGAGGAGACTAGATAAGTGGTTGGTATAACTCAATCTTACTGGAATGAGAGTGAGAGAAATACTAAAGCACTATCCTTTCTAGATTTCTTGAAGATGATACTGCATTAGAAGGGATCCCTGACCTATGCAGCACTTTATTTCGTGCCAGGACTGTTACTAGACTCTCAGTGCAGGAAAGGCTGTCACAGTTGTAGCACTCTAATCCTTAGATTGCAGTAATTCAGTCTGCAGCAGAGCTCTTTAGTTATTGAGGTCACATAAGGCAGTCAGGGAGAGATCAGTTTAGTTTTACCCTGTTGGAGCAAACAGGACCTGTGCACCCAAAGAGAGGGGGAGGTCTGGTGGTGCTGCAGAGCTAGGAGGTAAGATTTTCAGGACCAGCACCTGACAAAAATAACTTCATTCTCCAGTGTGACAGACCATCAGCTACACGAGACTCCTGCTGGGATGCTAATCACTCTTGCCTGCAGACTATTAGTCGTAGCTCTCTCTACCAACCTGATTGTTTCTTAATTTCCTTTCACCTACTCCAGGACACTGCATAATCATGCCTTTTTTCTTAAGAAAGGTACAGCTCAGTACAGTCTACATCATTGTCATCCTAAATTTGAAAACTGCAATTTCAACAGTTTCCTTTAGATGTGGCTGTTAGCTTCTTGGGGGGTGTAGAGCAATATAACAATACTGTATTTAGGAAATTAACAGGTTTTTTTTCCCCCCCAAAAAAATACTGTTGCTTTTGCAACAGCAATACTGGAGCCTTTGCTTCTTTTCAGAGTGCTCCTTTCTTGTGATAAGCAACCAGATTAGTCTCTGTAATGACTTTGATCTTCACTTGGGTATTTGTTGATCTTAATCGGACTTGAACATATAAATAGATGCTTTAATCTTCTGTGCAAGACTGTTTTTCTGAGAATAGAAGTGGGGTACTGCACTAGAGTATAGAAAGTTTTGTTAGATTTTAAAGTCATAAAAAAAGCAGAGTTTTGAACTGGATAGGACAAGAATAGCTTTCACAGTAAATCTCACACAGGCCTGATTTTACACTGGATTGGCCTGAAAACCTTTCAACTTTCCCGGCAATGTATATATATTAAACAAGCAGCCTGCCAGTCTTCAGGAGCATCAGAGACTGCATGTTTTGGGATATAAGAACTGGAATGAATAGAAATCTTCATGGATTAAAAGCAATTCCCTCACTTTATCATAGCCATTTCAATGTACAGCTAGAGATCTTTGATTAAAAAAAAAAAGAATAATAATAATAGTATTCCTCTTACAGTGACTGCCGGCCAGCATATGTATCTCCATGGGGTCGGGATGATGAGACAGCAAAGAAGCTCTGGAATGTGAGCTGTGAGCTCCTCGGCATCCAGTGGGACTGAGCTGTGCAGCCATTTGTGTGTACCTGGCTGAGCACAGTGATGCTACACTTAGGAAGAGCACTGCTGCCAAGAACACTGGTACTTCAGCTGCCCTTGTGATGGTTCTGTGGATACAGTCCAGTACGAATTTCTGGAACGTTACACTTAAGGACTGAGATTAGAAAGCAAAGCATCCCTTTTTTGTAGCTGGAGAATTAGAGCACCAATACTGTGAGCAACCTTTGGTAACTCACAACAGCTAGAGGCTGTTGTCCTGTGGCTTTAGAATAGAAATGGAGGTTATCATCTTAGTTTTAGAGCACCTGTATTGAAAGTTGCTTTTTGCTTTAGTCTCTTTTTCCATATCAGTAATAGTAAAAAGTCAGTACACTAACTAGCTTTACAAGGTCACTTTTTGTTCCTAACATTTGACACAGCAGAGTACAAGAATTCATGTTTCTGGCAACCACGTGTAATATAAATGCTCACAAACACACAGAAACAAGTGCTGGCCTAACTAGGATCAAGCATTATTTTCCATGTTCTCTAAACACCTCTAGCCTGTGAAGTAAGGTTGGTTCATCTTTTGGGACCACAGCTGTCAATGTAGCTGGCTGGAAGGTTAAAACCTGCAGGAATGGTGAAATTGGGCAATAGCTAGTTATTTTATTCAAAACAGTTAACAATCTGTGCTGTGAAAGACTAAGCAAAGATGGTATAAATCTTGTCCTAATAAAATCTAAGCTGTACTTAAGTGATTTACAAACCTGGAAAAAAGCAGATTTAATTAAAAAGAAAATTAACTGCACTAAAAAACAACAATTAATTTCCACTGAGGCTTTAGCATTGAAGGGCTCTAGTGAAAACTGATATGATGGGACCCATAATCCAAGATTATTTCTGAAAAAGAGGTTTTTTTTAGCTGCTTAACTCAACAAGTGCCATAGCTCACAGGATTATCTTTTTCTGGAAAAAAAAATCCAGAAGTATTTAGACCCATGTCTGAACATTCCTCTGACCAACTGCCAGTGTTGGGAAGCAAATGCTCATGTTATGATTAACGATGTCTGGAAGCTATCCATGTATATCAGTCCCATGCTACCTCTGATCAATACTAAATAAAGCCATTTCCTTTTTCCAGCAATTTTCTGAAGAACATTTCTTCAGAAACGATGTGATTCACTTGTTTTACTGATATCTGCACTGCCTTACTAATGTAAAAAAATAATAATAATTTTAGCTGATATTCTGAAGTCCCTTTCTGTTTCTCCCTGTGCTTGACCTTTTTTCCTCCCCCAACAATACTGCAGCAGCAGATTGTTTACCTATCATGCAGGCTCTGATCAAGGGGCTTTCAGGAACAGTAACTATTAAAAAAAAAAACAGAAAGCAGCTCTAGGCCACATTTTCCCCTTCTAGGTCAGTGTTTTTCTCAAACAAATGAATCAGATCCTAGAGTCGCTGTAAGACCTAACTACATATTACCGTAGAGGGATGTCTCCTCCCTCTCTGACCTTGGCTAAGTTCTACCTTATAGGTTGATCTGTAAAATGAGAGCTTAAGCTCATTTAGCTGCCTTAAAGGGAGTATTGTAAGGGAGAGTTGCATTAACTTGCAAAGCTGCCTGAAGAGAATTACTGGTCTGCCAGAGTACATGTATTAGCCGAGCTAGCTACCAAGGTGACCTCTGAAGAGGTGATGATAGCACAGTTGCTTCTAAGTATTGAGAACATTATAGCAAAGGCACATTTTTGTATGACAGCAATTCTTCCCCTTGTAGTTCATCTGGTGAGCATAGCCACATTAAAAAAAGACACAGATCTAGAACAAAAGACTCGGCTATGCTGAGGTGAAAAGCAAACAAGGTATATTGAAATGTTCAGTCATAACACTTTATTCTCATTTCCACCCCCCCATTGTAAACAGCACACAGTCATTTCTATAGAAAGTTTTTAAACTGGCAGTACTCAATCCATTTCTGAAGCTCAAAAAAAAAAAAATCAAACCATTGATAATTGCACTATTCATGACAAAAGGCAGTTGGTCAGGATCAGAATTCCAGTTCTGCTGGTAAGAGAAACATTCCCTATAATTCCAGGTTAAGAACATCAAATTATAACAAACACTATAAAGTGCATAAAGTACAGTGCAAAGAAGTCAAGAGGAAAGGCAGGTACAGAACTGACTGGTCTGCATGACAAACTCCACTCTCTGTGCTCTATACAGCTGTACGGAACTGGAGCAGAACAGTGTTACAGCACGTACAACTGGATACCCATGAACAGTAGAACCTCCCCCCATAGTTAGAGAGCTAGAAGTCATCAAATAGATGGATTATGTCACGTTTTAGGATTAGCCTAACAGCTCTAAGCTGATGGCAAGCTAGGTCAGTCTGGGCAGGAAAACAAAAGCAGCTTTCATTGGTACTGCTCACTAATGAGATCATGCAAATCTGCGATTGTGAGACTAACATCTAAATGTGGTCATTTCTGACTACTTAGCTTAGAGACATTTCTAGCCCTGCTCTAGTGAGTAGTGCGCTTCTGGGAGGGATGGTGGTAGCAGTGGAGCACCTAGAGGGGATGGAGCAAGTCCTTCCCAATGCTATCAAAGTCTGTTCTGTCACTGCACCGAGTCTGGGGACATTACAAAACCCATACTTGATAGTCGCAGTTATTCTGTGTACTAAAACTATTTGCAGAAAGTGTTCCGTTTCTTCAAAAGTCAGTCAAATGCTAAACAGTTAACAACAAAAGTGAACTAATTTTCCCATCTCGTGCTGAAGTAAAAATTACCTGCAAACATACTCTTGTTGACAACTTTTGTTTCTTTTTAAAAAGTCCTACTGCTGTCTGTCTTTCTTCTGCTCATTTCATGTGTTCAAGTCATCATTGCAGAGCAACAGCTGCTTCTTTCAGCATCCTTCAACACAGAAATTACACAAAGATGTTTGCTGATTAAACCTAAGAACTCTGCTCTGCTTCTTGTCACAGTAAGCACCTCACCACACACACAAGTTCAGCACAGAAGCCACTATTCCATTCCTTGCACTATAAAATACTGCCTTTTCCCATGTCCTAATGTACTCCAGCCTGGCATTATAATATACACAGTATGTCTTATTAATGCATTCTGCTGTACCTGACAGGGACAGATTATTCTCATTAAAAAAAAAACTAAAATTCCTGTGTGACAGGAATACAGACTGCTGAATTTTGCCACAGCTCTATCTTCCCATATTTTCTGCCATACCTGAAATTCACTGGCATCTGCTCAGTGATAAAGCTGCATCACAACATTTTATTGGATATTATAGTAAAGAAAGAGGTAGGTGATTTTAAAAAAAAACATTTTAAAGGATTTTGCCCTTTGCAGGATATGCCACTTACAATTTCATCCATTTTGTAAGGACTCGAGTGCAATACACACATCAGACAGCGCAACTGGGAAGTAGAAACCTGCCATGAGAATCAGTTTGTCCAACAAACTAAAAAAAGAAGTTGAGCACACTGCAGTGGGTGGGAGTGGGGAAAAGAAGTTAGCAGTAGTTTGTATAGAGGCATTAAAAACAACCATCTCTGAATTTCAGTCTTCGTAAAATATCTCTGAAATCTTGAAAAAAATCTTAAAGGAAACCCATAATCACAGAAAGTGCTTTGGCTACACTACACTCTAGGCTACACTGAGCTGTTGAGATTTTTCTGTTCTATGTAGGTTGTCTGGATTAGAAATAAAAAAAAGGAAAAAGATCAGTGCCTTTCTAAAAAACCCAAGCGCTTTTTTCCACAAACCTAAAAAATCTTGCTTGTTTTGTTTGAAACTGCCACACTTCCCCCTGCTCAAATCAAAGAGGGCCAAAAGACACCCTGAGGTAGTGACTGTGAGATTACTGGCACTTGTAATTTAGTTCCCTTCCTTTTAACCAGAGGCACGCTAGCAGCTTTCATTTGCTACTGACACATTAGAAGACTTCCCTTTTACCAAGTGACTGCTGCACTGCATGCCTTTAAGGTGTCTTGAAGTCTTCCCCTTCTGCAGGATAGTGAACGTCAGTTATTTCCTGCTGCCCTGTCCAAGCCGATTTCTCATTTTGGGCTGGTGCACTGTGAGCCACTGGTTACAGATGGCATGCACAACATCTTCTCCACTGCTCTCGGCCAGCTGGCGCACATGCTGGACAAGCTGCACTGCTCTGCTCTTCTCCTGTTTCACTGAGACCAGATACGCAGAACGCAACTTGTTGCACATCAGGTAGGCTTGAATCTGGAGGGAAAAGGGCAGGCAGAACTCCATTAGAAAGTTAAGGTAAGCTAACACAACAAGCAAGGATTTGCTGGATTACTATCTTGTTCAAGATCCTGTCATAGAAGGCAGTAGAAGCACAACATGAGGCAGAGTATTGCATAGTGTAGATCCTGGTGTAACAGATAAGCAGAAGTATATTTCATTAGATTTGTCTCCTATGGAAACTATACAGCATCACCAAGAAACAGACATTACTAATTTTATTTTGTGCATTGTTTCCATAACCCCACGGCAAAGATTATAAAATAGTCATTGTCTTCTACTGCTCTTCTATTGTTCTTCTGGAGCAGCTAATACATGAATATTTCAATAATAAATCATTCATAAAAGGCAGAATTAAAAGTCCCTTTTTCAATCTCCATAAAACACCAAGTTTGTCAGCTGAAAAAGGACAGAATAGAGTCAGAAATTTTAAGATTTTATCCTTAGTTATGCCACTTGGGATCTACAAAAGCCTGTAACTGTGATCCACAGCCTCTTTATCTACAAATACGCACTCAGAGTTGCCTTATTTATACGCAGCTCTCCAAAGGCTTGGAAGGCTGGTATTAAGCTAACAAAGAAATCAATTAGTGCAGGCCTCATTTCCTCTAGGAAAAAAAAACTTCAACTCTGATATACATTTTATCACTTAACTCCCTACCACAATGAAAACAGTTTAAATCTTGAAAGAATGATAAGCTGAAATGGCCATCTCAGAGCTAACTCAGAAATACTTTTCCTCCAGTCTTACTAATGCCTAGCTCTCATTCCAAGGACTACCAAACAACTACAAGGATAAATTTCAACCAATATCTTCATCTCACAGTTCTACACTTGAAAACACCGCAGCCTCAAGCAGCTCATTGATTTCTACAGTCTAGAAAGTAGCCTTGAAAACCTTTGAGTGAGGATGAGAAAGAAAATGCTGGAAGAAAGCATGTATCCCGGGGTTCAAGACTGGCCTGTTCAGTTCTTGCTAAAGGAATTCCTCTTACTGTGATTTTACTTACCTTGTTTTCATCGCTGTCCATATCCTGAATCAGATTATCAAGGTCCTGTAACCAAAAAGGGAAAATGTGTTCACATTTAAGTGACAATGGTTTGCAAACTTTTATTCCTTAAGGAACCAAAGCTCTGCCTAGAGGAAGGGATGCTGAGATCACAGCTAGATGTTTACATTATCCCAACCACCGCCATACATGTAGAAAATATAAAGCCCAGTTATTCCCTTTACTACAGCTTCTTCTGCCTGCAAAGTCTTTGGGTCTCCCTAGAAAACACTATGAGGTCAACCTCTTGTACCCTGAGAAATCCTACCATTCAAGTTCGGGGTGTGCAGTAACAAGACAAGGAGTAATGGCCTAAAACTTGAACACAGGAAGTTCCATACCAACATGCAGAAGAACTTTACAGTAAGGGTGACAGAGCACAGGAACAGGTTGCCCAGAGAGGTTGTGAAGCCGCCTTCTTCGGGAGATATTCAAGACCCGTGTGAACACCTACCTGTGCAACCTGTTGTAGGGTAACTGTGTGTGGGGGGGTGGACTCTATGCTCTCTCAAGGTCTCTTACAACCTGAGACTCTGTGATGCTCCCTTCACTGGGACAGAAAACATGCTGTGGTAAATAAATTGAATCCTAAAATGACTTCCTATGAAAGCAGAAGGTTTCTGTTTCTATACATACTCCATATTAGCCAGGGAAGCTTGACTGAAGGCAACCCCTCCCACTCCAGTTCGGAGCATTTGGCAGGATCCTGTCAGACAAAGGTTCTTTCTCCATCACGAACACTCAGGAAATGCAGCATAGGAGCAAGCACACTAAGCAATCTACCTTTTTCTCTCAGACAAGTTAGTGTAAGGAAGGAAAACACATACTCCCACCTTCAAACAATACATGCCAGAATATCTGAATCACTAGAAGGGCACACAGTAGTCCCTGTAACCTATGTTGTATACAACCATTGTAATTCAAAAGGAATATCAGGCAGGACAGAATTACCTCAGCAGGTATGTTCTTGAATTCACTTAGACAATTTAAGATAATGGCATCCCCGTCATTCTTGGCTGCAACTCCAGACTCGCTGACACACTTGAGTAGCTGCCGGATCTCACTGTACTTTTGCTGCTTCACCAGCTGCTTGGCCACTTTGCTGTACACTTCTGTAGCCTCCAGCTGGAAATCCTAGAGGTAGGTTGAACACCAGAGCAACACGTTAAATATTGTCAGCAGATTTTCCCAGTATAGTCTCAGCAATCCTATACAAATAAGACAATCTCTGTTGAGGACAAAATATCACAGCATGCGGGGGAAAAATAAAACAGTTTTGGTGGCCTCTGATTTTTGAGTCGCCACTGCTCAGGACTGACTCAAAGTTCCTTTATAATCAGCTGGCTAAAATTTGGCTTTGCCCAAGAACAAGATCACTCCTTTTCTGGAGTGACAAAGTCAATTTTATTGCTTCTGACAGATCTTTCCTTCCCAACCCATCTCTACCTCACTTAGCAGGCTCTCATATTCCTTGACAGCAGCCACCCTGGAAAAATGAAGGCATCTGATAATTATATCTCTCTAATATGAAGAAAGAAATATAAACTGAAGACTGATCCTGCTATGAAGACAAAGAAAAAAGGAAAAAAAAATAAGGAAAGAAGAAAATAGAAGAGATGGTAAGCAGTTAGACTTACTGCTCCATCTTTTACTGGAAAGTAGCAATGGCTGCTGCTAAGACATGGGGTTTGTTTGGTTGGTTGTTTTTTTTTCTAGTCCAGACAGGTGCTCTACCTTGTTCTGCCTTTCCTGTTGTGAAGGAAGCAGGGCCTACCATATGCACTGGTCACAAATGTAACAGGCAGCAGGGCCACAGATACTGCTTCAGTGGGCCACCTCTGTCCAGAAGCAGCCATGCTATATCCTTTGTCCCATATGGGAGACAAGATGACTGTACTGCATGAAGCAAAATCCTTTAGCACCTCTTCTGCTCAACAAGGGCACTGTCACCTTTTCCAGGGCACCAAGTTTTACTTCTTCTGATAAAAAGACCTTTCCTACCCAACCCACCACTACCCCAATTAGCAGACTCCTTTAGCAACAAAGGAATGAGCAACACAGAAAAGCCTGGGAGCTAGTGTGCTACACTGACTGTAAGCACCTCAACATCTACCCAGACATGAAAAAGGTGAGGTCCCCAGAGACAGTGATCATTTATTCAACTTTGCTCTCTTAAAGTTCAGAGAACAATGCAGAGATGTTTGGTGTATTTGTATGGCTATCCAAACTGCAAAGACCTAACATGTCAGAACTCTTTACTCACACAGTAATTGTGGTCTACCAACATTAAGTCACTGAACAAGGTGCAAGGCAAAGGAAAAGCTCTACACAATTCATTTGTAGGAGACAACTAACTTGGAGGTGTCCTACTGACGCAGAATCTTCCTTTTGTTACCAAACTTCTTCCAAATACATGCACATTTAAGACTTGAACTACTGACTTTTCTCATAAGAGATTTTCCCTTTCTGTGGATTAGAAGGCAACTGGCAAAAAGAAGTCTTTTGCTTAAAAAACTACTGTTTGAAGGAAGTTATTTTTTAATAGTAATACCTGTTCTACCATACCTGAAGAACTCTGAATGCAATCCCAAATCCCTCCTCAACATTTTTGCCTTCCAACATGACCTGAAATGAAAGGCACCAGACAACTCTGAGGATGCACATCCCTTTTTTGTGTTTTGTTTTACAGTTAAATAATAATGCTTGCATTTATGGATACTGTCTAGAGGACAAAAGACATGAAATTACTTCAATAGAGAACTGCACCACCCCAACAAGAAGTGGAGGAAATAAGTCTACTGCTGCATCTTGATTCAACATAGAATGCTAGGTAAGCAACAGATGAAGCTGAGCTGAAGTTAAGAAAGACAACAACGGCAGCATTATTTGCCTTGCTTCAAAACAAGAAGGATATACAATCAAAAGGCACATTTCTATCAGCATTTGGAATCCTCCACTTCTCAGAGTTTGAATTTTGAGCAACAGTGCTTAAGTGTTTTAAGTACTCCCTGCTACTTGGAGGAAAAAAAATCATCAGCTCTTCATTAACTGTAGGCTGCATACATGCACAAGGGACCCGCTCATGAAGATGCTCCAACCATTAAATGTTTCAACTTGTCTATCACATTAACATCAAAAGTATAAAATAACACTGTGTTTGAAATTGTGGTACATGCCTTGCAAGCAACATCCATTTTCATGGTGTTATTTCCAAACAGCGTTGGCAAGGAAGAACCTGCCATTTGAGAGCTTCCTGAGGTCTCACATCGATGCAGAAATTTAGTTACTTCCATTTGCAGATCAACTGTATTGATGTGTCTAGACAAGGGAAAAAAAAACAAATCTCACTTGATTTTGTAACAGAGAAAGTATTATTTATCATTTTTGAACTTACTACTTCAATGAACACATTTCAAAATACCATATTTATTTCTGAAAAGTAATTTTTTTAGTTACTGTTGGACTATCTCACTTTTTTGTAGCCAAATCTACAGCAATAAATTCTTCACAGATTTGTGCACTCAGGACATAAAAGTTGCAGGGAAGCTCTGTTTGTACTATTCTAAAGAGCGATTCAGAGAAACACAGAATGGGTTGGACCTTAAAGCCCATCTGTTCCAACACCTCTGCTGTAGGTGGGCTTGCCATCCACTCCATCAAGCTGTGGCAGGGTCCCATCCAGCTGGCCTTAAATGCTTCCAGGGATGGGGCATCCGCAGTTCCTCCAGACAACCTTTTGTTCCAGGATCTCAATGTCCTCTGAGTAAAAAATTTCAATCTAAAATCTAACCTAAATCTCCCCTCTTAAGTTAGAACTGTTTCCCCTTGTCATATTGCTACCAGACCATGTAATCTGGAATCCAGAATCTGGATCTCAAATCAGTAACCACTACCTCTCTTTGATATCTTCAAACCCACTCCCTCACCAACTTTAAGCTTAATGTCTAGCCTAAAAAAACACGAAAGGAAAGCAAATCCTAAGAAAACCAACTGCAAGAAATATACAGCTGAATTTACAATCTGATTTTTGAACACAGGGATTCAGCCAAGTCTGAGAACCATAACAAGTCTGACACTTGTTCATTGACTTAAAATTTAGACAAATATAGCCAGTAAAAATATATCTGTCTGTGCATTATGTTTCACTCTTTTAAACTACAGGATTAATGATAATATAAAAGTAATGGGAATCTTATAATTGCAACTAGTGAGCTAAATTTGGGTCAAGCTCAACTGGGATGCATTAGCTAAAGTCAACCCAAACACAATCATTAAGACAAAAAGTCTGAACTTCCCCTTAACCAAAAGGTAGCTTGCTGTTTATAAATACCTTGACACATCTGTAGCAGACATTTTCTTCCGGAAAGTGTATACCATTTTTTTCCTTCCTGAACTTCTTGAGACCTCCTGCAGGTAGACTTTGAGATGGTCCTTGATCTTTATGAGCCATGTCTGTTTGCCTCCCAGTTCGGTGTAGGATTTTGCTCCATGAGTAAAAAATCTAATGCAGGTCATGGCAGCACGAACATGATCCTAAAAGACATATACTGTTTGCTAAGATGGATCAGAGGAAAGCACGTTCTCTAATAATTTTGTCTCTACTGAAGTGCTCAAACAAAGCAGACAGTGCTCCCTCTAAAGCAATACTTAAGCTATTGTGGTGCGCCAGATCCATGACAGAAATATACAGCACGTCAGCTTCAATCAGTCTCACAGTTTCTGTTTTTCAGGACTGGAAAAACACATACTTGCACATCATGCAAACTTATACCACAGTAAATAAACAACAGACTGAAAACATTCAGCACCTCTTTGAAAGAGATGGGCAAACACTCTCATCTTACCTTCATAAATTGTTGTAACTCATACAGAATGTGGTAGTAGTTCTTTTTCTGCAAGTATTTGCAGGCTGCAATCAAATACATCCCCCAGCTCTCCAGACCCGGATCAATGGTTTCCAGCAAATTCTCCAACATATGCAGCTTTCCACTTTGATAGCTTGGGATGAAGATCCCTTCAATGAATACCTCAGATGGGGATTCCTACACAAACATCAGAAAGGTGGCTTGAAACAAAGCAGCTGTAAGACATAGATCTTCCTTATACAGAAGTAATATCAAGTGACAGATCACAGAATCAGCAGATAACTCAGGCTGGAAGGGATCTCTGGAGGTCATGTGGCTCAAACCTCTGCTCAGAGAGTGGCTTCTCGACTTCTCCAGTCAGATTCTGAGTACCACCAAGTAGGGCGATTCAGCAGTCTCTCTGGGCCCCAGCTCCCATGTCTGAATATCCTCATTGCAAAATAAAAAATTTTCTAAATTCCCATTTTCCATGTATCCAGCTGGAGTTTCCCTTGCTCCAAATTGTGTTCCTTGCTTCTTGTACTGTGCATGTGAGACAAGCCTGACTCCATTTCCACAATCACCTACGGAGCGGTTGAAATCAGCACTCAAAGATATTTTCTCACTTGCTCTTCAAACTTAAAAAAAAAAAAAGAAAAAACCCAACACAAACAATCAATAAAACCCTATCTCTGCCACTCTCCTCCTATATGTCTTGTGCTTCAGGGCCCTGATCATCATCCAGACCTGTGCGTTAATGTTACGATGGAAAGAAGCATGAATTATTTCTTGGCCCACATAAACATTTTAAAGACATGATATGGACTTATTACTGCTTTTTTTTCCCCCCTCTTATAACAAGATTCAAAAATACTCAAATGCAAAATGTTTTGCCAGAAACTCAGTACCTTATGGTCTTAAGGTAATAACTCTTGCTCTCTAGTTCACATGATCACTACTAGCCTCCATGCCCAAAGCCTCCACTGTCAGTCTAGAGTAGTTTCGATACCTGCTCCTTAACTCGCAAAGCTGTGCCACCAGCAATATGAAAAACAGGCAATTTGTCTTTTAAGTGATGAGACATTTGAAAAACAACTTTAACATGCAGATTGGAATACAAGCTCAGAATGATTGATGACATAATGAGAAAGCAAAGCCTATACAGCAACTTATTACAAAGCTCACAAGCAAATTGAAGATAATGAAATTCAGTATTTACAGTTGTACATTCTCAACAAGAATTATTAAGAAAAACATTAAATAATCACAGAAACATTCAAATACAAAAGCCAATCATCCCTCCTTCCTCAGTCACACACGCACTTAGCAGCTTTCAAACTGGGGACTCATATCAACACACATGGACTCCTGTCAACACACATCCTAAGAAGCAGCCTAAATTAAGCCAGAACTTCATTGGAGTAGTTTCCTAACTTAAACGTCATTAAATACCAACAAAACTGTATTATCCAGTTGTTCTCAAGCCCTCCTATTATATACACTTTTCTGCAGCCAGAATCAGAAACCACTTTTTGGCTTTTCTAGATTGCTGTCCTTTACTCATATTTCCAGTAAATCCAGAAGTGCAAACACGGGCATCTGATGAAACAAGCACTACCAGACACAGCCACTGTGATAAAGCGTCTCAAGTTATCAGCATGTTGAAATTAAAAATCTTCCTTATTCTAAACTGTATTAACAATAGGTACAAGTTTCCAGCTTTGCAGGAAAAAAAAAAGCACTGTTGATAATAGTGACTCTACAAAGGAAAACTAAGAGCATTCTTCTCTATAGAAGTCACTGTTTCAACACAATGAGGAAGAGAGATTAAATACAAGGCCTTAAGATCTGTGTTATTTTCTCATATCACTGAGTTGTAGGTAGTCACTGGGTAGCCTGAGTGATAACATTCAGGACACTGAAAAATGCCTGTGCATAAAAACACCCAGAATGCCATGATGCTCAATGTCATTTTCAACTGGCCTTGAAGACCTCTCAACTGCTTTCTGGATCTCATTTTAAGTGATGGTGCACTGGATTACTCACCTTATTTAACAAGTGAAGCAGTGCTTCTCTCATACAGTCATGCCTCATGTAAAAGCTTATTATTGCCAGGTTAGTGCCATAACTATGTAAATAGAACAAGCACTCTTGATAGTAGCTGTTGTACTGAACCTTCCCCTCAGACATCATCTCCAGGGATAGACTTCTTGTTCTCAATGTTGCTTCAAGTTCCCTCAATGTGGCAAAGTAATCATCATCCTGCTGTTAGAACAGAATCAGTGATAGGTGGCAACTAATAAGAAAACTATATTTTCTACTGTCAACCAGACTAAGTTTTTCTGTTATTGTCTTTAAAATAGTCATCATTTTGGAAGGGTTAGTCTCAGTAATGTTTTTTATAAACACTAGATTGGAACTGTGCTAACAACAGACTGAAAGTTGTGGCAGCTAGCACAACTCTCTTTCCAGGAATGGACAGGAAGCTTGTTTATTAAACATAACACAGCACTCCACAGCAGCTGCTTCAATAACGCAGTTCAAACAGGCTTTTTTATTTTTTGAAAATAGTACTTTCAAGGTCTTTCATCATTATGATTCTGTAATTACTTAATACTAAAAAGGCTTTTTGATACACATAGAACTTCTAGAGCTCAGCCCAAATCTTATGATAGTGCTCCCTGTCAATGAAGAAATGAGTGAGATCACATCTGTACCTTTGGCTTTGAATTCCTGCTACATGAGTGCTTTAGTAGAGAAACACCATTACTATAGCAGCAGAAAATATCAGTGGGATGGAGTTAAGTTTTCTCAGACTCTAGTAACAATATTTCAACCAGTACAACTTTTTTCACATGTACCAAGCATGTCCCCAATTACTGTAAAAAATCCTGTCATCTGCTGCTCAGTCACGGTGAGGTAGCAGCTCATGAATTTCTCAACGATGTTTAGTTTACAGCTGGTTATTATGACAAAAGGGGTAAAGAAACCAAAACCTGATACTGTATCATGTATTGCTGTGAAATGTGTATTAAAGCAAACTATTTTTGCTATATGCTCTCAGAGCATTCAGAAGATCCTCACCGCAATGAGTACAGGCTTCACCGTGGACTCCAGGTATTGTATCACATCCTGGACTAGCCTTGACCCGTGGTTCAGCTGGTTTAGATCCACTGGTGGCTTTAAACATCGGTTAAACTTCTCTCTTGCTGAACTCAAATTTCCAGCTTTAAGACAAGCCATGCCCCAGGCATGCCATGCCCCACTTGGATCCAACCCAGATTTTGTAGAAACCTAAATTCAATGCCATTTGTTAATACTGCAATACAGAAAATAAGAAAGCTGACTATATCACAGTCAGAGACAGACTGTGATAAAGTGTCCTTCCTGAAGTGTACTTCCTGTTAGAACAAACATAAACATCACATGCTGATTATTTCTAGGCTATTGCATGAAATGTCAACTACTGAAACATCCATGATGTCCAAATCAATGTTTTTAATCATACAAGGTTAAGTAATCACATGTGTGGAAAACTTCAACTCAGCAGTTTTGAAACTTAGAAGACAATCTGTTTCTGATGTGAAAATGTCATAAAAAGCGAAGTTTTTCTTTACATAGAAAAACCGCGTAAGGAACTGTGAGTTTATGGTTTAAAAGCAAAACGATAGCAGATGCCTCATGAACTGACAGGAAATTTTTACTTCATATAAGTCTCCTGATCAAATTTATTCCTGACATTTTTTAGTCAGTCATCTGCCTTTAAACATGAACCCTTTTTATTCAAATATGTTATTTATTTCTGTTTGGTTTTTTTAAATCATCCCTTAAAAATCATAATTCTCTTCCTAAGAAACTGCGATGCCATAAAGAGACTTAGAAAATACTGGGAGCAGGGAAAGATAAACAACACCCAATGAGCTCCAATAGACCCATTTGCCATTATTGCCCATTTCTAAGTAAACTCTAGTAAAAGGTGCCTTACTAATATCTGTTGTGCTTTACAGACAAATAAGATCAAACACACAAGCCTCAGACAAAATCCTGCCACAAAGGATGCCTTGGCCCTTCTACTGGATGCAAGACTTCTCCATGTAGTTAGCCCATTCCAATTTTAACTGTACCAGGAAACAAAGCTCCTGTCTTTCCCTTTAGGAGCCTGCTCCACAGCAGAAGACATGTTCCTTCTCAAAAAAAAAAACAAAAACCTTTTTTCCAGCGCTAAGATTTTTTGTTGTTTAAAAACTTATTCCCCGTTTGTCACAGTTAAAATGTTGTCCCACCCATCTGAACTCAGAGAAAAACAAAAATCACCAGAGAAAGATGATTAACATTCACATATTTCTACCGTCATTACCTCTATAGCTAGCTGATAGTACTCTGCTTCCAGGAGCTGATTTCTTAATCTTGTTACCGCTGCAGGGAGAAGAATCTGATCTAAAGATGGCACTGGACGATAGGCAGCAGCAACCAAAATATTCAGCACATCCACCTTGCTGATGTAGCTAGGGGAAAACAAGTTAGACAAATGCATATGCTTTCACTATTGACATACACACAAAGAATTTTAAAGGAACTTTGTGTCGGAAACAATTATTTGAACAGTAGTTCCTAAATCACCAGTATATGAGGTTTCTCTATCCATCATATTTTCTCATTCAGGTTATTTTATTACTTCCTAATATTCAGTGGTGCACTGGAAGAAGGTGACTGCAGACATCAATGAATATTATAAAAATCAAAGTGGTACGTGTGAAATTCATACGCTGCACCTGCCACTTTAAGCCCTCCAGGACAAAAACTAAGGAAAGATTAATACGCTAGTTCTCAGCAAGCACAGCTTTATAATCCTAAATTGAAATACAGATTGAAAGCAGAAAATACAGAAGTAAAATTTTTACCCCAATCATCGTGAATTATTTCTCCTACTCTGAGAACTTTCTTAATAATTATTACATAGTTGTAATACTTGGAGTTCTGTCACTCGAGCTCTTCTTCTTACATCACGAACTTCTCTTCCTGTTTAAAATGCCCACAGCACAGCCGAAGGAATTTTCCCACCCTCTACTCCCCAGTGAAGATATGTCCTAATGAACATCTGATAAATCACCTGTCACAGAGAGCTAGGTCCTGGCTCCTTCCAGCTTTCACAAACATCATTTTGGCACTGAAGAGTAACTGCTTCATGATGTCCATAAGGAGTCCAGCATCTACCTCAGGATTAGTGAGCCCTTGGGACAGTTTGCAGCAGTGCTCAATCAGCTGGTGGCCACACACTATACTGTTGCTGTGCAGGCTAAGAATGGCAATACACAAGGAAGAGCTGGGAGCCTGAAAGTTTGAGGAAATAAAGAAAACATGATTGTTAAGGCAGTTCTCCAGGAAACTGCTTACATTGGGCTCTTGTTCTCCAGGTCTCACCTGTTCATAGTAAAATTCACTGCGTACAATTTCATTCTCCTCTTTGTTCAGGGAAAGAAACCATTCAAGGGCAGCTGCCTTGGGTATTTGCACCACTGTGGAATATTCATTATTAGGAGTTTCTGCAGCCAGGAAGAAAAAAATAGATAGTATCATTACATAAGCAGCAAAAAGAAAAAAAAAGGCTTAAGACTCATGATGCAGAGTATTCCCACAGCCTTTTCAGGATCCTTTTCAAGGTCAGTGATCCCTCAGTTGTACCAGTTTCTGTCAGTATCATCTGTCCAGCACACACATCATGGAAACGTTTCCATTCCTCAGCAGGCTACCAAACTGTTCCTAGAACCACTTTCACTGTCATCAGCATCCTTTCACCAAAAACTTCTGCCAGTAATATGTGATGAGATCAGCCATAAAGGCAACCTTGTCATAATGGAAAAGTTACTGACAGAAGATGACACCTACTGAAATACAGAAGAGTATCTGCAAGCCTGGGAACCCAGAACATCCTTGAGAAGAACAGCTGGTATCTTAAGTGCACCTGGATAGCTGAGAACCAGAGACATCCCAAGATATCCTCAATAAAAGCAAAAGAAAAAGCAACAACAAACTTATCTGAAAAGTTAAAAAAAAACAGCCTGGCAGGGTGGAAAACAGCTTGACAAAGTAGGAATCTGCAGCAGATAATGGCTGCTGTAGCTGGAGAAATAGCAAAAAAAAGCCTGGGAAAGTGAAAAATTGATCTTGGAACACAAGAAACAGCATCATCCATCGGCTGTTCCAGGTGAAAAAGAAATCAGCAACGTCTGTTGGGTGCCCCAAGTGGTAATGTCCTATGTCCCCTCATACCTCTAATGACAGATATCTTAAGTGACTTGCATTCTACCCACAGTGCAGCTTCTCTCCAAGAACTCACCTTGCATGAGCTTCTCTACACAAAATCTGAATAGATTAGATCCTCAGTAGGGACACCTCACTGACTTCATATTCCAAGACACCGACAATCCCTGAAGTGAGACATGGGTCATCTCCAACTGACCCTTCTCCTGAAAATTGTTTGGAGGGTGCCACAGCTCTGTACTAGGCTAATAATTCCTACCCTTAACGCAACCTCCCCATGACTGTATCTAGTACACAAGGTGCCTTCTCCAACTATTCCTTCAGTTCTTTCATTTAATCCCCAAACAGCTTGTTCTATATTGGCTCAGACATTTCTCATAAATCACAAATTCCCATTAATGGAAGCTTGGAATACTTAATTTCTGTCTGCTTATACAAAACACTATTGAAGTTTTTGCAGCTGAAGTTTTGGTCAACCTTTAGCTACAGCTAGATGTGTCACTTTGCCTCCTCTAACTCCACTGGCAATCAGGCACTGAAAAAAATTGAATTTTAATACTACTCCACTACTTACCTTCCACTTCATCCTGATCTTCCTTTGTGCTGTAATAGAAAGAAGGAAACGTCAGGCCTAGTCCAGCACACACAAAAAAACATACTTTAAAAAAAAAAAGTGAAAGGATCAACATGGCTAGCCTTTTCAGAACAATGTATTATAACAAAAATAAATCTAATATTTCTCTCCCTACCCTTCCCAACCTATTCCTCGTCCCTACCCCCTTCTGTATGGAAATGTACAATTCTGCCTCTAAATAATGCATTTCAAATACGCTGCTACACTAAGTAATTAGTTCTTATATCTTTCTGTAGAAATATAACCTATCATAGTAAAGACATGGGAACAAGAACTGCCCGGTATCAGAATACATCAGAGCTCAAATGAATTCTCTGGGATGCAGGTCTCTGTCCTTAAGATTTAAGTGTGTGGGTTTTTGTTGTTGTTGTTGTTTTAATACAAATAAGGTGATTTAAAAAAAAAAAAACACACTTCAGTACTTATAATGTGATCAAGCTCACAGCTAAGCTCTGTTGACCTGATCTCGTAGCACAAGCAACCATTCCAACTCAAGCTAATCTACCTATAGGTGACTGCTCATTTTCTCAGATCTGCTTTTCCTAGCAAGCCTGCTGATACTTCTGCTGATTCTGCTGATACATATTCTGCTGATACATACTTCTATTAGCAGGCTTGATGAGGTCATGAATAGTGAAATTCACATTTTTCATCAGATGGCCTATGAATCTCAGTGTACCTCTCAGCTGAAAGCAACTATATCATAAAAATCTGTCATCACAGCTGGCAGCCCTTTCATTAAGGGCACAGTTTTAAAATTTACCTGATCATGAACTTGGTTTTGAATCTCCCTGGGTTAAAGTCGTCATAATCAAGGGACTATGGAGTAGCATTAAAACAATGATAAGTTCAGCAGAACCAGTCACCATGCAGTAATAATCCAGGAGCTGAATAAACTGTAAGCAACTTGGTGACTTACCATAGTAGCTTTTGTTGAATACGTTGTCCAACAAAGCGTTCAACTTCTATATCTAATGGTAAACTGATGCTTAAAGAAAGAAATAAAGAACTTTGTTCACTGACTCTGTAGTGTTCCAATATGAGAAGAAAACTTCTCATAGTAGTCCCTTCAACTGACAGCAGCTGTCTGCCACAAAACCTGATGTTATCATAATATCCAGATAGAACCAGGATTTGAGTTTTTCTCATTCCATTGAGAAGAGCTAGAATGGAAAGACTTACATGCTTGTGTCCTGTACCAAGCCAGGCAGATGCTCTCTGTTGTAGTAACTATAGCACTGATCACATACACGAGCTGGATTTTCTCTACAAGCTTCTACTGTCATTTTCTTCGTAGAGCACGAACTGCACACCAGCCTGCCACAGCGCCTGCAGTGATGACGTCTGTTAAACTGAGCACACAAGGTCATGGGTAGGCACACGAAAGGATTTACTCAAGTCCTCTGCCGTATCTGCCTCCATCACATCCTCCTACATCTATCTGCTTCCACTCATGAGTAAACTTATTTCACTTGACAAGAGGAAACAGCACATTGTAAGGCTTTTCAGAACTATAAGGTGATGGTGATCTATTCTCACTGACAAAATTTCCTACCAGGGAGGCCAAGGTAAGGGAAGAAGAGAGGGGAAAAAAAACAACGAAAACACACAGAATAACTGGGTGTTTAAATATACATGCTGCAGCCTTGGACTTTTTACAGTTGATGCTGTCCCAGCTTTAATCACCAAGATACTTAAGTCACCTCCTGAAAAAGTCAGAAGCTGTAAACTGTTTTTCTGACAAAACCTTAGCCACTTCCAAATTCAAAAGCAACATTTTGAATAAATCCTGTTGTTTCTACCCAATATAACAGACTGCCAGTACATTTTCAAAACTCAAATTAATCTTCTCCCTCAGAGCACCAATGTAGTTGCTTAAGTACTCTGCGCAAAAAAACAAATTTTAGAAGCACACTATGAGCAACAATTAATATTCAGTGGTCACCATTCTGAGAACTTAATTTTTGCTCCTTACCATAGTAAAGCGCTCGGTTTTGCAAACCATACATATTGTTTCAGTGTCATCAGGTATCCACTGTTGCTTCAGAGGTGGCTTCTCAGGTGGCACAAACTCCTCTGAAAAATTCTGCTGCAAGCTTCTTTCTCTGGGACTTGCAGACATGGTGACACCTTAAAAGAAGCCAGGGCAAGACAAACATGGAAGGGAATTCAAACTGTTTAATGGCATCCTGAATACCAGAAAACACTACAGACTTACTGAGACTTGCAACAAGACTACTATCCTTCAACAAGGCATGGCATATTAAGGTAGTGCAAGGAATATTAATGTTTTTGAGCTAAAACTAAGACTATAAGCTTCTAATACGTTAACACTAATGACCAAGATTGCTTAGTTACTAATAGACCTTTACAATAACAATTAAAGTATAAGACCACTTCTCAACATCTATTCTTATATTACAGAGACTTGGAGAAGGAATGTAAAAAAAAAAAACACACACAGGTATATGTATACCAAATAAATGGTACAGCATAAAGTAAAATCTTCAGGTTGACATTCCTGAAGATTTAAACTTCTCTTTATTATCAGAAGAGAAGTATGGCATAGCAAGCAATACTATATGCCTCCCTGATCTGGTCTGCTTTACAATCTACTGTTGGTAAATCAATTCAAAGTTGCCACAATTTTAATCTTTAGCCTTTATTATCCTTGAAGCCAAAGAAGAATTAATTTAATCCAATTTATAAACTAAAAGTCCGTCTACCACTATATGATGTAATCCAGTTAAATTTCAGGCTAACTAAAAGCTTCAACAGCTCTTTGCAGCCCGACAAGCCACGTTCCACATAGTGGGATAATAAACTGAAAAAAGAAAAAAAACTCCATTCCAGTAAATCTAATTGATGCAGGTAGAACCTGAATTACCAAGGAACATTAGGGGACAATGCAATCAGGTTTCACAGCAATGTAGTGATATTATTAGGAGAGAAACTGAAGGGCTACACAGCTAAATCCAAGACACTGATATTGCCTTATGTTTGCAGAGCAAATAATAGAATTTCCAGTATAGGATACAGAACCAGAAACTCTGAACTGGAGGTCAGGATATCACTGATAAGCCCTAGTTCAGGCCCACCACTTACTGAGAATCACCAGTCTGAGGATAACCCCTGCTAGTCTTTTCCTGAGAGCACTGGCCTTGCATCTTTTACAACAAACATGCTATGAACGCACATCTGTTGCATTACATGCAGAATGGAAACTACAGAAGAGTTGTGCTTGCTTTTAAAGGAACAAATATTCTTCAGTTCTATTGGCTTAAACTATATTGTTTTCATCATATTTGAAGTGGAACCCCCTCAGATATACTGTTTTTCCTAAGGTCACAAGCAGGATCTACTAAACTAAATTCAGGAACCAAAAGAAAGAAGGAAATAGACACAAGGATGAGATTTCAACTGTAAAACTAAAGTTAACATGGAAAAGATATGAAACAAAGAACAGGAAGTACTAGCACAGTGATGGACTCAAAGAAAAATTCTGTCTTTCTCTGTGCTCCAAAGAGCACACAAAAAAGTGGCATTAAGAGCTTACCTGTAAGGCTGGCAAGAGATAGTTCTGATGATCCTGATTTAGACATTGCTTCACACTCCAGTACTTGACAGAGACTTTCTTGGATACGTATCACAGAATCTAGGTCAGGAAAAAATTAAAAAAAAAAACACAAAACAGAACAATATTGGTGATAAACCTGCCTGTTTTTACAAAGATTACTAGAATTCATTCAGAGCAATATGTAACAATGCTAGTACAAACAGGCTTAGCTGTATAATTACAAACTATTAACTTGCAAGAAAATTATCCCACAGCAATATTATATAAAACACAGAGAAAGGGATCCTTAAAGCAATGGACTACTGACAGGCTCAGAAATAATTCAGCAGAGAAAAAGTATCACTTGTGTAAACCATCAGTTGACACAAGATACTCATGGCAGATACTAAGTGTTTAACATGGCAGGAGAAGGAACACACGTGCAACTTTAAACGTCATATCACACGAAGAGACATGCGAAGTCTGATGTGTTTATAATAGCAAAAACTTCATCTTTACATCATGAAATAACATCAACATATTGCTTTATGCTGGTTTCAAAATGGTGCCATGTATGTGGAAACAGGTAAACAAATACAGCCAAATATGCCCATCACGCATTTTTTTTTTTTTATGTAGTGAAACCACTAGACTTGGTCACAGCACCTTCTGGTGTTCCAGTCACAAAACCCTCAAACACACAGTGAAATGCAGAACTGAAGAAAACATAGAGGAGAACTGGTTAACACACCAGAAGAGAGCTATGCCAAGAGCATTAAATAGAAGGAGGAAGGAATGGAGCAACAGAAGGAACTGAGAAGTTTTGAAGCCCTTGGGTCCTACAAGAAATACAAGGACTTTCAAAACATATTCTAGGACTAGGAGGAAACTAAAGGCAAGTACCTAAAAGTGCTACAGCACAAATGGAAAAGCAATTCCTGGTGACAACTTGCCCTTCTTGCCCAAAAAGAAAACAGTGTTCTCAAGAATAGTCACCTGATCTCCTTTCTTTCAATGAAAAGGGGAAGTCAAGGGCTTTCTCTGCATATTTTGAGAGCAAATCGTCAATATCTTCTACAGCAAAGCCAACTTCCTGTCTACCTAAGAGTTGGTGCAGTGTCTGTACAGCCACAGATACCCAGTCCACTTTCATATTCATGAGCAGCTGTTCCACCATAAGCAGTGGCCTGGATGAGAGGTGGAAGTAGTTAACACGAGAGAGTTCAGGTAGAGTCAGCAATACCTGGGAAGTAGATAAAAAAAAAAACTGAAGTTTTTCAACCTCCAAATTTCTCATGTGAGCCTAAGACAAGAAACCAACCAAGCAGCCTATATGAAGAATAAAATAACACAGAGAGGCAAAAAAATGGAGATAGGACTTATTGGGCCTATTCATAGCTCTGTGACAGAATTAGTGAGCAGCTTACTTAGCTTCTACTTTCAGATTCTATCAAGCAGTGCTTCATTTCAGAGGAAGCTGAAAACAGGAAAGCATTTCATGACATGTACTCTACCCCACTACAACATTATCTTATTAAAATATGACTATTAAAAAAACCCCAAAGCGTTATCCTTATCTTTCCAACCTTTGAGAAAAAATGTGAAATGAAAATATGAGCTGTTCCCTGTAAAGATGACAAGTTCATATAAACTCTTTTACAAATGAAATCATGTTTTCAAAAGTAAAGAAACAAATGTTGATACTGTTGTGCAAAGCACTGGAGCAAGCTGCCATGTGTAGTCCTGAAAAAGAAGAGTATATTGCAGAAAGACCTGCATTTTCTTCAAATATGCTGTATTTTATTACAATAATCTACTGGTCTACATTTGCATTTTCAGGATGAGCACAGAATACTCACAAGGCAACAGTCCTACAGAAACTAGAGTAATGGAGTGATACTGCCTTTGGAAGGCACATCTGGAAGAAACATGCTGTGAAAATATTCAAGAACACCATACAGGTGATCACATTTCTAATGTAATCTATGTATTAGATTACACTCAAGAAGGAAACATAGCATTTCTGATACATCAGAGACTAAGTTGAGGATGCTTCCTTCTTTGCTAAGACAAGCTTAGCAACTGTCCTGATAAATACCTGGTTGTTTTTTGGGGGGTTTTTTTGTTTGTTTGTTTTTTGTTTTTTTTCTCCTTCTTTTAGTCTGCATGGTACCTACCTCCTCACAGCTCAGACAGAAGAATGCTCTAAACTGGAAGCTGCAACCACTTGAGGACACATGAACTACAAGAGAAAGAGGTTCTAGGCCATCTCTAACCTTTCTTGGGAATCTTGAGCCCGACAGGATGAGAATTCCCTGGTAAAAATCTACAGGCAGATACTTCAACAGCTATATTGCTGTTAATCCTACAACACAGGAGTTTTACTTACTTTTGATCCCATGTAAAGTGCCTGGATTTCATTACGACGTGCTGTTGTCAGATTCCTGAAGAAGTGGGTTGTGAGGTAATCAGCTAAGAAGTGAGACGCTGCCAAGCTAGGATGCTGGTCAAGGGACTGTTCACTGATGGCAAGGCAAATACCAGGATCTTCTATTCTTTGCAACAGCTAGAAACATACAAAATGCAATAAATCCTTACTATGTTCCTGGAGAAGATTTTTTTTTTTATACCAGTCAGTGAACAACAGATAGCTGCCATACAATGGTCCAAGCAAGGAAACTAACCTCCACAAGTATCTTACACAGTGATGATTTAGATCATCTACTTACAGACTACTCACCGCCTGTTTGTTCCATTTAACAAACAAAAGAGTTTTAAAATCAAAACAAACAAGAAAAATTAAGAAACGCGATACAAGATATAGTACTGAAAAGACTCTTCCTTGCTTCTAAAATTCTTTCAGACTACATAACTTATAAGTGCATTTTATTTTTAATTCATTATTATCAACAGCTCCATAATTATTAAAACCAGAAGAATCCACACTTCGCTGATTTGGGCATTGAAGCACAGCTGACCAATTTATATTTTTAGTTTAATTTCTGGTTCTTCTGTTTAAGCAGCACAACAATACTTCATTACGATTTTTCAAGTAGAAGAGGCCCTGTATTTCCATTTAATTAAAATAGCTATGATGACATAGAAACTTCTAGATCCAACAATGGGATTGCAAAGCTAGATTTTCATTTAAAGCAGACCAGGTGAAAGCCAGGACTTTGAAAGAACATCTAAGAAAATAGCTTTCCCTAAAGGAAGAAACAAAGTCAACAGTTTGGATATCATATTCTCAACTTACTTGACCTTGAAATGTAAGGTTGAGAGAGTCCTGCTGTTACCTGTGATGCTTTTTCCATGTCTCCCATCTCCAGTAAGTGAAGAAGGTGCTCACGGTGAAGATTGATCAAGTCTTCTCTTGGAACAGGATACAAGTGTCCCCATTCCTCACATAACTCATAATCCTAAAGAATAAAACAAACCGAAACAACTAAGCAAATTGAAAAAAAAAGAAAAAAAATACTAAACAACTTTTCCTCTTCTGTCCAATACAGCAGTTCCTCCAAAGACCTGATCAGCTTCAAGAAATTCTTTAGCTCAGACTCCTCTCTCCCATGCAAACACAAATAATTAAAATGACAAGGGAAAACGATGACTCAATTTGCAAGAGTCAAAATCTGCCCTGAGAATAGTTTCCCACCTCACAGAAAGCAAACTGACTTTCTAGGGAGACATTTTTCAAGCTAACCAAATCTACTGTATTAGCACTTACATAATAATCAAGACAGTATTACACCAAAAGTCTTACTATTAAAATCTTCAAAATTTTAACAGAAGAGATGTCACAGAATAAGACTTAAAGGATTATTAACTTTGCATAAAGTTTGACAGTAAGCACAGATTTGTTTCTGTAGCAAAGAATTGAGTAAAAGAATCCTTCTTAAGGTGCTATCTGCTGATTGTCATTTCAAATTTGTTGAACTGGCATTTTATCCAAAATCTAATAGATTCCAACTTAACAAAATTCATGTGACAATGCCTACCTTTGCTTTCAGAATGATATTCATGATGGCCTGGGGATCATCAGTGCAGGCTTTTTTCAGATCCTGCCAGTCACTCCACAGTGGTTCACTTTGCAAATTCAGAATCTGAAAAAGTTTGATATTATTGTAGCACACATTTTAAAGTTTTATCCACAACAATCATCAAATCTAGGAAAACAGCTGAGCACCTCATATCAAGAATTACTTTGTACCAACAGAAAGTCAGCACATTTATCTCTAGCCCTTTATGTGAATGCACTTCCAAATCGAAAAAGACAGTAATTTTCTTCATATTTATCATTGTCCCTGCAAAGCAGGTTTGTAAAGGAAAGTTTCTTTCCAAAAGACAATAACTATGGATGAAAAAGCACACAAATACTACAGATACTGCTGGTGCTAACAGTGAGAAAGTCAAACTAATTGTTAGCAGAATCACCACCACCCAGAGCTCAGCAGAGATTTGAGTCCTCTGTGCTCCGCCTCCTTTTCAGTCTGTACTGAACACTCCAGGACTGCTAGTCTGACTTCACTTGGTATCTAAACTATCCTGTAGTTAGAAAAGCTATCTACAATATAAGCATGTTTATTGGACCAGTAATCTTGCACACCATACACATCTACATCTCTCAAGCAAGTAAAAATCATGACTTTCCATGGAAAGCTTCTAAAGGTCCTCACAGTAGCACAGAATGGAGAAACAAAAACTTTTTAAAAATCAAAATGAATTAAGTGGCATCACACAAAAACAATACAAA
This sequence comes from Perdix hodgsoniae, assembly GCA_035772895.1. Taxonomy (NCBI): domain Eukaryota; kingdom Metazoa; phylum Chordata; class Aves; order Galliformes; family Phasianidae; genus Perdix; species Perdix hodgsoniae. Next base: position 21,745,052 of record JAPSGF010000001.1, on the reverse strand, counting down.
ATACTATTTGCAGACCTGAAGTATCATAGGAAAGTGGAGAAGTTATGAAAGATGGCAGAGAGTTTTAGCTGGATGTTATAGTACTGAAAACACATGGCCTGTTTCAAATGAAAGACTTAAAAAAAAAAAATCACAATTGAAATAGATCCAAGGGCTAAAACTTTCTTCACCGAAGGGCAAGCATATTTCTTTCCCTGCTGCTTGTTTCTTAAAGAAACTGGTTACTTTAAGAATGGCTTTGTACCTTTTGATAAATCTGAAGTTCTTTCTTCCTGCTCTGCAGATTTGCCTTCAGTTCATCAGTTATGTCCAAATCAGAACTACAATAAGCTAAAATTTCCAAGCAGGCATCGAGTGGCCATTTGTCCAAACAGCGCAGAGCCAGCACACCTCTCAGTGTTGCATTTTTTACTAGGAATAAGTACTGCCAACCATCCTTACCTGCAATGAAAATAAACCATCAGTTTAAAGTTCAGTTTGTGTAATTTGGCAGAGATAAAAGAAACAGAACAAAAACACCCTTATCTGCACTGGATGGCACCACCAAGGGAAACAGTGAATAGTGGGATAACCAGCATAAGACCAATGCCAAGCACCAGATTCTCATAAAGTAACCAAAGGCAACATAGCACATTTACTACCCTTAGACTCTTAAAAGGCCTCTCCTTTCACAAGATTCATCATCCAAGTGTGACAATTATAATGGATCATCTCTTACAGCAGTAAGAGTAGTAATATAATTAGTATTTCCAGATATATTCAGGTCTTCACATATAAGTTACACGAGACACTTTCCAGTTCTCTTGTACTACATTGGTTTGGGGTAAGTTTACTACCAAGATATGCAAATTTGTAAAACAAACTACACCAGAGAAATCAAATTTAGAATGAAGGAAAGGAAGGGGTCTGCTTCTGTCTTTGGATTTGCTCAAGAACCACTACCTCCATTTCCATTCCTTGTTTCAGGATGTATCCTCTACAAATGAAAAATAGGGAGGAAGGCAGAGGAATGCAGAGGAACGGTGAACTTCATCCTTACCTTCAGCAGCTGCACAGCTCAACACAGCATCCTTCACATCAACCAGCTCCTCCACATCCTGACTGTACAAATCCAAGACCTTCAGAGCTCTAGTCCAATCCTTTGCAGCAAGTGCTTGTTCAAAGACTTCCACTAATACCTTAACAGCTGTGGAGGAATGCAATCCTAGGAGAACCAAAGGTATGTATGCCCTGCCAGAGAAGACACCAGCCAAACTGCCACCTTCTTCCTGTTGATTCTGAAGTGGCTCAAACATAGCAAGCAGAAATCTTTCCAGTATTGGGAACTCCTTCAGCAGTGCCTCACACTCCCTGGAAATCTGTTCCAAACCTAATGGCAATTCCCGTTTGTCCCAGAATTCCATCCAGGATAAACTTGATTTGGGAATTTTCTGTATATTAGATGCGCTTAGACATGCCACCGTGGCTGTTAGCTTTGACTGAGACTTAAGGAAATCCAGGCAGGAGGCTGTGAGTGAGTTCTGGCTCAAGCCAGCCACAGAGGATGAGGCCTGAGTGTAGACATCCTCAGAGGCCATTGCATGATTGGAGAGAGGTATTTCAACATCTGGCAGACAGCATTTGGTACACTGGTGTGCTAGGTTGCTGATGTTTGTCAGAAGGCATTTTGCTTGGCTCTTTTGCCTTGAATTGCACAAGGACAGCCTTTCACAGCAACAGTTAACAATAACTTGCTGCACATTCAAGCTCAACTCTTCTCTAGCCAATAGTGAAGAAAGCCTGCAAGGAGGGAAAACAGAACCAGCTTACCCAGCACACACAAGCAGTACTTTACAGTTACAGATTTTCATAAATCTTTCGAACTGTCCAGTCCTAAATTCTTTTCCTATGGCAAGAGCACATATCTTCTATCTACACAGTACAAGAAAATTTATACAATGCAACATTGATAACTCAGAGCTTATGCAGCCATTCCTTGAAAGAAATCAGACTTAATACTCAAGCACTGACTTTCACTTAAGTGCGACATGCTAAAACATTTTGCTATTAATGCTTCTTAAGTAGTCTTACTGGTATCTTTTATTTTGCACTACATGTTTAAGGTACAAGCCCAGTGTTCTGAACTGTTATACACTTGATTAAAAAATTCTATATAAAGACACTGCAAGTGTCTTCCAAACAAGCAACAGTTGTCCAATATACAGAATTTTAGTGCTCCCTAGCAAAAATTTCCATAATGGCAGTGAAACTACTGACCATGTACATCCTTGCAGATCAACCCTTACAGCATTAAGTGACCTATGATTGGGAGGCAGCAAAGGGAAGCTGTGCTAAGAAGCCAAACAATTTCAAACTTGGCTAAGGTCCAAAATCACAAGCCTCAAAATAACCTAGAAAAGAATATCTGAAAAGCACCAACCTGTCAGGTTGAACCTGCCTTTCAAACAGGAGTTGAGAAAGTAGCTGAGATGGACTCTGCTGTAACAATATGAAAGGATTCCCCACTTTCACTTCTGCAGCTAAGTCTTTAAAAAATAAAAATAAAATCAGGGCAATATAGAACATATATTACAATACTCATCGGCTCATCAGAATGACCAGGTCTTGTATTAGGAACGCAAATTTTAACAGCCTGAGTCTGAAATCTCTTTTCCTAAGTTTACAACGGTCCACGTTCACATTAGTGGGGTAAATCCAGAGTGAACTGCAAGGGATTTGTAATTACAATACCCCCCACAAACCTGGCACCTCACATTTTATCAGATCAGTTACCAGAACTGGCAGGGTGGAGCATCTTGTGCTTTCAAGTAAGATCTACATTCCAACAGTTTTTCCACTTGACTGCATACTTGAACTATAATACACCTTTGTAGCGAGACAAAAATATGCAGTACTGCTTTTTGAAGAGTCTGTGGATACAGATTAGTAAGTTCATGTCTTGATTGAGTCAAAGCAAGCAAAGGTGGTAGGGGGATTTACAGAAATACAGCTGCTTCTACAGAAGGAGTCAAACTCTAGCTAATATTGCTTAAGTACCTTCATGCTAAGTTAGGAGAGTCTGTTTACAGAGACTCGGCATACAAGTTTACCATTTCCATTCTCCTAGAACAATAAAGTTCCCCAGAAACTCGCTCAGCCTTTAAATATCAGACATTTTTAGGCTTTGGCAGTCAGTCCATGAGAACTGAATTATGTTTATATAGAGGCTACAGTTGGTAGGGCAGCTGCCTCAGCTGAATCAGCATGTTTGGAAATGGATCTTTACCCTCCACATTTATCTTCTTAGAAAAGTATTCTCAGAAAGCAATTCTGTGAAATTCCACATTAGTGCAGCTCAGTTAGAATCAACGTTAAAAACAAAGCAGTATTTGTTTCCTGTCAGTGAACAGTTCTGTTCTTCTGACAGCTTTATATGCTGATGATGCAATTATTTTTATTTACCACCATCATCAACTGATTTCACAAGAAAAAATTCTGCCTGGTTACCTCTGTGTTGCTGTCTGCACATTCCCTTCCTATCCCATAGGGCAGCGAGGCACTGGTCACTGCTAAGAGAGCCAAGAAGTACACAGCACACTGACCCCCACAGGATGCAAAAATCACTCTTGCTTTGTAGGGCAGCAACCTTGGAAGGGCAGGAGTCATTTGTTTCGCTCAAAGTGCAGAGCCTGCATCAGCGGTTAACATCACCGTTCTGATTTATCCACTGCCACCAGCTACTTTTACCTTAGCTGCAGGTGGCACAGATATTAAGAAATGAAGTACTATAATAATAAGTAGAAATCAAAAGATCCTCGTATAGATTGTAGGCTTGTTTAGGAAAGTGACATTTTATATAGTTAGCTCTCATCAGACAAATTACACAGCCTAGCTCTTTCACCTATACTTAGGCTTTAGGCAGAAACACCTTACCTAGCTCTGTATTCAGACTTCGTAACACAACAGCAGCCAGTGTAGTAATGTAGTCAAAGAAGATCTTCACAAAGTTTGTCTTCGTGTTGCTCTCTGGTGAGGTTTGGAAATGTTGATCGAGAGTTCTCAGCAAGAGCTGTGTTTGATTCCAAACCAGGTGTTTCTCCAGTTCCACAGGTTTCAGAGAGGCCTGTTCCACCAAGGTGCCAAGCAGACTCCCTTTAGAGTCTGGTTTAAGGAAAAAAGAAAACAAATCCAAGACTAAGCAAACACTAAATGTCAAAAAGTGTGGTTGCGGAACTGGAGAAAGTGCACTTCAAAAAAAAGAGAAAAGTGACTTAGTGTTGATGAACATGATTCATCTAAATTGGTATCCTTGCAAACAGCACCTCAGAAAAGCCTATAATACATCTGGTTATATCAATAATAGATAAGCTTATTCCAAAACACAACTGTTGACCACTCACTACGTTCCAAAACATTCAGCCCTTATAACTCTCCTAATGATTGCTCAAACATAAAATAATTGAAATATTTTATAAACATTAATGTGCCACTCGAAAGTTCAGAAAAATGGAAACAAACAAAAGATCCTAGTACAATTAAATAAAGTGAACTCTGAGAAAAGGCAGAAAAAACACAATCCTGGAAGACTCCTTCAGAAAAGGACAAGCCATTTTTTGTTAGGCCTAAGAAAACTGGAAGGTATGTTATATTACTGTAACTTTACATGTTTACCTTCTTTTTCCTAAAAGCTACAGAAAAAGCAGCAATAAGAATACATCCAATTAAGTATAAGCAGACAGTTTAAATATACTTACCAGATTTCTTTGCTATAATTGAAGAAAATAGTATAAATAAAATAGCACCTCAAATTTACATTTTCCATTCTCCTCTAGCAGGATCACAATTTAAGTTTTGAAAACAAATGCTTGAATTGTAAGAATTACAGAAAAAATTCACTTTTTGTATTCATAATTTTAAAGATATATACAAGGCTGCTCCAATAGTAATGCTTCCCATTTTATTACGTTGGCCCATGATGTCAGAAGTGGACGTTGGTGGTATGGCAGTAGAGGTTGAACCTTCCCACCACTATTTATTTTGTTGCTGTGCAACAGATGGCAGCAGAGAGGCAGTCTGACATGGAAGTGCGTATGCAGCAGAGGTGGATCAATGAATTCCTCCAAGTGGAAAAAATGGCACCTACTGACATCAATACTTGCTGAACATTTATGGAGACCAAACAGAGAATGTGAGCATACTGAGGAGGTGAGTTGTACATTTCAGCAGTGGTAACAGCAACAGTGGTACCTCTGCTGGTGCAGATTTTTAGAAGCATGGTGAGGGGCTCGTACTCATAGCTGGCAAAAAACAACAACATAGCTAATGGTAGTGACTATGTTGAAAAAAAATCATCCTGTGGCCAAGAATTTGCTCTATGAAATAGTGTAACTGTGCTCTTTGAATCTGTTGTAGTTCCAGAGAAACAAATAGGAGGCATTACTTTCAGAGCAAACCACCCGTTTATGCACGCATCAAAAAGCACTACTACTAGATTTACAGCTTTCAGGACGCAATAAACGAACATCTAGATCCCTTTGTCAGTCTTCATGACCACAAAAATAACTCACCTACAGAACGTTCAACATGTGTCAGTGCTTTTAAAATTTGATCCAAATGTTGTGACAAAATAATCTCACTAGTAATACTTTCTTCAGTCAAGGCAGGATAGCAAGCTTGCAGAAGGTCTACAATACTGCATCGAAAATAACTGCTTATTTTCTCCTCTGAGAGCTCTACAACGAAATACAAAGAAACACCAACTATAACAAATACAGAAACTGTTGCACAGAAAAATTCCCACAGAACCAAAACTGCATTAGAATACCACTAGTTTGCCAGATTCAGAGTGATTCAGTAAAGTCTAAACTGAGCTAGAATGTTTTTTGTTGTTTTTTCCCCTCCCTTTTCATTAAATACTATGTAAAGAAATGAACAGAAGGCAAGAATCTGAAATACTCAACAGAATTCCCACATAAAGTAGTATCAACAAAGCACGCTACCTGATTTGGACTGCCCTTGCGAGGTGCAGGAATAGTTGAGAATTCTACTTATTTGTTGAAGAAATGCTGGGAAGCCCTTTATAGTTTCAGAACGCAGCAAAACAAAATCAGGTCGGTGACCTGGAGAAGTCATTGGACAAACAGGGCAAAATTAAAGTTACGAAAGAAAAAAAGGAGAAAAAAATTTCATATTGTTTGTATTATTATAACACTGGTGCTAGCACAAACACCAGCTCATATAAAGGCTTTCTCTACAAGTCAAAAGCCTACCCCGAGTTTCAAGGCTGCTGTACAGTTTTCTTTCTGCTGTCTCCAAAAGCTGTTTGCACGTCTTCCAGAGATGGCACTGAGTACAAGCTAGGTCAAACGCTGCCATTGCTGAGGGACTGAGGTCCTCAAGGACTTCCCAGAGAGGATCAGTGTGCTCCAGCTGGATGTTGCTGACCCAGAAGTTTTCTTGGAGAGTAGGGGCAAGACTTCCAGAAGTTGCAAGCAATTTATCAGTAACGTCCGAAATGGAATAAAACACCATACCTATAAGTCAGCAAAACACACAATCACTAATTACACAGGATTTTTATCTCAGATATCCTGGCAATTATTTTCCAATCTTTTTTGAAAGTAGTTCATTAGATGGCTTGCTTTACAAAATTTTTACTGTGGAATTGATAAAACTAACAGAGTGCCAACAGTAAATTTCAGCATTCTGGATTTCCTTTTATGTCAAAAAAGAAATTCTTACCTTTCTGAACAATTATTCCACTAATTATTATAGTACTCGAGCTGTTTTCTTCTGTTTTCTATTTCTCCATCTTTTTTTAAGTACTCAAAACAAACAAACAGAAGAAAATAAAATAAAAACCCACAGTCCTTACCAGCTGCTGCTGCATTCCCAATAGCTTGCAACGTTGAGCGACCACTGCTTGACCTCCTGATACCTCCAGTACCATCTGACACCTGATTCTCAATATTGTGCTCCACTCTGGCCATTTCTCGTACTGCCTCCTGGTAGCGCTCCATGAAAACCAACTCACCATAGCAAGGTGAAGTATCCAGGTTGAACATCAAGGCCACCTTTCACAAATAACAATAAATGCTATTACAGGGTATAACAAAAGAAGCTTTCAAAGGCCAAAGAACTTCTAAGTTTCCTAAAGGAGTTGAGGGAATAAAATAAAACTGGTACTTCAGCTGAAAACCATGCACTCAGCAGGCAAAAATAGTATTAATTTTCCCCCTCCAAGTTTTAAGTGCCTGGAAAACAGCCTTAAAGACATTTTCAGACTTAATACTTTTGTTTTGTTTTTACATAAAGATCATCTACTTTTTGCAGCAAGACTAGAGTTCAATTAATTTTCATAATTCCATCTTTCAGAATAATTCTTTGTGATTTGAGATTACTACGTAGCAAGGATCTCAGTTTACTACATGGCCATACTTGCTATGTAGCAAGTCAGACCTCCAAACTAAGCTATTTAAACAAATTCTTACTCAGCAATAAATACTTTCTAGACATTTAAACACAGTAGATGAGCATGGATGTGCAAAATCTTATTAGTAAGCCAACGACAGAATGCAAACCAAGCTTGAATTCTTCACCATCAGCAATATTGACATTCAGAGTAACAAAACAAATGAAGCACTTCTTGGCCCCTCTAAGCATAGAAAAGATGAAACAGCACACTTGACGTCAGACAGGACTAATGAGCAGAGCAGCAGCTTGCTGCTGGTGCAATAACTGAAACAATATTAACTGCCTCAATATTGCTATTTGAAAAATCAGCCAGGTCCCTGCCTTTTGCACATGATCTAATAGCTGATGCACCTCAAGATATTTTTCAGAGCATGAATCCAAAAGTCACATAGAAAACTAGCCCTGAGTAAAAGAAAAAAAAAAACCAACCATAACTACAGGTGAGTTAGGTTGTTAGTTTCAAGTCTCTCTATTTTCAGTACTCTAAGTTTCAGTCTCAAAACATACCTCCTGACAAATAAATTTACTCATCCTTTGGCTCCATTTCTGATAAGGAATATAACTGCAGCTTAATAGAAGCAGATAGTCATGATTTTGATTCACTGGACTAAAGCAAGCTGTTCAAGTGTTGCTTCCTCATTTGGCTTCACATGACCTCTTGACTTTTTCTATTTTGCTGAAATACTAAGCTTGGCCAGCTCTGATTAAACACTGTCACACTTTGAGAAACCAGTCTTAAAAGAGTAGCCTTCATACAACAGGTTTAAAAAAAAAAAAAGCATTGTTATATTTGATTACCTTTGCTCATCTTGCTTGTACCTATTTCTGCAGTGACCCTTTCACTCAGAATGCTGATGCTTCAGCTCTGTGTTTGCTAATGGAGGAGCAGGAACTTCATCAGCCACCGTAAGTACAAATGCCAACACCAAACTAGTTTCTAAATTGCACAAGGTACACACAGCCCATTTACCTGATGGGCTTCTATGAAGTTTCCTCTCAAAACACAAGAAACCAACAGTGATTCTGGTGGGGAAAGCATCATAGGAATTAGGGGATTTTGCTGCTGTGGTCTGGCTCTACTTTCCAAATCACCCAAGCTGGACACATTACTGGTACTTCCCTCTGCAAGACAAGAGAATGAATCAGTACACCATTATAGAAAAAACAAAACATTTCACTAGTTAGCAGCCACCTACCAGATAACAGCACTATACATATTTAAAACAGAAACACAGGAGCAGAATCACACAGAAATTTTAAGGTAAAGAAGGTAACATAAGCTCCTTGTTAAAGATTCTCTTAAGATTTCACTGTTTGATCAGAACGTAGTTTCCTGCAAGCCAAATATACCCAGGAAAAAAAATATGCTATTTTCTTATTCTAGAAGAGGAGATGCATATTATTATAATTAGGAAAAAGAAACATGTCAGCCAAAAATGGAAACCCTGACATTGAATATTTCTAACTCTGTCCTGTACAGAGAAGTAATTTACATTAATCGATCAGACAGGTATTTCATCATGGCACACTGACAAGACAAAGGAATACCACTTTCGTGGCTTAGTACCTGAGGTACTGGCACTTAGCTCACTACTTGTACTTTCCCATGATGGACTGGAAGTTTCCTCTTTCCCATCTAAAATAAAAACAAATCAAAACAAGCATGTGAAATGCGCTTTTTCTAGAAAAGATAATTAAAATTTATTGCAGATGACAGGCAAGCAACTGCAAAAGATCTTCAAAATTATTTCACAAATGAGATGTCTCTGACTATCCACGATTAATGTAAAATAAACCTGATGACAAAAAGTAAATGCTAGGCAAGAGATTGTAAGTTGGTGCAGCCCATCAGCAATAAATTATCAGTTACATCTTAAATCAACATCAGACTTACCTTTTAAGGTCTAAATAGAAAACTTTATCTTATGGCTGTCAATGTAAGTCACAAATGTACCTGTGAATTCATACTCTAAATTCTAATTTGAAATGAACGGAAATATAGCAGTCATTGGATGTAATGGAGGAAAGAAAGAATTCTTATAGGAGGAAAGTCATAAGGTTCTTCCCCCAACCCTAATCAGAATACATGTTAAAGAACTTACTTCTTTAGCTGAATTTAGAATAAGTGATCTTTTATTTCTGCAGGTGAGCTTTAGGGAAGCAGCCTTAACCCAAGTGGAATTGGACTAACACACTTCAAATTAGCTGGAAAACTATTTGAAAAAATAAATCTAGTTCTCTGGTTTTAGTCCATTAAATCTAATCGCATTCAGCACAGCCTGTTTCAGAGATGCCCTCTCCAAGCCATTTTTTCAACTCACCTGTTCTGTATCTTTGAGATCTACCTCGTTTCCTAAAGCTGGAGCACCTAACTAAAGAGCTGCATCTCCGAGAAACTGCAGGCTGATGTTCTGTAAAAGGAGACATTTAAACAAATCATTACCAAATAGCTAGACAAGCCACTAACACAGTGATTGTCTACCCTGAGGAATCTATCAGCAAATCTACACAGGTAGAACTATAATAACTGATCTCCAAACAAAAACACAGTTGATTAGCAGCTTTCATCTCTGTGGACAAAAATCTGCACATTATGCATCTTAAACTCCATGCTGGAAATACTAACAGAATATCCTTTCCTAACAGTGCAATAAAAGCTAGCAGACACCAGCAGCCCTGCTTCAGTAGCACTGTTGTGAAGCCACCAACAGGGCTGAGGTGGTCTAATTGCAATCAAACAGCTGTGACTACAGAACACAATCTTACACAGCTGAGATCAGTGCCAGACTTGTGCCCAAGCACTTCAAACAGATTTCCAAAATATAACTGCTCTTTCCCTCTAACAGCCACACTTGTGTGCTTGGAGCATTTGAGGTCCATACTGCCCAGACTTTGTATAGTTTAAGACATGCAATAAGCAACACCCCGATACAGGCAAAAATCTGACAGCAAGGGGGTAGAGGAAAATGGAAATCTGAACTTTCTGATTAAAATAGATAATTCTCTTAAGAGAACAGTGCAGGAACCAGGTAATCTCTAACTAGGTCCCTCCCCTCACATCTGCCAAGATGCACTCTCCCTCACCAAGATGCTCAGGGAACGTAGCTCTTCAGGCAACACCCTCGAGACTGTAACTGAACAGTGTTCATATATCAGAAAGTGCCAAATACAAAGCCTACCTGCATTTCTGTTGCTCATCACTACCTTATAACGCCAGTGAGCTTCAGAAAGGTATTTGGAGAACTGTAATACACGACTTCCAAAGCCATCTCTGCTTGCAGAAAGGTTCAAGCACTCAACAAGCTCCAGCTCTTCACGAAGAACGTTACTGGAGTCCCACGGGAGAGAACTCTGAATTTCTTCCAGGTGGTTGAGGAGCAATGTGAGGAAGGCATCCATGGCCACATCATCCACTAAAAATCCAGTGACACTACTAGTGAAGTGTTTCAGATCTGGGTAGCTCAGCCTAGAGGATTCACAGCTTTTGCCACACTGCTCCAAGTCAGGAACATTTTGAGTGTCCAAGTGATCTGTCCGAGCAGCTAACGGATACCTCTCTAACTTCCTTCCAGCCTTCATGAGGTGCTGTGGACTTTCTGATGCAGAAGACCGCCGACTGGCACCGCCTTCTACACTCACAGCAGAACTCTTTTTGTCGAGATCATCATCCTCTGCATAGTCCTCAGGTAGAAGATTGTCACTGTGGAGGTCACTGTAGGAAACAAAAAGCAAGGAGAAGATGTTCTCCAGAACCTCCAGGCGCAGCGGGACAGGAATGCTCCTTAAGAACTGGTGACACTTCACAAGATATTGAGAAAACACAGGAGAGCAATCTGTACGTGTAAAAAAAAAATAAAATAAAGAACACTTACAATATTTTCTAAGAGTTCTTTCCTCCCATATCTGCCCTCTAAGGAAATCCCCAAGACAACTGTCCCAGTAGCTCAGGGGTGATTTCTTCACACATCAAATACATATATTTTTATCTTTTTAAATGCAAAACAGTGACTTTCCTCTTTCCTCTCAGCAGCATCAATCATCACCTCAGACAACAACGTGCAAACTCAGATTACAGACATTCTAGTCATACAAACAATAAAGTCCCAGATTTTGGGAAACTGGGACTTCCTGGGAAATTTTGAGCTCTTAGAAAAGCATCCCTGCTACAAACATTCCATAATTTCCTTTTTGCACTATATTTTAATCTAATAAATGTAGATCAAGACAGATCCTTGTTTTATCCATATCCAACGTTACTAAATGTAACAAGACCTCACAGAAATGCCATCATACTTGTTTGCAAATCATGCATAGCTCACTGAATATACGTTGTATGTACACTTACATGATAATTCAGAGCTCAACAAATACAAAAGTATATGGTACTGAACTGAGAAAGCAAGCTAGTCACCTGCTGGTTCTCCAGAAGATGTGTTTTCAGGGATATCACAAAGAAGGCTGTGTATGCAATTTTTGCACTTGGAATGCTTATGGGAATTCACACATAGAGCATAGATAGCATACTTCATGGCACAGAATGCTCTAAACAGCGCCAGACTGCGTTGCTGGCTGCGAGCATAAGGGAGTGGTGCTGCTGTGGAAGAAAACAAGGTTGGTGAGAGGGTAGCAAGCTTTAAAATAAATAAATAAGTAAATAAATATTGAATTGTCTTTTGCAGTCCCCACATTTTTCCTGGCCTTTCTCACAGAATGGCCAGGGTTGGAAGGGACCCCAAGGACCATGAATCTCCAACCCCCTGCCACACGCAGGGCCACCAACCTCCCCATTTAATACTAGACCAGACTGCCCAGGGCCCCATCCAACCTGGCCTTGAATACCTCTAGGGACAGCACACCCACAGTCTCTCTGGGCAGCCTGTTCCAGCACCTCACCACTCTTTCTACAAAAAGCTTCTCCTCCAGTGTCACCTCTTTTCCAGCTTGGCTCTACCTCACAGCATTTTAAAATTACATATTCTGCAAGCCTGTGCTACGGGATATGGCTACAGCAAGAACAATCAAAATCTTCTCATGAAAAGTCTCACTAGAGAAAAGTGGTTAAGCTGCACTCTTACATTTACAACACACTGTTCCAACGCTTTAGAGTTTCATATTCTATCACAAAACAGGTAAGTAGAGAGACAACATAGAAGACAATGTAGACTGGCTATGACTTGTGAGATTAGAGTACCACCACTTCTACAGATTTGTACTAATAAACGTTGCCTTTTGATTCTATCCACAATAGCTGGTCATACTTACTGCATATGAACTGCAACAAAAAGTACAGTTTGAGTGCAACTTAGAAGCAGCTTAATGAAATACTACACTGACTCCTTCCCCTTCTGCTATTTTCAAAGGAAAGGAGGTATCATTGTCACATGCCAGAGACATGGTCCCTTTACAACTCTGATATTCTGCTGTAGTTTCATAGCACAAAAGTCCTGTCAGCATCTCCTTCACATAGGAAGGAAATGTACAATCATATATTCTGTTATTTAAGTTTTAAATGAGTTATTAAATTGCTATGCAAAAGTAAAAAATGGAAAACAAAGTTAAAAAAAATCAGCAATAAATTACTGCTGGAATCCACTGTTCTCCATTCTTATACAAGGGGTAGACTGCCACCACCTACTGTCATGCAGAGAAAGCACTCACAGAACATTTTAAACAGACTGGTTCCATGCACTGGTAAGGTGCCCATCCAAATGCTGAGACCAAAGAGCATTACCTAGGAAGTGCTCTGGTACTGTCCTCCACAAGGCTCAGACATGGTTTCAAAGAAAATCAACACCAGCCTGAACTCTCCCAAAAACTGCAGAACAGCCAAAACAAAGCCCTGAGAGCTGATACAGCTGAAAACCCTCTATTCTCTACCAATGCAATTCTAAACAGCAGCAGCACTGCTGAAAATAGTAGCATCAGCAACAGACAAATGAGAAAACACTCAAGCATGAATCCTTCTCAGAACTCACACAGCTAGATTACCACTACAATGCATCAGATCTCCACTGCTATATAGCACCTGAAAAGCTCTCAACACCACTGTGTTAAGAGACCTTCATGCGTGTGGAGACAGAGGTCTGATAAATACAGTGCAATGACAAGCCAGATGCTGGCCAGAGTCACTGTAAGAAATACAGTGGTAATCTAATGAAGTTTAGTACAGTTTATCTTCCAATATGCTCATAGAAACTCAGATGGAGGGTATGTGTCAGTATCTGCATCTACACAAACTCTTTTCCTCCCATCAGTACTGAAGAAACAATGTATATCATAAGAATTTGACTTTCCTACCGTAGAATCATTAGTATCTTACTGTTGAATTCTTTCACACATAGGGAATTCTTTGTTACTGATTTTACTTTGTTACTGATGACACACAAACTAGTAAGGCACTGATCTGAAGGGTACCTTCCAACTGTCAACCACTATTGCTACTTCAGTTTCACTACTGCAGCTGACAGATGTGTCAGCAAGAGAAGGAAGAAGGGGAATAGAATAGGATGAGGAGAGAAAAATGCCTGTAAACACTATAAAATCAGAACTTAAAACTTCATTACTCCAATCCTCTCTTAAAAGTTCAAAACACATCATTCTAAAGGAGTTTCTATAAAACTGTGTTTATGCAATTATCTAAATTATACTGTAAATTTTGAATACTGAAATTTTGCCTTCATTAACTGGTTCCGCAAATTAAGGGGATCTGAAAGAAGAAAAATTACAGCTAGAGTTCATTTGCTACAGTCATGCAGCCCCCAGAAGATCTGACAGGACTGCCTCTTCCTGATTTTGAAGGATTTATAACAGAAGTCAAAGAGAAAATAATTAAAATGTTACCAGTGATTAACAATTATTAACACTGACCAAAACAATTATTTTCAGAAAGCAAAAACTCTGGATATGGAGTCTATCTAGGAGTCTCAATCATGAAGGTTGTTTTCTTGTTTGTTGGTTTTTTTTTTTTTTTTTAAGACTTATTCAGGATAACAGCCACAACAATGTTAACAAGGTCAATAAATACAGGACTGGAAATTAACATCTTAATAATATGATATTGGATAGCAATCAAAGGTCCATCACAGAGAGCTCTCCATGTAACTGGAGTTGAAACTGCACATTTATGTCCCCCCACAGAAGGAACGAGACACAAAATGTTGCAACTTCTTAGTTTCTGGTATACTTGGGAAGGAAGACTGAGTTTCTGTACCACTGTTAAGAGGCACTGTCAGAAAACAGTATTAAAATTACAGCAGCCAAAACTGGACATAAGCTGCACACAAGTGTGTAAGGACAGTCACTTCTAAGTGAACTGATGTGACCAGCAGTATCAGGTAATTCTAGACACCAAAATGAGATGTGGGAAAATGAGAGAAAAGAGGAACATAAAGACAGCCTCGTGGTAAATAGGTAAATCTTAAGATTTAAGTAGATTTAGTAAGATTTAATTGTCAAATGGAAGAAAAAAAAAGAAAACAGCATTTCATATCTTTTACAAGTGAAGATGTTACAGCATGAGACACTACCAATTTCATATGGTTTTGTCCTTTGGTTTTAAACTGAAGTGCAGAGATAGCTGAAATTCAAAACATACTGTTCAAGCCATATTTGTTATATAACACGTAATCAACAGTGAATTAAAAAACAGTTCCAGAATTCACCCAGCTTTAAGTAACAAAAGAGGAAGACCATTATATAGTTTTTCTGAAACAAGTAGTAGAATGTGCATATAAGTTTCCGAGCATGTGCAAAATTCTATGTTCTTGACAAAACCTCATACAAAGGTGTGTCCTTCTGAGATTAAAGAGATCTCGCAGCTCCTTCCTGGGAGACAGTTTAGTCTCCTAAAGGATTCTAAGCTAATTTCCACATGATCTCTAGTTTTATTCTCTAAAAGAATCAATATTATCTTCCAGAATCTTTACAGAAATAGGTCAAAAGAACAGACTCTTCCTGGCAGAAATACTGAGCAGAACCAGGGGTTTTCCTGAGTTCTCTTTATTCTACTCATTTACCCTGCAACTGTTGGTCTCTAGGAGGAACTTTCTGAAGCAGCTCAATAACATCCTCTTCATTTAGAGTCAGAAGATTAGTGAGATGGTGAAGAGAGTATATCGCAGTGTGGCAATCTAGACTGTGCAAGTGTTGCAAAAGAACCTTTCTTGGGATAGTAATACTGCAAGAGAGAACAAATAAAGAGGTGACATAGATTTAGGTCTTTCATTCTACTATGTTTAAAGATATACTTCCCCCTCTAATTTGCATTCAACCAAATTACAGCAGTTATGAAGTTAAACAAATAATGTAAGTAGCGCCCACAAAGTATTTTCAAGGGCTTGGTTTATGCAGATACCAGGAGATGTGTAGTCAGTATTCATAGAAAAGAGTGAAATTTCTACTTGTACGTAAGAGTGACTAACAGGCAGGCAGCTTTAGCAAGACAGTTTGGAAAAAGTTCTTCTACTTCACCTGTTTTGCTGTATGCACCATTCAAGAACTTCCACTTGAGCCCAGAGCCCATCACAGAAATCTTTTAGTACCGAATCATTGCACAAATCCTAAATGGAAAAACAAACAAAAGAATCCCTTCACAACAAATCTTCTAATCCAACAGCAGAAACAAGCTCGTGTCACATATGGGGGTTCATAAGACTTCTACCCAGGGGTAGCTTTCAAGTGCAGAAAATTGCCAGCTTTATTACAAAGGCAGCAAACAAAACAAAAAAAAGGCTACTCTGAAGGAACACATTAAAATCCAGACTCCACATAATTCACTTACAGACCATGCAAACATGAATTCACTGCTTTTCAAGGTTAACTTTCAAAAACAAAACTAATGCTTCTTAAAACACACTTTGACCTCTAGAATTAATTACATAGCACTCATTCTCCTTTTCCATGTGCTCTTCTACTGCAGATGCCTGCCTGTTAAAACCAGATTCAAGGCATTCATTTTGCAGAGGCTACTGAATAGATGTTAGACTGTAACCTCCTTGAGGCAGTATCATACAAGATCTGTCCCTAAGATCCAGCAGTGCAGGGCTCTCTGTTTCATCACCTCTGTCACCCAAGCCATTTGTCTGCAAAGCAAACATCACCAGAACTGCACCTACATCCTCACATTTAGAACTGCCAGTCTTCATCAAAGAGGAAAACTATCAAACAAACAGGTTATTTCAGTCACATCTGTGACTGATCAAGTTATTTTGAGAAGGGGTATGGGAAGTTTCCAAGCTCCCTTGTTAAAGGTTAGTTCTCACTTGACTTCTGACTGCAATCGATCTTCATCCAGAAACTATTCACTAGATGAAATGATACTGATCAAGTGTCCTCTGGATCTTCTCAAAATTACCAACAACCGTCAGCATCTGTCTCTTATGTTAACAGCAAAGGGCTGAACAGCTCATGTAAGATACACTTTCATAATCACGTGCACAATCATACACCTATCACAGCTGAGAAGTAACAAGAAAAGCATCCAATTGCATTACCTACACACTACTGCAGCATCTTAATTTTTCCTCAACTTCCCTTTTGAGAAAGATTGGAAACTCTTTATTTTACTTTATTTAAAGAAAATCCACAATTCAGATTCTCAACTTGAGGCTGTAATTTTTTTCTTACAAATCACAGGAAAATTTAGAACAAACAAACACAGAAATCAACTAACAACTTAAGTATACAAACAGGATTCACTGGATTCAGACTGGGACACTGTCCCTTGCTTTCTGTTGACTACCTGAGTTTTGTGAAGAGTCCACAGCAACGTTTTTGCTGATTCCAAGCTTTGACAGTGAGTCCATCCTAGCAATACCAAGAGGCGGCCGAGGGGATTGAATTCTCTCCTTAATAAGCAGCTCAGGCCTGAGAAGTCTTCTCTTTTCAGCAAAGCTAATGCCGTCACCTAGAAAACAAAAGGAAGAAGCATTTATCCTTCCAAGATGCAAAGACTCATAATATTCAATGGGTTATGTAAGTAAGAAACCATTTCAACATTTATCTTCACTAAAATAGAGAAGCTCTGCATCTGAAACTTTCCTAAAATTGTATTTCACAAGTCATTAAGTTATTTTTCCATAAAACTGGTGGAAAAAAAAAACATCATTTCAAATGCTTGCTTTCTCTGGATTATGTCTCTGTCAAGAGCATTATGTAAGAAACTTGAATGAGCAGGTTATCTAGAAATATGACTCATTCAACTAGAATAAGTTAAATCCACATTCAAACAGTTACCACCTACCTGGATACTATTGCTTCAATGTAAATATGCTCAAATAACTTAAATTTTACCACAGTATCTTTTGCCAGAACTTAACGCTCTTTAAAACAAAGTTTTACCTTGCCAACTCTTGAGTTTCACTGCTCCAGCTATCAGCAACAGAAAAGCTAACCAACCAGACCCAGGCCACAGAGTCAACCAACAGGCAGTAACAAACAAAAATGCACAATGTGACTTCCTAAAATCTGAAGATCTAAGATTTGATCTGCACGCAAATGTGCTTTTCCAAAAATCTCACTGAAAGCTGAGTTCATCATACAGCTAGAAATAGGGGAGTTATCATCAGTCACCTCTGTGTTCTTGTAAGTTGTGAACCCTAATAAACACCTTGACAACACTATTTGAAAAAAACTCTTCCGTGCAACACCAGATACAAGGACTGACTTCAGTTGCCACTGGGGTTCTCCCTAAATGTTATTTTTTTGGCCATACCAGAATCTGTTCCAGAAAGTGCTTGCTACTGCTCAAGCAGTAGAAATATGCTGTCTTCCATGAAGAAGCCTCTCTGTGATCTGAAAACAAACTCATCATGGTTCGCTCTGTATCCAGCTGCTCAGATGACCCTAGAAGATATCACAGGATTACCTTCCAGTATAGCTGGAGCAATATCTTTACAAGAAGCATAGTTGTTGTTAATTTGAACTGATGAACCCTCAACATTTTCTTGAATGCTGTCATACGTTAACTGTTAAGATGCTCAGATGTTGTTACTGGATCATGAGAAAACCAAGGAAAGAAGTAGTATGGTAAAAAAAAGAAATAGGAAGGATAGGAAAATAGGATACTGGACAGTTGTGAACACAGCAGAAGCCTGTACAACACACAGCTTGCTTGCACTAGCTCAGGTCATAATGCATTTCTTTCTCCTGTTATTCAAGTCTTATCCACAAGTTGTATGAATTCCCACTTCTGTCCTGAGACACTATGCCATTCACAGGGCCTAGCAAAGCCTTGTCTTAGACCTGTGCAAAGTGAAAATTCAATTGCTTCCACTAAGAAGGAAGGAGATCACACATCTATTTCTCTGTCCTACAAGGAAGCCCTATCTGTAGTTATTACCAGACATGCCAATCTGCCACACCATACCAGCCTGAACTTCCCTTCAGCAATCTCCATTATTGAAAGAAAATGAATTGGCCTGAAATAAAACGTCCAACATTGTTCACCCAAGCTGGAATTGAACCAATAAGAATTTACATACACATGGAATGCCAATTTTCTACAAGCAATTTTTTTTTTTTTTTAAAGAAAGAACTTCAGCAGAGAAACATTCAAGAAATTAAAATAGAACACAATATGGGATGGTAAAGGAAACGCTCAGACAGAAAAGCCGTACAGACTGCAGAAATGTATGAAGAGACCCAGTATTCCTATGTCAGATCCTTGCTTTAAGTCATTTTCGCATCACCTTTTACAGGACTCCACAGTTTGTAAGTTAAGGCACCTCAGCAAGAGCACTGCCTGATTCCTTGTCTGTTTAATGCCTAAATAGGATTGTTAAACAAGAAATCACAACAATGAAAGAAGAAAACAAACCTTTTCCTACTGATTTTGATACCAGAAGTTTTTCTCTTGTTTTATCTACAAGAACACTGCTATATAGGTTTAACAGGCCACAGCTCCGCTTCCGCAGCATACAGCTTAGTAGCTTCTCCTCCCTCAGTGGGCTTCCCTCAGCCCAGCATACATCCAAGAGCTCCCTGAATAGGTGCTGCAGTTCATCAGCCTGGTGTTCCACCTCAAAAGTCACCATACTGAGAACAGAATAAATTATATCTACTAGTTCTCGTTGATCCAGCTCTGAAATCTCAGAACCGCACTGAAGCCTCTGCAGAGATTTCAAGGAGTCATGAAGAAATTCAACAAAGATGTTTTGCAAAGAGCAGTACTGCTGGACTGAAGGGCTGTGTGTGTCCTGGTCCTCCTGGAAGAACTCCAGCAGAACCTGTGCCCTCTGTGGAGCTCGTAACAAAAGCTTTCGGAGAGCAGAAACAAGATCCAAACTGAATCTCTGAGAACAGCCATCTCTTCTTTTCACGTCTGCATCACATCTGTTCTGGGTGCACACATATGCTTCAAACAGCTCCTGACAGAAAAAGAATAGAATAGAATTACACCTTCTGGATGCCATAGATAATATTATTATTATTTTTTAATGCAAATAGGATAAACTTGAAAGCAAGAAGATAAATCAATTTGGTGACATGAAATTAACTAGCTAACTCACTAATTCGAGTCTACATCCAGCAGTCTCCCTAGAAGAGTAGATATGCTTAAATACATAACAAAATATATCTAAACCTATAATACACAACTACACTCACTGGTCACATGCTCATAAGTAAGTTTACACCAATGTCTTAGCTCACACCAGCAGCACCTATGGGATGGCAGATGTGCTACCCTCTTCTACCTCTCAGCAAAATGAGAACACTGAGAAGACAAGTCCACAATGCCCTTATTTTTATTTTTTTTCTTTTGCTGGATCAAAAGATAACTACCTATTATTATGCCCCTGAAAGAAATTACAATGATGAAGTTGATGAATCTCATAGTTCTGTGCAACAATACAGACAAGTGTGCAATCTACTACGATCTTGGAGGTTAGATGGAAAGATTCTGTGATTCTGTACATTCTGCATAACTAACAAGAAGTCAGATATGCTAAGCAGCTCACCTTGAGGACTTCTTCAGAGACATCTTTCTGCAATTCTTCCAAGAACAATAAAAATTCTGTTTCTCTCTGAAGAACAACAGGTACAGTTTTCTGAAACAATAAAAAAGAATGGGGAGAATATTAACCAACATAAGCTGTATTTATCTGTCCTATCATAACTGAATCTTACCTATTTCCTTAACTTTCTAATGCAGACAAATATCTCTCTGAAGAAACTTAACTCTCAATTGAAGACTATTCCACATCTAGAATGTGCTGCTGCGCCAGTGGATTCCACTGGAATAGGAGATAAATATCACTTCTCCAGGAACTTCAATATCATCAATTTACGGCATCTTTCATTAAAATAGTGAAAAAACTCAAAGCTTTTAGCAGTGACAAGAACAAGTGAAATTAGAATGGAAAAAAAAAAAAAAAGAAACCCCACACATACATGACCACAGTATCCAGCATACAAATAAAACAAAGACAAATAAGGAAACAGACTAGTTTCTCTTTCACTCATGAAGCAGGTCACATCTGCCATTCTGAAAAAAGCAATATGGGAAGCACATGTTAAACTCCTATGGCATCAAAAGCTAATAAAGAATTCTCTGCTTTCCGAACTATTTCTTCATTTAGGTAAGAAAGGTGCTACACAAACGCACAACTTAATGAACTCAAGCCTTTCTGGTTACAGAAATACTGAGTGATAATTTCTATTCCCTAAGGAAACAACAAAAAACCCACTACTTTTTAATCTCCAACGCACACAAGAGAAAGTCACTTTCAAAGATTAATAGTTTTTCTTGAGAAGTTCAGTAAAAGAAAAAACGATAGACCAGCTACCCTGAAAGCTTGATTCCATGAACAGCAAGAAAACCTACTGTTACAAACAAGTAACAAGAAAAATATTTCAAATCTGAAAGACAGCTACAACTCATTTCTGTACCTGATTCCTTGCAAGCCATTTTTCCAGCACAAGAAGCCAAATCCACGCAGCTCTCTGTGGGCTGCAATTCCGTCCGCACCTGTAAAAGCAATAAACATGGATTATACAGCAACATTCCCTTTTCTCAGATCATGGAAAATAGTTAGAGCTTACTTTTTATTTATGCCTTATAATGACTAAACTTTTGAAGAGTCTAACAGGAAAAGAACGCAGAACTTAACATTACTTACAAACTCGCTCAATTATTTCCGCTGTGCAAATGACTGCTTTTGGATCTGTGAAAAACCAGTACTGCTGCCATAGTTCTTCAAAACAATGAAATGTATTTCTGGCCTAAGGTTCAGTCTGTAGAACCCACTTTCAGTGCTTCAGATTTCTCTGAAATCTGACTGCTTGTCAAGCTGCTATTTCCTGTCCCACCTAGTTCTATCCCCCAAAATGAAGCAAACTCTTACATCACAGCAGCACAAGCACTGCTGCCTACCCAAATTAAAGCTGACCTACTACACTGATTAAACAAACAAAAAGCCTTCTAACTCGCATCAGCTCTCCACAAGCTCCGGTACTCATACAGACATTTCAAAGTTCGCATTCGAAGGAGGCACTGTCAAAACAACTAAGAAAAGTAAACAGAAAGAAAAAAAGAGAGCATAGCAGCCTTTCCCAGAACCCTTAGCGTTGCACAAACCCCAACGCGCAGTACGACCCCACGCTCGTCGAGCAGGACGGCACTGAGCTTTAAACCCCCGGGGACAGCGGCACGCCCTGCAGCGCTAGAAAGGCGCCGTGCCTACGGACCGCCCGCCCGGACACATCCGACACGTCCCGCCGGCCTCCCGCAGCCAGCGGCCACCGGACGCAGAGCGGCGCTCCTCACCCGGCCGCCCGCGGACAGGCCACCAGCGCCTCCAGAACGGCCTCCACCTTCCCGGGGCCGTCGCCCCGCCACCGGCCCAGCTGCGGCACGCAGGCCTGCGCCAGCTCCCAGCGCCCGCTCCGCACGCACTCACAGAAGAACCCGAAGAGCCGCTGCAGAGAGGCCGCTTCTTCCTCGCCGAAGGGATGCATCCTCCCGGCGCGGCCGCGCACGTGGCCAGGGGACGCGCGGAGCGCTGCCGGGAGGACCCGGGTCTCCGCTTCGCACGGAGCCGACGCCGGCCCTCGGGGCCTCCCGCCGCGCCGACGGGGGGTTCAACCGCTACGGAGCCCCGGGGCCGTTCCCGCCGCCCCCCGCCTCCTCAGCGCGGACCGGCAGGCGAGCCCCCTGTCAGCGTTATCTGACGGGGCGGGCGCTGCGGCGGCACCGGCCGTACCGAAGCACCGCTACCGCGCCGCCATCTTGGGAGGCGCCTCAGCTGACCGCGCCGCCGGGCGGGCACGGGGAGGCGCGCGCCCATTGGCCGGGCCGGTGCAGAAGGTAAACGAGCCGCCATCTTTCTTTGGGGAGCCGGGCGGTGCCTAAGGGCGCCGGGCAGCGCTAGCCCCGCCCATCCCCACCCACCGGCACGCCCCGCGCCCTCTTCTGACGGCCGCTCCGATTGGCTTCCGCGGGAAGCTCCGCCCCCTCAGCGCACCGTTCCGCCGAGCTTCCCGGCGGGTGGGCGGTGCCGCGCCGTACGCAGCGCGTGTGCGTGTGCTGGGAGGTTTGGGGCCGGGGGTGCTCGGTCGGGAGGGGCCTTTAAGTCTCTTGGGTTCCAACCGCGCTGCCTGAGGGCTAAGCAAAAGTTACTGCTAATGTTGGAAGGGGCTGACGGGCACAGCTGTGGCTGTGTGTGTATTTACGTGTACACGGAGGGGAATATTTATGAGTAAACATACAGGGGTAAAAATGACGGTACGTTTTGATGCCATTTCTGTCCTTGCTCAAAGGAGTAAATGTACGATACGTCCCTACAGGGTGCGAGAAAGGCGTGCGTTGAGAAGTACGCACGTGTGTGTGTGTGCATGCCGCTGTGTGCGCGCCTCTCTGCTGCCCTCTGCAAGGACACAGGGCGCGTGTGCTCCTTTGGAAGAGGGCTGGAGTGGGAGATAAATGTATTCTACAAGAAGACGATGCTTGTGTGTACTATGTGGGTCACAAAGGAACGCCTCCTATTTATTTCTATGGAAACTCCAGCAGGTATAAAGCACAAGAACTCCATTTGGTGGAGCAAATTCTCAGCTACAGAGCACTATTTTTCAACACGGTCACCACCATTCGCGGTGCATTTTCACCAGTGATGAACAAGAGCCAGCGTGCTGCATGTGTAAAAATCTGCACGGCCATCTGGAACATAGTTTGTTTATCACATTGCTGTCACCGCTGCTGAAATGCACCACCCACCATCTCACTGTGCTCACATCCACTCTCTGGTCTCCATAAATGTTCAGCGAGTGCTAAGGAATGCCAATGGGTGCCATCTTTGCTGCATGGGGATGGATTCAATGCCACACCTTTGGTTCATATTCCATGTCAGATGCCATTTTGACAGATTGCCCCTCTGCTGCCATCTGTCACATGGCGATAAAATGTAACAGAATACTGGTGGGAAGTTTCAGCCCCTACTTCCACGCCATCAAAGTCTGCCTCTGACATCGTGGACCAACATCACAAAACGGGAGGCATTAATTTCAGAGCAGCCCTCATATATTTGTATAAACAAATGCAATGCCTTGCAATACACACACACACCAATATGTACTTCTACAGTTCGTACACACAGACACAAAGGATATGCCTGGCCCTCCATGCTGCTGCTCACTCCCTTGGCTGTGGTACACCCAGGCGTGTGGGCTGTGACTCAGCTGCTTGGCTGGGTGGTGTCCAGATACTGCTCAGCAGAGATAACTCGCCCCCTCTCCTGACATCCTCCCTTTATTCTGGGCTTTTTGTTTGTTTTTGTCATCACACGGGAAAAACTCCTCCAGGAACGCCTGCAGCAGAGCAGTGTGTGCGACACAGCAGTGATGACAGAGAAGGAGAGGTGTCCCAAAGTAAGTGAGCAAAGGGGTCCCCAGGGCTCCTGAATGGAAAATAGGGGAAGGGGGCCATGTCCTTGTACATACACCTGCACATGCTGCAAGGTGCTGCAGGAACTTGTACAGCTGCTGGCTATATGGCATCTTGAGTATTTCTCACCCGTACTGACAACTCAGCTTTGGCTGAGTGACTGCATGTGGACAGCTGTGCTCCTGAGCTGATTTCAGTCGTGCTGGAAGAGCTGGAAATGTTAAGACCTTATGATTATGGTTCGATCTATTCTAGTTTGATCCCATATGCCTTTATTGACTGTGCTTCCTGTGGTGCAGCAGTGCGCTGTTTTTCAAGCTGTCCTTTCAATTTGGGGTAACATCTTGCACAGGCAAGAAAGGAGCTGTGATGTGACATAGGAGCTGCGTGATGATGAAGTTCATTTAGCCTCTACTAGCTACTCTGAAATTGCTTTCTCCAATTTGATTTTAAGTGTCACCTTACAGCCGCTCTCCTTACTTGAGGAGCTGCTCCCCACCTAAAAATATCAGGAGGCTGATACTTTGTTTTTGTTATGAGGATTCATAACACACCTACTGAGTCACCTGCCCAGCTCTGTAAGCCTAAATGTACACTGTTAACAATCATCAGTAGTGGTACTGGTGTCACTTTTGAAGGGTTTTTTTCATTAATTTCTTCCAACATTGGCATTGTTAGGAGCTAGGAGTTTATTAATGCATCCGAGATGTGGTAAAGGTTGGCTGGATGTAAATATCAAGGAGGGAAAAAGAACTGCTTGAGTTCATCTTAGCGAAAGATAGAGCTAGTATACTGAAATTAGGAAATGCAGTATGGGTGAAATGCTTTCTATCTTGAATTTGTGCTCCCATTAAGTAAGCTAGCATTCAATAATTCAAAATTCTAACATTCGACATATTTTCCAATCGTCTGAATTTGAAAACATGTATGAAATACCATAGCAACGGATACTTGAATGGAAGCCCATGTGTTTCCATGCAAATGTAGTGGTTCTAATAGCCAAACTACCAAATCATACATATACTGTGCAAGTCTTCTAGAAGAAAATGAAGTTTTTCTTTGGAACACTGGAATAATGAAGCACGTTGTTATCTGTAAGAGTGTCTGTTGTGCATTGGCTTGGAAAATTATCAGTGTTACACAAACTGCTAATAACACTTAGTGTTTCACAGCAGCTCCTCTCCGACTGCAATGTACACGGAGTGATTACATGCTACAGCATAATACTCCAAATGCCCCCAATACTTTCTTTTACAAGTTCTCTCTTATTTTTCCTTGCCAACCATTGCCTCTACTAGTTTCTCCACTGACCCTTGAAGCAGCCAGAGAATTACTTGGAACAAGTGCATGTAGCTCTGATCTTCCTTCCAGGGGAGTCTGCAACCGGAGTGAATGGGAGAAATGCGGTTCCACCCAAATTCTCTTTCACATACAAAAATACAATCAGACTATCAGAGGTGACCAACTGCAGCTCGTTTCCCCTCTTCCCTGTAGGTGGAGCAGTATGTTGGTGAGATTAAAGGCGGACTGAGACCTGCCATGAGACTCACTGTCATAGGAATGGTGCCTTCCAACCCCAAGAGGTAGGTAAAGGGGCTGATGGAGAGGTCATCCATGTCTTATACTCTTATCTGTATTAAATTCAAAAGATTTTTTTAGTGCCTTTGGGAGGAAGGAAGGAATACAGATTCACAGTTTATATCTCTATTTAATTTTTCTGCTCCTAGGTTGAGATGAGAAAGTGGAGCAATAATTCACTGTTAGAACTTTCTGACTGCTCTACCACCATTTTCTACTCCTTGCCTTTATCTAACATGAACTAGACGGGGTGAACCAATGACATTTCTCTCCTAGGAACAGGTTCAACTCAGGACCTGTATCTAGGCTGTCTGCTAGTGACTGGAATTGAAACCACTTGAAAAATAGTAGTTTTGGCACAGGAAGTGAATGTGCATTGCTTTGTTTAATCTAGATGACAGCAACTGTGCTATCATTACTTTTTTTTCATATTTGGCAATCAATTGCAGCACTTCTATTGGTGAAATGTAGAATTCAGTCACTCACCAATACTTGTTTGACTTCACTCATAAGAGACAGAAGACAGAATCAGAACTTAGTAGTGTCCTTCTAGAAACTGGAGGAGAAAGCATGGCCTACTCTCAGCCTTTTCTGCAGCTTCTAAGCCTGTGAGCAGTCCCTTCAGCAGTCTTGTCTTTCAAGAATTAAACAGTTATCTGTAGTCTTTCTAGATGTCTGCTGTTCTCCACACTCTCTTTTACATTGCCATTTAATTTTTTTCAGCTTTTCAGTGACTCTGCTGTGTGATCCAGTGGATGCAAACAAAGACGTTGGGATGATATTCACAGTTAACTTTAGCGAGAAGTCCATCACACGAAATGCACGAATTGATGGGAAGTGGGGGATAGAAGAGAAGAATATACCCTACTTCCCATTTATAGCAGGGGACACGTTTAAGGTAATTTTGGGAGTACTATAAATAGGGTGGAGGGGAGAAAGGTTGAGAGCTGTATGTATGACTAACTACTGAAATTGCCGGGTTAACAACACTGGTATATTCTCCTATGGCACAGAGCAACAGTTCAAGCCCTTGCAGGAAAGATTCATTAATTTCTCTAGTTCTACTGAGAGAGCTCTTTATAAAGAGTTTTACTGTATTACTTCAGCATAGAGTAGATTTATTAGAGGCATTTCAGAGGAACTGGTAGACTTTGTGCTTCACCATTCCTATTACACAGGGGTTCTAAGTCCCCACTGGTGAAATCAGTTCAGCTGCTGACCTCTAACACCCTCCCCTGTCCTTTTCCATTGCAGATGGAGCTCTTATGTGAACATCAGCAAATAAAGGTCTTGCTTGACGGACGGCAGCTCTGTGACTTCACTCACCGCATTCAGCCCCTGAACCTGGTGAAAGCTTTGCAGATCACAGGCGATGTCAAGCTTACCAAAGTGGCTTAAAAAAAAAAGAGTTCACAATATTATCAGGGGACAGAGACAAATGCACTTTCTTCTGTCTGAGAAATGTTTTATCTTTTTCTCCTCAGTGATGTTGGAGAATGGGAACTGTCTTTTTTCATTTGCTGATGAAATACACTTTTTTTTTTTTTTTTTTTCCTAATCTGTATTCAAAAATTGCAGAGAGATGGCTGGTCCAGCTAAATCAGAGGACCTATACTTAGATAATTTTTTGGTCTCCCAAATTAGAAGACTCTTGATGTTAGGCAGTGTCTCGTATCCTCATGGTTCCCTAACCCCTCAGGCTAATGGAGCTCAATCCTTTGTGCTGGCTGTTAGTCTTGTGACTAGAATTGAGTGGCGTGCAGGCAGTGGGACTGAGAAAGGAGAAGTGGGAAATATCTTTGGAAGTGAATAAGAGAGCCTGGAGAGTCCCAACAAGGCTCACATTTTCAAGAGGGAACTATTTGTCCAGGAATCTCTGATCAGTAAGCACAAAGCTATATGTGTTTCACAGTACACAGTAGTAGATGCCTTAGCACCACCCCTATCTGTTGCAGGTAGGGTTCTCAGGAACTGAAAGGTTTCAACAACTGTGGATTTCACAGTCTTCTCTGGACCAGTCCTATGTAATTGTATCTGTAGCTGAAATGCGTCATCCATTTTTGCATATGATTAAAACTGTCTTTGCTTAGCAAACTTCTTTACCAGCTTTTGTAAATATTTGAATGCATGCATATGTTGTGCATTTCATTATGATGCATCTACAGCTATTTCATTGCTGTAGATTTAGAAAAGTGTCCCAAATATACGGCTGTTATAATAAATATACCAATATGAAAGAGGTGGTTCTGTGGATAGAGGACTACCAAATTCCTTTGTGACTTTAGGAATGATTCATAGCATTCTGCCTTTAGAGTGGTTTAGTGACCCTGCGGAATCTGTCAGCTACAGCTACTCACATAACAGAAATCTTACAAAAATAGTATATCAACAGTTTGGTTGGATGTTTCAATCATCTCATATATTCAGTTCTACTCAGCCACTACAGACAGTTTCTCACTTTCTAATAGTAATATAAGTTTAAGGTCTGTGTAACCATTATTTTCACTTATTCCTACTGATCTCTGAGAAACATAGCATCTAAAGAGCACAAGAGAATTGAATGCACTGAACTTTTTTTTGTGATGTATTTTTAATGATACCAGAGCTAAGCTCGAGCAAGGTTTTATCACGATGTATCAAGAAAGGCAGACTCAGACACCAGGGTCTTTCATGACTGTGACTCAGTTCATTCATCTTGATTCAGTCCATCTGAACTAATTAAGCTTATAAGCCCCTTTATAAAGGAGAAAGGAGCAAGACATTTTTACTTTAGAATAAAGCACAGTCTGGATCTGTCAGATGTAGACTGAATACTCGTATAAAAGATTATTCCTTCTCCATCTTGAAAGATGTAAAGTCTTTGTAAAGCATCATTTATTTGTAACCACTTGTTGTTCTTTGTCTCTTGGTTAGACCATAAGTTCTTCCAGATCAGTGTGATCCTAGCTACCTGGGATTCTGATCTGACAGGAATTGCTAGGTGCTGTGACAGTACACATAACAAAAATATAATGTCTAAGGAAAAAAAACAAACAACCATCACTCCCAGACAAAGAGAGCAGGGAACTTGGTCACAAATGTGACATTGTTTGGCATGGAGTCCATCTTATTCATGTCAGTGGTTTGATTGCCTCAATCCATTGTGTTCGCTCTGCCTTGGAGCTGGCCTGGATATAATAATGAATGTCTTTCTTGGTGATTATTTTGAAGAGGTTGCCTTGCACATTGCCTTTCACACCTACAGAGAAAAAAAAAGAAAAAAAAAGAAAAGAAAAACTGTCAGGTCAGAAAAGTGCACAGAGAACAACTTTGCAGCAGGTGAAAATTCCTGATACGGAAGAATTTTAATTTAGTGAATTAAGGTGGCAGATCTCTCCATTTCATTACAGATAAGACAGCTCAAGCCATTCTGTCTCTGCTAAATTTGGATTCTAGCAGACCCAAATAGAGAGGACACATAAAAAAAAAACAGCATCAATCCTCAAGATTTTGAGTTCAGTAATATCCAAAAAGGCATTTCCTCTTTAGCTGTTAACTCTGGAATATTAATGCATTCCTTGAGTCTCTTTCAAGCATCGCCTGAATGAGAAAAGTCCATAAAAAAGGAGTACTCAAGATATGCAGAAATAATTAAAAAAAAAAAAAAACAAAACAAACAACAACATCCCCTCTGCCCAGCCAAGCAGTATGGAGATTCCTGATGACAGTTTCTCTCCCTTGCAAGAGGAGGAGAAAGGCTAGCCCGTGTTTGTATAGCCAGCCAAACCACAAACCACTCCCAGCAGCTGTAATGCTATCACATAAGCACATATGTAACAAAGTCTAGAGGCTCACGCTTTACCTGCTGGGACTCCGTTGTCCTCCAGAGCTGAGACAAGACAGCCACGAAGAGAAAATCCACCTACTGGTCTGTTCTCTTCCTGATAATAATCAATCAAACAAACAACAACACAAACAAAAACAACAAATACAACACAAAGACTTAGCTGCAAAGTACCATCATTAGAATCATTTCCCAGAGCACACCAATTATTTTATGGAAGTAGGGGTGCAACACCAGTCTTTCTGGATACAAAACATTGAAGTCACAGAAATCAGAACATGTAATTTGGTGCATCACTATTTTGTTTCAGCCTCAGACATTTCTCTGCTATAGCTGAGAATGGTGGAGACTAATTTAAAAGCACAAAAGGCAGGTTAACAATCACATTTCAACCTTATGCAGTTTTATCAGTAACAACCCATATTAAACAAAAAATATCTGCAAGTTTCTGGCTTGCAGTTTTTCACTGAGCTTGTATGGAAAAAAATCTGTTTTCCTTTTCAAGATGAAAGGATCTTATGCCTGAACTTCAGACTCTGCAGTCTGATTGCATAGCACTGCAGGGCAAGCTGCAGTGTAAGCAAACAAATGAATGACAAGGAAAAAAAAAGCAACTAACCAAAAGAAACAGAAACCACCCCCCCCCCCCCCCACACACACAAAAAAAAAGGGGGGGGGGGGGGGGGGGGGAGATGAACCAGATCCATAAAATCTAAAACTGTTACTCTGTTTGCTTTCTTTATAAATCACATAAAACTTTCCTATACATGTTCATCTTAGTATTCTGATGGGCTTTGTGGTACCATGTGTGTCTGAGACTGATGGATCCACATGCCCTTTTGGCTCACTCTCTCTTCAGTGGTTACATCCATGAAGATAAAGTGACAAACTTCCCTATTCCTTGAGCAAATTTAAATCTGAGTGGAAGAAATTCCTGTAAATACTTTGAGATTGAGGGAACCCTATCCAAGGATGTAAAAAGCACAGAGGAAATCCCAGTGTTGCTCTCAAGTGATGGAATGAAAGCCCAAAAAGACCCAGGAAGAATCCCTGCAGGAACATTGCCACAGACTGTGTGTGTAAAAAAAAGAGTAACCCCAAGATTGCTGCCCTACATCTAAGGAAAAGAAGTCTCAATGGGGAAAAGGTAGGCTGGGGACACAGGAACAGAGAATCATACAGGAACAACTCCAAAGATAAGGCCAGTGAGGCCTTATTCCCAGGAAATAAACAGAAGAATCCAGGAGGAGATCTGGGAGAGAAAAATATTTACAGCACAATTCTGTTGTATTTTCTTTATGATAATTAGGTCTGCAAGAGGATTTTTGAGGGTATCAACTCCCCGTTCACATACCTTTGTGGGGTCATAGTAGTGTAAGAAAGCAGGATCAGCTCTCAGAACAAATTTCCTCACCTTCCAGTTTTTCCTCTTGTGTCCCTACAAAATAGAAGAATTCATGTTAGGGCCAGGACATACATCCTGCAGGCTGTGTGGGCATCCTCAATAGGTGCTGGAAAACAGGCATTTTGCGGTCAACAGAGAAAAAACTTTTCTGACATCTTAATAACTCCCAGGATTTTCTGCTGAACCTCCTTCTTATTCCTTATTCATATTCCTCTTTAACATTTTCTTATTCCTTTCTTGTGCTGAGAACCAAGAAAGAAGAGTGGAAGGACCAAGAGATTACATCACCAGCTCCTGCTCTTAACTTCAATTTTGATGCGACTGTGCAGTGTAGGTGGGGTTCCTCTGCAGGTGCCTGTGTTCTGCTGTGAACTGGAGGGACTGGTCCTCATCTTGTTCACAGCTAAGTGTGGGATCCCATAAGCAATTACCACAGACAGGTAATTATGCCCGGAAAAAAAATAGCACGCACCCCCACTAGAACATCTCTGTAGTGTCTGAGTGACTGTTCATTAATTAATGTCCACTTCATGCAAAAACCAAATTGTTGAGCTTTGAAATTCGGCCATGGTCCCCAGAATATTGTAAAATCCCCACGGGATGGGTTAAACCAGGTGAACAGTGAATCTACTTGGTGTAACTGTAACAGCTCTGGTGAATTTGTGTGGGACTCTGGATCGTTGCTTTACGCCTTTCAGTATATACTCAGCACGTACGGAATATGCAATTAATCCTGCCAGAGCAGCAAGTTCCATAGCTCAGATTTTTATAACCAGATAGTCTCCACTTCATGATGATGGGCAAGATCGACTCTGCGGGACACAACTCCACTGCCCTGCTCATGCAACACATTCATTCTCCTCTGAGCTGCACCAGCCGTCCCTTTTCTTACTTCCCAGTGATAGTTCAAAGACTGTATTTACCTGTTTCACTAAGTATCCTTGCTTTACAATTGTGCCACTTAATTCGGAGATGTTAAATTGTAGCTCTTCCTTGGAACTGAGCATTTTCTTACCCGACTCAGCCTGCAAGTACAGAACAGATGGTTTCACGTTTGTTTTTCATCTAAATACACTCTTAAGTACAAGATTCTGCATTTTATCTACTTTTAGCTACTATTTTCCAAGCAAATTCTGCTATACACCCTTTTTAATACCAAATTACTTGATTTGTCGATCTCTCTGTATCCCTGCAGTTGTTTGTTTCCAGCAGAAGTTCCAGTACTAAATGTCTGAAAGCCAAAAGTTTCTCCTTCTGTTTGTTTTCACACCTGCATATTTTGCCTATGGGTGCGTGTTGTGCATGTCCCCATCACCACTACCCCAAATCAAGCACATGACAAAGGGCAGAGGAGCTGCCACTTGGCAGCCGCATCACTTACAAACATGTACAGTGCGGTGGAGTCATCGAGGAACTGCTCAGAGAGGTCACTGTAGCGCGTGGCCCCGGTGCTGCGTGCCCCCACGGGCTTGGTGAAGTTCTCCTCCATCAGCATGGAGGCCAGGGTGACGGCCTCAAACCGAGACACGGCAAAGCTGTTGGAGATGAGCCAGTCCACCAGAGCGGAACCTGTGGGGAGAAAGGCAGCTGTCAGACCAAGGGAACACACTCTTCCATGGGCAGATAAATGATCTTCTGCCTTACAAGCCTTCCTTTGCTGAAACGCTTTGAGATCACAAAGGCTGTCAGTGAAGGGTAAGGGTGACAAAAGTGAGAGGTCCTCTGTGTGCTTCCATACATCCAATGAGCAAGAGAAAAAAGATGTTGGACAATTCATCTACATCAGTACCTTCAACTGGGCCATAACTGATCCCACCGCAAAAGCAGTGCCATATCTCCCTTGTCCCTGCAATATGTCAGAGGTGAGGCAGCAGTCATACCTGTGAAGGTCTCTTTGTATCTATTTCCTTGCTCCACATTGAGGGTTAGCTTAATTCCAGTACTGCTGTCACGCATTTTATCTACTATGTGGCTGTAAAAGAGTACATAGGACAAAGTTACACAAGTAGAAAGACGGGCAGAAACTGTCACATGCTGCTGTCTGTGCCTAGGATGCCCTGAAGATTATCAGCACAAAGCTGTGAAACAACCTACATACCTCTCTGACCCTTAGTGCTAAGTGCGGTGTAGCAAAACTTTATTCTCCCAATGCAGAGCACTAAGCAGGATGCCTTATAATGTGTCCTTCATTTTAAAACACTTCAAATTGAGCCAGAGCAAGATTTCAGATACTTTCTCAACACAAACTGAATTAAATTAATGCCATTTTTCTATACCTTAATAGAAATTCTTGTTTAATATGACATACCCTAAAAATCGTACCCTGGACTCTGGCTGTCACCTCTGAGAGCTTACCACCATGGCATGTACAAAGTCATCTCTCGGTCTTTCTGTGACATTACAGCTTGCAAGATAACAGATCACCCCAGCCTGAATATCTGCAGCTGAATAGCCTTCCACCCAGCAGTGATGTGCCTGCACAGAACCTCCATACATCCAAAAATTAGGGTCAGGAAGAAGTGCATTTCCATGCCTCAGCTATAGTGTGTGCAAACCTAGGAGGGAGCAGCCAGTGTAGACGCTCCTGGTGATGAAGGAGCAGATCTGTGTTGAGAGAAGCTTCCCCTCACCATCCCATCCAGCGGCTCAGGTGCTTTGCAGAGTACAACAGCAATGGAAGGAGAAACCATGAACACTTACTGGAGGCTGATGTTCTCTAGCAGTTTGAAAGAGTTCTTCATTCTGTGAAGCTCTTGCACCTGTACTGGGTGACCAGCATGAATAGCTCCAGTGATGTCCAAAGCCCAAGAGTCTCGCTCTTCTCTAGAGCAACATTCAAGGAAATAGTCTGTGTTGGTTTTTGTCTTTAGTTTGATAAGTAACTGCAAAGAGAGAAGCGCAAAGCAGTAACAATGTTTAGCTTTTGTTCTTCACTTGCATTTTGCTTCTTTCACCACTGGCCCACGTAAAAGAAATTGGTGCATTACTGCATCCCAGCTGGGTAGTAGCAAGAAACTATTGGCCTGAAGGATGCTAGGCACAGCCGTGTTTTGGGGAGAGAGAACTTTTTTCTCCGCTAAATCCCTGAGTTTTCAGTTACAAGCATGGTTTGTGTGCATGGAGCACAAGCTTGGAAGAGAACACATCACTCAGAGACCAGAGTACATAGCAGTGTTCTGCTGACCACAGAACCTTCACATCCAGATCTCTGGTTTCTGAGCAATTACAGACTCTTTCTAGGCTCATTCTGCCATGAGAAAGGCTGAAATAGTAAACAATTTACGGAGTCATTTCCTTCTGGCCCCGCTCCAGAGAGGTCTGTGTGACAGCCACCCACTGGTGAGCAGAGAAGCATGGGAGGCACTTTCTCTTCCACAGCCTTTCTGCTGTAAACTTTCCGCAGCAGTGAAGTCCCACTGAATGGAAAAGGGAATCTGAAATAGCCAGAAGCACTCCATGGAGACAGCTGGGTTTAGGGCAATTACTGGGGTGATGAGCTGCCATTTTTTTCCCAGTCCTCCTCAGGTTTTCTTGAGCTGCTTATGTCCACTGCTTGCACACTCTTAGGCTGATGCATTTGTTCCAGCGTGCATGGGGGAGACCTTGTTTTGATGAATGTGCCCCAGATTTGAGCAGAAGGGATGACAAAGACACAAGGAAAGAGTTAATTTCTAGTCCTGGTTACATTGCAAATGGCTGTTTGCTTTTGGCTGCACCTACTCCTGGAAATACATACCTCAGTGATATGGTTGCAACAGTGAAAGAAATCAAGAGGAGGGGAAAGATAAGGGAGAAATTAGAAAGTGAGTGTCGTGGAGGAGGGATACATGTTTCCAGCCATACCGGTCTGTTCTCGTATTCCAGACATGGACAAGTAATAGTGCAGCCATCCAAAAAGATCCTGCCCTTTGGAGAAGACTCCTTCTTGCCTCCTTCAAGTTTATAATACAGCAGCTTATCCTGCAGCAGAACGAACCATCTTACTTTCCAGTTATGAACAATATGTCCCTAGAGGGGAAGAAACCACATATTAACACAAGCATTGGAAAAATGTTTTTTTCCTTCTTTTTTGTGAAATACCATAAATCAACAACAAACTG
Source organism: Perdix hodgsoniae (assembly GCA_035772895.1). Lineage (NCBI taxonomy): Eukaryota > Metazoa > Chordata > Aves > Galliformes > Phasianidae > Perdix > Perdix hodgsoniae. The sequence goes on along the minus strand of JAPSGF010000001.1, from coordinate 21,709,818 downwards.
AAAAGTGCAATGAGAAGTTGCTGTGAGTCCTGTTCTCCCTAAAATAAATATATTTAGTAATGAAATAACACAGCTTCATCTACACAAAATCACAGAGTGAGTGTAGAAATGTGACTTGTCTTTTCCTTGCATCCCTTCGTGTTGCTACTGGGAGGCTGCCTACCTCAGCCTCCCGGGCTGAAACACTCCCTGTGCTACTATTTCCTGCAAAGGAGTTTTTCTCTTTACTGGCAAAAGATTGAATGAAAGCTGCTGTCAGATGCATTCTAGGTTATAGAGAATAAAATACTTCCTCTTTCCTCACTATAAATAGCTCCCAGCTACCTTTTGCCCAAATGCATAGGAGAGCACGATAAGTGACGTGGAGTACCGGCAGGCTCAGTTCTCTCTGCAGATAGGCCCAGCCAGGAGCTGGCTGCCTTTCTGGGACTGAGGGAGCATCATGGACTGCAGGCACGGTGCCGGGCATGGGAAGCTCTGGGGCTGGGAGAAGCAGGCACTGCCAGGAGGAAGGACTATGCAAGGTCCGGTTGTGATAGGAATCAAACCCCTTTAACTTGCTATGAGTGAAGGAGAAACTCAGCAATTTCCAATAAAGGAAGTGTAACAAGTCTCTAAAATCCAAAGCACGTTAGATCTGGTGCTTTTGAGTCTATACTAAACTCAGTCTATCTAGCTTGGTTTTGTTCTTCCCTTCACCTTCTTCACAGTCTTTCTCATCTGTTGCAAATGCCATTGGCTGTGTTTCCTTTGTTATTGTGCTTTCCTTCCTGGAGATTTCCTCTTTTTCAGGAGGTGGTATTTCTCTTTTTCTTTAACCTTACCTGACTCATATATTGTACTTTGAAAGTACAGAACATTACAATACTTAATTCAGTCACTTTTAACTCATTGAGCCTTTCTCCTTGTATCTACTCCATTCTCCTTAAGAAATCTTCTTCCTTTACCTGATCACCCCCCCCCCTTTTTTTTTTCTCTGAATCTCTTCCCATTCTTGTTCTCTCCTCCCTCGGTTTCCCTTATTTCTCCTCTCTCTGGTCTCTTTACTATCCAATTTCACAGACTTTTGGTAGTTTCAGGTCAGCATGCTGACAATGCCCTGTCCCTCTCACAGATACGGTGCCTTTGTTTCCCATCCTAAATCCAAGAGCCATGTGAGAGCCACAGAGCACAACCATAGCCTGGAGACAAGAGCAGGAGCTGGGACTGCTCCTCCTGCTCCATGGGGTCATTGAGGAGCAGCTCAGACCGCACGTGGCCTGCAGCTGTCCCACCAGCAAAGATCCTGGCAAGGCTTACCATCGTGCTAGCACCAGAAGTGCTGACACGTAGTGCAGAAAAGCATTTCCTAAGGCGTGGCAAAGCTTTGAACAAACCTTTGAATTGCACTTGGATTGTGCAAAGACCATATTAGTCACTGAGCCTTTGTTCTGAAGGCTGCTCAGTGCCCCCTGGTGTCCCTGCCATGGCTGACTCGGTTCTGTGGAGAGAAGTACTGGGGAAGGCTGAAACCTGACACACCGTCCAGTTGTTTTCTCACCTCTTACACTGGAACTTAGAGTTGTAGAAGAAAGTAGCTACTTAGGATGCATTCCTACGTTTGTATTGCTCTCATCCTCTTAAAAAGGACAATCTGTTCCCCATCCTCCCGTACAGAATAGCAAACCCTGTCAGCGCCCGCTAAAAAAGGGACAAACTGTGTGAGGAGACTGTCCAGCACCCCGTCCAGCCTTCCCATGGCCACTTCCCTGCTGCCACGTAGCCTTTGCCAGGCAATATTTCTGTGTGCTGTTTGCAGAGGCGTGCCCAATTTTCTGATAACCGAGCCATGCTGATAGCTCCCTCCCCTCTGGGCTAACCTAGCACGAGGAACTCGCAGGAGGGTAGTCAGTGCCTGTGGGTCCTGCAGCTCCCCTGCAGGAGCCTGGCGGGGTCCACAAACCCACAGGAACGGGGCCCTCAGCGGTTGCTTTCCCCTGTGGAGGGAACAGCACGAAGAAGGCCACAGCACCTACCCGCTTGACAAGGAAGCCCTCCTTCAGGACTCCAGTGGTCTCCTCCATCACAGCCCACAGAGAGCAGATCTTCGTCCTGCCGAGAAGCACCCAGACCCTGGCGGCCCGTTCCTCTGCACGCCTGGAGCTGAGGAGAGCTCATTTTTCTCCGTGATCCTCCTCCTCCACTGTGACGTATGCTCCCATCCCTTCTTTCTCACTTTCTTCCCACCTATGAAATGTTAGTTAAACATTGAGCTGGCTCTGGTGCATTACGTGCCCTCTGGGGAGAGAAACAAAGGGAGGTCTGAAAAAGATCTCAAAGGAATTTCACTGAATTCAGAGCAATAAAAAACCACCCTGCGGTGAGTAAGTAAGCCAACGCAGACAGCAGCTTCGCAATGGCAAATGAGGTGAGACATGGGGACTGCATGGGGGGAGAAGCAGCACCATAGAACTGCACCTCAACATTTCAGACAAAGCTGTTCCATGGAATTGTCTCAATAAGTGCTTCTTCAAGGGTGTTACAGGTCATAACACCCCAAGTGTAACAGGTACAGTGAGCACAAGGAGAACTTTACAAACCCAAATAAACTGCTTCAACAAATTTATTTTACTGAAGAAGCCCCAAAGTCTCCCAAAGCCCTCCCTGCTTTCAGTGGTTGCTGGACACATAGGCGCAGTTAGGAATATGGCTGTACTCCAACTTAACAACCAAAAATGCTGTGGAAGCAACTGCTTGGGCTTTCAGAACAGCAGTTTGATTAGCAAACACTGCGCAGTGACCTCTTAAAACTCTGGAAAACCTCTGAAAGTGCCTTTTTGTGCCTGAGCATTATTTCATTTTTTAAAACCTCAGGCATGACAAACATATTTGATAGGTCCTGATGAAGTCAGTCAAAATGAGTATTATATAACAGTATTTCAGACAGCTGCAGCACAGTCTGCTGTACTGTGAGCATTTCCTGACTCGCAGCCAAACAGAGGTGATGAATGCAGATAAAGGTACACACTGCGATAAGAAGCATGACGCACTGCACAACAAAGCATAACAGAGCACCCGTTGCTATGCATTAAAAAAAAAAAAAGAGAATAAAAATAGAGTTCTTCAGTCAGCCACATTCTCTCAAGCAGCTCAGTTGTGTTTGCACTCTGCTCAGACTGCTGGTCACACTTTCATGCATGCAGGAAATGGACCAAGGAAGTCATTATCCTTTTTTATTTATTACTTTTCTGCGAAGGAAGGAAAAGGGAGATACTGAAGAAGGTGTTAAAACATGACAACGTACTGGAGACCACCCAAACCACAGCCCTGCAGAAATCACGAGAAATACATTGGTTAACTGACTGCTAATCAAAACTACAAACCAAAAATCCCACATAAGCAAAAAGAATGCTGACTGAGACCTCAAAAGCAGGAACCCACCCTGAAGCGTGCAGTTCCTTCTGGGCTCTGCTTGCCACTGTGTAAGCAAGATCCCAGTTTGCTCTTCAGACCGCCCAAAGCAACCCAGTGAGCTTAACAGGACATGCAGAGGATCAGTTTCATTGGCAGGTATTTGGTGTTTTCAAAGATATCAATGTAAATTTTCATAAAGAAAAATGCTTGTTTTTTTTTTTTGGCCTTTAAGTACAAAGGAACTGAAATTTTTTTTTTCTTTAAGAACAACCCATATTCACATGCATAGGTGCATACATAAATAAAAGCGTGCATTCAGCAGAATCTTGGGAACAACGCTGATGTAGTCAGCAGAAAAGCAGTAAATAACATCATGTCACTAAATTCTCTGTATATCAGAATTGAAGTTAACCCTCTACATATCTGCACTTTCCCACAGTTGTTGAACTTCAGGCAGTAACTAAAAGTATATGCACTATTCATCCAAGTGGGCACTTGAAGATGCTACCAACGCTGAATCAAGGAAAAGCAGCCATGAATCAAGGTAGAAACAATACATTGATATTGCATTTGTTTCCCAGACCAGCATGCTTTACGTAACAGACTCCAGGAATACCATGTTCCAGCACACTGTACTTGAGGTTTGCCTTCACGTTGTTCAGCTTGTTACTGCAGGCAGCCCGTAACCAGGTGGGGAAGGTAATTCCATGCTGGCGAGGACAGGCAGGAGCTTGCAGAGAGCTCTGGCTCAGACAGTGATCTCAGAATTACACAATAATCAGCCCTGGTCCAAGTTCTGAGTGAGCACTTCTTTTTTTTCCAGCATGCAGGCCACCCACAGCCCTACAGATGTATCTCAGCAAAAGTACCACTAACAATGAATTCTATTGTAAAATCGATGAAGAATGGTGAAGAAAAATCCCCACTTCCCCCCCAGCTGGTCACCAAGCAACAGGCTCCTTACCACGTAGTTTTGATAAACGGGAGCCTTTACTTACTCTAACACTTGGAAGTACTCCTTTGATACTTGGGATATCTGTAATACACACGGATCCAACCCTCCCCATTCTGTAGAGGTTATGCAAGGCTAACCAACTGTCCATAGATTGCTCCTTGAGGCTGAGTAATGACAGATCTCTCAGCTTTGTAGGAAAAGGGTCACACACTGTGAAATGGGTCAGTAGATCATACCATGGCATGTGCCTGTCATACTGAGGAATGTGCTGTGAAGGCAAGTTCAAGCATTTAAGTCTCTCAGGAGAAAACGACGAGCTTTGAACCATATAAATCTAGAAAGCTATAAAAAACTAAGCCTGTGACAGAACTTGAAAAAAATCACCACAAGGACTGTTTGTTTCCTCAAATCCATTCAAACAGCGTTTTCCACATGTCAGCATAGTATTTTGAGCAGCAGACAATTTTTTCCATTCCAAGTGACCACAAAATACATTATATACTATAGATTTTGCAGTAAGATGGCCAAGAACAGCTGTCTGCCGCTTTAGGATCACAGGCTCATGACTGAAGGAAAACACAGATTGCTTTATTTTATTACTGGTGCCTCCCGTTTAGTCTCCCAGCAAGCAAAGGATGAAGAGAACCCACTCAAAGGACCTCCCCCATGGCACGCTCTATAGTTCCCATTCCAGATTATAATGTGAATGGTATCACACTGGGGGATTACATACTTGAGGTTTTCCCAAACAGTTTCTTAAAATGCTGACATTTTGCCCCCTGGTGTAGGATGCCATTAAATCTTTAGTTCCTTGGGTGAAATAAAATGAAAAAAAATGATGAAGCATTTCTAGATGAAAGTGGAAGATGGCAAATGTTCATGAGTATTCTGATGCAAGAGCATCTCCTCCGTTAGCAGCCACCTCTTCCCCTAATCAGAAAGAGGATATAGGACTGCATTACCAGATGGTATGCTTGATCCCATCTAACATTTGTGTCTCTTTGTATTAATGACTCCTTAAAGGATTCTCTAAACAAAATTGTTTTCAAGTTGCCAAACTTGAAAAACTAATTGGAGATATGAAAATCCAGCTGAGATACTCACATCTGATGCTACAGTTACATCTGCCTGCAGTTACATCCATACCTTCCCCTTCAGTTGACTACAGGAGCACTGTAGCAGAGACTTTGGTCCTGCAATTTCAGTCTAGCAGGCAGCATAGTTGCTAATGAACAGCAGGAACACATGCCTTCACATTCTACAAAGATTTTCCACACACAAAGCCTGTAACACTTACCAAAGTGCTTGGTACACACACAGACATACCAAACAGACTGGCTGAGACAGAAAGAAACAAGTGTTAAGGATCCTCAACTCAACAGGCTACCCAAGGCACTGACATGCAAACCAATGCAGTAGAATGGAGCTGAGCTCTCAGTGCTGCCTCAGGTGCCCGGCTAACAGCTCTACATCAGCCACGTCAGAGCTCCTCCTTCCAGCTACTGCAACACATCCAGTCAGTTACTGTCAGAAACAATGCCCATCTATTAATACAGCAAATAGCTCTTACATGCAACACTAACTGTAATCCCTTGCTAACGCTATTACAAGTAAGGCTCACATGTTGTGAATAACAGAGGTCAATTCACTGTTTTAGTGAATTGAGAAAGAAAACCAGAAAGCTATCAGATACGCAGAATACAACTTCAAACCATGACAAGGCTGTCCTTAACATCTAAAAATGCATTTTTTTCATGCATTTACTCCTGAAACAGCACAAAAGAAGGAATAAAGATGTGCAATGCAGGATATAACTATGAAAAAATATAAATACATTAAAAAAAAAACAGCAATTTGAACAAGTTTCATTTCTAAAAAGAACCGTCCTCTCAATTCCCACAGTCAAGGGCAAACTGGAGGTTTTTTCCCACTTCATAGAAAGCCCATCTTGTTTCTCCTCTTTTGAGGCGATAAACAGTTCAGCCCAGTGTAAACTAGATTTAGCATACGCAGGCTTAGAAGGTCATACAACAGTTAGCTTAGAATACAGCACTATTTTGAAGTGTGAATAAATTCATTAAAGCTCCAGTTATATAGGAACATACAGGAACAAAGTCACTATATTTCTGTTATCAACTATACTTATTAAAGCTGTAACATCTGAGTACCTAAATGCAGAAGAAAAATACTCCTCTAAAGAAATTTACATCAACAAACTTGTAAAAAAAAAAAAAACAAAAAAACAAAAAAAACCAAACCAAACCTAAACATGATTCCACTAATTCTTGCCTAGATTTTATACAAGGAAGCCCTTTTCAGTATTCCCTTTTCAGCATTAAAGGGGAATCACCACCTGATGATAGCTCTCCAGGCAATTTAACAAAATATAAAATAAAGAAGCTTCAGGTTACATAGCCCAGAACTTTATTGGATATGTGCTCAAATACATTTTGTATAGAACTGTTCAATCTGCGTGGGTTTTGGTGCTTATAGAAGACATCATTAACTGAGCTGCAATCACCCATCTGGAATTGTTATGTATGTAAATGTTAAACATGGAGCTGCAGCTTCCCTCTGGTTGTGAGCTTTGTGTCTTGAAAATGACTTGGCACCTTTCTTTTGAAGGATTCAATTTGTAAGTTGCTGCATCAAATGTTATTCAGGAGATGCTTTATTGGTCTTTTAAAACCAGTAACATACTTCAAGTATCTGCATTTGAAGTTTTCAATACTGGAAACACTTAGTCCAGAGTGTTTGCAATGGGGTCTCTAATTTTTCATATGCTTTCTCTTCTAAATACCCCAGTGTATTTAGTCTTCGGTTTTTGCTTCCATTTCCTCAGCATCATCATCTCCATCCACTTCAGCATTTTCCCTCTCCAGTCTTTCCAACTGCCTTGCAAGCTCAGTCTCATCTGTGTCAGTAACAACTTTAGGCTGAAAAAAAGAAAAAACAACCAAAAAACAAGAACACATGAAAAACAATTAGAAAGCACTATCTGCAGATTGAGAAGGAAAAGAAAATTATGGTTGGTGATTCTGATCCTAGATCAAGAAATAAATCTGATCTAGAGATTCTTTAATAGATGGATCTAGAGATTGTTTAATAAAACAGAAGAAACAATTTTTGGCCATTTGTCTGTTTCAGGAGCAGCGTGAACTTTATGCTTTGTTCTTTTCCCCACATTTCCTAATGCCTTTTGCTAAAACTTCTCCTAGTGCTTTGGATCTTACTCTACTTGCAAAATATTATGAAGTAAATCAGTTACATTGTAGAACGCAAAGTGTTCTCACCTCCATCTGCACATTGAAGACTCCTCTCTTCTCCTCAATTTTCTCTTTAATGACAGCCATGGCTTGATTCAGAACAGAGAGTCCTTCAGTTCTCTCCAGTGTTGTAGTAGTCATCACATACCGAGGAGGAGCTATCAGATTGATCTATTGCACATCATAGGGAGGAAAAGAAAACCAAATAAACAACAGTAAAACATGCCCAGCAGAAGAAAATAAACATTTTCCATTAGAAAAGCTGTTTCTGAAAGCATGCATAACTTGGAAAAAAATATCACACGCAAAAAACCACACAGACTGTCTAATTCCTGGTACAAAAACAAATTGTTCCTACATACTATGCTCATTTAGACAAATATCATTGAGAATGCCAACTCCCACACCATTAAAGCAGTCTATCACTAATTTTTTCAATTAGAAGACTGTAACAACCAATAGGTTTGTTGTTTTTTTTTTAAAGACAACTGGATGAGCACATTGTTTCTTTTGTTATAAGAAATCATTGTAAGAAAATATTTTCAAGCACTTGTAAGATCTTTTAAAACACTCAGTAGTAACGCGCTGAATAACCTTAAGTGTTTGGAGTGGAAAATTCATACCTAGGTATGAGCAGCCCTTCTATCAAACATATGTGGACAAAATATTCTTTTCTTACAAAGTCTTGTTTCTGAAAATAAAGTTTTTCGCTTCCTACTTGCTATATAAAGGAACAGTAAGTATTTAGTACACAAATAGTAGTCATTAATTAATTGAAGAGAATAAAAACAGCTTCTTGAACTTGGAATGAACTTGAAAAGCCATAGCACAGTCACACGAACAACTAGGATCACACAGCAGAAAGGAAGTCTTATGCATATTATAGACAAGAAAAACTAGGAAGCAAGGATGCGGCTTCCCTCAGCTACGTGGCTGTGACAACTGCACAGTTACTGAAAACTTTGCTTTGGATTTCACGATTAAGACAGAGACTTACTTTAATGGGCATGTTCTCTGTGGAACAGTTCAATCCTGCTCTCAGAGCTTCTTTCACTGCATCTATACCTTCATAACCATAACATGCAACCTCGATATCTAGGACAGATTAATAGAAATTAAAAAAAAAAACTTTAAAGTTATCAGAAGCTGTAGAAACTTAAAACTTTTTTTTTTTTAACCTAAGCTGTAATAAAGTTTCTTAGCAACCAATGTTTATGCACAATGATACCCTCAGTATCTTCCAAAATAGAGGAAGTGTTTCAACTTCTTGGCTTGTAAGCAGATGTAGATGTCTTAAATTCTTTAGATTAGAACATTTTACATTATGCTTTGAAAATCCTAGATATGAAATTACGCACCCATATTCACTCACTCCCTACCCAATAAATTCAACAAGAAAATAGTGATGCATTTAATTCTTCGTCAAGAACAATGATATATTTAACGTGGGGAGATCAAGGAATAAATGCTGAAGAAAACAAAAGATCAGGAAAACCAAAACTCGAGAAAGTGCAAAGCCACAAATTCACAGAAGTCTGTCAACAACTGCAGTAAACACATCACCTTAGAAACATGGAGATTTCTTAATACTTTGAAGATAAGTCATATTAAGATATAGTTATAAGTAAAAGCTAACTATAGCTTTTTCTAAACATTTGGAAATGAAGGCCTAGGCTAGTGCTGGTCACATCTGTAATTTCCTAATCAGTTTTAAAAGATTTGTATTTTTTCTTTTTTAAATCTATGTAGCAATGGTGGAAGAGGTTACTTCTACAGAGGAGTTAATCTCCCTCCCAAGTGACTGACAGTAACACCCTATTTCTCAGCTATCCCCAACATATTCTCAGGAAAGCACCCCAGTCAGCCTCTGCCTCAGGATGGGACAGTAAGTCAATGGAAAATTTGTATGCTTGAATTACAAATAAACTTAAGCCATCAGAACAGAACAGGCAAGATGAAGAAAAGTATGTGAACATGCCCTTCAAATGCACTTTATTTTCAAAGCTAAATCAAGTGTTGTTTATGTTAGCAATTCCATTCTTCATGGCAATCAAATCCTACTCGCATATTTGAAGTTTATGTTAACTCCTGGTGACCTAAAATAATAGGTAGAATTTTCATGGTCTTACTTTCTGTGCTCCCTTCTTTGACTTGATTGTCACATGGATATGGAATATCTTTTCTTCCCTCCATAGCAGTCAGTAAATGTTACTGCTCTTCAGTGTACACTTGCAGAGCAAAGGCAGTTTCTGAATGCAGTTAAATACACAGCACTGCTCAGTGACTACATGTTTAATGGCAAGTATGCTTTTAAGCTGTTTGGTTAGCTGTAGAACCAGATCTACAGCTTTATAGCATCTTTTTAAGTAGACTGGAGCTGCATGCTTGTTCTGCACCAACACTGAGCTACTCAGACAAAGATGCTCAAACTTCATGAATACATTACATACAGGCTTGGCTTAAACTAACATGTCCAGCTGAGTGGTTTGCACTCAACCAGCAAAAAATACAACTGGAACAAAGTCAGAACTAATCATCTCTGTTCATGTATAATTGGACAGGACATTGGACCTAGCCATGCTGACAGAGATCAATCACCCTAATAGGAAACAAAAGAATTTTACACATTCAATAATGAGAAAAAATATAGATATTATTGAAACCATTAAAAAATATTTAAGTATTTTGTGTGTCAGTGCAACTTGATTTCATATACTAGAACTACTTCCGTGTCCCAGGAAATCTGCAAGTGGAGAACGGGAGCAGTGGGAAAGCCAAACCAGCTTGGACAGTCAGGATCCATACAGACATTCTAACGTCACTTCTCAATGAACACAGCTTAATTCTAGAAGATCAGCTTCTTTCAAAATTCAGCACCACAGGCCGCTAGTCTGAAATGAGTTTATAGTTTACAAGATACAGCCTACTTAAAGTGTCAAAAACTATTCAGTAGTGATCCAGAAAGAACTCACCAGCTCGGATTTTGACTGCTTGTGGAGTCAGACGTCTGTTAATATTGTCAATCAATACACGCCTCTCTTCCTCTGTGAGATCTAGGCTGTCCAGGATGGCAGGATCTCTGAGCCAAGACAAGAAAAAGTAAAGAAGTTGTACTGAAGTGGGATACGACACAACATGAACCTCTGACATTACTTCAATATTCTTACAGATAATCATGTGGATCAATCAGCAAAGAGAACACACAAATTTCTTAAGAGGCCGCTGAAATACTGGAAGAAAATAAATCTGTTTACAGTGTATTTTATAATGGAAGCACTTAAAGCAGACAGTTTACTTAATCTGCTTCTTTCCACTGTCTAAGAAATCAAACAGCCAAAAAAATCAGTAATATCTTCTGCCTTGTACACTATATATAGAATGAGAAGCACACCTGTTTGCCATTTATGCTTCCCGCAATGTGAAGATAAACTCACAATGAACCTGAGGTTTTTGAGTTCTCATACAAAAGAAAGATTCCCATATTTCTACAAAGTAATATATTATTCTTTAGTAATTTTTAAACAGTAACTGGATCACAGACAGATCTATCTGCTGGCTGCTCTGACAGCTAAAGAAAGGATAATTTTTTTTCCACAAGCTGTCATTTCTCTTTATTGTCATATTAGTTCTATCCCAAATATCTCTGAAATTAGAAAATAAAAAAGCAGCTCCTCTAAGGCCTATAGCTGTTTTCTCTTATACAAAACAACAAAAAATGATTTTAAGCTAATGAAAAATACTGCCAAGTGCCAAGTTCTTTGACTCAATATGACTTTCTACAATCTCATCACTGCCATCTAATGTTATGCTAATGTTCCTCTCAAGGATTTAATGCTATAAGAAGTAAAACTGGAAGCATTTATTGAAAATTTTATTTTGTTGCCAATTTTATTAGAGAATCTTTAGAAGGAAAACAAATAACTTCATTCTGAAAGTAAATTAAAGTATCATAAATAAAAAATATCGACAACAAGCAATCTTGGTGCATACTCCCTTAGAATCACTGTTTCCAACTCTTCTGCTTGTAATTCCATTTCTAAACTCATCATCCTATTTTCATTCTTTCAGTTTGGATGTGCAAGGAACTGACAAACCAATCTGTTGCATTTATAAAAGAAGTTGTGCCGGTGACAGACAAATGAGCAGCAAGCTGAAATCCCTTCAGACAGAACGATATATGATAAGAACAGCTGATTCAGTCTAAGAAGGGGTAAATTCTGACAGAGAAACCATTATTAGTGCTTCTGCTTCTACTAGAAACATTGCAGGCTCATCTGTAGCCATATAAGTCTCCCCGGTGTTTGGAATATTCTGTTTCTCTTAAACACATTCTTCAGAGTGCTTCAATATTCATCCATATCAAATTCTGTTACTGCTTTTAGAAGACTGACTTAGGCAAAACTGGATATTCAAAGACAGATAAAAAGAAAACAACTCGAATCTTCTTTCTCAAGAGCACTGGAAACTTGAACAGAGTAGTGAGAGAGATAACCACACTAAGCAACTGGAAGGCTGAGAACAAGAATCAATAAATGTACTCAAGCAGTACATTCCTCTCAACTGACTGACCCTTTAAAAAAAATAAGGAGGTAGCTATTCCAGAAAATAACTCCTTGTCATTATGAAATAAATCTCTAAAGACAGAAAAAACATTCTTACGAGACTGCATGCTTGAATGCATCATAAGCACCGTATCCCGGTCTTTTGTACTTGTCATCAAACACCCAGGCAGTCCTCTGGAACAGACTCTCAAGCTGCTCATCCTTCGTGTACTCCAACACCTCAGCAACGTGGCGAAGAATGCTGTATACCTTGAACACAAAAGGGATGTTAAAAAAAATCCCCCAAATGAAATAACTCTCCCCCTCACTTATCCACTCTCACATAATGACCAACTCCTACTCAGTTTGTGCAGCATGAAGCTGAGTTCTGCAGATGACAACCCAGATCCCAAATAGTTGATAAAAACACTGTAAAAAAAAAAATCTCTAAATACTGCATGATGTTGCAAAATACTCTTTCCCTATATTTAACAATCAATTAGAGTTCTACATGCCCTCAAAACATCAAAACCACTTTATTAATCTAAACTTGTGCTGTGCAATTACAAAGATAAACTAATTCTCCCATGGAAACTGACAGATGAAGTATTATCGGGTTGTTAAAGACTCAGCACACTTGTACATTAAAAAAAAATCAGAATCAAACTGATAAATAACAATAAGCATTCCTTTCAGAAACCTACAACCACAGAGCAGTAGGAGTGAGATGCAACGCCTTAAACTATCTGCATCCTTCTCCAATAAAATTTGCCTGATGCGTTAAACTAGGATATGCTTCTGGATTTCTAACATTTAAATATCATCCTTTTAATACAGATTTTCAACTGTCACCTTACTTGATCTATTAATTACCTAATAATCAGTTTTCCACAGCACTCAGACAGACTGGTTATATATTACATGGGAAATGACAGTAATGCCTAACAAATGAGAATACGACTTCTCCTGCTATGTTACGTCTGTGTAGTTTGGTCATTCAGGAAAGAAGACAGCAGCATACAGTGTCAGAATATAGAAAAGCAACTTACAGTCTTTGATTTTGTGAATTTGTCTTCGCATTTGATTGCCTCCTCTGGAGAAACTCTTCTTTTTGACAGGTCAATATAACCTACCGGGGAAAAACCATTTTGGAATTGTCAGACACTGCACAAACCAAATCTAACTGCTTCAGGTGAAAGGTGCAACAAATGCTCTGGCTCAAGACTTGCCCACTGCCTACACTATTCCTATCAGTTGCTAAAGAAAGTAAGCTTAATGATTTTGACCAAATCATAATACAAATTAAGGTATCAACTTATTCTTTCAATTGTAAATGCTTACAACAGATAAACTATTCTGTTGTATTCTTGTAGGTTTGTGTCTTAAGAATAACTTCCCTCCCACTCCAGAAAAAATTTGCATAGTATTTCATCAATTTGTGATCGCCTTTTTCTGTTACTACACACAGGTTTGGTAAAAACCACACTAGCATACAAAGAACCAAGTTCAAAAACCATGCCCTAAATAGAAAATATATTTAAAAAAAAAAAACCTTTAAAGTCAAAGACTGAAACGTTCAGAACACAGGAAAAGTCTGCACAAACTCAATTTGTGACCTTCTATAGAACGCGTGTAATAATTACATACATATGATCTATTTTATAGGCAAGATTCAAGACGCTCATTGCAGCACAGGACAGACTGCAAGTATTACATTCTATTACTACATTAGATGACCTTTCTCTCTTCAGTCAGGACTTAAAATCTGCAGAGATATCAAAAAGAAACTCCACTACAGTTTGCTGACCAAACGCTGAGCTGGCGAATACCCATTTAAGCAAATCTTTGATGATGTGACTGACTTTCATTAACCCAATTACCAAAGGGAAAAATGGTCATAAACATCAGATGATAGGACGATGGTCTATTTAGCTTAAGCGCCTCACAGAAAGAACTCCTAATAAAACTACTCATACTTAAACAACCCAGTTTGTCCGCATTTCTCTTAATGAATTCAATCTTGCTATAGCCCACAATATCCCCAGATACCTTTCTCTTTGTCAACTCTTATGACCACGACACATTCGTTCCTTCCAATGCGGATGAGTTTGTTTATGGAACGAATCCGTCTTCTGGACAGCTCACTGAGAAGGATCATGCCTTCGATGTTGTTGTATTCTAGCAGGCTGACGTAAGCACCCATTTCAGCAATGGATCGGACATTGACCATCACTACATCTTCCACCTCTGGAAACTTATGCTGGTAGAACCTACAGCTTAGTGCTGGCATTCTGGAATGTGAACAGAAAGAAACAAGGATGACTTATTTCAGAGTATGTCACTGCCTTCTCCTACATAAGTGTTAAAAAGCAGCAAAGGTCAGCAAAGATAGAGAGGAACACCAACACTAGAAAGAGCAAACTAGGATAAGACTTAGATAGCATACAGTCAAGTTTTAACATAAGCTGTAGACTAATTGGCATTTTAAAATGAGCACAACCTTTTTCTAACTTTCTTTTTTGCAATAAAATAATAGTTTGCTACCCAGACTTTATTATCTATGTAGCAGTATGATACAGAGGAGACTTCAAGTGGTGAAAAGAAGGCACTACACTCTTACAGCCACCCAGTTCATAAGTTGGAAACTAGACTTCAGCAACAGGAGGACACGGGAGAGAAGAAAGCCACAATATAACAGGTATTTCTATACACTGTTAGTGTGTGAAAGGCTGAGAACAGTTAGAGGTAGAGCAAAGTTTCTCCTCTACTAAGAAGGAAGAGACACTAGAAAATGGTTTTCTACACCCAGCACAAGATGGCTGGAACAATCTTGCAGGAACTACACACAGCAATAATGCTTAACCTGCTTCACTTCCCTGATGAGGGCAGCAATGCATGCATTCATCTCTGCTAACCAAAGTTAGCCTCACTCCTTTTGTCAACACCTGAAAGTTTGATCTAGAAATTTAAGAACACTTTAGAAGCAGGAGCCCACAAGGCTGAGTCAAACACACCCTTCCTCCAGGTTTGTTATATCAGCATGTCACTGCTCTAGAACTTTAGGATGACAATGCCAAGCGCTACATCAACCACAGCTACATCAAACACACTCAATACAGAAGACTGTGTTGTTATTTTCTTTTTTACTGTTCAGAAAGGGGATACAAACTAGCAGAGAAGCTACAGAAACGCTGGAGCTTTCATATAACTCCACCTAATCTGAGACTTGAAAAAAACACAGCTAAGCTTAAACCCCAATGTTTTACAGTTCACTTTTCTAGTCCAGAAAGTGCAGTCAGCAAAGACAGACCGCAGACAGATCGCTGTGCATTTCTCCCCTCAGACAGCAGCGCTCGGTGTTGGCCCCGTACGCTGGAAATGCTCTCCTCTCCCTGGAGGCGCTCAAGGCCAGGCTGGCCGGGGCCGCGAGCAACCCGGTCCAGAGGGAGGCGTTCCTGCCCACAGCACGGGATTGGAACGAGGTGATCCTAAAGGTCCCTTGCAGCCCAAACCGCTCTCCGATTCCATGACTCTACGATCTTCCCACGCCGCTGGAAATGCTGAGGCTAAGCTTTAACCCCGCAGGCGGGAGCAGCAGCCGGCGAAACGAGACAGACTTCTCTCCGAGGCCGGCCTCCTCCCCCGGCCGCAGCGTGGCTGACGCGGCCACCGACGAAAGCCGCGGGGACGCGGAGGGCCCGCGCCCAGCAGCGCGGAGACGGCAGGCGCCCGGGGAGCCCGCAGCCGCCGGGCCACGC
>JAPSGF010000001.1:21632714-21693505 GCA_035772895.1 Perdix hodgsoniae | reverse complement strand
CTCGCCCCGTCCGGGCCCAAGCGGCCAGGCCCGGCCTCGGCCTCGGCCGCGCCGCGCCGCGCCGCGCCGCGCCGCGCCCCTCCCGAGCCCGCAAACTCCCGGACTCGGCGCGGCCCGGTCGTAGGGCGAGAGCAGTGGGCCGCGCGGCGCCGGAGGAGCGGCCGTTACCTGGCGACCGCCGAGGGGTCCCGGTCCCGCTCCGCGCTCCCTGCCTCCCGCGCTGCCCCCGCCGCCGCCTACAGCGTGCGCCCAGCCGCCACCGCACCGCGCGTGCGCCGGCCCGCCTCGCACCGCAGCGCCCCCTGGGAAACCCCTCCCTCCTCCGAGGGGCGGGGCGGGGGTAGCGCCGCGTCACGTGACCGGCGGCCGCGGAGGTGACAGCCGGACCGGGCCCGTTCGGCTGCCGCCGCCGCCACCATGTCGGGCAAGGACCGCATCGAGATCTTCCCGTCGCGGATGTGAGTGTCGGCCGGGCCGGGACCGAGTCGCCGGGTTGGGAGGGAGAGCTCCGGGGTCGCTTCTCGTGTAAACGCCGGAGGCTGCGGGGGGTCCTCGGGCGGCTCGAAGCCAGCCGTCGGTGGGCTGCACGGGACTCCGTGTCCGAAATAAGAGTGCGTGTGGCGGGGAAAACGCACGACTCCAACAGCCGCTGCCCTTTGCTGTTCCATAGAGGACGCCGATGTCGTTGTACGACAGGCTGGCCGTAAAGCCTTTGGAAAAGAAAGAACAAAAAGGGAAGTGCAGTCGGATTTCCAGTAGCCTCCCAGGGAGCAGCAGGCGGTGTGTCATGCGGTCAGCTGCTCCTGGCCGGCACTGCAATGAACGCAAGCGCTTAAAACCGACCAACTGTTAGAAATGCCGTTATAATGGTGCCATCCCATTCCTCTTTGGAACTTTTCAGCCTTCGGGAGAAAGGCAGTTTCAAATTTTCTTGCATAAAATGAAGTTGGTGGCTGGATATCATCTGTACGGAGGGTGTTTTGCAGGATGGAAGCTTCAGATGTAAAATAATAACCTTTCCTTCATGTTTCAGCTCAGGAGGTGTGAGGTAACAGTTTATATGGAAAGATTAATGGGCTGCATGGTTCTCTTTTGAACCTCAAGCCAGAAGTGATAGCACCTGCCAAGTCAGCTGTTCTCTGGCTCTTTTCATTCCATTTACCTGTCCGAGAATGAGGCACCTCAGTCTCTTTTAAAAGGTATCTGTTTTGCGTGCTGCCACATCAGTGTGGTGGGAAGGCAGTGATGTACAAGGATTTAACACTTACCAAATCTGTTTCAGTGAGGTAATCTGGCTGATAGTTGATAGGAGCGTAAGTTAGCGTGTTAAAAATACAGGTGGCCTGTCTCCACAAAAAAGTTTTTTGTTAACTGAGAGAACAGAATTGTACAAGGTTTGTTCGTTTTGTGCTGCTGGCATCATCTCTGCTGTGCTGGCTATGGTTGCTTACAGAAGCTGCTCAGCCTCCTTGATGGTAAACATGACTTTTTTAATGCTCTCTCAGCCTGTGAGGGCTTGCTTGAACCAGAAAGGGAGCCGGTCTCTGGCAGGTGGTGAGCAGAGTGTGAAGGTTGTTCAAGGTGGTAACAGGGACCTGCCTGTTGGAAACATCGAGTTCTTTTTTGTTCTTGGACTTTGTTTTTCTCATGGACATTCAGAAAGTGCGTGTGCTTCTTGTAGACTTCAGTGGAGTTATTTTCATATCAAACCAATGGAATGGAGAAGTGACTGTGTTCACTGTGTAGATAGAATTGTAATGGTGCTTATTTTTTCCAAGGTCAGAGAGGAAGTGCGTAGGCTTCTCTTTACAGACCTGAATGTTGTCCTCTGGGCATTATAGCTCCATAAACAACACAGTAGCTTAAGTTAGCGTGAGTATAGCGACTGAGATTTTAGTTAATTCAAAAAGATTCTTCAGATTAAATATCCTCCACAGCCAAGAGGGAAGAGAGATGTAGATGCTTCTTCGGTTCATAGTTTTGCACCAGAAACTTGGAAGTTTGCTACTGGAAATAAATAAATTGAAATTGTTTCCTGTTCTACCATGCTTATGTTTCTCCCTTGTTTCATAATTAGTCGTACAACATTTTCTGACGTGGACATGTTTTGGCTTTTTTCCCTTTGTGCCTTTGGATGATGCAGAGCACTTTTATTTCTTTTTCTGTAACAGGGCTCAGACCATCATGAAGGCTCGTTTGAAGGGAGCTCAAACAGGTCGCAACCTCTTGAAGAAGAAGTCTGATGCTTTGACACTCCGATTCAGGCAGATCCTTAAGAAAATTATTGAGGTAGGCAAATCAGAATTTTTCTCTCTTAGGTGCGCTTAATTTGAAATTTGTTTGTCAGTTGTACATTCTCATTCTTCTCAGTTTGTTAGGTAAACCAGAATATAAGACAACATTGTGGATAACCCGTAATTTTTAAGTGATGCTACTGAGGACAGGGGAGCATAACTCTGCTTTCCTGTCTGCAGCAGTATATAAATTCAGAAGATTTCAGTAGAACTTAGTAGATCTTGTTATATTCTACCATACTGGGTGGGATTCAATTGTATTTCATTTTTTACCAGTCACCTGAAAATTCTTATTAGCAAGTTGAGAATAAACTGGAGATAGAGTACTTTCTTTCTTTCCCTGTCGTTTTCTTTATGCTGTTAATTATTCTTCTTTGAAAAAAGAATAATATACCTTCTATTTGATGTCATCTTTTTTTTTTTTTAAATAGACTAAGTTGCTGATGGGTGAGGTGATGAGAGAAGCTGCCTTTTCGCTTGCCGAGGCAAAGTTTACAGCAGGAGATTTCAGGTAAGGATTGCTGATTTTATGGGCATCCTTTTTTGATTGTTGATTTCTCTTTTGGAAATAAGAAATTTCTTAAATGAACTTTTAACAAGGAAAAAAAAAGACAGCAGACACGGTAGGATATGACAAGTGAATTCCATTAAGGTGAGAGAGAACTGCAGGAGAGTGATCATTTGTGTAATACATAAGAAAAGTGAGCTGAAAAATTAAGAGAATTTATGTGCAAATTCTTGAGTTGGGAAGGAGGTGGACTTTTCAGTTTAGAATCTAGAGCACAGGTAAACAAGAATGTTTAGCAGAGTACTGGATTACGTATTATCTTGATTTTTGTTGTGGACTTGAGGTCAGGATCTAACATGCAATGTTTTCTCCCAGTAAGACATTCATGGGTTCTACTAATTGTTTTAGCCTCTTCTCATGACCACTCATCTTACTGTGGCTAGTGAGGGCTATTTGTGGAGGAGAAACTAATCTTTTAATTGTATTTTAATAAATTACACTTCCAACTAGGCTGTTTGTGTAATTTATCCAAGTATACGTCGGTCTTGTGGAATAAAGTTGGGGAAGTGTTAATGATTCAGCTGATGGCATGACGGTACCACCAATTAATGGGGAAGAGCTCAGTGATCAGACACTGTAGTAACCTGTGTGCTGCTGGAGGGCAAAAGGGCATTTTTGCCCTTTTATCTGGATATGGTGCTATTTCCTGTCTTAACCAGATACGGTGTTTAGCTATAAACAATAGTCAGATTCCACCCGGTAAGTAAATTGTACTCTAGTGGAAGAGCTGGTACAGTAACCTGTTGCTGGAAGTGTAAGACACTTTAGAATCCTTCAGGGTGAACTGCTGTACCAGCTCAAGTTTGTTAACATAGTAAGAGTTAATGGGTAAAAATACTTATTACCGTTCTGAAGGAACAAATAACTATGAATTTGCAAAAATAAACAGTGTTGTGGTCTTGATCTGCATTTAAGCCTTGAAATTGCTTTCAGTGGGAAGAAAATCTCAAGTTGATTAAGATGAAATGTTATCAAAATATTTTAGTGTCATTCACCAGATAACTTGCTAGTTTTTAGAAATGCTTTGTGTACTTGGTCTAAGACATTTCCAAAGTTATATTTTGTGAAGTCTGCTGCTTTTGTTGCTAAACATTGTAGGGCAGCCATTAACTGCAGATAACAGTGTTATCTGAGAACGACTTCTCTCTGAACATAATGATGAAGTGTAATAGACCACTTTTGTGTTCCTGGTTAAGATGCATGTTTTCTTCCTTACAGTACCACTGTGATCCAGAATGTGAACAAAGCTCAAGTCAAGATCAGAGCTAAGAAAGACAATGTAGCAGGTGACTCTTTTGTAGACAATAGGCGTTTCGACTTTCAGGGGAGCTGTGGGAGCACATTCTGAAATATGTAAGAACGTCTCTAAACACCATCTGTTCTTTGTTTCTCTTATTCATCTAACAGTAGGAACACTTCTAATTTGCTAAGATTTTTCAGATACAGGAAATAATTTTTTATGTTTAGTCATTTGCCTCACATAAGATGCAATGAACGTACATAAACTACAGTCCTAATTTCTAGATCTTCAAACAGAGCATCATTTTCATAGAGAAACTTCCATTACTCAAAACAGATCAGGAAATAAAGTATCAAGATTAAATACATTTCAGAACATAAAGTATCTGTAATTTTTTTGAATAAAACAAGAAAGATTAATCAAGATTGAATGATTAAGGAATATTTTCAATATTTCTATATTCCTTAAGCAGGGGGGAATACATTGCTGTAACCTACTGTAGAAAACCTACTTCAGTATGCGGTTGGACTGAATGATCTCCATAGATACATTCCTACCCCTACGATTCTGTGATTCTCTAAGTACACAATAATAATATAAAATTGAATATTAAATAAAGTGGGATACTCTGAATTTTTCTCGTGTCTGGATCCGTTATCTCAACATAATGCTGAAATTCTATATTAAAATAGCAAAATCAGCATGACTTAATCTTTTCAAGCTATAAAAGAAGATTTTGGAAACGAAGCTTCTGAGCTTACAGAATTTGTTAAAAGCATATTGACTACAAATGTGTTGCACTTAAAAAAAAAAATATATATTAGCCTTTATGTCCCTTTACACAAATTTGTGTTCATTCTTGCAGGTGTAACCTTGCCGGTTTTTGAGCATTATCAGGAAGGAGGCGACAGTAAGTCGAAACATATTCTGCCTTATGTGTCCTTATAGCCGTTCTGTGCTAATAGAAGAATAGTCATCATGCCTTGCTGAAAAGTCAGCTTCCATCATGGGCACAAGAATATTTCTCTTCTCCATACTTTGCTGTTTGCAAAGCTATTTTTGCTCTGTACTGTTTCTCTAACATTGAGGGATTAAATATGGGCCATAGTGGATTTTAGTTTGCTAAATCAGTGAGTTTTTCAGATGAGGAGAAGCCTTATTTACTGTGTTTTTGAGACTGGCAGATCTTAGAGTGGATATAGACAACAGTGATAGAAAAGTTTGTAGTAGCACAAACCATTCTGAAGATAGATTTCTTAGAAGGCAAAGGCTTTATCTTGCCACTTTCTGAGCTGTCCGCATCCCTCCAGTTTGTAAAGTGCAGATACTGCTTTTTATCTAGTAAGAATACACTATGGTAGCATTAGCAACAAATCTTATGTTGTTTTTTTCTCAGGCTATGAGCTGACTGGCTTGGCCAGAGGTGGAGAACAGCTAGCTAAGCTGAAGAGGAACTATGCCAAAGCTGTGGAGCTGCTTGTGGAACTGGCCTCCTTACAGGTTGATGGGAGAAAGAAATGGGGGGGTCTCCAATTTCTCAATTCTGAACTGAAAGTATAGTCTCAATGACTGTAGCTCATTACTTTCATCTGTATTATAGGCTTTTAGTCCCAGTGCTTTTACCAAATGTCAACTCTTTTTTCAGCCACTAACCACAGTTACAATCCCACCTCTTCACATTCTAGAGCACTGAGAAGAAATTCTGAGGAAGTGGTTGGAGTATAGTTGGTAGCTGAAGCTGCTAGAGTTCAGGGTTCAGATGTAATCTGGTACAATTCTGCTTCTATCAAGAATGTAGTCTGTAAAAAGAGCAGCTTTGGCTTCCAAGTGATGTTTGGTTTTGTGCATAGAATAGATAGAAATGCTGAGTTCATCTTGTTATTTGTTCCCATTCCATCAGACATCCTTTGTTACTTTGGATGAAGCCATTAAAATAACAAATAGACGTGTGAACGCAATTGAACATGGTGAGTATTTTTCCTTTTGGGATGCATAGTGCTTTTGTGTCTCTGTGCAAGATGGGGAGCTGAGTCCTGGAAGCTACTCTTCTTTTGGCTGATTTCCTGTTAATATGATTTGAAATCAGTTTAAGAACTCCTGAGTACAATTACAATAAAGCATACTGCAATGGGGCTGGAGTACAGGGAGTAATAAGTATATATGCAAACACAGAAAATTACTTAGAAGTTGTACTGAGAACCTGCAGAGCAAAGATTACAGAAACGTATTCTGGCATGTCTGCCACTGTCCTGTGATTTACTTCTTTAAGTATGTACACTAGAAACAAAAGAGAGGATTGCCTCTATGTCTTAAAATGTTATAATAACTATTTCTGTACTATTTCATAGCACAACTTACAAAATTTTGATAGTGGTGTTCAGTAGAAAGGTGGCAATGTGCCTATTATATTTGGATGGGGTGTCAGAGTGGGCATTGAGAGAGCTTTGGTATTAAGAATTACTAGAATAACTTTAAATAATCCTCTGTGCACTGCATTATGGTAACTTCCCAGCAGTGGTCCATCAACTTTCTGATTTATATTTGTTTAGTGATTATTCCCAGGATCGAGCGTACTCTTTCCTATATCATCACAGAACTGGATGAAAGAGAACGAGAGGAATTCTACAGGTAACTATGTAAAACAAGACCACAGCATTCTTTTTCTCAAATAGACAGTACCTCAGAATGGACAACAGGAAATTATTCAAGAAATGAGGCAAAGAACACTATTCTTACTGTGCACTGAGTTTCCAGAGATGGGCAACTGAAGAGCTGCAGTTACTTGTCACAGTTTCATATGTAGCTCTACCACTGGGTTGTACATAGCTGTCTTCATCTTTCGTCCTGTAGGAATGATGGAATACAGTACTCTGAGTTGTTCTGCTTTAAGGACACCTCTGCCACAGAAGCTAGTGTTCTGGGAAAAAGATGTCACAGTTGAAATTAAACAAATGTAAATTGCCTTCATTCAAGAAGAGCAGAGTAGTATAATACAACACTTGCTTATGGTCAAGAATGTCATTTAAAATTTGGGTAAGTTAATCTGCAGAGATGATGAACATTGTTTAAGGGCAGCATCTAGTGATAATTTCCTGGTGAACTTCTCCAGGCAGCTTTATCACAGCCAACATGTATGGCATCTTTGTTGTTGGTCTGTTTTATGGAAACATCATGTTGCTTTTACAAATATGCCACATTTCTTTTCACAGGTTAAAGAAGATCCAGGAAAAGAAAAAGGTACTGAAAGAAAAATCTGAGAAAGAACGGGAGCTGCGGAGGGCTGCTGGTGGGGAACGTGAACCGGCCAATCTCTTAGCAGAAGAGAAGGATGAAGACCTTCTCTTTGAGTAACCTGATGATGCAGTTGTTGTATTTGGAGCAGGGGACCCAAAATACAGAATGCCCATTTATTGTATAATTTGGGACATTGCCTCAATCATATTTATGTGGCTTCTCAGTTTGGTGTATAAATCTGAGTTGACCAGACTGTGGATTTCTCCTGGGAGATTAGAAATCTGGGAACTCGAATGCAGAATTTGGAAGAAAAGGAGAGATAAGGTGCTTTAATATCAGGAAGGCCTTCTGTTACGTGTTCAGCCTGCTTCTACACATAATAGGAATAGCTGTCCACAACTGTTCTTCTTAGAAGACAGCTCTGGATTTGCCTAGTCAGATTCCTTCTTAATTGTTTCCTTTGCTACTACAAACAGTGGGAAATACTTTTTAAGGAGGGAGATGCACACACACTTCTCTATTTCTAAAATGTGAATTAAGGTGAAAGTTGCTTAAAACAGGTACTGGCACAACTGAAGTAAAATGAGAGTGTAGGCAGCTCTGATTTTCTAACCTGCTGATGAAATCCATAGTCTTCTGTGATTTATTTCTGTTGCACGATTGTTACCACTGGCCTAAAACATCTGCGGTTCTAATTAGGGATTCTGCCAACTTGTGCACTGTCTGTACTAGAAACGAGTAAAAGTTCTAACTGTTGAATACGTTATGCCTGGCTCCTGATTCTAAAAGATGATTGTCTGAAAAGGTTGGAAACTGTCACATTGATTTAACAGAAACACAGAACAGCTTGGGTTGGAGGGGACCTTAAAGACCATCCAAGTTCCTTCTCTGCTGCTGTGGGCAGAGCTGCCACCCACCAGAGATTAGTTGCTCAGAGCCCCATCCAACTTTGCCTTGAATGCCTCCAGGGATGGGGCACCCACAGCTTCTCCAGGTAGCCTGTGCCAGTGCACTGTCAGTCACTAATACCTTAGCCTTCTCAACATCCTGGGTAACCACATTTATTGCCAAGTAACCTTCCTTTCCTCCAAGCCCCATAATGGTAGCATTGAAAAGGTTGTACATGCTGTTTGAACAGACATTTTTTGCACCTTTTTAGATTAAGAGCTTTGTAACAGTATCCCTCCTCCTACTTCTACCGATGGCAATTTATCATATAGCAGTTTATTACCTTACCTGGAGTAGAATTCAGCTGAAGATGGGTTCAAGTTGGTATAAAGTGGATGCTGATCCAAAAATCAGCAAACAAAATTTTATTCTGGAACTCACTGCATTCTGACACATGAAATTCTGTGGCTTACAAACAAGACGATGGCCATGTGCCTGTGAAAATGTATCACATCAAGGCAACTTATGGATACCTAAAGCTTGTGATGAATTATGATGACTGATGAAGCCTTTGAATTTACCAGAAAGGAAGTACTGATTAAAGTAAAATAGGCAGCAGCTATAAGTAAGTAGAGTGAGACTGCAGAGAGAATCTGTAGACTTAAGAATGTATTTTGTTCCCTTCCAACACCACTTAACCTAGTGAAGGAAGTAAAGAGAATCTTCTAGGGCATCTTTCACACATTCAGCAAAACAGCAGTGAGACAATTCCCAACATTCACTACAGTAATAAAATTGTACAGTGATTTATTTTAAATCTAGAAATATTTTACATTTTTACATTAGTGTGCAGTTCATGATGTCTCAAAATACAGAGTGCAGATACACATATAAAAGTACAACGTGGGGCTAACCACAGGTCTGAATAAAATTACCTTAATTAAGGCATTAAACCCCCACCCTACATTTTAAGAAGTAACATGTAATTACATTCAAAAATTGTACACAATTCAACTAATGTTTACTTTTTATTAAATCTGGACTGATAAAAATACAGATTGCCTTCATTTTGGTCTGATACAGCTCACTAAAAGGCCCATGATAAAGTGTTTCACCAATGAAGTTTGCATATTCTCTTTTACTCTCAAGGGAATAAACATAATCTGCGTTAAAAAGAGTAAAAAAGGCAGAGTAATTTCTTATACCAGGTAGTTCCAGATCCAAACTGATGGCAGGATGGGACAGCCAAGTACATTTCTTAGTGCTGCTTAAAGCCCTTTAGCAGGACAACTAACACTGGTTATATATACCATAGCACCTTGTTATATGGATATCAGCAAGTACCGTGTGCCTTGGGAATTAAGAGAGTAGAGCTGAACTTCAACATTCTTTAAGTCTACATTCAAGAACGTATTGCTCTACAAGCAGCCTCCATACAACATTTCAGAGAAACTGGGGAGAAAAACAAAGACATTAAGAGCAATTACTGAGACTGACACTGGCTACCACACTGAATACATAAGAGGGTTTCAGCAACCATCTCAAGCTGATTGTGGCTGCCGGAATTTGGACAGTATCTGTGTAGCTAAGTTACCCTTAAGCAACAAATTTTACAGCTTTCCATCTTCTTGTCCTGCAACGACACAGTCATTACCAAAGAGCCTAATATATCTACAATCTTCTTAAAAAGAAAAAGGGTAGAATTGCTAAGAGTACTTTGTCACCTATGAAACATTCAATATACCTGAACATTGTCGCTTTCAAACTATGGATTAAACTGAAAACGTGCCTGCAGCATGAGGCAAAAAACCTATCAATTTGAGTACCTAGTTCTTACATCAATATCTAGAACACTACATTTTTTTTTCCTAACACTGAATTTTCAATCCACCTCCCCCCCTCTTTTTTTTTTTTTCCAGAAGGGCCACTACTTATCTCTTTAATTGCTTCTCAGCCCTAAATATTACACCAGCAAATAATTTTGCTTTGTAGCAGGACAGGAGCACACTCTAATTTTTCAATACAAAATGTTAGTTCACTAACTACAAACGTTATTTTACAATTTCTTTATATTCCCCATACACTTGGAGGTCTCTGTTCAGCTACAGGTATGAGTTTGTTCCATGAGAACTTGAATATATGCAAGACAGTATGGAAAAAAAATCAGCTACTTGTTAAATCCTTCAGCATTAGACAACGGTGAACTACAAACTGACATAACTCGTGTTTTACCTGTAGGAAGTAAAAAACACCACAGCTAACATTAAGAGATATTCACATTCAAGGGCTGTGCTACCCTAAACTCAAACAGCCACGATACCAATATTCAGCTTCAGCAATAGAACTTCCTCCACTGCAGACACAGCCTTTGTAGTCAACTAATGTCATAGGTCAGATTTGAAGATGCAGAGGTGATCTGATCTGTTTCGCAGAGCACACACTAGGATACAGACTCTGCCTTCTATTCACTCATTTCAAGTTATTGGTTTTAATAAGTATTCCACCTTGTTGCGACTTCTCAGTCAATTACCAGTGTTTCACACATTTTTACTGCAGTAGTGAGCAAATGCAGGACAATGTTGGCTAGTGAATTACAATACATGTTTATAACACAATAGCTACCTTCAGCTATTTTAATTCCAGTTAGTTATCTGTTAGAGTAACAGCCACAAAACAAGCCATTCGCAGAGATTACAAAACCCACTTATCTTCCAATGTTCAGCACATCAGCCTATTTTAGCCAGTATTCTGTTATAAAACATGAGAACTTCAGCTGACTTCCAAGCAATGTTTTGTAACTATGTATTTTTCATAAAAATATAATCTCTGCCTTCCTAAATATCTCTACAGATCTGGAGAACAGCGGCTCCCATCAGCCAATGTTTCAAGGAAAATACCATAAAAATATCACATCTAAAAGATCAATATAATTCATCTTTAATTGGACCTAAAATTAATGTGCAGTCAACCCAGAATTAAAAAGTCTGTCTAAGAAGACATAAGGATTGGAATATTTACAGTATACACATTTTCCAATTACAGTGCTATTAGAAAGTGGAATGTTTTTTAGAATTAGAATATAAACTCAAGCCTCACCAGGCAGCTCCAGACCAGAGTGGCATCTTTGTTCTTCAATTTTTTGAAAAGGACAGATTTCTCATTAATCACATTTTTCACACGTAGATTATTTCTCTGCCCAACGATCTGTAGAATTACACTCCTAAACTACCGCCATGTCCCATGAAGTCATTAAGTTAAGCATTAAATAACCTTCATATTTATAACTATGTGACAATGTGGACTATATATACAAATACACACACTTAATTTTTACTTTCCTAAGGGTGACTAGGTAGAAAAAAGAGGATTTATGTATAAAAGTTGTTGCTAGAAAAATCTAAAGCTTTAGAATTTAGTATGGACAAGGTCTCCATTTCTAGACCACAGACAAAGAAAATTTGGACAACCTCTAGAATAGTTAAATCAGCTCTGAAGCTGATTAGTGTTTTTTTTTTTATGATGTTGCTTTTTTCAATAATACCTAATTTCACTTGTAAAGGATGGAGCCAATGAGGTCCAGAGCTCAGACACTTGTTACCTAATAACTGGGCAGACCTACATGCGATGTTAGAATGATTACTCAACTGAAGTCCATTTATCCCCTGGAATTGTTCTCTTTCATCGTAGCCAGGTAGAGGGTACCCACTGGGGTTCTGTGTCAAGTTTGTTTATTAACCGAAGTAACTCTTGATAAGCCTTATCAAGATCAGAATTCACAATTGCTGTATCAAAGTAGTGACCATTGTTCTGTTCCATCTCCCTTGTCTTCTCAATGATTTCTCTCAACTCTTCTGGCTGAAAATAAAGAACAGGGAGTTACTGTATGTGTGCAAGCCCCTTCCCCTTAAAAGAAAAGGGAAAGTAACAACTCAGCCCTTATACACTGATTTTTAATTGTATTGCTACAAGGTATTTATAGCTACATTTTTGACAACAATCAACTACTGCACTTTTTAACACCAAAGGCAACTGTTTCTCATTGGCCACAAGTGGCAATCCAGTAAGAGACAGTCCTGGACTGAAGTAAATGAGGAAGACACAGCACGGCTCCTTTTATGACATACATCCTAGTGAGGCTCCTCAAACGTGTTTCTCAAAAATCAGTTTGGTCTCTAAACCTGCTATCTTTCTGGGAAAAAACAGAAGACAGCAGAAAGTGAAAGCTGAATGGTGCAGAACTGCACACCTCTGAAGATGGATCTCTACAGACACTGAACAGCTGTCACTGGAATATTTTCACCAATAAAAGATGATGAGAGCTACCATGAAAGGTACAAACTGAAGTCAATGGAATCACTGTAGAATCAAGTAAACAGTAAATAGTACAGCATAAAAGCATAAGAATCATAGAAGCAGAAAAGTGAATCTAAGGAGAAGTACAAACAGATGGTTTTACTTAAGAATTTCTGTAAGTTTGATTTCTAAAAAATGTTGGATTTCCTCTTCTGCAACATATCTTTTGTATTTCATAAAGGAATATCCAGGTATATTTTCAGAAAATGTGTAAAGAAGATAGTTTCAAAAGCAATTTCAGGACTTAAAGATTTCTCTTTCCGATACGTTTTGCATATTCTTAAGAAAATCCAAGTTACACATGCAAGAAATAGTCTTTACTACATAATGGGAGGGTGTTTAACACAGTAGCTTTCATCCACCTGAAAGACAACTCCACAATAGGATTAATTTGAAAGGAGTGTAATTTAGTACCAATAACAGTTCTTTTTGTCATTGAAGGATTCCTTAAGTACTGCAACAAAGAAAGGACATATTTAATATCTATGTGCAATAAAGTTTTACTCATTGGATAACCAGGAAGGTCGGAACGCCTACTTAGAGAATATGATTAATTTTGACCCATGCAAAGCAACAACCACCACCACCCTCCCATTTAAGGCTCTTTAAGTAAGACTTGAATGCTCTTTTAGATTTTAAAATACATCACACCCTTAAATCAAAGATGGAGAGCAAAACACAGAGCTCAGTGAGAAGCGATTCTTGATCACAGTTGTTTCAGGAACTCGTATGAATAGATGTAGTCACAGCAGAACAATTGTTTCTTCCTCAGTGCAAACTACATTACGCTAAACTAGCACTCTGTGGGAGAAGAGTGCTCCCTATTCACCACTGTAAGGTAGACTCCAGTTACAAAACTGCATTACTGTATTACTATTTGCAATACAATTGTATAGAATCATGGAATCACCAAAGTTGGAAAAGACCTACAAGACCATCCAGTCCAACTAGCCACCTATCACCAATATTTCCCCACTAAACCATGTTCCTTAGCACAACACCTAGATGTTCTTTTTTCAACGCCGCCCCCCAGGGATGGTTACTCCACCACCTCCCCAAGCAACCTGTGGCCAGTGCCTGGCCACTCTTTTGGAGAAGAAATTTTTCCTAACGTTTAACCTGAATCTCCTCTGGTGCAACTTCTCATTACATCTCTCATCACATGGAAGAGGCTGAACCCCACCTCACTACAACCTCTTTTCAAGTAGTTGTAGAGTGTGATACGGTCTCTCCAGAGCCTCCTCTTCTCCAGATTAAACAATTCCAGTTCCCTGAGCCACTTCCCATAAGACTTGTGCTGCAGACCCCTCAACAGCACCACTGCCCTTTTCTGGACACACTAAGGGCCTTGTTGTCTTTCTTGTAGTGAGGGGCCCAAAACTGAACACAGTACTCAAGGCACAGCCTCATCAGTGCTGAGAACAGAGGGATGATCACTTTCCTGCTCGTGCTAGCAACACTACTACTGATACAAACTGGGATACCCTTGACCTTCTTAACCACTGGGCACACTGCAGGCTCACGTTCAGCCAAGCACTGACCAACACTCCCAAGTCCATTTCTTCCATACAGTCTTCATTCCAGCCACTCTGCCCAAAACCTGTAGAGTTGCCTTGGGTTGTTGTGGTTGATACAATTTGTGTCCCATAAATAAGACCTCTTCTGAGCTTTCAAACATCCTGGTTTAATTTGCAGATGTCAATTCTGTCAATGTTCGCTTTGCATTTAAATAATTGATCTGAACTGGCTAAGCTGACATCTTGACGCGTAACCTGAGAAATGATCATATAGCATCAAGCACAGAAATAATTTTATCTGAAGAGGTTTAGAATACATTTTTTAAGTAAGTGCCTTTCCAAGGCCAGATAAATTCTAAAAGGAAAAAAATTCCTCCCTAGAATCATTCCCAGGTTACCTTGAACACAAAGTCATATTTTCTGCAGTTTTGAAATTAAATGTCCCAAATGCAGGGACTAATTGTGCCCCAGGCAACTGGATTCTCTGGGCCCACATCTCTCACGTTCAGCTAGCATAGTCTGCTTACTAGCCCGGAGCAGAGATTTCTGACTAACTACTTCCTCTATATTGTCAGTACTATGCCATCATCCAATTCCAAAAAAAGAGCATATGAATTTGTTCACCAAAAGCATTCCAGAACCATATGTAAAAATGCAGAATGGCTTCAGAAGAAGTGTTAGATATATTACCTTTGGGTTTTTCCCTTCTTTGGCCAATAAAGCACGTAATCTCTCTTGCGAAGGTGGTGCAACAAATATAATATATGGCTTCAAGTCAGAATTACGTAGTGTCTTCAGTGACTGTAGAAAAAGTATTAAATATTGAACAACAAAAAAATTTCCATGCAATTAACCATAACAGTATTACTACTACCACTCAGAATTCAGTTACCATTTCCTACAAAATTTATATTCCAATATTTCCCAAAGTTATGGGCTCTAAACATTTACTTTTATTCAAGAATTTCAAAATCAAACCAGTAATCTAAATTGAAGCAAGTTTCCTTAAAACACTAGGGAATTAGAAACTTTTAATTGAGAGAAGAGGTCTTTAAAAAAAATTCCAGTTTAACCTTTCCTGTTTTGAAGATTACAATACAGGATGCCAGACACTACATGCTCAGAGTATTTATTGCCAGGCTACACATAAATCAAGACATAAATGAAAAGAACCTGACTGTAATCTGAATTTTCCAAAAGCTTCTCTGTTTTCTAACACCTTAAAGCTCATAGAATAATGGCAAAAATTAGAGCAAAAACTTAATTTTTCAATTCAGAAAATCAGAGCTAGTGAGAAATATCTGGAAACCAACATCCCTTTTAACTTTAGCAGAGATACAAAAATTATGAATGTAACCTTTTTGTTTCTTGTTTGAAAATACACAGAACACTCTAAATAATCAACTGAACACCACTGAAAAAAAAGTTGAAATAAATGTGGAAACAGACAGACTAATTTTACATCAACTTGAAATACCTCTTTTAGACTTTCACAGTAGCTGCTAAAATTGAAGTGTAACAGGCAACAGCTTCTGCCATACCTGAGTGTGAAGATTTAAGAGGCATATCTTGCCAGAGTTGATCACTTGCCGCACGGAGTCTATACTAGTACCATAAAGGTTCTTTTCAAATTCTCCATATTCGATAAACTTCCCTGCAGCTATGTCATTCTCAAATGCTTGTCGGGAAATGAAATGGTAATCCCTGCCAGCTACTTCAGTTTCTCGCCTGCTCCGAGTTGTATCTACAAACAAAACCACAAAAAAAAAACCTGAATGAAACATACCCAGTCAAGTGAAAAGAAAACATCAGCACGTGATTAAAACAGCAAAGAAATACATGTATTTTATTCTGTGTAATAAATACTCCTGGAGAGATTGATCAAAGATTGAATCTACATTCAGATGTCTTTTTACATTCATCTAAGAAAAAACAGTCCGTTAAAAATTAAATAATAATAATTAATTATTAAATAATTCTGGAGGTGAAAAACAGCTGTTGTTTATAATACTAATCTTGGATATAAAAGACATTTTCTATAAAATTCAGTGAAATGTAAATAGTTTGGAAACGCATTAAATTCGTGTAGATTTACATTTATGCAAAATAACTAGTTCAAAAATTGTTAGATGTGCCAGTTTCTTCTTTAAGCTACTGTAACTCATTCAGACTTTATCCAGATTGAAAAATATGCATGTATATAATGCTTCATAGCACTCTGTTCTGACACTGGATTTGCATTTACTTACAAAGGTTAGTGCCTGCCACACAGGATATAATTTGTTCTTCACCAAAGAGCTGACTATAACCTCCTCAAAACCCCTTAATTTCTAATTACAATTTTAATCACAAGAGGATTTGGGTGTAGGCAATGTTTAGAATAAGCAATCATATTTGCTTATCAAACTTACGGGGAACAGCAGAGGCAAAACGGTCCACTTCGTTATTCATAAGTCTCTGCCGCAATTCATTCTGGCCACAGTTCTGTGGGCCAATGAGAACAATAGGTCGTTTTCTGTTTGCTGGTTGATGATACAGTGACATTTCCTCATAAGTTAAAATTTCTTCATTATCATAATCTTGAAAGAAAAACAATAAAAAGGTCAACATATTATTGCTCGTTGAATGTGTCATTTGTCCTGCAGAGCAAGGTTTCAGGAAGCTCCCCTCTACAACCTCAAATATTGACTTGTTCAGTAAGTCAAGACAGTTTTTTGGGTTTTTTTTTTCTTTTTTTTTCTTCCGTTCTGGGGAAAAAAAGTGTTTCTACTTTTTAAACAAGAGCATTTGTTAAATCTTCTATAGTTATTTATAAATGCTATAAAAACACTATGTAAAAGATGTTACTTACCATCATTTTTATTTGCATTGTATAAAACTTTCTTCCGTTTCTTTTTGTTCTTCTTCGCACACCAGAGTTTTCCTAATCAAAATAAAGTCATCACAATTACATACCCATGAGGTAAAACACTTCCTATCTTACTGACTATATGGATTTGCAGACCTGAACACACTAGGTTTAGTTTATTACACCAGCAGAGTGTATGAAGCAAATTCTGCACAGCAAGAGCCTCAACTGGGTCCTGCTACAAGTAAAATTCTTTAAGAAAAAGGAGGCATTCCAAATTCCCTTACATTACATTGTGCATAATAATTATGAGAAAATAATCTGATTGATACTAAATTCTAAAACTGAAACTAAACTGACTGAAATTAAATTCAGGCCTGCATTTACATCAAGAACTTCAAGCAAGCACCACACTGGTATAATAAAAATGGAGAATTTTCTGTAACTCTACACTGACAAAGTTCTAGATAATTGTAATTAACACCACTATTAGACACCTTTTTTCTCAAAAAGCACAGATCTAACCTGATTTCTCTGGCTCCTTGTCTTCTTCTATAGTTTGCTTCATTGCTTCTCTTTGCTGCTGAAAACTTTTTCCTGAAAGCATTTTAAAGAAAAATGAAAAAGCAGTTAACTTGTGAAAACTTTTACTATGTATAGTCATAAGTATCTGTACATTTCCATATCTTCTTGTAATGACTTACTCATTTTGTTAAGACTTTATGTCTCTGAAGCTTCTAGTAGAATATGTCATAAAACAGAAATTTGTTGGGGGAAAACTGCTTGTCATAAAGATCTAAAATACTATTACCTTAATAAAATGAAACTCAGAAATCATGCTTAAGCTTCAGCAAGGAGCACAATTAATCTGAATATGCACATTAACAATACCCTTCAAAACTGACAGTATTTGGAAGTGATGTAACTCATGTACACAACAGTGTCTGTTGTCTTCATAGCATTGTCTAGTTTGGGTGACATTTACAGTCAATTTTTCAGGATTTTTTTTTAGTTATTTCATAGTATTCATATGATGCTTTTTTAATAAATATTACTTCCATGTTTGCTGTCAAGCAAGCCACATGCATAGCACTATCATGAAATGCAATCGTATACTTCCTTAGGATTTTCATATTGTTTGACTATCACTTTCTTCAGCTATCTTAACACTGGCAACAACACTGTATTTAGCAGGAAATGGGAACTAAGGACTCAGCTGATTTCCTTCCCATCACGTCCTGAAATTTGTCTGAATGGATGGATGGAAGGAGTGAGTCTAAAAAATCCTAAAAAGTAAGATTTGCAGAGGTCAAAGTTGACGAGAAACCAGTTTATTGCTTCCAAAACATAACCATCAAATGAGAATTGCACAGACTCGTACTTTTCTGGATAGTTTTGTCTGAAAGCTGAAACTGAAGACTACATTTTTGTCACTGCAATGATATATTTTTCGTATTTTTTAATATTATGTGTTACATTTATGCTGCATTTCTAAAATTTCAGCTTGAAAAAAATATTATGCTATATTTAAAATCAGTGTTCCCCTGATCTTATTCAAATACTACAAAATAACAGCATACTATTCTATGGAATTAACGCATCTGCTAAGATCTGTGGTTAACTGGAATGCATTACATACTTCAAGAGAAAAATTATATACTGACTTCAATTTCTGAAGCTTCAGTTACTCGAAGGCCTCCAGCAGTTAGAAAAGAAGCTTGATTATTACAATAACTGTCTTGGCTAAGTGAGAATACATAGAAAAGTTACTACCTGAAAACATATTTTCCAAAGATACTACTTGAAACAGTGTTATAATCTAAAAGCTGCTCTCATCTCCCAAGGCAACAAGCAGATTGAAGTCCAATTTTGCCGCTGCAGCCAGCAGAGGGAACTCTGAATCCAGAGTTGCCAGGGTAAAAGAATAAGGAAATACAGAGTAATTTAGGAAACGTGAACTGCAGTGGAAGTGGTGGTTTTACTTGATGTTTAACATTTATACATGGAGATGCTTCTAAAAGGTCAACCTTTTAAATAAACGTATTATGAAACCAACATTGGGCTCTGCTGCAAAATGTTCAAAGTCACAGGTATTTTTAAGGCTGTGGGTATGAGTTCTTAAAAAAAAAAAATCAAAATATTGCCTCCTATAACTATGGGAACAACAACTTTCCAAGATTTTCCTAGAACTTTATTTACCAGGAATAAGGCCTGCCAGTGGTTGGTTATCTTCATCTCCATCTCTGTAAGCCTGCCACCAGTTTGGGTCTTCTTGGCTGATGACATGGAGTATATCTCCTTTTTGAAAAGACAGGCCTAACTCTCGGCAGGGGACATAAGGGTCATCAGAAGGATCATAGTCAAAATGTGCTTTCACATGTATCTGTGGAAGATAAAAATGTAAAAAAAGGAAAAATCAGTGACTTCAGAGTAGTTACACCTCCATCTTCCCATAAGGTTTGCCTCAAGATAACTCCTATAGAACGCATACTGTATCTAGGGCATATAGGAGACACTGGAATGGATAAAAGCCTCAATTTCAAGTTTTATTAATTCTAGAGCCTACTAATTTTTTTTCACCACTCTAGGAACCAAACAAAAAAAATCCTGAGCTACAAATCTAAGCCCTTAGCACTCAGAAAGAATCACAGATATTCTCATTCACTTATATTTAAGTAGTGAACACACAGAATGAGACCCGTTTTGTGGCTTTCAGATGAAGTTTCACTTCAAAAATACTTTACTTTGCCACCAAACATTTAAGTATTTTTTGTTTTGTTTTTGTTTTTTTTTTTCCTTTGATAGAAATCTGTGCAATCTTTCTTCAAACTCTTGAAGAGGACAGAGGAAAGGTTATGTTAACTAAAAAAATACCAGAAGTACTCAGTATACAGATTTTTCTTCACAAAGCATATTTACAGATTAGATTACAGTAGAACACTTAACTTCTATCAATTCAATTGATATATATAAAATAGAGAAACTGAGAAGTTTTAACTAGGATTTCAGAAGCATAAATGGCATTACTTTTATTAAATTCTTATTTTAGAAACAGAGTTAGAAATATACTGTGTTGCAGCTTATCACTGTCAATCATTTTTAACATTTAACTCAGGTGCAAATCTGGTAACAAACTATAAATAATTGCAATTTGTTTTTTGTATTTGCTGTGTAAATAACCTACAAAACAATGTTCTAAGCTCTACTGGAAAAATAGGGTATGCATCACCAAGGTTATGTAAAGCTACTTACAACTGTCTCCTTTGCAGGAGGTGGCTTGCTCTGCTGACTGGGAATCAATACAAAGGTCAGAGTGCCATGCATGTCAGCCTGAGATAAAAAAAAGACTCTGTTAACATACAGTCACACTGATTCAGCAACAGATTAGAAAACCAAATGCTCATATTCAGATTACAAAAATGTAAGTTATACATAATCTGGAGCTCTATTTCTATTTTAAATAGAACACGTGTAGCTGTATCAAGCAGAGACTTGAGACCATCATAGAGGACCAAATAGAGTACATCCTATTGCTCCGTTCGAAAATACCAAGCAGATTTATGCTAGCAGAAGAAAAAACATAGGAAATTCAACCCTGAAATTACTTAAATGCAACAGCGTTTTTAAATCTAAACATCTCTAGTATGTTTTTATGCTGTTAACACTACCAGAATATACAGAATGCTTTTTAAAAATTTAACCAGAACACTCAAATTCTGCATAGGTACCTAACATTGAAACTGCCAGCATCTACAAAGAAAAGGGGACTTAATATATGCCTTGGTTTTAGAGCAGCCTTAGTTGTTTGCATACTCTCGTACACAGCTTATTTCTGCATGTAACAAACATCTATTTTAATACATGTGCCAAATCCTGAAGAGGCCTGTGCATCTCACTTTCTATACAACTTTCCATGAGCCATAACAATTGACGCTGCATAAACTAAACGCACGTACATGTATCACCAAAAGTTGACACTTCAGGCTTAAATGAAGTAAACATAACCGAGGATAATACGATTAGGCTGTAGGAGAAAATCCACCATTTTCAGTTAGTATGCATAGTTTCTTGAGGAATGCACAGAATTTCACAGTGATAGCACGAGTAGCCTTGTCTGAAGTCACATGCTACTTCATTATCATTTTAGGCACGAGGGGTGAGGCAAGAATTAGAATGCAAGAAATTTCTCTCTCTCTCCCTTTCTTAAGTATTCTTTGGGGACTGAAACTTTTTATAACTTCTAAAATTTAACATTACAAAACAAAAAAGTCAGCATACAAATAATTATGAAGCTTAAAAACTAGTTTTTTAAACCAGGACATTTTAAGGTTTTCACTAATTGCTCTTACAAACATATGTAACACATAAATAATACCTATGTATACATATTACATCTTTTATTCTGTAACTCTAAGTTGTAGGACCTGTTCTAGTGAGGAACAAGATCTCCACAGAGTTAAATTGCTACTGTTTAATTACCTGTTAAGCACATACAAAAGATTTTTTTCAAAAGCAAAAAGATGCAGCTGAATATGGATGACTTCTTTTGAAAACACGGATGGCAATGGAGCCAATCGCATAAAGGATCTCACAGTTCTGATACAAAACACATGAAGACTGAAGGCTTTTTAAATAAATAGCTCAAGAAAACCACTTCTGCCTCTAATTCTCTCCACTCGGCCTCCCTCCATGCATTAATTCAACAGCACCACCAGAAAAGATGGACAGTATCCATTAAAAGCTACAGACTTACACTAGAAGACTTCATTTATTGATAATGCTTGTACTTACTATAATAAATGCAACTTATAGAAGAACACAAGTCTTTCCCCTGATTTTAATTTGTATATAGAGCTTACATTCACTAAGTTATTTAAATATTTACTATATATATTTCTTTGGAACTTCTTCCCAAAGATCCTCTTAATAAATACGTGCTAGTATTTCCAAAGGTCCATAGTAAAGGTGGAAAAAAAAATGCACTTTCATCCATTTTCACTACTAGAGAATGATCATCTCTGATGGCGACTGAAGACTCACAGTAAAGTTCCAAATGACCCATCTCAGACACTGATCAATAGCAGGTGCCAAGGAAGAGCGTAGGAACAGAGGAATATGGGCAAAATGAAGTATGTACAATCCCCAGCTTCTGGCATCCTACCTTGCCAGAACTTAGAACATTTCTGCCTTTACTAGTTCCTGATGGATTTTTTGCTGGTTTTATCTACTAGCTTTTGAATTGATGTACAGCTTTGCTATGAACGTTACAAGTGTAACAAAGAGAAAAGTACCTTTCGTTGGTAAGCTGCTAGAAAAGAAGGTTTTTTTTGTTAGGAGGGAAAGAAGTCTGGTCAGTTGAAATAATTAGCAGTGGGTTGAGACCAGCCAGAAACTACTGCCAAATGCCTACTCACTCATCTCCCCAAAAAGCACATGAGAGAGAATCATAAGACCAATAGCAAGAAAGACTTATGGGTCAAGAATTTAATATATGAATGTTTAAAATAAAGCAGAACTAAAAAAAAATCAGCAATGAAGAAATGGCTCATTGTCCGTTTTTTCCTCCTGAGCATGGTATGAAACGGCATGAAATATCACTGTGGACATCTGTCCTCACTGTCCCCACCACAACATCTTATGTACCTACTCATGGGAAGGGACAGAATGAAGAAGAGAAACCACCTTTACACTGTGTAAGCAACAGACTGGATTTTGCAGAGAGACACCATCTAGCATGAGGATGGTGAACTCCAACTCAGCCAGACAGGACCAAAATCATGCAGGCACACATTTATTGATATTAACTGAGGACTAAGCCAGAGACAGATGAAAAAAATCATGGCTTTTCACAGCTAAGCAAAGCTTTTCCTTAGAAGTCATAAAAACAAGTCTCAAGATGATAGCTTGACTTGTTCACATTTTAAGTCTCATTTTTGCATTTAACTGCCATTATACTTGCTAAAATTGCATCTTGCATGAGAAAGCAAGCTTGAAATGGTCCTCCATGCATGAGTACTAAGTATGAGAGTAAAAATGGCTCTAAAATTAATTCTAAATATGGCTACAAATGACAAGCAGAGCTAGCAGACTTCACTCTCAGGAGTATTTTTTGCAGAGAAAATGAAATCCCCAACTCACCAGTAAATCAAAAACTTCATTAACATCTTTTCCACGAATCTCAATGCCATTAATCTCCAGAACTTCATCCCCTTCATGTAACAGCCCACTCTTCTCTGCAGCACCTCCTTTGACTATTCGACTAATGATGACAGAATCCATTTCATTACGAACAGTAGCACCCTGTGTAGTAGCAAAAAATTCTGAATTTATTACATATCACAAACTCAAAGCCATCTATTGTAAGTATTTCAAACCAGTGATGAGACATTGCTCTGTTGAAAGAAAATGCGTGTAACAGCTTGGATGTATATAAGCAATGCTCTAGTTTACGAAAAAAACCACATTTTTTTCTTTAAGTAGCACTAAAGATTGAAGAATTGAACTACCCTGCACTGTAAGAGCCTTTTTTTTTTTTTAATAAAAGCTTTCCTAAACACTTATTTGAAAGATGCAAAACAGAAGATGAAAAAAGAACACTAACACAACACA
This sequence comes from Perdix hodgsoniae, assembly GCA_035772895.1. Classification (NCBI taxonomy): domain Eukaryota; kingdom Metazoa; phylum Chordata; class Aves; order Galliformes; family Phasianidae; genus Perdix; species Perdix hodgsoniae. The sequence continues at coordinate 21,669,954 of JAPSGF010000001.1, read as the reverse complement.
GACTTCTGTAATTGGACAAGGATCTAAGCTTCCCTGCAGCTAAGCCTGGAGAGTGACTTCTATAATAAAACCCTGGCCAAATCCATGCAATGAAAGCTATACAGGCTCTAAGTGGTAACATGTCTACTGCTATATCAAAATGCGCATTAAGTAATCATTTATTACTATTTCTCATTTGGGCAGGTGGGGAAGAAAATAATTCTTAAGTTAAACGTAACTTTCACATTCAAATTCTAAGACTTTCATAGCCATGTGCAAACACTGCTTACCTGCTTTGAGTATAACTGAGCGACTACCAACACTTACCAAGGGAATGTCTCGAGCTTTCTCAATGCGAACTATTTTAACAGTCTCCCCTCCATATGTGCCAACATTTTCATAAATTTTTTCATCTGCAACAGGCTCAGGTTGCATTTCTTGTTCCGCAACCTTATCATGAGCTAGTAGAAGTGCCTAGTGTTAAACGAAATCAGCTCAGTTATAGTAAAACTCAAAGTTCATATGCATACAAAACAGTAACAATCGATGAAATTCTGCAATTGGAAAGCTCTTTACACAATTACAGAATATTGCAAGATGACTCAAGCAATAGAATAGATTTATCACAGCTATGTAGTTTCTACTTGCAAAAAATGTTGCTTTCAGTTTTGGAAAATAATACAAAACTGCTTTGAATACAATGTTGTGACTATACTTATGACTTCTTGAAAATAAGCCAGACATTGGTTTACTCTATATGTGAATGAAGATACAGAAGCAAAAAAAATTACAGCAGTCAAAACAACTCAAGAATTTACTTCATCACTGGACAAAATTCCCTTTATTCATGCTATGATAAGAGTACAATAGCTGTATCTGTCACAGAAAAAAAAACACAGAAAAGTAAAGTAGCTCATGTGTTGCCACTGACATTACTGATCTAATGCCACCTTGCTCACGTGAAAATTACCTTGTAATACCTGTGGAATACAACACTTTGTTTTACCTGCATGTGAGGGGCATTCAGCAAGGCATTAAGTTCCTGCCCATCCTTGTGGTGACTGGGTTTTAAAACACTCTGAACCTGAAAAGAAATAAAGCAGTAAAGCTCTCATTCTACCCAGTGATTTATCAATCTTCACTGCCCAACTGAAGCACAAAACCCTAATTGCAATTATTCATTTTACTCAAAGTAAAATATGTGCAATAATTGTCACACTGACGCACTGAGCCTAGCCTAGTACACATTAGAAAAATGGCCTGTGATCTTACTGCACAACTCCAGCATGCTATGCTTCAGTGATTTCCTATCGAATACAAACTGGTATCCAGTATATCACACGGATTTCTCAACAGAAACTAACAATGAGCTCAGCTACCGCAAGAGATGTACACAAAGAAGTTAAAGTTGAGAATGGAACCTGACAGCATAATTAGCTACAATGAAGTCTACTCCGCAAACATTGCTACACCTTTCAAAACGGACTAGTTTCTCTCTAATGTGACCAGACTTCCTTTTTCCTAAAAGCAGATGGTTTATTTTTAACCCAGTATTTCTACCAGAAGCAAGACCAACTATTCCAAAACAGGTTTTGCAGCACTTGCTGGAACATCTGCCTCAGAAACTCTTAAGAGTCAGAACTTCAAAATACCAACATCTCAGCAAACCAGCTTTCTTCAGCTATTTTTTATACTTTTTTTTTTTTTGCACCAAGGAAAAGAATAATCCACAGTAAGACAACTATTCTTGTTCAAGTAGCTTTTGTTGCCAAAAAAGGTTTGCATTCTTGTTCAGTTACACAGGCCTTACCATCATCTCAAATACAGAAAATCCCTGTATGTTTTAAAGGAAAGCCAGGAGCAGGGAATTCCCCTTTATCTAAAGGCAAGGCTGAAGAGGATACTTTCCACAGCAATTATCTTCAGGCCTAATCTGCAGCAAAGTCATGAATCCAAAAGCACTGATGAAGCTGGAGGAACAAGAGTAGATTACACATAACAGCAGCTTCCTGTAAGATGGAAATGTTCTTTCCCCCATGAGCTTTTTACTGTTCAGGATAAAAAATGTGACAAAAATCAAGAACTAAATTGAAGAATTAATTTAGATAAAACCACAGAGAACAGAAGGAATTCAGGTTCACATCAGTTTGACCTAAGGCATATCTCTGCAGCTGCCAGGAAGCTATTATCACCAGTTAGAAGTCCTGCAAGCAAGACACTTCGAACACGTAGCCAGATGCTAAGTATTAGACAGAGGAGGAGATGTATTGCACACGTCTGTAGGTATTGTTATATCTCAGAACCAAATCCACATGTCTCTGTGAATTTATATAAGTATTTAGCATAAAAGCAATCCTAAACCATATATTATTTATAGTAACATTTTGCTAGTTGCTACGTGATGCACAGATTAAACAAAAACAAAAAGCACACAATAAGACATATATGTGTTTAGATGCCAAGAACAGCATCTCCCCTCCTCCTTTATTTTTCCATGCCTTAGAACTTGGCCCAACCAGTCAGTCATTCTCTATGCAACAACATCCTTTACTGCAGCTGAATTTCCTCTTTGAATAATTACATTATTCAAAAACTCTAATAGCTCCTCCACCTCCTTCCTAAAGAATAGATAAATGTATTATTTATATGCTTAATATAATGGTTGAAGCATTAGGAAAGGTTCAGTCTGCTATGTGCAACACTTATTACACCGGTACTGCTGCATGTCAGATTGCTTTGTTATTTAAGGTAAATAATTCCATGTCTTATCAGGTGAAGAAATCTGAATCTAGGCTGACTTTCCAGAAGTGACACACCACAGACAGTATAAGCATTCCATGCTAAACATGTGGCAATACTACTATTTTCTTAACCCTTCGACCCAGTTTTTATTGTTAGCTACATAAACTTGAGCTCAAACAGCTAAAAAAAAATTATTAACGGGGTTTCATTATAAAAGCCACAACTTGGAGGCACACTGCAAGACACATAGCAGAGGGCACACACTGGAATCATATTGGCCATTCAGAATATAATCACACCTGCAAAACCATGCTGCATGGAATGAGCAGGACTGCTGGGAGCAATGTGTATCTGCATTCTGAAGGTTTTATACTGGAAGTTACAAACATGTCTTCTGTCTTCTGAGAAGAACTGATCTAATTTAATTGCTTATACTTCCTGAAGTGAATGGTATCAGCTATTTAGAAACACAATTTATATAAACTGAGTCTGTTGAGTATATTTAATAGCAAGAATATATTCAAGACATCTGATATGTGGTGTTACAAGCCAAAAACTACCAACTGTCTTACATGCCGCATCAAATATTCTTACAAGGTCAAGATTCAGACCATAATCCTCACCTCTATCTTGGCAAAATTTAAAAGGATTTAAAATCAATTTAATTACATTCAGTGTTTACTGGCTATTTTTGTTTAAGTGATGGACAACAGCATTTTATGGAGATTAGCTCTTCAAAATAAATTCCTTAAGCCTAAATGCTCCATTCCACCTATTTAATTCAATAAAGTTTTCTTAACAATGAGAGCAAAGAAAAATCCTGAGTTGCTGGGATCTGCTTACCAAAGTAAACAAGAAAAATGCAAATATACTAATATAAAGAATCCCCTCAAGAGAACTAGAAAATAACTGTCTCATTCCACTTAAATATTGGTTTAAAAAAAAAAAAAAACAAAGGCAAAATTTTTTCCCAACACTGTTAAAATACATTATTTTTTAGAAATCAGCAAACTTTTTAAGAGTAAATGAGAACAGAGACTCGAATTAAGTTCAGTGTGACAAATGAAAATCTCCTCAGGCTACACCTTAGAAAAGGTGTTTACTTTATCCTAAATCCTAATCTTTCTTTTTTTTTTTCTTTTTTTTTTAAACAAAGGATGAGAATTTTTGTCTGTTTTTGTTAGAGCTACAGATGTATGAGTTCTAGAATAGGGTCTCTTCTACACCATAAAGCCTCCAATAGCAGAGAGTTCAGAGCTTGTAGATTTAAACTGGGACACACACTACAAAACAGTTTCAGATTTGTCACTGCTGACCTGTGCACTGAAATATGCACGTTAACATTACTTATTTAAAATTAATGTTATGTCTGTATATACTGTTTTTCTTTCTTGTAATGTTCTGTATCATCAAGATGTTATCGGTTGTTAAGACTTTTCCGAGTGTCTCTTTAAAAACATGTTGAAGTAGGCAATGCTCCACAAAGACTAAGGAACTGCATTCTAAGGGAGCTTCCTAAGCCTGTATTTAAAGGTAGAGAAAGGCACAATAAGAAAAAACTACAAGATAATTGGGCATGCTGCCCCTGCTGGGGCTGGTGTGCATGTGGAAAACAACTTTTCCTGAAGCAAAAATTCCTTAAGGAATAACAGGTCTGAAAATTGAGCATAAGATCTGTTCAAACAAGAATGACGTGAATGGAAGCCTCAAGCTTTTGTTGGTCACAGAAATATCTGACCTGAATTTCCAGCTTAATCATTTCAGGATGTTATTTAACATATTGCAAAATATAATTTGCTTAAATAAATGAGAAGTTGAATCTAGATTACATCTGAAAATGAATACAGATGTATGCAATATATTTCCCTTCAGGAATTTCAAGGCTGCAACAAGACAGACAGGGGATGAAGCATCAAAATGAGAGCAGGAATACATCATCTTTTATGCAATATTCTTCCAGGAGATGACAAAATTCTATCAGATAAACAAAATATTTAATTCTTAAATGCCTTTATGCATTTCTGCTAAGACACAGAACCAGCTTTGCACTGTCCTCTGATCTTAGAATTTATGAAACTACCTGAAAATAACAGGAATGTTCTGAGAATGTGGGAGTTAAGGAAGACATATGAACATTTGAGAACCGACTTGTAGTTTTCCCTACGTTGATAAAGCTCTGCCTTTCCACTACAGGTGTAAACAGAATATTCTGTCCTGCAGGGTAGTTTAGAGTTGGAAGGTACACATTCCTCCTGGAAACTTCCATTAAGCCAAATAAAAAATATCATATCCATAAAGGAAAGGGGGGAAAACCAATCTCATTTCTTATGATATTAATCACAAACATTCTATATATAAATCGAGATTTAAAAACTCTGACTCACATCTGAGTGAAAATGCAAACTAGGTCTATAGGCAAGATGTGTGTATGAGGAAGTGTCTTACAAACAGAAGTTACCTTGAAAGATCTTTCCAGATTGGGATGAAGCCTAGCAAGCGTACTGGAGCAGCCTAGAGGCAGACTGATAGACTGTAGGCAAGCTCACAGGAAAGATACTCCCCCTTTGTTTTGGTGCAATCTTACTGATGAGCATAAACAGAAAAATCCTGAGCAGCAGATTAATCAACAAACTGTGCCTTTGGATAATGTTTTAGTGATATCTCTCAAGAATCAGTGATTTATTCTGCAAAAGAACTAAGACTGCAACTTTGTTTTCTTTGACTTGCAAGATCAACAGAACTAGATGCTATGAAAATCATCCTGCTGCTATAATGAAATGAAAATGATACATCTGTGAGCAATGTGCCAGTGCACCTGAGCCAAGTCTGAGCAGGTGCAATTACCCTGCCTGGGGAGCTGGTTTTGCAGAATGCAATCTGCTGCACTTGTGCTGATATTCCTTCTGTAACTTATCTGCAACTTGATATCTGATGCATTTCCTGTGAATTACTTCTACTGCCTGTAACGCTACTATAAACAGGCATTGTTCATCTACATTCAAATGAGTAAGACTCCAAGAAAACAGTTAACTTCGCTAAAATTGTAATAGTATTTCAAACACTTAAGATCTCACTCAAAATAAGAAAGTTTTAAATCTTACTAAACTAGATTTCTAAAAGCACAATTTAACCATTTCTAGAAGACGTGCTTGGCCTTAAAAGAGAGCTGTCATGTCAGAAAAAAAATTAAACGTAATCTGACACGCACAGCAGTAATCAAAAAAATAAAGTATTAAGGCACCTGCTGCACAGTTTACAGCAAAATGCTTGTTTCCAGGTACAGTTGTATTTTCAGAGATTCCTGTAAATTTAAGAATCAGGGCTCAACTTGGAGGAAACTCACAATAACAGATAACTGCAATGCAATTCCTGATCCTTGGACTAAAGAATAGTGAATGTGAAAAGTTTTCCCTAGTTGCTCCCTCTTCTGTTTAATTCTTTTATATGTTTTAATTCTATTACACAACTACTCACATCAAAAAGGGCATTCTTATCCCTAAAATAATCCCAGTTACTGCTTTCCTGGAAATGTGGAAAAACTGAATACAGAAGTCAGTGACTACTGGAATTCATTTTCTATTTAACATGCAGTAACTCAGACAAGTTTGCCAAATACACATTTTAACAACAGCTATGATTACATGCTTCATATACATATCAATGAGATGCATGCTGTACATACCTCTTGTGCTAGTTCTTGTGCATTGGAGATGAGAGGATATGGAGGGCTGGCTTTGTTCATGTACACTGTAACAGCGTTGTGTATCTTAAATGCATTCTGAAAATCAGTATTTTGTACAAGCTGTAAGATGAGAGAGATATCCTCTTGGCTCTGAGGGTCTACCAAAACATGCTGGATATGTTTTAGGGAAGTTAATAGTTCTTCCGCTTCTGGTAGGAAATAAAACGAAACCAAGACATAAGTTAAAGACTGATAATGTTGCAATGTTTGCGTTCAGAGTTTTACAAAAAAGTTTTGCCATTCAGCTTTTAAATCAGCACTAATGTATGTAAATATATTACTTAGCTATTATTCTCTCATGGTTATCAGCAGAACATATTAGAACCAGAACAAGAACCACAAGCCAGTATAAGAAAAAGAAACAAGCTGACGAATGGTTCAAAACTGAATTTCAAATAATAGGAGCAGTACTTCTCTGAAGGAAACCACTGGTTAGTAAAAGATTCAATAACTACAGCTCATATATAACTAGACGTTAAAGAAGAGCTATTTTGCAATACGAAATCAACTGCTTTGCTAAACCAGCTTTGATTCCCTATATAATAAATTATTTAAATACACTTTAGTTAAATATTCCATGTGTATATATAACGTATTGCTTGCTTATAGAAGGAGTGATTTATAAGTAAATTACACTTTTATTATAAAAAGGAAAGAAATAATCTCAGGACAATTAGAAAGAACACATCCTAAAAGCATTCCATAGTCACGTAAAAAACATCCTACCCACCTTCCTATAACCACCAAGGAAACAAAGCAGTAAGAAGATGCAGTGAAAGAGCAGATAAAGGTAGGACAGGATATTTCACAAGGGAAACAGTGCAGCTCAGAACAGTAATTAAGGCCAGCATGTTACTGGGGAAATGTGTACAAAATCTACTGCCCATTGCACAGGGAATTGCTATTTGGGATGAAAGTTAACACCTAGGAGGCAAGAATATTTGCTAAATAGGATGTGGTAATCTGGCAGATTAATTGCCTAGGGGAGTATGCAAATAGTCTCAGCAACCTTTTCTCCTGACACTTAAGAATACTGCTTTCAAGTATTAAAAAAAATAAAAATTAAAATATGTGGAAAACAGTCAGATGCTCAGGTTTCTATTAGTGCCTGTTCAGTTAAACATCAACTGAAAACTGTTGTTACTGTTACTAGGTTCAAAGAAATGAGGCATTAGAGAACTCAACTTCTTTATAATACTCCTTAAGCATTAATGGTTTTTTTAATTATTTCTGAATTCTCTAACCCAGTTATATACCTGAGACTTCAAGTACATGCACAAATACTTTCTAATGTATATTCCATATAAGACAGAAAGAGATACAGACTGACAGACATCTATTCTGCAGCTACAGTAAAAAGATGTACTCTTCTTAGACGCCCCCACGTATTATCTCTTCAGCACTTTCCTAGTTCCTTCTATCTCGCCCTTCCTTACAAATGACCACAGTACTCTCCTCGCCAACTCATCTCTCTGTACGCTCAATCTTCCTCTGTGCTGGACGTGGAAGACCAATATCATATCACTTCTCCCAGGAACAGCAAAAGCTCTAAAGGCATAAAAGCTCGCCACTGCAGGTCCCTGTTTATGAATTCTAAGTCACCGATTATATTCCTGAAGGCTTTTTTTGCTGCTGTTCATAAATGCCAGGTAGCAAGACTATCTCTAGCCATTCCCTATTTAAATGGTTGTATAGAAGAAAACAGTTCAGTAAACAACTAATATCTTGCACATCTACTCACAGAAAAAGTCAAGGTTCTGTGGAAGAAAAAGTCCATTTTATAGCGCAGATCAATTAGCCATCAAATGTTTTATTAATTTCAACTCCTGTTTTTCAAGAAGCGTTGCAGCCCTTTCCCGTTAGACCAAGAAATGGCTGGAATGTGACACAGCACTGTGTGATACATGTAGTAATCAGAAGGACTGCCAGCAAAAAATACGCAACTGCGGGGGAGGACCCACAGTCACTGCTTAACATGTTGGATCATTTTAAACAAAAAGTTACAAGCAGCAAATTTAAGAGCACATAATTGGCTTTATTGTATATTACCACCAATATCTCAATTCTTAGGTTCTTTTAGATCTCTTTAGAGTACTCCATATACTACTGCTGCTAGCTCTCTAATGCCTCATATGCTACTTGTGTAACAGCGCTAAGAAAGCCACCGGTTTATGCAAAACTATAAGTAAAAATTAACTTACAGAAAACAAAACGTTTTATATTTTGTAAGTAAATTTTGCCCAAGTAAAAAGAAAGTGGCAGCTTTTCCCAACAAAAAAGAAAATACAGTTTTTGCTGTAGCCACAGAAGGTTTCATACATGAAATGTCAGCTACCTATTTAATTAGGAGAATAAGCTGCAGTCTAAAAAATATTTTCTGCATTTAAGAGAAATACATAGCTACAAATGAGCTTGTTAAACACTTCAGTAATGAACATGTCCTATGTGCTCAGAAAGGTATTTCCACCCTGTCAGCTGTCTAAATCATGTCCTGTTTTGATAATAAACATGCCCTTTAAAACTGGTTTAATTAAGTGTGCTATTTTATCTTTATAAACAAAATCCAACCCGCTTGACGTTTTAATTGTTAAGCTGAAAAGATCGAAGGCTTGGCAAGGAAATACCAAATGAGGTATTAGCATCTATGGAATGCTATTTTCAAAACTAAAAATATAGACAATATGTATTCATAGCCCTATGTTTTAGCAGCAATTCTATGGCTTAACAAATAAAGGAAAGCTAAAATCCGTTTTTTTAAATGCAACGATAACAGTAGTTCAACAACTTTGTAATTCACTAGCGCTGTTAAGAGTTCTGCTATCAAAGCTTGGAAATACATCAAGGTGAAAATTCAGGAGTCAGAAGCAGCATGCTTCAGAAATTCAAACTAAATACAAAGCATTTCACATGCTACAAGTTTTGTTTTGTTTTTTTGACTAAGACTTGGGCCAGCAAGTTTTTTAGAGATCAAGAAGTCAAACATGTTAACTTTTTCCAGCTTCTACAAAACATTAAAAAAGCAGAAGTACTAAATAAAATGGACTCCAGCCTTTTTAATGATATCCTGTGTTCACATTCATAAGATAACTTCACCAGCCCTTGGTGAGAGTCAGGAAGAAGCAGCTTCACTCCAAATTCAGCAGAAGTGTCAGACCTCATAACAATTAATTCAGAAACTGGAAAAAAAGGGTGTGCTTGAGAGTAGAGCAAAAAAATTAGAAGAGGTCAAGACCTGGAAAAGTACTTTGTAAAATTTAAAATTCTGACTCAGTCTTACTGCACTCATGGCTGAAACAGATTTTTTATGGACTACATAGGTTACAAGATTATGGCACTTCAGCTACATTTTCTTCCTTAAAGCATTCAGCAATTCAACGCAATGACTGACTGCAATCCAATGTTCACTTTCAGGATTGTGAAACAATAATAAATCCTCACCTCCTAAATCTCAGTCTGCTTGATCCAAATTGTTACTATCCTACCTTTATTTCCCTGTCAAACATGACTGTCAGTATTATGTCAAGTTTCTACTCAACTGAAGAGCCCTAATTGAACTCCATGGTGCATAGAATCATACAGTCACAGGGTAGTTTGGGTTGGAAGGGACCTTTAACATCATCTAGTTCCAACCCCCTGCTATAGGCAAGGACATCTTCAGACCAGGCTGCTCAAAGCCCCATCCAGCCTGGCCTTCAATACTTCCAGGGAGGGGGCATCCACAACCTCACTGGGCACCACCCTCACAGTAAAGAACTACTTCCTAATATCTAATCTAAATCTACCCTCTTCCAGTTTAAAGCCATTTCCCCTCATCTTGTCACATACATAGATATGTCATAGATTAGTCTTATTACATTACTGCATCTTCAAAAGGTCCCAGCCTTTCTAGCTCAAAGAACAGACTATGCACACTCAACAAACAAGCAAATATTTCTGCTGTGTGTGGTTTTAGATCTCTATTTAAAAATGAAGATATCATTTAAAGCAGTAAGGATCTTAAAACAGGTATGGATTTACAAGTCAAAACTCTCAGAAGTTGGGATGCTCGCAATGCCTTATTTTCATCACTCCAGTAACATAGATGACTAGATGCTTGTATTTGCAGAAGAAAGGTTAGAAGTATTTCCTTCAGAAGTGCAGCTAAAGCAACAAAAGTTATGAAGTGAGGGATTGCAGAGTGCATTTCTCCAAAAATTACTAGCTTTAGAAATATTTATATAAAAATCTTTAGATTAACGGTCAGAGCAAGCAGCCCTTCATTGTCAAGGTCAACACTGTAAGGAAAAATGCAAATGATATTAAGTGACAACTGAAAACACAAGACAACCAGAATAAGAAAAAAAGACACGCTTTACTACAAAATATTAAAAGCCCTAGCATCTTTTTTAGCATTTTATTTTATATGACATCGCTTACTCTGATATGTGTTTCATCAAACTTAATAAAATCTGACAGCAGATACATGGTTTTCCCCACCCTACAGATATGAAGACATCCGATGAACCCAATGGTACTTTACAATTTGTTTAAGTGTCCCCCAGAAGGATTTAGTTTTGGGAATCTCCTGCTGGGGCACATACCTAAGCTTGGCTAAATGAAGAAAATCACAAACCCAAAGGAGCAGAAGTCTTGAGACATACGGTAGGAAGAATTATCTAAATCACATTTTCAGTGACAAAGAAGAACATCAATATTCAAATAAATCTTTTTTTTTTTCCCATTGACCTGTTCATAATTTCCATTAACACCTACCTAGTGTCTTCACAGTATAATGAGGACTCTCCAAAACAATCCCTTCTTCTGTGTCAAATATTGGATTGTCTATTCCAGTTTTCGGAGGAATCTGTGCTAATTTCTTAAGCCTCATGGAAGCAGTAAGGTCCAATTCCTGTTTCTTTCCCTCTTCCTCCCTTCTGCGCCTTATGTCCTCCTGCTGCTGCCGGATTCGCTCCAGCTGAGCGCTCCGCCGCATGGGCATCATCCTGGAGCCCAAATCTCCAGGGCAATCGACAGCCATTTCTCGGTGCTTCTGAGGTTCCTCAGGAGATGCAAGATCCACATTTTTTGCTTCACTATCAGAATCTTCTGTGATGTGTCCATTCATATGAGAAGTTGTCATGGTTATGTGCAATTAGGCCTATTCTCTTCAAATAGAAATGCTGCTATTAGGCCAGTTTTCGTTATGCTGATGTGTAAAATCCATTATAACTTCAAAAATATGTTCCTTTCATCACAAGGCAGCTGAAGAAGCATCCACGATGAAAATCTAATGAAAGACATTCAAAAAAAGTTAGTAAATAGCTGTATTAATAACAAAATACCTAAGACAGTTCTTTAGCGCTCCAAGCGTGAGAACATGAACTTCCTCTCCAGATTATACTTATTCTCTTACTAAGATATACAGATTCATCTGTTATAGAATTGGCATTACAGAATTAGTAGTTCAAACTCATGCTGAAATTTTGTACAATTCCACATCAAAGAACTGGATTATTCTGCACTTAAAATACACAACCACAAATCAGCAGTCTTCTAAAAACTCCCAATAATGCATCCTTCGCTCTTAAAAATTCCAACAAACTATGTTAGTACATGCACTAAATATGAATAATTTGTTATTAACAAAATACTCACAAGAGGATTTATAAACATGTAAAAATACTTGCATCTATTGCTCACAAACTGAAGCATTTCCATGTAAACACTGCCACCCAGTTTTCAGAGAAGACATGTCTGGCATAAAGTTCTTCCAAAAGATACTATCTAAAGCAGACTGGAGCTGCATTTACACAATTCCAAGTAGTGATCAAGTCTTCGCATTAGTTACGTTAGCAGCTACTCTTAATGCTTTCTCTAGATACACACTAAAGCAGGAAATACGTATTAAATACAAGAGCAGAAATCTTTACCTGTGCACACATGTATTTATTTGGCAGTGCACAATAATTGATTTCCACAGGCATACAGTGGCATTCCACTACACTCCAAGTCCAGCCTTACCACCCTGGCACAGTTTCTCATTTCTGCTAATTCAAGCTAAAGAACTTCAGTGTTTGAAAAAATGCAACCACACAGCTCTTAAATATCACACATACTGTGCCTTACACTTTTTCTTCCTGCTCTCTGCATCACAAAACCACAGAAATATTGTTCTCAGTATGCCCAATTAAAAGGTAATAAAAATTAATAACTAGTTGCAAAAAGTTACAATTATATTTGGCTTTTCAAGCTTTTTCTTTGCATGAGTTATTATTTATCAGGTGAGAGGAAATACCACAAACATCCCAGAAGTTGCATTACACAAAAACACTGGAAGGACCAAGATAAAAAGAAATCCTTTCCTATACCAAATGTTTGCATTTGGAGGAGGAAGGGAAGGCTCCTTCTGTTGTAATTAAGTCGAAAATTAAATATCATCAGCACAGCTTTAGAGAAGCAGCAACAGACACTCCTACACAAATCACTGCCAGCTTGCAATTCTAAGTATGTGCAGCTTTTCATTTTCATTAATGGTATGCAGCTACATACAGCAGGAGCAAAGCAGTTTTCTTCATTTGTTTCTTGCCCAGCTACTAAAACTGATCATTACTAAGATTTTATAAAAAAAATAAATAAAATCTGAAGAGTACATAGAGAAGCATTTTTCAACTGTGAAAAATCTTTTTGGGTCTTCTAATGATGTTGAGGTACTCCGCACTGACATGCAAAAGTGTTTTTCATGTTCAACATTATTCATTCAGAATAAAGGAAAAAAAAAATCAAGCAACAAAGAAAAGCCCATTGAAAGCTGCACAGCACTGGGGATAGTGCTGCAACTGCCGCACAGTCAGCTGTAAAAACCTCCTCTTAGTGCCCAATTTAAAAGGAACAACCTTTGAAAAATGGAGTCACAAAGTTCGTATTCAGAAGTGGTTAATATAAAGCACTGGGCCAAAATGGGATTTCTGAACATCAGGGAAAGGCAGACAAGAAGTTCACACAATGACACCCAGATAGCCAAATTAACAATATTCCATCAAATCTAAAGTCATTACTACCTAGGAGAGAGCATGTTTTGAGGTTGAATCGAGAAATAAGAACCAAAACTTATGCATCTGTGTACAGAATGAGAAGTTGAAAATGGTTGAAAAAGGAAATTGTTTTAAGTTAAGGGGAAATGGTTTTAAGTTGAGGAAGGAAAGATTTAGGTTGGATGTCAGGGGGAAGTTCTTTACAGAGAGAGTGGTGAGGTGCTGGAACAGGCTGCCCAGAGAGGTTGTGGGTGCCCCGTCCCTGGAGGTGTTCAAGGCCAGACTGGATGGGGCCCTGGGCAGCCTGGTCTAGTATTAAATGGGGAGGTTGGTGGCCCTGCCTGTGACAGGGAGGTTGGAGATTCATGATCCTTGAGGTCCCTTCCAACCCTGGCCAATCTGTGATTCTGTGTTTTTAAACCCCTTTCATTTAGCAATAAGCACTGAAGACCAGAGAAGAAAAATATAATTTGAGGTAAATATAAGTAATATGCAGACAATGGTAATATTGTTTCCATGTTCATTTTCCATGCAAGATGCCAAGGGCATACAAATTCTTGAAGGAGTGAGACATAAGAGCGGCCTGTAATAACAGCAGCTCACTTTCAGTCTCTAAGATCTGAGTTAAGCCAGTTAAGAAACAAATGTTAGGGTGTCAAGGTCCCCCCAGTCTCACTAATAGCCATATTTGGGAAGCAGGTATCAAAAGTAAGAGTTTCAGGAGCACTTCAAGTAGAAAATAATTTCTATACCCCAGAAAATTGCGTGTCCCCGTAACAAGGAATTAGAGTATAGGCGAAGGTAACTGAAAAGATTTGAAATCTCATTTATAAAGCAACCTTAATTTCAACTAGGCCAAAATACCAAACCAAGTCCTCCAAACATATCTAGTTAGTAATCTGTAAAAGCACAGGGATGCTGCCAGTCTGGAATGTCAGAATAACTTCCCTTAATCAAAGGGACTTGTGATAACAGGTTAACCCCTCCAATTCTGAGGCCGCTGTTGTTTCTGCCTTCTAAAGCCTACCTCAGATACTACAAAGCCTTATCTGCAACAAGTCACAGAGAAGCGCTACTTCCAAATGCAACAAATGAAATGAGCATTTCGTTTGTTTTCATCACCACAAAAGGGAAAAAAAAAAAACAAAAACAACTTTGAGATCAGTTCTGAAGCTCCTCTCTGTAGAATTCAAATGTAAAACAGGACACTGGTAAAGCATTAGCTCAGCCCTCAAATCAAGATATGCTATAGCTGAGGTTAAAAATAATAACTAAGCAGAAGCAGATAACAGAAACAGGAAGAATTACTCTAACCGATAAGCATCATACAGTCTTATGATAAATAAGTACAGGAACAGTTTAATTGGCTTTTCTTTTTAAGGGTTTCTTTCATAATTTTAAAAACCCTAGAAAAAGATCAGTAAAGGAAGGTTGGTATACCAAGTCTGCTCTCTGCAAGTTGGAGATCCTCTGGGACATCAGAAAACGCGTATTTTATTCCACTAGTCCTTATATAAGGGGGAGAATTTACAGACATTTCAACAGTACTGATTCTCCGGCGTCACGTATAAAATACACAGAAGAATATTTGCACTTAACAGAATTCTGCTTTAGGACTTTATTAGCAATCTGTGCAACCCTTAGACGTACACAAGCATCTGTGGAACACAGATTGGTTGCTAAAAGTTTGACGGAGTTAAATCATAGCTTTGTCTCCCTTTGAACTGCCCATATCTAGCAGGGGAACCTCCGTGTTGCCACGTGATAAACAGATGTTTCCAAATAAAGTTCATTTATGACTGTCTTCTGCCAAATTCATGCAGTAAGTCTGACCAATATGGCCCTGGACAATGCTTTCTCTTCACAGACCACATTTACTATTGAGTTTTTGCACTACGGAGAAGGTCTGTACAAATTGCTAACTGAAGTACAGCTACTGAGAGGGTGCGTTTTACCTGCTCCCAACACCATTCAAAATTACAGAAGAACTTCACTGTGAGGTAATTACGAAAAGCAAACAATTTCCAGTGCAAGCTCAAAATAGAGAAATCAAAGAAAAAGTTTAGCTATTGTCTTGCTAGTTACATCTGTTCTTTGAAATACTGTATTTTATGAAATAAGCAAGCACCCTTCATATTGAGTCCTTAGCAGGGCCAGGCTGCTATCAGTCCTCTAACCATCACGAATGCTGAATGTATTACTCCGTAAAGCACAGACCCAAAAAGCTCCATTAAAGAATAAACATATAGGAAAGTAATCACCTTGGTGTGCAAGACAGATGCTAAAATAAAACAAAGATCAACATGGACAGAAATAGAAGGGAAATGCTATAAGGTGGCTTGGGCTTTCACCTAGGGAACTCTGGCTGGTGTGCATAGCAAACTTAATTGCTTTAGCAACCAAATTCTATATGATAAAATTAAATCTGCTTTCCTTAAGCAACTTCTACAATGCAAAAATGACACTTTCTAGAGGCTGAGATTGTATTATGTTCTGGTGGTGCTTAAAAATTCTTTCAGTTCTAAAAAACTATGATTAGGCTTGACAGTTCCCTTTCCAAAATTCATTAAAACTGCAAATCCTGAATGACTGCGGGAGTTCAGCGGTCACCGCCAGCCAGACTCAGTTACTTCTGGCACAGTAAGGAGCACAAAAACCCTACTTGGAACTGTAATTATAAATGTAAGAAATACATATTAACATTGTGCACAATGCAAAGGATTTTATTACCAGATGAGAGCCACATACAACAACTACAGCAGATATGGCACATTCATTAGTAACACATTCATTAGAAACAACTGGAAGAAGCATCGTAGGCTGCTGAAGTCATTTAAAACAGATTAAAATCACGTACAAGATGGTTCCCGATAATCTGAATTGCTGAGAAATTACAAGCAGAGAATTATGCCAGCCATCTCCACTACGAGCCATCAGTGGTTCAATTAGCAGTGGAAGTTTTTACTCAGGCTTCTAAATAAGCAACACTTCAGTCATCAAAATTGCAAGCTATCACAGTAAAGTAGAATTTCAGTAATTTCATGAGTGGAATTCAGTGTAGAAAAAACATTCCCAGCTTTCACTGCATCACCTCCCAAGCATCATTTGTTTCCTCAACAGTACTCCAAGCTTAAGAAGCTTGAAACCAAACTGCATAAAGGAAGGCACAACACAAATCAGTTTGCAAAGCACAGATTTCATTACTAATGGATGAGAAATTGGAGCGTATGGTAGAAAATACTTCACAGATTTCACATGGAGAACAGCAGCATCGGGAACACCTGGCACACACTTGAGAAGCCTAATGTTTTCCAAAAACAAGTTGCAAAATCTGACAGCTTCACACCACTTTTCTTAAGTTCAAAAATTCCATAAAAGAAAAAAAATACCCTGCAGTAATTTCACAATGCAATCAATCCTGATTTCCAGTATGCTTTTTTGTTTTAGTCTACAACATTTTACATTATTTTCTCTAATTGGATGCTGTAGTATTGTCCGGGTATTGAAAGAAAATGTTTCCTTCATTTCCAGCTGGCTCTTCCTTCTAATTTCAGAACAGGGTTCATTAGAAAACCTGTCAAGCATGGTAACTCTGTTCAACATGTGTATTTCAGAGGGCTATCAGACATGCCAAAAGGTTTTAGCATTCCATGCTCACTTTAATGCGCAAGGTATGTGGATCAACAGCTAAAAGCTCTAACCTCTCAAAGGAAAGTAATTTTCATTGTTACATTTGTACAGGAGGAGGAATAAAGCTGTCAACTTAAAACATTAAAACAATAAAAATGGTGAAACTGAAATTTCAGACACTGAGAAGAGATTCCAGCTTCACAAACTGTACGTACAAGTCACCTGAGATACAAAATGGGAAATTGTAAGCACGTTATTGTATCACTGTACTGTACAGATACTGTACGTGCGATTTGTCATTATCAGGGAAGCCCTCTTCACTGCCAAATGCCCCAAAGAGCAACTGGGCACTCACCTGGCCAAGGGAGGTAACATATACTCCCCTCTGCTTCCTCCTGAGCCAGGGCTGCCCAGGCAGCAGCTGCAGCTCCTCATTTACACCAGCTCAGCATTCCACTGCCATTCTCTGGAGCGGGACTGCTCGTTCCCATGGCGAGAGCTTTGTCTGCTCCCACCACGCTCCTGCGAAGAGCTGCAGGACTTACATCATACATGAGCCACGCAGGGCTCCTCACTGCGCTCAGCTTCTCAGCCTGCAATTTTGAGATGGGGCAGCTGCTCCTCCAATCTTGTCAGCGAGCAAGGTGGCTGCTCAAACCCAGAGGTGGAAAAGCACCATTTGTGAGTCACGTTGACGGTGCATGTCAGTAATGAGCAGTAATGCTGCCAGTAAGGTCTCTGAAGAACAGCACTTTCAGGAAAAGCTCACAGCCTCAGTGACTCAGGTGTCTGAAGGCCAGTTAAGACAGACACAGGATGCACCACCACAGACTAATTTCAATAACATTTTAAATCTGTTAAGTCTAAAGCAATCAAAACCCCTTAGAAGAAACATGGTTTAAATTTTAAGAAATTGAACGGGTTGATTTTTAGAAAAGAAATAAAAACTTATATAAAGGGGGACAACACAAACTTCTTGCCAATATCTCTGTGAAAGACACACTGCACGTCCTGTTAGCAGCAATCTTCCCCATTAGTAATTCAATAGTGAGCCCCTTTAGTCTATTAAAAGCAATAGCAGGACAAGCAGAACACTGCACGAGATGTTTTAGTCCTAACAAACTGAACTTTCCATCCAGATATAAATCCTTTGGTCCCCATTATAAAAAACTGAAGTGCTTTCACAATTGACCAAAATGAAAAAAACAATTACTGATAACACTAACAAACATTTTACTTGCCACCATTCCCATTGTTTTAAATATACACCAGTATTTGCACACAAGTATTGTTTAATTTCTCCTTTTTAGACTAAATTAAAGAGAGATAAGGGAAATAGTTTCAGTTGGTGTGACACATTTGGGCAGAAGGCTTCAGGCAGCCTATTCATGTCTAGATACAAAACAGATATCTGCCAAGGTCATTTAAAGGATATTTTAAAATTCAGTAACATACTACTTGACCTTTGTTTATATTTTGCTATCCCATATCAATAATAAAGCTCTTACATAGTTGAACACTTTTTGATCATCCATCAGCAACTCTTAGTGCTTACAAGGCCTAAACTCTCCGTTAGCTAAAGAGTACAGCAGAGGGCAGTCTCTACATCAATTAAAAATGTGAGAAAAGAAAACAGGTTCAGTTTCAAAAAGTAGCCCACAGATACAACCAAGGTTATAGATAGCTCTTTGAGTTGTCTGACATCCACAGGATCCCCAAAACACTGCATAGATTTACTACCCCAGCATCCCACTGCAACTTAGATTACTGCGTACACATCTGAATACCCAGTTCTAATCAAGCCTTTTGCACCACCTACCCCTGCTCTGCAATTAACATTTGATACAAAGATGACAATGGACTACACAAATATCTACAGGCTGCAAGGAAAAGTTCACAAGTAGCGAAAGAAGAAAGATTCACTTAAATTGAGAGTTAATGCCAAATGTTTAGAAACCTTGAAGCATAACAAATGAAGAGTAACGGAATTCCTAGAATTCCAAGGGTTGTTAAAAGATCTCACAGGACAGCCAGAAACACGATAAGAGGACAGCCATTTCTTTATCACCTATTCACAGACAGTTAAGACTGCAGATTTCATTGTTTTAAAGGTAAACATGCCCATCCTTGTTTTAAACTGAGCTTATATTCTCTGTAGAATTGAAAATATCTCCGCTGTCTTAAATACCTAATAAGATTTTCCCCCATGCTCATCCCTGTAAATTGTATATTTTTTGGTTTGGACTCCTGTTCTGACCAAGTTAATTCCCATGCTTTTCTTTTCAGCATAGTAGTTTTAATAGCCAACACTTGTTAATGCTTCACTACGCGAAACAGTATTAATAGTAAATAGTAAAAGAGTAAATAGTAAATATTTGCAACATTAGCTGAATGGGTGAAAGTGATCTTTCTTTTCCCCCTTTGAATTACTATCCTTAATGCCTTAACCTGCTTAACTCCACCAATACATCACTCTTAGTTACCAATGGATGGGAATAAACAATTTCTGACTTTTTTTTCTGACCACAAAAATAAGTTCAGACTTATAAAAATTCTGAAAACTTCTAAAAGTTCTGAAATACAAAGCATAAAACAAAACTACAATTGAGAATCTTTGCACTTTATAGACCTCACAGTCAACTGCTCACCACACCCTCAGGACAAACCAGATTTCATTTGACTCTTCTCTAGTTATTTATAGGACACTTCTACAAACTATTTTAGGTATTCAGGTCTCTGATGTCACAAGTTCCCCATTCCTAAACTCGTGTGAGATTATGGTGACAGCTCTGCTGAGCAAACCCCAAACAATTTGCTGCATAAATTTCACAAGTTTTTCTTCCCAAGTATTTTCCCTTCACGACTGCTATCCTCCATGTCCCTCCATGCCCGACCATGTCCCCCAAGGTTTTCTCTAATCACCATCATCTGTTCTTGCTTCTTCTGGAGGACACTGCAAGCAAGGCATACCAGCCGCACAGCAGATGTCTGTTTCGTCTACGATACCATTTCAATATTATTGTTATGCTGAAATGTATTGCTAGACAAAGGACAGAAACCTTCATTATTAACAAAAACAAACAAACAAAAACCCATGCTAAAACAAAATAAATGCCTTGTGTAGCCACAGCAGGCGTATCCCCAACCTCACCCCGCATAGAAGGGTTATGCTCTGTGACTTTGTGTCCATGAAATCATTTGTCATGTTTCTCATTCCTAAAAATATGAGCGCCAATGACAGAAATCAGAATTATGCATACAAGAAAAAATATTCAGAGGCTGCAAAGTTTTGTAGTTTTGTCACACTTTGCCAGTCATGTTGTTTAACATTTGCAGTATATTTTAATTTCTTCAGGGTAATAACAAGTATGTTTGCACACAGCTTTAACTCTCAACTGCTAGCACAGCACAATGCTGACTAGGCTTTCAAGTGTGCCCTAATTTTGGATCCTTCCAAACAGAGATTGCATAGTTTATGACAAGAACCATGAAAGAGCCTGTCAGTATGCTTTCTTGGACCATTAAGCCAAACTAGTTCACTGCTGCCAAACAGTGCAGTTTCAAAACCCTCTCTCAATTGCTGCTCCCTTACTCTCTCCTCTTTTGAGCTGTACAACCGATAACACCTGAGCTCTATAGCTTTCAGATGTCTCTGCAAGTTGGCTTAATTCACTAAGCTTGAAGAATATTACAAAATGTTTTCATTTTTCTGGTTACTTTTTGGTTGAAGTGTCATGCTGAAACAGTTTACAGTAACCTGAAATGCGACCAGACTGACAGAAGTGGCAGGAGCAAGAGGCTGACACCAGGGACCCAACTCCAACAGAGCTCATCTCACAGCCATATTCTGTGATTTCATTTACTCTTCCCCTTCCCAAATACAAGCAACAGCTACTGCATATATCTATGTGTGTGTATTTGTGTATATATATATACACACACACACATATATATGAGGAGCTTTGCATTCTACAAAAAATATCTAAGTCAGTAACCTCCCATGCCTACAATCACTGGTGTAGGTATTTCTTCCTGAATAAAAAGGACTGTTTATAATCTGTTGGCCTCTCTTAGAAGAGATAATCTGAAACAAACTCTGAACACTGTGAGTGTGAAGTGTGTTCATCTTTAAGCATACTTACTCCCTTACTCAAACAAAAACAGTAAATTGAACAGCTGCTTCTTGAGAGCACTGTTAAAGGAGTATGTACTGAAAAGCAGGAACAGCCCTGCGCACTGGAAGGTTCTAAGAGAAGCTTGAAGAAAAATAAATTACGGAAACTATGAGCACGATTTCACTACAAGATGTGAAAACTGGGTGCTCTGCAATAGTCTGTACCACCGGACTTTCTAATAAAAATGCAAGAAAAAGCTTTGCAAAAGCTAAAAAAAACCGTAACAGTCGAGGCCTTCATACCTTATAAAAAGTCTCTCTCTTCTGTTAAATGCAAGTGGACTCTTGGGCCTAATTTTAGCAGTCAGTTACAAAAATTAAGATAAAGCCCCAGTGGGAACATACTCCTGCAAATTGAACACATGAGCATAATAACCACCGTGGCCGCAGAGCTTTATCACAGTACAACTTCTTTGCTAAATCAATGAAATGAAATTCAATTTCTGAAAGCTTTAATAGAAGTTCTTTTAATTAAAAAAAAATAATAGAGAACAGTGATAAACTCACAAGAATGCACAAACTCCATTCTACACGAAGAGAGACCAACTTATTTCATACATAGGTGGGCAGTAATGCTGCCTTTCTCTAGGATGTCCACATGTGCCAGTGAAATGGATAAACACTGAAAGGTACATTAATCTATACTTTATATTTGCCTGCATTAACCAGTATACTGTTAGACTATTATTCTTTCAAAAAGAAAAGCATAGAGATTGCCCAATCAGTAGAACTTTCTGAAGCATCTGACAACTAAAACTAATTCCATCAACTTGTATTACGTGCTATGATCAACTGCAAGAATGATCAGCCAGCAGAGAAAATCATAACAGGGTAAGAAAATGGAAATCACAATTGAGGAAGGGCCAACTGCTCTTCAGAGATTCCGAACAAGATCAAAATTCAGATATTTGCCCCAATTTACCTTCCATGCATATCTTTTACAACAAGTTTCTCACCAGAAGAGTAGAGAAGTAACATATTTGTACATTACCCCTACTTGAAATAAGCATGTATAAAAAGCAAGTTCAAGTCCAATTTAGTGGATGCAAGATAAAAACAACTTTTTCATAACAAAGTTTTTCTTCTTGGCACAGATGTCAGTTATCAGCAACTCAGACATTTCATAGTGGGAAAATGGAAGAGAACAGTAAAGTTGGGCATCTTTGCATTTTACCACTCAGTGAAGAAAACTGTACAGGTACTACACAAAAGGGCGCTAAATACCTAACAAATAAGTTAGCAAGCAATGCTTAGAAGAATCACACACCCAACTTGGTATATAAATACCTACAGTTTGTACAAGCTTTACATACCAGTGATGCAAACGTGTTTATAAGCATTACACCAACATGGCTGATAAATCTCTTAAAGAAAAAGAAACATTTTATTGCTCCAATATTTAAGAACTCAGTCATCGGGTACTTTTAAATCAAAAAATTCAGCGTTCCAAAATAATCTTGCTGGCAAACTTAAAGCTGTCATCTACAACCACTTCAGGTAGCAATCACTGCACTAATTGCTGGTCAACTGCATTCCAAAGGAACTACACTACCAATTCCTTTGAAAGTTCAAGCTTCATAAGAACACATTGTTGCCATCCAATCAAAGAGAATGAGCTATTAAATCAGTGCTGAGGTGCTGTATTTCCCACAATTTAGTTTATCTAAGAATTTGGACGTTCTGCTTTGGGTTAAAGAACACAGCCTTCAATTAGTCTTTAACAGGTTTTACAAGGCTAATTTTTTGAATAAGAAGAACCACAACACTTTGGGCATTAGGTACCTCTTTCCTAAATTCACACTGACAGTAAAAACGCAGAATGCAGCAACTACTTGGTCCTCTCATGTGGAGACAGCAGATGGGTGCCTTTCAATAGAGGTGCAGAAAAACTAAAAATCATTAATCTAACACTAGTCTGGGGCTCCTGTACTATTGCGAAGTCAGGCACCAAGACACTGATTGTTACTTCTACAGACCACTGTCAAAAGTGAGAATGAATGCTAGTGAGGATGGACCTTGGCTTTCCATGAGAAAAGCCAGAGAAGGATATGAAAATGCAGGGGAAGAAAAATGGAAGAGTCTAGAGCTAAGTTCTGTGGAGAGAAGCTCATAACGGGAGAAACTTCAGTAATTTTTCATCCAAGCAGTAATGAGAAGAACAGCAAAGCTGAACTGTTTGAAACTCCCTATATACAGTAGAAGTGGAATCCACTGCCAATGAGCGAGGCTAAAGCGATAAAACTGAGATGGGCAAGACCACAACCTGAATGCACGGCTCAGCACCAACACCACTGTTTCTATATGCCCTTCAGAGAGCTGCCACTGTCTTGTCACAGCCTTTTTCAGATCAAAGAGGTCAGCCAAATAGTAACAGTAAACAGTGAAAGCCCTCATCCACTGGTAAAGAAACTACTTCCTCGGTACTACTGGGAGAACACCCTCTCTGATTCTGGTACAGGAAATGTGATAAACACTAAACTGAAAAACTAAGTAGAAATTAGCAGAAAACTGGTCTGATGCATCAGCCTTGTAAGCAAGAGGAAAAAGAAGCCAAGCTTGCAGATGAAACTCCTAATATCATGAGAGGCACCACAGCCCCAACAGCAGCAGAATGGTCTATTCAAGTCATTGCTAGAATCATCCTAACAATCAGGTTTACAGAATAGATTTCAATTGAGAAAATTTATCCATACTGTGAACTTTCCAATTCTTGCCAAGTAACTGGGGAAAACTCTTACATCAGCAAAGCAAAGAAAGCAGTTTTCCTAAACACACGTTTTCAAGATTTAACAGCAGCAAGTTCTTGCCATACACTTGTGTAGCACAGCTGAACAACTTTCAGATGAAGTAAAACACACCATCCATCCCTAAATATGCTCACATACCCATGTATCAAAATGATCTTGTTAAAGCCACTACTTCTTCCTACTAGTTTTCCCCATTTGTCCTTAGGGTATCATTCTGCAAGATGGAAATGATGTTTCCATTTTTCCAAACCTCCTTCCTCACTTACCCTACACTGTTCTTGGCATTAGCAGCTCTCCCCACAAAACAACTTGGTGGGATAAAATGGCAGAGTTGTAACAAACCAGACAGAAAGCAATCTCCCATTCTCAGTTGCGAAAAGCTGTAATGTCAAGAACATCTGTTCATAAAGCTGTGGTCTCTTTTCATCACCAATACAATTGCAATTTTTAGGTTTTATAAATCTGTAACTCAAATTGTTACCGACTCCTACTGGGTACACAAGAGCCCATTTACATCTGAATACTAGCCAAAGCTACCAGAAAATACCATCAGCATTCACCTGGAAAAACACAAACAAAAAACAAAAACGATCCAAAAGCACTCCAGAACAGTGCTGTGTGATTAGCAACAGCAGGTTCAGGAAGACAGAAATACCCAAAGGTAACAAACAGGAATTAAGAGACAAATGTACTCCCTGCACATCAGATTAAAAATCCAGATGGCAGTGAATGCTACCCGCTTTCTCAGTTTGAAAACTGTGGATTTAGGATTAGGATTAGAAATGTAAGGTTCTACTTACGCAGCTTTTGCATTCTGCCAAATACGAAAACTTATAGTTATATATATCACTTATAGTTATATAGTTATATATATATATATCACTATAGTTATATATATCAGTTAAAATGCAGTCCTCTAATGTCATCCAAAGCATATTAGACTACTGTTTTAGCAGTCTACCTGATTTGTTTCAGATTATTTTAAGTTACCCATCACTGGTATTTTTTCAAGTGCATTAGGTCACGTTATGGGGAAAATATCTCTCTATTAAAAAGGAGACTATGCTACTCTCTATTAAGATAAATCAGGCAACTTTATTAATAGAAGTTGGGAAGTCTCAAATTTCTATCACGCAAACCAAACAAGGCATAAGTTCACGTGGAACAGTTTTTGCTCATTCTCTTTGAAAGAGCCAGAAGTGTCTGAAATCAGTACTGTGAGTTAGTCAGGACGCACCAAGGTGCCTGAGGAAAGGGGTTGGACCAGATGACCTCCAGAGGCCCAGTCTGCAATTTTGTTTGCACACGAAACAAAGTAAGGAAGTACACAAAAGGTATGCACGGATAAGAAACACCCTACAGAAGTTAAATCACACACTTTTAATTTAACAAACAACAGACTATTCACAAAGAGTTAGAGCAGAAAATGATTTGCTTACCAAAGATGTGACCTCAAGATTTTACTGAGGACAGTACACAAAAGGATCCAAATATTTGTGAAAAAACAAAGCATACATCCAAATACTTTTCCATCAATAATTAAAAAAGAATCCCCATAGGACTAGGTGAGTAAATATAATCAAGAGGTCTGACATGACTGAAATTAAATTAACAAGTTTCCTAATACAATTTTCCATCTAACACTCAATATAATGGCTGCAATAGAATACATTTTAAATTTGCAATAGAAAGTTTTCAGTCAATACTGCCAGTAAGCCAGAGGGGATTGGGATGCTTTGCGTAACAGCAGTGGCTATCAGTAAGACGCTGGAGGTCAGGACAGAGAAAGAAAAAATCTAATAGGTGAGACTGAACTGTGTGGGTCCATCACAACTATCAGTGCCTAGACAATAATAAACCACACTGAATAGAACTTCTGCCTGTTCCTTGCTAACCACAACCTTGCTAACCTTGCCCAGGTTGTGAGCTCATCTGGACACTGGCCTTAAAATCTCTACTCACTACTACATGCAACTGTCAGTCCTGCAGCTATCATACTAACAGTGAAGCTGTTTAACAGTCTTTCAGGCACAGTTGGGTATACTGAAAATTCTATTACTACAGAATTTTAACAGAGAATTGAAATGCCACCTTCTCAGTCAGTAAAATAAATTTTAGAAATGCAATTCTTTCTACTTTAGTTTATAACCAGAAATTTCAAGAGAGATAGCACTGCATTCTGATGCAGTACTCCTTTTCTAGTCAGCCTAACAGGTCAGACCATCTCCTCACTCAGCAAGTACTCTGTGATCAGCACTAGTGCCTTACTTGAAAGAAGGTCTTCTAATAACTGTTCTAATGATTCACAGAGCTTCTCCATTAGCAGCACTGAAGACCACTTTCTTCTCTACCACTCCAAGCACTTGTAACATGCATTCTGCGCAATGACAGAAGGAAAAAAAATGCAAGGTTCCAAGATTATGCTTTACGGTTTTACAGAGTGAGAACACGCTAAAGACGCATTTAATTACTGAGATTTTTTGTTAGAGAAAAAAACACCACCACAATCTAAAGAGCTACATATATTCTCCTGAACAATCCAAGAATGCTGCAGTGACTTTACCATTTCATTTGGAACCCAAGCACATAAAAGTGCAGTCACTTTTTCAAATAACACCTGAAAAATACCAACTTCCTGAACAAAAGCTGCAGCAGTTTGCACGCCAATTGCTCAGCAGTAAGCTGGCAACTCTGGCCACCGGTTTCATCTTTAGTACCAGGTAATTTTGATTTTCTGTGAGTCTTGACAGAGCTTCTAAATCATACTGTTTCTTACCATCACGTAAATAAGAGTGAACAAATGTTGGGATATGCATATTTGTTCTCCATTACTGCTACTTTACCACTTCAAATTATATTGCTACAGTGCAATTTAGTTCAGGTTATACCTTACGCTCATTTGAAAATAATAAGACGGCAGCCATCAGTGATTCTCAGTGAAAAAAGCCAAATTGTTGAGGAACACCAGTACATAAAATAACGCCTTCTATTTTCCAACTCACATCTCTGGACTTTGCTTTTAGAGGTGCAGACATTCACAGCTTTCGGAACCAAAGCAACCATTCTGACATACCCAGCTCAACAGAGACACTGTTTAATAAAATGGTTTTAGTCCATTCAACTCAAAGGCTGTGTTTAGCGAGGAACTGTACTCCTCTGGTTTCCAGAAACCTCCAATCCTCTCAGCAATGCAAGCAGACTGGAATTAAGCTCCACTGCTACCAAGGCAGTAGCAATACCTACTCCTGCAGTCAGGGCATAATAGAGCTACACTAGGAAGGGTTGGCTATCACACAGCTTGAAATGCAGACAGTCAGATTTCATTCATTATTTTTAGAAGTTTTGATCTAGAACCAAAAGAACTACAACTTCACATGCCATTCACATGCACTTATCCAGTCTGTCAATGTTAACAACCTGGGATGTATTTTCAATTTGAATCTGGCTGATATTTCACATTAGACAATGAAAATTTTTACTCCAAAGATTTCTCTGCAGCATCGGCACTTGTAACCTTCTTGATTCTACATTTATAAAATTTTACCTGTATAAAAGTAGGGATAATTATTTCCAGACATTTAGTCAACACAGTCTAAAAACACACTGAGTTGCAGGAAAAAAAACCCAACACCTAACAAACTGAAAATAGAATTTAACGTGAGGTAAAACAGTGAGATAAATGAATGAGATTTATGAATACTTTCGCAGTTTAACTCAAATAATTCTAAGCATGTACTTGTTGCTCCTTGAAGAACAGTTCTGGAATTCTGAATACAAATACCGGACATGTACTAGTTTAATGAATTTTAACAAGCTAAGCCAATGAACTATATCTGTAGACTTCTTTTTCCCCTAAATTTTAAGCATCTATTCAAATAGCACCTATGCATAATATTTCAGAGTCGTACTGCAAGTAATAAGCTGATGAATTTTCTTTTTGTTTTTTGAACTGATGTCTATTTTGCTTTCAGTTTGGCATACAGTGGTTGTACATACTGAATGAATGCAACACCCTTCTGCTACACTACATACATAGTAAACTAAGCCAGTGCAAGTTTTAACCGCCAAATACAACTTCTTGGAAATATAACTAAGAATAAGCTAATAATATATTAATATTCAATACCTAGAATAGCGTAACGGTCAGCAGTACTACACTGGATTGTTTCTGAGTTTCTCAACATACAGGTTTGAAGTTAGAGAGAATTTGCTGCAAGGAAATCATAAAGAAAATTACTGTTTTCCTTTTTTTTTTTTTTCCTTCTCCAAAAAAAGAAGAAAATGCTACATAATAGGCTGAACTGGAGGGACAGCAAGCTTAACGATGTTGATAGACAAGTTCTAACAAATCTCGTTGTAGCAGATTAAGTTGCTATTCTCAGCTGTAGACTCTGCTCCCATCAGAAATCACTGATCCTTTAAAAAGCAGAGTTAGAGAAGGCGATGTGTGCTGACAACTCAGCCACTTTCATACTGTCTTTTATTCATTTTTTATTTGGGTTCTCTCCCTTAGACATCACACTATGAACTTAAATGACTTGGGAGCTAGCATTTTGGCCATGCCTGTAAGTGACAAACTGGAGCAGAGGAGCTGAACGTGAAAAGCTAAGAGAAACCACCAAGCCTGTTAAGAACTCCTAGGGCTATAGCTGCAAGCTAAGTAAGCGTCACACTAAATAGCTAGAATCAGATGCATCACAAATCCAGTCAAGAAAATAAATAACAAAAAAGTGAGGAAAAATAATTACTAATTGCCTAACAGTTTACATGTTAAGCTGAACAGGATCTGATTAGTCATATTATGTACCTTAGAGGCTAAATACTGAACTTCAAATTAGCTTTAAAATCGAAGAACTGAAGTCTTGCATGGAATTTTAATTGTCACATCAAGTCCCAACTACAGAAGTTATAAACAGCTCTAACATACGGAACACCAAAAGAACAGTGTTAAATATCTTTCTAAGACTTGACAGGAATGTGCACTTAAGACAGAACACAAAATTGGTCTACACTCACTACTCAGCCACTTAGGTATGCAGCTGCAGTCATTAAATATTTGTACAAAAAAAGACTCGAAAAATGTTGACAGAGGGAGAAACCTTGTGAAGTTCTCACCAACATGAAGTTCTCACCAGAAGTCTGAAAGTGGCTCATACATTAATGCAGGTCTGCAACTGAGGTTGTTCACTTAAATAAAATCAGACACAAATCTTCAATACTTTACTTCCAGAGAGGTGGTATTTCAGATTGCACAGTACCTATTAAATACAACTGAAATCTGTATTGTGCGGTTGTTACCCACATACTTTTCATTGTGGTGAAATACATACAACATTTTGTGTGAGGTTTATAAATTAAAAACCACCAATGATCAGCCAGGAAGCAGACTCAACGTTTCAAAGAGAGCCTGCACATACATAATAGGCCTTACTGTCCAACTCTGCAGATTGTTCCTCCCACCCACCTTCCACAAATCAACATTCAACGCTTTGGAAGACAGGAGTGTACAGGCAAACTTCGAGTGTCCTACTAGACAGACTGAGATATTTAGATTCTGATTCTTCCTTGCCCTGCTCTCCCAGCTCTTCATTTCCATTAAACAAAATAAATAAATTCAGCTCCAGCTTGTTACACACATTACACGCTTACAGCCCAATGCAATACAGTATCTGGTTGAGATCATCTGCCATATTTGTATAGAACAAATTTCAGTAAGCCGTAAAACAAGATTCCCTGTTGTTCAGGATAATCTCAGACATACCTTACTGGGTCCATCGAGCCTAGAACTTCATGTCTGATTGAGGCAACCAGACATACTGTTAAGTGACAACCTGTGCATCCACAATTTCTTTTTTATTAAAGACATATCAATGCTACATTTCCAAATACGAACCACCAAAAGTAGTCAAGGAATCAGTACAAATGTGACACTGGGTGCTTACATATGTTCCTATGGCAATAAAAGCCATTCATCACCCAGTATGTGAAGCACCAGGCTTTTTCTTTTTAGCTGTTTCAAACCTGTAGTTTTAATCAATGTCATGCTGTACTTGATCATCTATTACCCTTTGCTAAATCTCCAACACATTCCCTTCCAGCCTTCTTCTCTTTCAACAGAGATCTCATCTTTCTGATCTCTTCCAAGAAGGCTCCATTCCTTCAGTGTTTTCAATGCCCTTTTCCATCTTTGTTTTTATTCCGTTATGTACTCCTAAAATGCAAAGACCTAAACCAGAGTGAAGATAGCAGGGCTTTTGCATAGCTGCACTGGGATGTCTTCTGGCATCTTGATGCCCTTCCAGATACATTCAGGATTTTGCTAGTTTTCTGGCTGGCACTCTACACAACATATAGCAAACAAATACCGTGGTTAAAAATAACTTTCTCACCAGTTCAGAAGACACTGGAGATGTCAATTTTATTACACTCCATAGACATCTAGTCATCTCACCACGCACTTGCTAAAAATTAGCTCAGTGCCAGGAGCACAAGAAATACTCCACTTCTCATTGTACTATCTATTATTCATTATGCCTCATAAAAAAGCAATATTCCTGTTTAACTTCATTCGTATAGAGAAATTTACCACAGAAATAGAAGAAGTAAATAAAAGTCATAATGAGACTTTATATAATATAAGCATCAGAAGATCTAAATAGCACAGACAGCACCACAAAATGAAATGATAAGTATACCTACTGTTTTACAGGCCAAGCCAACCTTGAGACAAGGCAACAGACTTGATTGGAAAGAGAAAGCAAAAGGTCGTAAGACTTATCAGGGTGTAGGAAAGCTGTGGTCCAACATAGAAAACTTTTGTTCCCTTGTTAATATTGCCTGTATTGCCTATTTAGAGATCCAGCACAGAGAATGACTTGGTTTTGAAGGACTGTAGAAGTGCAGAATGCGAGATAACAAAAAAAAAAAAGCAAAAAACAGATAAGCTGCAAAAACCGGTAACAGCAAAAACACAAGTCCACAATAAACAGAAAGATCTAAGGAAGTACAAACAATATAAATTAAAAATGACTCCGTAAGCTGTAAGCCAAAATAACACTTAGCTGTCACTTCAGAACATCATATAAGGAGATGCAGAGTTCTCTTTCTCAGCCAAGAAGAAATAGCTCTCATTGCACATCATTCTGACCTCTCCTTGAAAACCAGCAAAAGCTTAAAGAAAGAAGCAACCTAGAAAATACGTTGAAATAACCAGTCTTGAAAACCTTTCTGCCCACTCTGTTATCTTAAAGACACCCTCATGACTTTTTCTTTTGAGAAGCAGGACACGTGCCATTTACTTGTTTTGGATTCCTAGCTTTTTAATCTTTTCATCTTGTTTGATGAGTCAATGAAGAAGAAATATAAGGTCAGAAGGTAGAAAGTGTCTATTAGACTGCAGAAGCCTTGTAGTGACTCCTTCCTCCTCTTCTAGCTGAAGTCAGGTAACCAATCACTTCAGCTACTACTCATAACAGCTTGACGGAACATGCTAAGTCCAGAAGCAATTGGTGACCATCAAGTCGTGAATTAAGAAAACAGCGCACACTTAACAGTCTAAGAATGGGCAAGAATCAAGGTGATAATTCAGCAGAAGAGATCCACTAATCTACTAAGAACTTAGGTTCAAACAGATTTTTAGTGCTGTTTATAGCTCTTAAAAAAATAAAGGCAAAAGCTATTCCACTGGTCAAAACCCAGATAAATACTACTGGGCTCCTTTTTTTTTTTCCATTTAGGCAGCCCAACAAACAAGACAATACCAACCTGATCAGCTTTTACCTCATTTACTCTAAGGGACTGTGCTAATTCCTTCCTGTAAGTAATTAGGTTACTGATTTAGACCACATTTTGATTAATGGAAAAAAAAATGAAATGGTACAAGCTTGCATTATGTTTAATTATCCCACAACATCAATCACCACCTTTAAATACATATTCAGTTCAATTTTCACTCTCTTCCCTACAGTTGAGAGCTTCTAATACTATTTAAACAAGATGTAAATGTTATTGCATACTGACACTAAGCAATTCCATCACTGCTTGATCCTACAGATTCTGCAGAGAGCATGTGATCTCCACTAATACTACATTCTTCCACTAACACAGGACTAAGTTTGTCTGCTGACATCACGTCCTTTCAGACACTGCGAGAGATTTGCTCTCTGAAAACAACTTTTCGCCAATATTAGCTTTGCAGTTAGCATCTATTAAACTCAATGCAGTCATCTAACTTTTTTTTTTTCTACAAAAGCAGCTTAAGTTTTCTTAGTCAAGATACAGCGCATTAAACCATGATTAACTTAGCTCAACTTTCCTTAGCAGCAGCAGACAAAGCAATAGCAATTTGATTAAAGGCGATAAACACGGGTGACCACTAATTTTCCACCAGGACAGTTAAGGGACACTGAATCATCTGATATTAAGGTCAAGCATGAGTTTCACATGCAGTGACATCATACTGTAAAAACAAAGTTTTTGTGATATCCACGGTGTTGTAGAATTTAGCAACTCAGTACCCTAACTGCCATGAAGAAAAAGATGCTTCTCTCTCTAGGTTTCTCCTTCGCTGCTTTAAGACCAGCTCCTAAATAAACAACAAAGAGAATTAGTTACCAAGGCATACTACCTTCGTTGTCCTTGATTGTGAAGATCATCTCAGTTCAAAACACTTGGTTTTTACATTTTAATATTCAACTGACTGATCTCTTTGTCACTCAGAGACCAAGCATTGGCCCTAGGGAAACAAATCAAGTCCTTTCTCTTAACAGCATTTTCACCAAGGCATCAAACCAGTTACATTTTACCTGCCTTTCAGCCTTGAATAAGATGAACTTCAAGTCAGATTATTCTTTCCTATACCTAATTAAGTGCCAGCCACTCATATGCTATTATATAGCTAAGAATAATTTGTATATGCATCACCAGAAGCATTTATAGCAGCATACTACTGAACTAAGTAACACTCTTGGGCAGCAGCATATGTTGTCCCCCTTTTATCAAACATATTTGTAAACAGAACTCCGTAACAAATCATCTCAACACTACAAGCACTGAATACTTCTTTTCCAGCCCTAAGAAAAGGCAGGAATGCATACATTCACCTCCCAGCAGGCACTGCCAGGCCAAAGAGCAGTTACTGAGGTTGCACTTGCACTTCCTGGTTATTAAAGGATTCAGGTCTGCTGAATTCAGCACTTCAGAGCATGAAGATACCACTGAACAACTTCACACCGTGACAATAAGAATTCATATTGACTACTCACACAACACCTGATTCAAATACAGTTACGTGCTTTAGATGCTGACACACTGACTATACAATATCTGAGTACCCTCAATGCCTCTTGTAAAAGATTATTTACCTCTCCCACCACTTCTAAAATAACCTTATCAGAAATAACTTCCAGTGCTAAATTACTTTTTCCCCACAGAAACACCTATGAGGGTCTTTGAGGTGTCTGTTCCCAGACTTCCCCAGAAGATAAATCTCCTGTCACAAGACAAGGATAAAATTTACAGTTTGTTTTCTATCTTATTTCTCTACAGAACCTCCTTCTCCAGAAGGTCCATCTATCACTTTCCTTCTTTCAGAATTTTCAGGGAGATGGGAGTTCATTTTCAGTGCTGATAAAGCATAGCAAAAGAAGTTTACAGTAATCAGCCATGAGCTGCACTATCATGTGCTCCAATTGTCCAGACTGCTCTGTAATTCTAGAGAAGAAACCTAAAAAAAAAATTATAGACCAAAATTAAACCAAAATCAACAACTAAAATTGTTAGCATAAAACCACAGTAACTATTTCTCACTCAGCACTTTTTATAAGATACTCATGGCCTACCAGAACAGACAGATGATGCAATTAGGCAAATAAATTCAAGAAACACAAAGCATCCAGGTGATCTTTATGTAAAGATAATTGCACATACAATGAAACAATTTGTTTCTGTACCTAATTATTTGGTATCTTACAAGAAAGAATAAGGTCCACAACAGAATCCAAGTGTCATGCCACCTACTAGGCTTAGCCCACAGACAAGCAACCAAGCTCCCCTCTACAACAAGAGCAAATTACAGATGCTGTTCAAATGTCAGGCTAATCATCTGTAGGAACTGGCAAATTTAGCCAAGAATCCAACTAAGAGAAAGCTTAGAAACAAACAATTCCCAGAATTTAGTGTTGTGTTCAATAAAACACTCCTTTTCATCATTCAGGACTGTGTCTACAAGCAGGAACAAGTTCACATCATCAGTTCGTGCCTGATTGTACCTCCTGCCAGCCAGTCCCTTCCCAAGCATTACCCCCTCAAGAACAAAACTGGCTGGCACTGGAAGGTGTCTCACAGCAGAGCACCCACCAGGCTGGCACTTAAGGATTTCATTTCTTTTGGAACTGACAGATGTAGGTTTTAAGTTCTCCCAGATCGCTGAAGGATTTGAACCCACATCTCAACGTATCACCCAGGTACTCAAACTTACTGCTTTTCCCACTTTAAAGAACAGAAGCATTCCTTGTACAATTCTGCATTACCAACAGTATCTACTTACTTTCTAATGTAGCTGATGCAAACATCTAGTTGGAGCACTTTTTTCTTGCTGAACAGCTTTGTATTAATTGCAATTAAACACCCTTGCTACATAAGCATCTCTTTACCTATAGATACACACAGCTTATCATTTCCATTTAAAAACAAAACAAAGAAACCCCACCAAAAAAAAAAAATCCAGAAAGCCCACAAAGCCCATTTTCAAATAGCCCGGTATATAAACTACTATATAGATAAATATTTAGCTTTTTTATAGTTTTTCCTCTTTGGAATTTTAAAATAAAATTTTAAAATAACTAAACCTAAAACATTGTATCATACAGCTATACTGAAAGTGCAGGAAGGAGGATGCATAGATAAAACACTTCTGTCACAATTGCTGAAAAAACTCTGTGCCAGACTATAATACAACGTGGTACCAGCATGCCCAATGTTAAATCACTGAACACTCCCCTGAAAACAGTTTCTGCACTCACAGGTGTACCAGCAACTATTTGTTCATTAATAGAAGGAAAACAATACAATGGTATTTAATTAATATTTACAAATAGTATTGAGGCTTTCTGATGAATGACCAAAGTTGTAATTACACTACTGTTCCACAACCCATGGTGTCGAGTCCTTCCACAACGCTACCTATCGCACTGAGAAAATTCAAAAAAAGAAAGAAAATAGAAGCCCATGGCTAGAATACTTACAGATTTTAACCACAGCATATGAATACAAACATGGATCCTGCCACCTGAGAAGTAGCAGATCGCTGGAAATCTTAGTCTACAGCACTCTGAAAACCTCACATAGTAAGAGAACTCAGGTAATCACAAGTGCAAACTGGAAAAAAAAATGAACAGCTGAAGCAGGTAGTAACAACTGTTAATACCTGATGCTAACAGTCTTTAGAGAGACATCCCAACACAATTTACATCTGAAAATTCTGCGGGATTTTTGAAGAAAAAAAACCAACAAAACTTGCAGGTTCAAACTCCAGCAAGAGACTTTAATTAAAAAGCACCAAATTGGGTGTTACAAAAACATGGTTACGCCTATAGAAAACAGATCCTTACAAACTTCAGACTACATGAAGTGTTCAGTGTCCACAACCCTGGGTATGAATGGTAACCTCTGCAACCTTGTTTAGTGTTTCTACATCAGGTATTGTTGTGGTAATGAAAGACATCCGACACTCCTCAATTGCCTGAGCAACTACTCCGAATTCCGAAGGAAGTAAATCGGTTCAGTGAAGAAATATTTCCATTTACATGTTTAAACTTGGTTCTTTTGAAACTAGTTTCAGTGAGATCTGGGTAAACCCATCATCATCATCTACTGCCCATAGCCATTCTACAGAACTCGAGGCAACATGAGAAGCACTGGATGTGAAGTCTGGAAGCATTACTTTGAGAAGCATTAGGTGATCACGTACCAGCACTTAACTCTGTATTATTGTAATAACAGACATGTTAATTAAATTTAACATTCTACTACGCTGGTTCAAAGTGCTGCAATATAAATACTTGATGCCTCATTAATCCACCTACAACACTAACCATTAATTAACCTTTTAACACGTGAAATACAGAGGGCTTTTTGGACCACAGCATGTTGGAAGACAGTTAATGCGTATAAAACACAGCCAGGCTCAAACGGCAATCAAAAACTACCCCATTTATAAGAAATTCAGGAAAAACATCTCAATCCTCCAGAAGAAAGGTCCTTCGAAAGCACAAGAAGCTGCACACTGAGGCAGAGGGCATTTACAACAACACCAGAATTTTTCTAAAAAAGTTTGCCTGCAGACATCCATATGTCAACACCAACGCAAGTATTCTGTCGTAGCCAGTCAGCCACGTAGCTAGTTTATGCCCAAGTAATTCCATTGAAGTGGCTTTAAGAATTATCACTCAAAAGCACTAATAGATGCCTCCCTCAAATACATCCCTCATTATGTCTTTTTCCAGGGATCTGTCTCATGGAAGAGATAAGTAAGAAGGTTATGTTAAACAGATACGTATATGCACTGTTAAAGCCAGTGGTTTACCAGAAGGCCATACCCACAAACTCAGGTTTCGGTGCCGTCCGACTGGAGGAGCTCCCAGTCTCCACGCTCTTTGTTGCTGCCCGCACACAGCGCAGCTCCTCGGTCAGGAGAGCAATGCCGCCACGAGAACGCGATCCGCACTGGCTTCCTGAGCCACCGGCTGTAAAACACGCCGCAAGTCGTACCTACGGCACCTAACTCCACCTAACCCCGCAAACCTTTCCAACCCAGCACAGGGCGACGTTCCCACAGGGGCAGCGCTCCGCGGCGCCGCGCCTCCAGCAGAGCAGACGCGCAAGAGAGTTTCCGACTCGGAACGCGAGCACACGCCTCCTCTCGCACACGGGCAGGGCGCTC
Source organism: Perdix hodgsoniae (assembly GCA_035772895.1). Taxonomy (NCBI): domain Eukaryota; kingdom Metazoa; phylum Chordata; class Aves; order Galliformes; family Phasianidae; genus Perdix; species Perdix hodgsoniae. The sequence goes on along the minus strand of JAPSGF010000001.1, from coordinate 21,632,990 downwards.
TCCTCGCGGCCTCGGCCCGCCAGCCGGCGGATCCGGGCCAGGGGGCTCCCAGAAGCCGGCCCGGCCCAGGCGCCCCCCGCGCTCCCTGCAGCGGCGGCGGTTGCCCGCGGCACAGACACCTGTAGCCGCAGCGGCCCCCGCGGGCCGGGCTCCGGGGCCGCGGCGCAGCCCGAGCCGGTGGAGCGCGGGGATCGCCGCGGAGCCCCCGAGCTCGGCTCAGCCTCGCCGCCCGCACGGCCCCGGCCCGGCCGGAGCGCGGGCCTGCGCCGCGGGGAG
>JAPSGF010000001.1:21610380-21632314 GCA_035772895.1 Perdix hodgsoniae | reverse complement strand
CCGGCGCTGGCCGCCAGGCGGGCCGGAGGCGGGATGGGGCCGGCTGAGCGCGCGCGCCCCCTGCCGGCCGGGCGGGGAGGGGCCGCTTCCAGCGGGCTCCTCCGGCGGCTGCCGTGGTGATTGCGCGGGGCGGGGAGCTGCTGCCCCAGCTCCGGCTGAGGGCCGGTGATCCCGCTCCCGTCCGCATTCATACCCCGTCATTGTGCCGCAGCTCCCTCTCTTCCCCCGGTCGGGCACCTGTGCGGGAGCTCTACGCGCTCCGATCGGAACCGGTCTGACTGCCGGCCCGTGCCCAGGCACCCCGTGCCACCGGCCCTTTTCGCCGCCGCTCTCCTCCTCGTCCCCCCCGTTCTCCCCACGCCGCTGCTGACACACAAGCTGGACTGGCCTCAGCCAGGCTTGGGAGGAACACGTTTGCTCACATCCGAGAGCCCGCCCGCGGGTGGGTGAGCGGGGGCTGAGGCGCAGAGGCGGCCCGGAGCGCGGTGTGTGGAACAGCGGAGGTAAGCGGGCATTACGAGCAGCTGTACCGGGCTGGCCGCGTCAAGCACGGTGTTCCACAGAGCCGCACAGACTTAAGCGCTGCAGTCTAGTTTCAGCGAAACTCTGTGTTCCCTCCCCTGGATTTTCAGGCTAGCCCGCCTACATCTTTATCCATGGCATTAAAAGAAATACTGCACAAAAAAAAACAGAATATAGAAAGGCTTTCGTGAGCCACTAAAAAGGTCTAAACAGGTACCTTTCTATTGTTCATCTCTTCTTCAGTTTAGCCGTTTAGAACTTTATCTTTTAACTCCGAATCGAGTCATTCTCCATAACAAAATTCAGGTAAAGACTTTCAAGTTCTTACAGTTTTACTCTGTTCCGTGTTCTCTTTGGATCCCCTCTCAACACGCTAATTTTTTACGTCACAAAACCAGATGCCACACTTTTCTTACTGCATGAACTCTGCTTGACTTCACATTAACATAAAAGCCAACCAGTTACCTATGAATGAAACAATGAAAGTATTCTGCCTTTGCACAGTGTGGCTCAAACTTCCTGGGATGTCTTTTTGTTTGCAATTTTCAAAATATCTTTTTGTTTGCCCTTCTCAGGATAGCAGTGCCTTGCTGCCTTGCAGCTGCACTTATCTGGGTCTTTCTACTTTGACCGATCAGTGAGAAGTGGAAGAACTGCAGCCCTACATGATGATTAAATATCAGTGGATTGCAGTTACTTACTTGGAAAATGAAAATGGAGGGAAAATGTGATTGTAGTTATTCCTGTCCAGGAACAGGACCAAGGACTGTTCTTTTCCTTCATTTGAAAATAGTGAAAGTTCACATGAACCTTTCTGAAAAAACGTTTTTGGCAAAATGTCTGAGAATTTTTTCAAAATACGATATTTGCCTATAAGATATAAGGGCTGCAAACAGTACGTAGATTTAGCAGTTGACTGTTCACATCCTCATCCAAACCCATCTCTTGTTTAATATCTTTTCTACATGCAAGGCTAGGACAAAGAGATTAAAATATATATATATCATGAATTCCGATTACAGCTTCCCTCAACTGATAGCACTTCTTCCCTCACAGAAACTGTCCTTGTCTCTAGTTTGCATGTTGCCCTAAAGCCAGTTTTTATACCATTGTAACTGGATTTTCTTCAATATATTGTGCAGTTTTTCATAGAGCAAAGAAGGATTCACAACAGTTCTAGAGTTTCTCTTCCTCCCACTTTGTTCTCTTGAACGTATAGCTGAAGTTTTCATCTTTTGCCAGAATGGATTGCCAGACCAGGCTAAGACTGAGCTTAGGATATCTCTTGGATGTATCTGCTTAAGGATCTATTTGTTTCTTTGGTAACCAATCTCCTCCCTCTGGCTTTCACAAACCCTAATATTAGCCTTTGCCCATCTGGCAAATCCATTCATAAGATGCTTGAATGAGGAGGACTTGGCTAATTCTATCCAACAGATTAAAATATTCCATCAGGCCAAGAAGTTGTCATACCTGAAAACATTTCACAACAGAGCATTATTTCATATCAGCAGCATTATTTGTAAAGCATCAGACAACTTTTCTCTTTTAAATCATTCTGTTAGCAATTTAAATGGAATGGATCTGCTGGTTTGTTTTGCCTCATGGATGCTGTTTGTTGGCATGCTGAGAACACAAAAATTGCTGAGAGAAAATCAACATCTTGAATTTAACAACATATGCAAATCAGAAAACAGATACAGAGAAAGAAGGCAAATTAGAGGATGAGGGAGGATAATTAGAAGATGACTGACTGGGAAAATCAGAGTTTTTAATCATTTGTTTCATCTTAACTGCCTGGTTTTTCATGTGAGGATATAGTAAGACAGTTCTCGAAGGAATTTGAAAAATGACTTACCAAAGCATTATAAATAACCCATTCCATCTAGTCTTCAAAGTTTTCAATATTTAAGCAGAAATTAGTAGAAAAGAAATATTCATCTAAAACTTTTCTTTGAGTTTGGATCTTAGAACAACTTGATTTTAGAGGTTTAATTTTAACAGTATAACTTTCAGTGGTTGTGGAATCACAAAAGCATGTTTGGAACTACAGAAACAAAGTATTCAGGCAGCTTTATTGCTGAAGAGCATTCTTTTTCTAAGGCTGATATCTTCATTCCAGAAACAAATACATATATTTTTACAAAGAATATGTTTACCTTCAGTTAACTTGAGTTTTACGTTTTGGTGTCACTGTTGGCCAGCAGAGTGGTGACGTAACTGCTGATCAGATCTAAATCTGGCTGATTCTAATCAATGGAAAAATAAATGTTCTTGACTAGTCCAGGCATCAGCCAAACATAGGACAAAGTGTTTTCTTTGAAACCATTGCCCTCTGGAGGGAGAATGAAAAATCACAGAAGGATTGGGTAAAAATTCCCCTTTATGTCACTGTGTACCTGAATTTAAGTTTTATCCATGCAAAAAGGAATGCTCTTTCAAAAGCCCCACAGAGTCCACAATGCCTTTGCCAGTGAAGGCTGGAGGAGAACTAATCCCCATCTGTCTTCCCCATTACTCTCCTCCCTTTTATCTCTAAACTCTTTATCACTAAACTTACTGAACAACTATTGTACAACAGATGTACTTTCTCTTCCAACTTCATCTTGGATTCCTTCCAAGTCGGTGTCATCCCTTTTTTATCTGCCGAAATAATTCTTTTTTCTGCAATCTCTCAAGAATTCTTGCCTTCCTGATATCAGAGTCTGTATCCCATCTTCTTTCTTAACCTTTTCTTAACCCATTTTTCTTAATCTTTCTCCCGCTTTTGTTGTTATCTTAACACCCTTTCCTTCTTGATCTTTTATTCTTGCAAAGTTTTCAGAAATTGTCTTATTTTTTTCTCTCTGATTTTATGTGTGCCATCTATTTAAATAGGCTGATTTCCCTCTGTCACTGGGAACTTCACAGGGATTCTTCTTTGGCTTTTAGGTATTGACTGTCTGTGTCTTGGATAATCACATTTAAATGTCACTTTTAACAGAATGTGAATGAAAGTGAGCTGCTTCCGACTCAGATTTATCCCTGTGTTGCAGGGGAAATAACAGTATCCTTTCTATTTTGATTTATAGCGATATGATATCTCCTGACTACAGATCTGTTGGTTGTTTTAAGTAAGACACATAAATACCGTAATTCCAGAATCATAGGACTTGGAAAGGACCTCTGGAGATCAGCTAGTCCAGATGAACCAGTCATATGAAAGAATGTAATACTAGTCTACCTATAGGGCTAGCAGTGTCCACTATCTAGGGTTTCAAGGAAGAATGCAAAATTCAGAAGTCTAGGAGCTAGGTTATGTATCTGGCAAGAAAAAAAATGTCTTGGCCTCAATGACACATCAAGAGAAACCCCGAATTTCAAAATTAATACAGCAAACAAATGTTCTTTCAGCTTTCTTTAAATTTGGACATCAAATATGAAGGATTAAAATGTGGTCATGCTCTGATCCTTGATAACATCTAGAACTATTCCTTCCTTTCTATCCAGTAACTGCATTTTGCATTCATGTTCATCCGGTGGCTGAAATATCTTCCTTTCTGGCTTTCCTTGTCCTCTGCTACTTCTTAATCCTTCGGATCCGAAATTGCACACGAAGTCGCAGCATTTACAAATGAGATCACAAACCTAACAGAAGTTCAGCAGTAAAAATATGTTGATCTCCAGAAAAGGGGTCTCAAGTCTAGCAAGTATTACTCGTCTCTTACTGAGGGGTCTTATGCACTGATATAGGAACCATACCCAGAAGATTGGTAAAGCTGGAAGTGGAGTTGTTGATGGAACAGCTCGGGGCACAATGTTCAGTAAAGAAAGATAGTTAATAGATGATAAAAATAATATTTTCTAGGCATCATTTTGCCTTTCCCTATTGAGTCATATTCAAGTAAGTGATTACCTCATTTATCTGTTTCTTTGCATCTGTTTGCTGCTTATAGATCTTCCAAGTGTAGCTTCTGCTCTTCTTTGCAATTTACTTTTCTACGTCTAACTTTTTGATATTATTTCAGCCATCAGTGTGCCTTCCTCTGCGCAGCTGTCCATTGTTGACTTGATCTAGAATTAATCTATAAGGACCCAAGGTAGACTGATGTATCTCTGGAAAACTGCCTCCTGCTGTGCCATTAATACCAGTTATTAATTCGAATTAAAATCCATTTTATTCTTCCCCGTTTTCCCTTTTTGAGGCTGGATGTATTTTAAAGTCCAAAGTCAAGACAGGATTTTACTCAGAATTTAGTGTGAACCTGCCTTGGTGTGAACATGCACAAACCTTTTGCTGAGTTTGTCTGGCAGTTTAATTACTTTTTTTAATTTACTATTAGAGAGCAAAAGATATTTTTTCACATCTACTTTTTTACCCTGTGGAGCTTCTTATACTCATAAAACCTTTCTAAAGAAATAAAAAACTAGGAAATAACTCAGATCTATTGCAGAATATGGGAGGAATCAACAAAAGTTTAAACGGTTGAAAGCACTTGTCCTGATTTTGTCTGGCACAGTTATTTTTGTTTGTAGAGACTTGTCTGGTGCTGTGTTTCAGATACTTGATGAAAATGAATCAGTGGGTTAGCTGTTACTGAGCTTTGCTTACACAGGGCCAAGAGCTTTTCAGCTTCTCATGCAGCCCTGCCAGGAGAGGCTGGAAGTGCACAAGGAGCTTGGTGGGGTCATGGCCAGGACTGCTGATCCCAGTGACCAAAGGGATATTCCATACCATATGGTGTATGCTCAGTATTAAAAGCTGGGAGGAAAGAAGGAAAGGAGTTGCATTTGGAGTGGTAGTATTTCTCTTTCCAAGAAACTATTACATGGGATGAGCCCTGCTTCCCTAGAAATCAGTGAATATCTAATTGCAAATGGGAAGTGGCAAATTAGTTCTGTGTTTTGCGATGCTAACACATACAACCTCTGCTTCACCTAGCAAACTGTCTTTACCTCAACCCACAGGTTCTTGTATTTTCTGATTATCTCCCCTTTCCCAGCGTGGATAGAGTGAGCAAGTGGCTGTGTGGTGCTGAGCTGCCTTCCAGAGTTAAACCACTGCACTGCCTAAGAAAAATACTTAAGTAGTAAATCCTAATGAATGAAGATATTTGTGGTGCCTAGGTGAGGTCATCTTTCCTGAAGGGTAGCTTAATGGTAGTAATTATGTTAATGATGGGACCCACCTATGGGATAATGCTACATTATAAGCTTAAGCTTGTAAGTCAAAAGTAAGTCACTGTAGTATATTGTTTGCATACTATATGAACAAAAAATGCAGCAAATATTTTTCCTGAGAGTAAACTAGATATACAGTAGGACAGCTATAAGGCATACGTAACCAGCCTCATAATTCTACTTCTTGTTCCCTTTTTCTAAATCTTCACTGAAATAATCTTCCACACTGTATTTTATTATCAATCTTGTTTGCTATAGGAGTTCTGTTTGTGCATATCTGCTATACTTTAGTTAATGACAAACAACAAAAAATAGTGGGTATTCTGTAATGTATCCATGTGGCTGCCTGAATGTTAAATTTTTATGAGGGAGAATCACTTCTGGAATTACTGTTTTTAAAACTTTCATTTGATTATTACCCCAGCTATTGAGCTTGCTTCCAACAGATGATAAACAACACATGCACCAGCTAACTACCAGTCAGCATGTCTGTTGTTTCCCAGCATCTAAAGCAATCTTCAGTATCATTTTCACTTGAACCTTAAACATCTGCTAAGCTATACTGGAATCTTTCTGAAACTAAAAATAGAAGAGTTTTTTTTATTTTTGAGAAATATGCTAGTAGGAAATAATGTGCTCTATGTATGACCCTAAAAATGATATAGTCAGTTTGGATATATACCTTGAAACCCATCAATACTGATAATAAATAATGATATTGATCCGGACATGAAGAATTAGTCCGGTTTAAAGCTGTTTGGGTCTGTGAGCACACATAATTTTATATCATTTCCCTCACATATACTTCATTGCCTGTCAGTTGCAACTAGCACTTGCTGAGAACTGCTGCTTTGAATCCAAGTCACAGAGGTAGCAAAGGTATGACATCCAGTTCCTCTGTAAATATCCATGCTGATCTCAGCATAATGTTTTCTACACAGATATAAGATGCCAATAGATTTTCATTCCCTCTTCTTTGGCAGCAGAGGCATTTTTCAGATGCTTGATTTGTGAAAATTTGGACAGCACTAAAATATGCTTATCATCTGTTGCTGTAAACAAAGCCAGTATACCTAATTACCTTTCCGAAGATAGCAATAGCAGCTACATAGTCATCTCTAAGGAAGGAAGACACTGTTTTCAAACTGACAGAAATTAGTCATTTCCACAGAGCTATGTGGACTGCCTTCATTATTCTTGGATAACTCCGTGGGTTAGAGTGTAAACTCTATACCATTCTCAAGAATCTGCATCTTGACAGAAAGTTGCAGAGGAAATAAAAGTCATTCAAACTGTTTTGGAAACATGCTTTGGAACATGTTACGTTAATACCACTTTATTTTGTAGTATTTCCTAAAAAGTGTAGTCAAACCTATTACGCTGATAACTCTACTGCTTGCAGGATCTTCAGTGACTGTCATTCACCCAGCAGTTATTTTTCTTTCAGAGGAGCTGACAGCATGCATTGGCATCTTGAGCCAATACTGCATACCGATCTTATGAATCAGCTCAGTGTAAGACTGTTTTGGTATGTAACTCATCAAGCATCCATGATGATTTATTTTTCCTTGCTACAGGTTCAGTGATCAATAGTATATTTTTATTGCATTTGCTATGCAAAAATTCAACCATCTCCCCAGTGTTGTAATCTGGAAAAACTGATGCTCTGAAGTTACACATTTGCAGCACTGATTGAGAGCACTTTAGATTGTGTTCCAATGAACTGAGGCTGAACAGTACCATTTGCATGCTGCATGAGGCAGCAGTCCTCTGTGTCTCTTCGAGGTCTGTCAAAGTTACCACAGGTTAGGGTACAAGAGTGAATGTTTCTAGTAGTACAGAAGGTTGTTCTGAGACTGATCTTGGTTTTTGCAGATAAAGGACTGTATCTGTGTCTTCAGTCAGTTAAGTGAAACACAATGCAGCATATCTAGATATGAAGTAAGTTGTAGATATTCCTTCTGTGCTAGTAAAAAAATTGTTTCACACACTTTTTGAATGCAGTACGCTTTATTTAAAAGTATTCAAAATGCATTATCATTAGTTTTCCAGTGATCCAGAGATTTCATTTTCTCTTTGCTTGTGTGAAGTCACTGACAGTAAGCATCTGCAGCCAGTCTCTCTACAGGCAGTTGTGAGATTACTGTTACTGATCGTTGTTCTTGCAGTGTTTTGTTTGTTCATAGTTGTTGTAGTTGACAACAGCACATCGTAAACCATGTATCATTGTAATTCACTGTCCCTCAAACAGAAAATATGCTGTACAAACATTTTCTCAGGGACCACCTAAAAATTTCTTCCTGTCAATAAATTCAGCTATGTTCTTTTGATAAATAAAACTTGGAAAGTTCTTCTGCCAAGGAAAATAGTACTGGAGTCTCCAAGTATACTGAATGATATTTCAGTCTTGTTTCTGTTTTGGTTATATCTAGAATTTGAATTTACTACCACTTGCTTATAATGTCATCATAGACTCGAATCTATTTATATGCAGGCTGCCTCAAAGAGTATTCAGTTAATTTATTTTCTCAAGGAACATTACATTGACATTTGTCTTCTTGGAATCTATGAATTATGTATATCCTCTGTGCTCACTTGCAGAAAAAGCCTACTGAGTCTTCCATTTCCCATGCTTGGCTATGATTATAAAGAACTTATGCTTCAAAATTTCATTAAAATACTTCATACAACGTAAACTACACAGAAATGTCCCAGCACCAGGTACAAAAGCAGTAGTGGGGAATGTATATACAGAGTGGGTATCAGAGAATTTAGTTGGTTTTTGGTTAACTATCTGTTGTTGCTTCAATTAGTAATTGTAGTAGAGCTTCAGATGCTTTTTTGTATGGTGGGCAGAGAGTGGAAGACAGCTACATCAGCTTGCACAGCTGTAGAAAACGTTCTTGAACTAACAGTGATTTGCCCACATTCATCTAGAAGTTCATAACATCTGTATTAGTGTGATTTTGCATTCCTAGCATGGTATTGCTCACTTGTCTTCTTGCAATGTTTTGAAAGTTGCTTACATGAGAAGCTTTCCTGATGCTACATAAATGTATAAGCCCCACTCAAGCATTACTGTTAATTGAAGTGTCAATTTCTTTGCCTTCTGCTGCATATTACAAAGTCTTCTCCCTGAAAAATGGCCTCAGTCACAGAAAAAATGTAAGTTCTACTGTGAAGGAACAAAATATATTTGTTACTGCTAGTTGTGATTTAAATACAGAGAAATACAGGCTTTGTGTTTCGGCAGTAAATTGTAGAACTGAAGACTGCTGCAGCAGGTTTTTGTTGTTGTTGTTGTTGTTTTATTATTATTCTGTATGAATGTCTGGTCCCTGTTTTAAAAGCATCAGATGACAGGATGCTTTTCTTTATTTTCTATTATTCCTTCTCACTGACAAATCGTCTGAAGTATAACTTGAAGCAGCCTGTGCTTGACTTACTGCCCCTCTTTCGATTTCCTGAAATAAAAAGCATATTAAAATCATGATGAGGATGAGCTCAGAACAGTGCAGGAAAGTAGAAGATGGAAAAGAAGCAGAAGTCAAAAGTGAGAAAAGGATGGAGAAGATAAACATACGCCAAAAACCACAAAAAAGGAAGACTGACCAGAGGCAACTGATTTTCAGACTTTTCTGATTACTTACCTGTTCAGTTTACAAATAGCGGGGGAGTTTGCTTGCATTTCTGCCCTGTGTTCCAAACTGGCCTTTTCTCAGTCTCTCCCATGCTATTCTTCAGTTGCTCCTAAAAACTACTTCTTGCCTACTCATCTCTAAGCAGAAATAATCTCTCGTCCTTGCTGAACATCTGAGAGGTGTAAAAAGTCTGTGCATAGCTAGTATCAGTTGACATGATATGGGCATACCTCTCAGCTGGCTGGGGATATGTGAAGATCATTTCCATTCACTACTGAAAGCTGATCAGCAAGCTGAGAAGTGAACAGAGCCTGCAGGTTGGTAAGCTCAGGGGAGCAGATGCTGCCTTTGCCTCATTGTGGCAAATCCAGAAACAAGTAATAGAATGCATACCAGGAGAAGTATGGTCAGCAAATGAAGAAAAAGAGAAGAGACAAGTGCACAGTGGAAGAATTACATATTTGGAGGAAGGTATCGTTTAAAATGAGGAAAAGACATAGGACAGGATTTGAGAAATGTGGAAGGTGAGAGAAAGGATAATCCAAAACTAGAGAAAAGGAATAGAAATCAGAGTAAAGATGAAAAGCTATGAGTGACTGAGGAAAGGAACAATTAGACACAGGGGGGTGAATTTAAAAAAGACTGTTACAAAAAGAAAAGAGAGAACAATGGGAAATGTTCTTAGCCAGTTGAAGGAACTGCAAGCAGCCCACAGCTAAAAAGAGAAGCGTGCAATAGCATCATGTTCACAAAAGGTGAGGTTGATTGGACAAAAGATATCACTCGATCTTTCCTAACTTAGTAAAATGGAAAAGTCTGTGTAGTAAGCCCATGAAAAGTTTTGTTCAAGAGACTGATTCACTCATATGCAAAATGACCGTAAGCTTAGACAAAAGGTGCAGGGCATCAGCAAACTAAGAGCAACAGTCTTTGTTATTTCTTGGCAGGCATAGGTAACAGTACATAATCACCGATAAGAAACTGGGAATTGTGAATATGGCAAGTGATGAACAGTAAGAAAAGACTCTCTTTGAGATGCCTGCTTGTTGTAGCTGAATATTCTGTAGAGATTTATGCAGAAATACAGAATGCCAAGAAGGACACTAATGCTAATCTCAGTATGCTGTTGAAAAGATTACTCCAAAATAGGTCCACGTCATGCCAGGAACACACATTCATGGTTGAGGGTACCGCAGACATGCTGCCTGGAAGCAAATTTATGCTCTACCATGGGTTTTTGGGAAGCCTTATAGCACATTGGAAGAGGAAATAGGGGCTAACGTTATCTCTCTGCAACATCCTATAGCATAGAGCTTTCTTATCCTTCTCATTCGAGCATATTTCATCTGATTTTTCAGTGATGTTGCACAGCTGACATCAGCCAAACAAGTCAAGTATCAAGGCTTTTCTAAAAGAAGCCTTGCACTGAACCCTGCAAGGTGAGGTGTGTTCAGAACAGGGGTCTAGTAAAGGCTGCTTTCTAAAAATATTATTCCACTTTTATATAAATGCTAATCTATTGGCAATACAAATGTAGAAAAGAATTGTTCTAAACAGCTCCCACCTCATGAAGTTTAAGCTTCCCTCATCTATTATCGAAGTAGGAATAACATTGGGGAAATGGACAGATATCAGAAAACCTGTCATACCTGAAGGTTGTGGTGTTTTCTCTTTTTTTGGCTTCACTTTGTCAGTCCTAAAAATAAATAAATAAAAAGTTCAGGAAAAAACACAATGCTCTTGTAGACAACCAAGGGGATAACACTACTGCCATCAAACCCACAAAAAAAAAAAAAAAAAAAAGGAAAAAAAGAAAAAAAAAGACAACAACAAAACTTACCTTAACAATCTTGTTATGTACCAATATTAAACAGATGCTATTTTGAACTCTTTCTTTCTGCAGTAGAAATATCTATTGCTAAATGATGTGGTAAGTCTCGCTTTGAAGTGAAGGCACATGGAAACTGTCTTTCAAAAGAACCTGAACAGCTGAGAAACCAGCGTATGGCTACTTGGAAATCCTACCCAATATTCTTCAGCTTCTTAGCACATTTAAAGCATCAGGAAAATTGCAGTATGAAAAGGTGTCACAATAATATATTTTCCAAAAACAAAAACTCCAACACATTCTAATTTTCAAAGTTCTGCATTGAAAACCAAGTATATCGGAATCATTTCTCAACCGTATTTACCTGCTTTTCCTTCTCTCTTTGCTTCTGCTGTTTCTAGTACCCAGAGGATCTTTACTCTCTGACTGTGTGGTGGTTTCTTGCCTGGTTGCTTCCTGGGAGCTGTTGAAAACTGCCCTTTCCCTTTCACTCTTTTCAGTGGGACCCACACTATCTGAGTAGGGAACTTGGTTGGAGGAGGTTTGTTCAGTAACAGTTTCTTCCTCTGTTTTGGGGTTAGGCACGTTTTGTGAATTGTTGCTCTAGACAGAAGAATGAAAGTTAAACAGATATGGTAGCAACAGACATTAAAAATGCTCCACGCATCACTGATCAACGCAACTGGAACTTGATAATTTCCTATATACCAGTCCTTTATATATTGAGTATTCAGCAAATATCTGCCTTCTACCTGTCTGGCTGTTCACTGTAGCATTGGCTTCAATAATTTTCTTTTACTGTCCTTTGAATAGATCAAATGCCCTTGCCCTTTTGCTTCTTTGTTATCAGCCTCTGTATAAGTTTCAGCTGTGCTGTGTCTCTTTTTTTCTGCTTTTTTTTCCCAATTACTTGTGGAATTGAGCCCCAAAGATCCATTTAAGAGCATACCCATAACTGCAAGGAAAAACTAAACACTGAACATTTTATAGTATGGTATTTGTAGATCATTACAGTTTTATCAGGGCTAGGGTGCACCCAGTGTTTTCACTCCTTTTTTTGCAGGGAGTTTACAACAAGCCAGGTATTTCAATACACAGAACTGTAGATCCTTCAAAACATGAAAGGTTTGGCTTGAGAGAGACAGTAAAGAATACAGATAGAAACTATACTTTCTAATTTCAGCTTGAAGATTTGATATCTGTTTGCCAAAGACTTACATTGTCTGGTAGGTTGTTGGGGCTAGGAGCTTTCTCGTGACTCATGCCAGAATCCTTACGTATTATGTTGACGTTGGTATTGCTAGTATCTTTTAGACATCTCAGGAGAGAGATCAGATTCAACCAGTGGTGAAATAGTTGCTGTTGTTGGTCTGGTGGAGCACAGAGCTCTAGATAATAGGAACGGCCATTTACTAATGTTAACTTGAGTTGTTTCTTATCTGTGCTGTGAACAGAGAGTTCTATAAACTTCAAGGGCAAGAACCTGAAAAAAACCAAAAAGATATTATGTTGTCAGACTTGAAGATAGAATAAGACTACAAGTGAGAAACTGGAATAGGGAAAAGCTGCTGAGTAGATTTGGGCACTCCTCTTTGAGTGACACTGACTTTGGAAGAAATGCTGAGCAGCAGTGAACAGAATGGAGACAAAGAATGTCAGCTTCTTTACAATGCCTTTATTCCACTGCCTTTTTCCTTGACAAACCTGTGCCTCCAACCTTTTCACCAGTTTTCAGCTTCTGATATGTTTAAAAAAAAAAAACTTATTAGGTATTTTCCAGTCAGTTTCCATCTGTGTATACGTATATGGGTAGCCCTGGCCTAAAATGATGACCAGAGCGAGGCCTAAATTTGTGTCTTTGAATTTCAGCGATACTCCTGACTTTGCTGTGTTAGTGCTGGAAGAAAGTGCAAATGTGAGATCTGTTTATAATCTGATTCTTAAACGGAGGAAAACACCACATGGAAGGGGGAAACTCTTCAAGGACTTACTTAACCCTTTTCAGTGCTCATTCACCTGCAAAGTGCTAGCTGTTCCACTTGAGATGGATGCTGTGAGAATTTCTGGAGATTTGCCATTATTTCCTGCGGGGACACAGGCACCTTGTGTGCTAGTAGCATTCCACTGGGCATTGGTGAATGGGCAGCACAGATGCCGATGGTCACGCGGGTTGGCTGATTGTGGAGATTAATCAATTCCCCTCTTCGGTTAACCTGAACAACAACAAAAAAATCAACACTCTCAGAGAATATTCAGAGAAAAGATATTTCACAGCGATTCAGCCTAGGATTCCTAGAGCTTATGTAACGAAATGGTGAGGAGAGAAGGGAACGTGGAATAATGAGATGGGTATATGTATGAGTGAAAACAGAGGAAGAAATTTGAATCAGGATAAAGAAAGATCACTGGTTATTTTGTAGTCTCCATCATTAGGTATCTGGCTGCTGAGGTAAGAATAGACCTGTGGGCTACTATCTCATCATAATTTTATTGTAAACATGATGGAAGAGACACTGTTCTGATGACTCAATGTCTTTGTCAGAAGTACTGTGATACGAATGAGACCTCATTTTGAGCCAGGATCTTGATAGATGCTGTTAAAGTACAGGATGGAAAAAGATTACGGATAACGAACGCATAAGACATAAATTGTCAGAAAAAAGAAATGAGAAAATTCAAAGAAAAGAAATTGATATGCACGCTCAAACCACATGGTATCTACCACTGTCAGAATTTGCTTTTGGTAGACATCAGAGAAAAAATTTTGTTCTAAGAAGGAATTTGAGGGATAACAGTGTATTAAGTTAGTGGATCTCTAGTACCAGATCTTTCCAAGTGTGAGAGATGGAATATGAAAAAATAGATCAAAGGCTATCACTTTTTACATCTAATGAGAATAAGTCAGTGATGAAGCTGTTTTCACAGGCTGTTTGTTTAAGGCCACAGCCTCCTTGAGAATAAATTGGGTCTGATAAATAAAGCAGGGATCAATCAAATATCTTGAAAATAGAGACTTGCAGCTAATTAGCATTGTGCACGTGTACAATGCAAGATTGAGTTAATCAAGGCAAGAACAAAGGATGTTGCAGTTACCACAGTGAGGTGATGAAATCCTATTAAAAAGCTCTGTTGATGTACATTTTAAAAGTAAAACTCACATGTTTTAGATACACTGTGAATGTAATATTGTAGACTTGCAGACTGTTGCTGGGGTCATGAAGGGTTCTGTGGCCAGTCAAGGATACTGAAAGGACAGAGGGAATAGCAGGAAGATTACTGAGGAAGGTTGACAGCTCTTTAGACTAGGTTGAACTGAATTTGATGGCTAAACAACCTTAATGAGCTAGCACAGAACCAGAAAATTGCTAACACTATCTTAGTAGTTCCTACAGGAAAAAGAAGGGACTGACAAAGAAGAATGAAAGCATCGTTCTTAGACATCCTCTAATTTTCAGCATAGCTGTGGCTGAGATTCTAGATCATCATCCATAAAGTGAGAGCAAAATGAGACTGTATGAGAAGAGAAACATTATATCCATGTCTTTTTGTTTTAAATGAGAATATGTGTGGTCAAAATAAATGAATGAGGAAAAACTGTTCAGAAGAGGAAGGAAAAAAAAAAGTAATTTATTTGATCAATTTTACATCGTGCATGCAAAAAAAAAAAAAAAAAAAAAAAACTTTTAAATTATTTATTTTTACCTGAACAAATCTGCTTTCAAGCAGGAGAGCAGAGGCAAAAAGAGCATATTCTCCTTGGTGAAGAAGTCTCTTGAGGTCACCCATGATGAATTTCTTACTTGATATAATCTTTTTATAGTCAAACTTGCTACTTATTTTGCCTGTCCACAAAACAAAAATAAATATACACGTTAAAAGGAAAAGAAATAGGAAAGTTTATAAATTGGGATTATAATATACACATATATATATACATACATGTATACATATATATATATATACATACATGTATACATAATATACACACACATTTTTATGAACATACAATTTTAAGTGCAAAGTGAAACTTAATAGGGCTTTTTTCACAGTTCTATACTTTTTTTTTTTTTTTTTCCCTTTTCTCTCTCTCCCCCCCCCCCCCAATCTTTGAGCCGTTCTCAGTGGTGGTTTGGAATGGTGATTTCTATCTTCCTGTCTCCTATATCATAATGGACATAATGGTCTCATGGACATAATATTAATAGCTTCAGAAGGTGTTGGGGGTGGGGGAAAGTCAAGGTTATTCATTAATTACATTTCCAAATATCCTTACTGTAGAGTTAACAAGCTATTATTCCAACTAGATACCAAAGTCAAATGCTTTGTTGAAGACTGCACGGTATGTAACAAAATGTCAATAAGAATAGAAAATCCCTACTCTGTATTTTGGGGAAAAAGACAACAACACAAAAAACAAAAACCAAAAAATCCACAAAAACAAATGCAGTAGACTTCTACTTCCCTTTCATATCTTGTTTCACTCACAGAAATCCATTGCTTAGCTGGAGGGGTAAGTATACCTACAGAAAGAGGGGGCAAGAGTATGCTAATCCCTTCTGCAGAGCTCAGTGGAATTCTCCCAGCTCTAGAAACCCATCATTGGTGGCATCACAATGCATCACTAGGTTTGTGTTCTCAACAGTCCTGGCAGCAATTATGTTTATTGGTTAAGTAAGGGCATAACGATAACAATGTGTATTTCCTTGTAACACAAACGCACTATCTAGGTACTCCTGCCCCAGCAGGGGGATTTGACTAGACGATCTTTCAAAGTCCCTTCCAATCCCTGGCATTCTGTGATGCTGTGATATCACCACAGATTCTTGCATTGATACAGTCCTCTCAGAGCAGGCTATCAGGGAAGAACAAGACAAAACCTATGACAGATAATGAGCTCGGAGCCACATCTAACCTTAGCAGAAATATTGCTCTCAACAGCTAGGGCACAATCTTTCAAACCTACAGGATCCAAAAAGAATAAACTGAATAGGATTGATGGTAAAAGGACCCACTGACAGACCCAAGCAAGGCAAGGCAAAATGAGATGAGACAAGGTGAGGCATGAAATCCCTATGTCTCCATCCTAGGATTCAAGTCAGCAGCAAGAACAAGAGGAGATAGAACTAGAAATAGGACTATAATACGTGCTCAAGGACATCTGTCCTAGAGTCAGGAACAAAGACAAACACACCCATAACACAGCTCAGACGAGGAGGACTACGGACACAGACTAAAGCTTTCCTACCAGCTCCCAGATGAGGGCTGGTATTGTGTGAGAGAAGACAGGCGGGGTGTAGTGGAGGTACCAGGTGAGGCTGGTCAGAGCAGTTGAAGTCTGTTGGTGCACTCTGAAACCTGGCCCAGGCCCAGGATGTTAATGAGCCAGTTTAAAGTGGTATGGATATTCAGATGTTTTGCTCTTGTTTGTAGGTTTCAGCTTCTCCAACCTTTTGTTACAATCAGCTCTTGATGTTAACTTTTTTTTTTTTTTTTTTTTTTTCCTCCACCCTAATGTGATAACACCTATTTGAACTGAGTCTGGTGCTTTGACAAGGTTTTGGGTCATGAGTGATTACCAGGCTGGCTGAAGGATTATTGATGTTGCAAAATAGGAATTATGTTGTCTGACAGTTTGAAGATCTATTGTATATTGTAGTCGTCTTTGTGCAGGTACACATTCACTATTTCCTTAGGTAAAAGCCCCCAAGACAGTTTCTGTCTGACTGTACTATGCACTAACACAGCAGCGTCCAGCAAAAATGTTTTTTGTTCTCTCCACTGTACAACTCCAATCCAGTGTTAAAGACAATTATGCTTTTCTTTCCCAGGTGGATTTTAGTTGTGTAGTAGACATAGACAGAGACAGATAAATAGTGTTGGTATATCAACAGCAACAAGAAGAAATAGTTTTCCCAAAACTGAATTACCTTTTTCTCTTTAGCCGATGGAAATGTAATTCTAAACATCAGCACAAGTGAGCAACAGAGCTGGAGGAGACTGACTCAGCAGATAAACAGTCATAGCACTTACCTGAACCAGGGAAGCTGCAAGTCCTGTCCACCCCCCAAAAAACATGTGTACACTTAGCCAGCTCTTTTCTGGAATGCAGAGTATAAGCACTATGAGAGTCAGAGCTAAGACTGTGTTAGGAAGCAGTAGAGTAATTCCTTAGCCATTGGGCAATTGGCTATTGCAAATGGTGTTGCTATTTTTCAGGACAAATCCTGTGTATTTTTCAGGAGTATAAGGTGTGGGGTGAGAAGCTTCTGCTGCTCTGTGCTGCTGGCTCCCAACAATAAGCTCAAGTATACATACCCAGCCTGCCCTGTAGCTGGCACTTGGATCCCAGTCTCTCAAGTTGATTGGCACATGAACATATGAGACCCTGATGCTGTGGCTGCTCCTCTGTTACATACTTCTCACTCATGCCCATACAGCTACACCCACACCTCTCACTTGCCTCACAGACCCCATGATCTCTCTACCAGCCGCCTGGGACTCCCCCACTCCCTCAGGAGCTCTCTCCTGGCATGGTTTCACTCCTTGTTCACCCAGGAAAAGAAATGACATTGCGTAAGACACGGCAGACTGTGGACAAGGCACAGGGCATGGCCAGACAAGTGTATCTGTTTGTACTTGGCGGGTTAATTTATTCCTTCATCTCTCTATTTTCCTTCATCTGTTCTTCCTCTAAAATTGCTACACCAATCCCTTTCACCACATCTGGTTCCTCCCCAAAACACATAAAAAATCTTGTGCAATCCTAAAATGCTCTCTATTTCCTGTAAGGTGTTCTAGCCTCCAGGTAGTCTGAAGGGTGATCATAGGAGCCCTTCCATTACCTCATGTTGATGGATTTCACACCTGGACAAGCCCTCCTGTGACAGCCCTTACTTTGGGTTCCCACCTGCCCTCATGCCCCTGTGCTCCTCTAGACTTGAGGAAATGAGTTGTTGAAATGCCAAAGGTTCCTGCGATGGGCCTGGGAGTAGCTGAGGCAGTGCATTATTTGGATTCTCTTATGTGCCATTTCTGTTCTCTTTCATATTTGTGCTTTCCATCATACACCCTAACTAAGGACTTCTATTTTCATTATTTTGCTTTAATCTAATACTATCTACCACCTCTAAGAAAAACTCCAGCTGATGGAGAAAGCTGCAGCATGACTTCCTAGCAACACAGCTTGCCAAAAGCATACTAAATCCTGCCTTCTGCTTTGTTCAGTGGCTTTTTATAGCACATTGGGAAAATTGATTGGATTTGGCCAGTAGGGTATAAATTACGGAAAGCCACTCATGGATGTACAGTGCCAGCTAACCTTGTATTTAACTGACTTCAAATAGCATTGCATCTGTTTAAGCCTTTTTCCCCTTCTGAAAGGCTGGCGGGTGAGTCACACTCAGGTCATTTTTATTCTCTCTATTCAATGCCTTTTGTGATGATCAGCTACCTAGTGTTGGCCAAAAGGGCTCTGCTTTCGGAAAGGCACAGTACACCACAACCAGATGCTCCTGTTTGCTCTTCTGCAAGTTCCTGTGTGTGAATCCCTCTGAGCACAGCATGCTCACTGACCAGAGGGCTCTGCAGAGCCACATCCCAGGGAGGAGATTGTACTTACTGTGGAGCTACATGTTGCAGGAACTTCATACAAAGACAGGACACATATAGCAAAAATATTAAGCCCCATTTTTTATTTTGCAGCTTCTTCATATATGGACGAGGGTAGTCTTGCCTCAGGTGGAATTTATCAGGTCAGTTGGCAGTTCTCCAGAGTAATGTGACAGCATCCTTAACTGGAGCATAGAGGCTGTCATACCAGTGGGAAATCAGCTGGCAATAAACCACAGTAAAAGATCAGGCATAATAAGGAAAGGCATCAATATTATAGCACTGCTGCCAAATCACCAAAGCAGGGCTTTTCACACTGGATAGAACAGATCCTCATCTGTGATAATTGATGTTATCTCTGTTGTCTGGCACCTCAAAATGTCCTCAGGATTTTGGCGAAGGCTTTGATAATGGCAGCATGATAGCTGTGTTTGTATTGCTTGTACATGCTCCAGGTAATACGTATGCTTATAGGTGTCCTTTTGTCAAGATGCTGCTGTAAGTTTTCCTGAGCTCCTTATCTCCCATGAAAGAGAAAAGGTTAGGAAGTAGCAAATATGGATTGAAATACCTCCTGTCCTACTTGTACTCTTGTGGTGCAGAACTTCCTGGGAGAAGTAGTCTAGAAGACTTCGGCTAATAAAGATATTTAAAAGTATATTAAAATATATTGGAAAAGTTACAAATGGTGAACTGATGGAGACTGCTGTCAATATTGAAATGTTTGCAGTGCTGAAGACAAAGACAGCTACAAAGAACTGCAGATGCATTACTCAACACTGAGTGGAAGTGTGTTGAAATAGTTGAGGTTATCAACACAGACAAAAGTAAAATGATGCATATGAGGAAGACATTTTCCTTAGTTATCAACTAGAATCATTTTTTTCTATGCTGACCACATCTAATTAAGAACGAGAATTTTAGGGTTACCTTTATTTTAAGATCTACAAAAACATGTTGGACAGAAGCACTGAAAAACAGTAATTAAATATTAGGAAATAGAGAAGGATGGAAGTTGTTAGGCTATTATAAAAGACAGTTATGCCTTTTAATTCTGCATGCAGTTCTGGTCTTCTTGTCTTAGAGACTATAGTAAAGCTGAAGAAGGTCCAAAGAAGTGCAACAAGAAAAATCCAATTTGTAGGTCCTTTAAGATAGAGCACTGACCACACACAAAGGGCAGACTATGTAGATTCGGACTCTTAATCCAGTCAAGAGTTATCTACAGAAATATGGGTGGCAAAGTGAGGGTGCCTTCTTATTGCCCACTCCAACATGAAAGCTAAGAGACATCAAAGGAGGGTAGGAGGTGGCAGATTCAGAACAAAACAGAGACAATGCTTCACAGTTAAGCTGTGGCAATTCTTGTAACAAACACTGGATACTGGGGGAATATTTGGAGGATGTATCATTATATATCTGCAGAGAATTTTTACTCTCTTCCTGAGATATGACCTCTGAGATAATTTTTTTTTTTTTTTTTTCCCAGGGAAATGTTTTATTATTATTATTATTTCCTAAAGGCTCACAGGTGATGCAGTACAGGGGTTTCTGGCTGTATGTTGCCTTCCTCTTGGCAGCTTCTGGAGTTTGTCCCATAAAAGCTGCCTTTTCCTGCTGGAGCCAGCCGTTGCCAGTGTTGGAAGCTGTGTCTGCAAATATCTTGGCTGGCTTCTCCTGGCTTAGTGCCCAGTCTGCACGTTGCTGCGAAGTGGGGTCCCTGTGAGGAAGCCAAATAGCTTGTTTCACAATGATGAAGCGATTGATCACTTGGCCACAGAAGACAAACAACCTGGTTAGGAAATGCTCGTCAGACTGGTAACGCTATGCTGTTTTTGAAAATCTTTATGCCCTTGGTGTGCTTGATCTCATTTGTCCTGCTGATCTTTTAGATTTCTGCTTGGTAATGGCATCCCACCAGTGCACCTTAGGATACTGTAAAATTCACAAAGAGAAAGTCAGGCACAGATGGAGGCCACTCTGCACGCTTTCTTCTTAGTTGAGTAGGACAGTTTTCTGGTGTTCTCCTGACTGGTAACACAATTTAATCATAGTCAGATTACTTCATCTCACTCCAGTTTCTCTTATGCCAAGTCCTCTTTTTTAAGACATTTTCACATTCAGCTAGCTCTTGTACAGAATGACTGCTTCTTATAGACACAAGTGCTTCAGGATGTGATTCTTACAATCCATCATCATTCACTACAAAGAGTAAATCAGGGTTTTGAAATCATACCCTGCTGCTGTTTATAAGGTAGTTTTCACATGGCTATACAATTGTCTTCCAGAAAACTCTCCTCTTATACTTTCCTTGAAGTTATGTTAATTCTAGTTTCAAATCACTGGTTATCAGGATAATGCTAATGCATTTACTTTCTCTGGTAGGTTCAGATTAATTGTGGAGTTACTGGTCTACAGCCAATCCTCAGTTTTGCTTGCAGTTCATTCTGCAAAAATTCAGTTTGTCTGCATTTTCAAATTGAAGTTAGATCCATGCAAATGCATGTTTTTGCATAAAAACAAAGCATGCTGGATGTCTTCATGCAGCGCTGTGTTGAGCAAGTAACCCCAGCCAGACCAGTTCGTCAGCTAGAGCCACTGAGCTTGTGTGCACTGCCCTCAGAAGGCTCTGTTTTCTAAGAGTTCTGTCAGCTTGTGTGCAATATGGCACGAATGCACAGGACAAGTCTTACTCTAAAGCTGAATATGAGTCACTAAGCCCTTTTCAGAACACACGTAGCTGGCAGCATATCATGATGCTGTAACGTTTGTAAACCCCACAGGCTTTTGAATTAGCCAGGAAGTGTCTCTATTTTCATACACGTTTGGGGACTCGCCTTTTTGGGTGGAGGCTGGGATATACTTAATAGAAAACAAAGATTAATTCTGAAGAATTCACAGCAGAAAGAAAAAAAAAATCCACAAAAGAAAACAGAAGAAACAACCATGTGGCTTTTTCACTCTGAGTAAATATAGAAGTTAAGCTTCTGGCAGCATCATGTTGAAGGGGTGTAAATACTGTGGTTTTTGTCTAGATAGCTTTAGCATGGTGAAGGGGTTTGCCAAACCATTCAGTACAGTTACTGGAGATCATGTTCTTCAGTATGAGGTTAAAGCACTTAATTGCAACCTACTGACCAAATACTGCTGTGGGAACATGTACCTTGTCTCTACT
>JAPSGF010000001.1:21511813-21610280 GCA_035772895.1 Perdix hodgsoniae | reverse complement strand
TAAAATTTCCTTTTTTTTTTTTTTTTTTTTTTAATGGGAATAAAGCCAATTGACTTCAGCTAGTTGGCTAGTTTAGCAAAGAGACTACCAAATTTTTGGGAAGTGTCAGCATAAATGCTAATTTTCATGCAGTTTCAAATTTCATGCAAAGAAAAAATAGTTTTTTTGGGGAAAATTTTGTGCACAAGCATTTCTTACTTTTTTGTTAGTTAAGAAGAAGACTGTAAGGATTGTTAGACGCCAGACCAATCTACTGGTTGGCTTTATAGCCTGAGTTGGTTTCTGACTCCTCATTTAATACGCTCCCACATAGTTCCTAATGGGAACCAACACTTACTCCTTCTTGCTATCTGACCATTCTTTCTGTACTTGCCTTCTCTTTGTAAAGTGCAAATACAGTTACCTGGAAACACCTCAGTGCTCTTGTGATGTAAGCAAACACACCTGTGGTATGTTTCTTTTCTTTTAGTGTATTTTTCTCAACCAACACAAAGCCTCACAAACTGTTCAGCCAACAATGCTGGTTTTGAGAAGCAAAGTATTGGAAGATAATGGAGGGCCATAGAAGTGCTAGGCCATCTTCACCTTGTGTCTGGTATCCAAAACAAGATGTCACGTTGTCAAATCTTAGCTCCCAGATATAGTCCCTGCCCTGCAGGTGCTGTCAGAAGAAAGCCTGGGGAGTTTTCTCAAACAAGATGTGGGCCAGCCCTTAGCTGCTACTGTACCAGCTTCTATCAACTTATGTGGTCAGCACACGGTATGCGTAGGCTGCCTGCAGCTTAGGGGCCATCTTTAGTGTCCTCAAGGCAAATAGCCACATCTGGATTGAGACCTGTCAAAAGAGATGAGCTTTAACACTCAGAGCAGCAGGATGAGGAGGACAAAGATAGAACTGCAAGGTGACTGCAGTTGTATGTTGTCCTTAAGTGCTGTTTATGTTGCAGTATAATTTAAGTGCAGTCCTTCAGCTCCAGAATCACAAAAGGCTAAAGATTCTGTGCTGATTAGTAATCTCTGGAGTCACACAACTCTCTAATAACTACCTAGAGATCAAAGACATTTCATGTCTAGCATATTTTAATATCAAGAAAGAATTAATGTTGTAATTTCCATAATTAAGGTCTTGAAATTAGTATTTAGAAAAGGCCAATTTTTGTATGATGTTTCCTATCTAATAGTATAATCAAAATTCTGGTAGCTGGCCAAGATGCAAAAGTTGTTTGTAGGTCATTGCAGGATTTCCCCAGCTGGATGGCAGGGACTCACAAGACCCACTGCCAATGTTTCTACATATGATAATTCCCATGTATGGGTGATGAAGAAAATAATGTGAAAAGCAGAAAACTACAAACACAGTTTGTGGGGAAAAAAAAAGAAGAAATTGTAAAGCTCATTTTCTTACACAGACGTTTGAATACTGGTCAGAGAGCATTACAAAATACATTAGGATGGCTAAAACAGTTTACACTATCTGTGATTTGAAACAAAAATCTTGATTGTTTTAACCTCTGCATGCTTTATTCATTACCATGGTGGTTAAGTGTTATGATTCCAAGATATGGTTTAAATGGAGCGATGCACAGCGTAGCATAGAGCCAGTTCTCAGCCACATCTGTGCTGAGCAATGGTTTTTATATCGGTAATACCCAAGATGTTCATGGCTAGGTTTCTTCAAATCTCTCTTTTATATCTGTCTAGTATTTCCAGTTGCATAAACAATTTTCTCTCACATTGCTGTTACTAGTCTCCCTTATGAATTTCCCATTTTCACTGTATATGCTGCCTCGTATTTGCCTATAACTCCTAGATATGTAATAACTCTTTTCATTAAAACAAGCCATGTTCTACACTACTTCTCAGAGATGTGTTAACTCTTCTCTCCTGCTACTTCTCTGTTTTACACTATTGGTACAGTAAACACAGGCATTCATGAATTTAACTTAATGCCATCCTGCTGTGGAACAGTGAGATTACAGGGTCCAGAATAAAGAAATATGATCAGCAAATTATGTTCATGTTTTTTCTGAAAAGATCAGTCTCTGGAGCACCTTTGAACATCATACCGACAAGCCCACCTGCCTTCTACTTCGTAAGGCCTATGCAGGGAGTATTTAGGCTGTTGCAAGGCTAAGAGTTTGGTCTTAAAAGCAGTTTCAGGGATTCCTTCGGTAGTTATTGAAGAACTGCAAATATGGTCCACCATAGCAGTCAAAATTTGAACACAGAGTTCTGTGTTGATGTTCCCAAGTCCTCCAGCAGTACTGTGGACAAATATTTTGACTTCATGACTGGAGCTGATGGAATCATGTTTGACTCATGCATTCCAAGGAGCAAGATACTATATGGCATCAATATGATTTTAATCACAGACAAAACATGAAATTACCAGAATACATAATCTGGAAAGGGCTGAATATTCCCAGTATCAAAAGGAGAAAGAACACTATGAAAAAAAAAATCAAAGCTCTATCAAATTTCACACAATATAGGACAAGGGCTGTTTGCAACTGCTACACAATTTAAACAGGAAAAAAAAAAAGTATTCTCCAGAAATTACTGGTACAATTGTAAATTCCCCCAAATACTTGTACAATTGTAAAATCCCCAAAATACTACTTCCATTTTGTCCCCTGGGAGATAAGTTTGAGAAAGCTCACCCTGTATTTTCACTTTGCTTGTGATACTGCACGTTAGGAGAGGCTCTAGATTCCATTTACTATTTCCTTTCCTCTTGTCCACTTCTCTCACCCAAAATATCCTCTTAAAACAGTATTTTCTTTTTGATGCTCAAACAACAACGCTAAACAATTGAAATTTTAAATAATGATTGAGGATTTTTTTTATTCATTTAAGTTTCAGTATCATTACAGAAAATGTTATGGTACAGAGTTGTTTAACATCAGTTTTATTTCTTTGCTCATTTAATTTCCACACGAATGCTGGTAACACTAATATCTGTACAAGATCAGTCTTTGATTTTTTTTTTTTTGTTTGTTTTTAGTTCTGTACATTTTTAAATGTATTGGTTAAAAAGGCTGTCAGCACTTAAGGAAGCAATTTTTTGATTGCTGAAATAAAAGGTATCCAGTTACTGCCCAAGAGTACTGAGCTGGGTGGCTGCTGGGACAAGAGAGATCCCTGAACGCACAGCGAGGTGAGGAAACCTCGGGGCTTCATTGGGTTCCCAGTGCAGCCACTCTGCTTTTGGCACTGTGCACATCAACACGAGATACAAGATAAAGAACAAGCAGAAGCTCTCTGTGAAGCGGTTATGAAGCATACTGATAAGGGAAATCCAAGTGTTGTCTACGCTAGTATAAATAAGCAGACAGCCTTGTTTTAAGAGCATAAGTAGTTGTATCTTAAAGATGAGAAAAAACACAAGTTCTGCAGGCACCTACTGCTGTCTACTAAAAGCTACCGCTATTAGAACTAGCATTGAACACACAAAGCAATTGCAAGGAAAGGAAAAAGTTGCTTTGATATAATCAGAATAAATTTCTTTGTTAAGATTTCTTTTTAAAGTTTTTTTTTAAAAGGTATTTATTTAAATTCCATTTGAAATATAATTCAAGATGTTGACTATACTGATCAACTTTTATCCAAATCAGAAAAACTAGCTGTGCCGTTGCATATTACAGGATACAGTCAATGATATGTGGACATGCATCAAAGCTTCGCTCTTGCTGGTGACATCATAGCCTTCCAATGACCATGACATCCACCACCTCCCCCTTGTGAAGCTCCACATACTGCTCTGTCTTTGGAGGTAGCATCAACAGTCCATTGGCACTGCGCATACTCATCAGACGACTGCTCATCTGATTCCCTGCAGAAGGGTGAGAGAAAAAGTTCAGTTAATTTTTCAGATAGTTAATTAAAAAAACTGCAACACACAAGATAGGAAACAAGAGCTGCTCTTACAAATATATGCTAACATATGCATGGAGCTCCAATATATCTGTTCAAAGGTGGGTAGAAACAGACAATTATGAAGAGATTCATCAGCTTTCCATTGTTCTGGTTTTCAAAACTCTTTCCCTTGCTGATTACTTTCCTTTCCAGCCTTCCATACTTTCTTCTGTTAGATCTTTACCTGTACTTCATTTTTTGTTGTTGTAAATTACTTCAATGTTGGGGTTTCTAATCCTATCAAAATTACTTCATTTTTCAATTTGTATATCTGGTTCAGATTGTATGGAGGCTAAAACCAGCACAATCTAGAATTTTTTTTAAATATACCAACTCAAAAGAATTAGTTTCTCTGGGATAAGAGCTATACAAGAGACCCTGGAGATAAACAGTATAGTATTGGCTGTACTGCCAGAAAATGAACATACAGTAGAAAATCATGCCCCTTAGTTTCTTGGCTTTCAAACTTTCGGACTGACAGATAAATAATTCCAGTCTGCTTGAGCAAGGAAAAAAGTGATGTGCAACAAAACAGATAAATATTCAAATATAGTATTTATCTCAACTGCAGCTGAATATTCAAAAATATCCCTAGATAGCTAATATGATTAATAAAAGTCTTGGTCTGCGCTAAGAGAATATACACTTCTGTTTCTTCTTCTCCAGTTCAGTTAGAATTATTATTTGAATTGTTGCTATGGTCCAACTTGTGTTTATTTAGTACAAAGAGTAAAAAGTAAATGTGCCTCTGAGTGCAGTTAAGCACAGATGAGTATTTACAAATAGCACACAGTACGTGTGTGTGTACGAAGGTGGATTATTCTGATAAAGTTTTAACAATTAAGTTGGTAAGACATAGCATGAATTTCAATATCGTGACTGGGTAGCATGACTGTATACATAGATGTGCACAAGTCAAAATCAGTCTGCGTGACAAAACTTGTATGGAAATACATGTGCATGTGGGTTTGTTGTTTTTTTCTGTTGTTCGTTTCTTCTAAAGCATGTATGGCAGACTGACAGAACCTGCGAGTGCATCTGTCAGTTTGTGTAACTGGGCACTAACCTGTACTCTGTGCCCAAGGTAGTGGTTCTTGGTGATGCCAAGTCAGTATGCACCGATGGTATTCTGGGCGGGGGTCCAATTTTACATCGCATGATAACTGTAGAAGAAGCAAAGAAAGAATGAAAATGTCATGTATTCAGTTATCACTGTCTAAGATAATAGAATCATCTGTTCAATCTTTC
Source organism: Perdix hodgsoniae (assembly GCA_035772895.1). Classification (NCBI taxonomy): domain Eukaryota; kingdom Metazoa; phylum Chordata; class Aves; order Galliformes; family Phasianidae; genus Perdix; species Perdix hodgsoniae. Next base: position 21,605,117 of record JAPSGF010000001.1, on the reverse strand, counting down.
TTCCTTAATAACAGTCTTTCAAAAAACTTGCATTTCTAGGCTACATGTGTCTAGAGCAAGATCAAAGGCTGTAGGAGGTAGAGACTGCACTATTTAAGGGAGATACAACTGTGATATTACAATATCAAAGAGTATGCCGGAGTCTGCATGCATTAAGAAGAATATTCCAAAGCTGTTCTTTTACTGGGAGTTCAAAGATACTATCTCTCTGGAAAAAAAGCTTTATCATTTCTAGTCTCTGGCTCACATTTTGTACAGATAAAAAATTTATTCACATTCAAAGCACTGCCAGTCCTGACAAAAGGGAAATGACCAATCTTTGGAATGAAAAGACGTACAGCAGATAGCTCAAAATGAAATTTAATGGAAGCACACTGGAAAATATATGCAAATATGAGGGTCATGCTGGAGCATCACATTCCTCAAAACTGCAATGCTACAAATTGCTGTCTGTCTTACAATACTTTAGCCATGAGATAAAGAAAAAGATGGACTACTGAAGAAGCATGTAAGAGAGACACTAGGGACGAGCAGTAAAAGTTTTTAGAACGCCAGGAACAGTAGAAAAACTGTAAAAGGTAATCTGTTTTTGGTATCTTCTTTAAAGCAAAAACAGGAGAATAACACATTATTTAATACAGATTCAAGACCACTTATTGAAGAGCTACTATATCCACCATTTCTTATGAGAGTTGCATTAATAGTTTAAAGAATTTACATTGCTTATGTGGAGGTATGTGGATTACTTATATAAACAATCTGCTCAAGAGCAGAAAGACTTTCATGTTTGTACTTTTTGATACGGAACTACCTTATTGTTTAAGTATTTCCAGGTTACTCTCTATTTTATTTTTTTTTTAAACCACAGATTAAAACAAATGTATGTTTTTTACAGTGAAGTGTCCTCCCTGCCTGACTGGCAAATGGCTGCATCTGTTATCTGTAAATCTTACTCCGCTAGTTGGCCACTCACTTTTAGAAATTATGGGACTGCATATTAACATCAACAGATTCAAGTCTCTGCGTCTGTTTTCTATGAAATTCCTTCAGCTTGTCAGAATTGCCCTAACGTTCAGATCCCCCAGACTTTCTGAACTCAAACAGTAGTATTTCAACAACTTGAGAGAACTTTCAAACACAGGACAAGCTTCTTACCCTGGCTTTGATAATGGTAGGCCGAGGATCCAGGATACCCTGCATTTTCCTCAGTGCAGGAACAACAAAGAGATTGCAGGTGACAACAGCTGACACAGGATTGCCTGTAGGACAAAGAATGGTAGTGAAGAAAGAAAGAATGGTGGTGAAACCCTCTTGACTTTACTCTGTGAAAGCAATATCCTATTTTTGTAACAATCAGACCCACAAGATTGTAAAGAACTTTCCATGCTGCGTACAACTGTCCACTTATGTCTGGGGTGGCATGTGGCAAGTAAAACTCCTCAAAGCTATACTCTCTAGCTAATGGTGTCCTAAAATTCTGCTCTGATCACAGCTGCTTTGTGCTCAGGCCCCACCATTTGCTTCTGTTCTCCTGCCACCTTTCTTATTACATCTAGATTTATCTGAGGTGGGGCCAGCACTCATTGTGCAGAGGTATAAGTCCAAGCTCATATGGATACGAATTCATGATTTCCAATTCAAGGTTTCCAAGACCAATGGAAAAATAGGTATTATTAAATGACTTTCTATTCCCTAACAAAGTTGCAAGAAGCTTTAACATGATTGCGGAGGAGAATTCTACTGCTTTATACGGTTTCTGTTGACTAAGAAGAGAGATGTATAACTAACTTCTGTCAAACACCTCTTGTCTTACACATCTAGTCTTCCCTAAAAGATGGTCATAATGTAAATAATATGAGAGAGAGATGTTCCACTATCTCTGACCTGGTGAACACACACTGAAGCAGGAGAGAGAAACATGAGACAAAAAGCTGTAGAGACATCTGAACCTCACTAGCTAATCAAGAAAAGGATTCCTTGTCGTCAGAAATCTATGCAAAGCCAAAGCAAAAGAATAAAATTAAGGGTGACAGAGATTTGTAGATGGATTCCCAAATAAATATTTATTCTGAACTCACTGATTTCCTCCAGCATGCAGGAGGTGAAGCACTGCTGCCCTCTCATGTTCCAAAGTGTGAACATGACTAACAACTTCCATTCTGTGATGTATTCCTAGGCACTCTCTAGATCTCATCTCCACTTTCAATACTTTAGAGTGGATGTGAGATTCAAAGAATCTCTATCTGTAACGTGGAGGGAGCTGTGGGAAAAACCACCCCTGCAAAGCATGTTAACAAAAGCCAAGGAAATTGTTGAATGGAAAAAGTCATAAGGCTTGTATCCCAACCAGCACATTCTGAGGACAAGAGTAAGAACACCAGACATGGGTATTGTAAAACACCACTATTCTGTTTCAGGTCTTGTCATCTGTGCACAGCAACAAAAGTAATCCACAAAACATCTTACCTGGGAGTGCAAAGATTATTTTTCTTACACCATCAATATCCAGAGTTGCAAAAGTTGTTGGCAGGCTATGGAAAAGGAAAACTTATGATCTGCACTGGAATTTGACTGAATGTTATTACATTATTATTTAAAATATTTAGAAAATAAAACAAATGGTCATTTTGCTTCTGTTGAGAAAATATCCAAGAGTGGATGAATTAATATGCAAAAAAAATCAAATTCTATCTTACTGTCAGAAGCCAAATCAACCAATAAGTTATACCAAAATTAAACTGTTACAGAGCTGTATTTGTGTTTTATATAAGGCACTTTTTTTTTTTTTTTTGGTAACATTAGTGACTCCCATTCCCTTTACTTTAGTGTTTATAGCAGGATTAACAATGGAACAATATTTCAGAGCAAATAATTCACAGATGAACAAATTCAGATACATGGGCAGTACTGCTCCTGAATATGATCTCCATCCAAGCTACCTCATTAAAAAGATTTCTTACCCTGGTTTCATAAAAACTCTGCCAAAGTGAATCTGTGCATGAAGATCAATATCCAGCACCTGTTTAAGATAGTCCTGTTTAAATTATAAAAAAGAAAATCAATTAAGTAACATCAAAGTGTTTTACATCATCTAAGTGTTCAAAGCAATTAACTGATATCAAGTGAAGATGAAAGACTTGCTATATCCTGAAAGTGCTACAGTCCAATTGGGAATTTCCAGTATTTGAAAGAAAGTATTTTCAAAAATAAGATGTGAAGAACAGACTCATTTCTGGTGCCAGACCTGACTCTACAAGGACATAGTAATATATTTACTTAAAAGTCAGCTGCAGCAACAGAATCTTTAAGGACCCCACAAAGAGGCTACTAAAACATTCCGTCTGTCAAAGATGGGAGAAAAAAAAAAAAAAAGCCTTTATGATTCAAAGTTAAGCCTTAAAATCTTCAGGTTATTTAACATTTTGCCACAGAAGCTATCCAGTGGCAGAGTAAGAGATCTAGTAATTTTGAATTCAAGACTGCACTGTAGAAATCATAATTTTCCAGGATACTGTAATTACTGTAATTTCTTAGGGATGTGGCATAATTCACAGTGGTCAGGTTTAACTATCCTAAGTTACTTAGAAAGGAAAAACTGTAGATAGCTTTTACAATACAAATACAAATGAAAAACAATTTTATATAAATACTATTGATCCAGTTAAGAAAACTGGAATTACATATTCTTCATCGAAAATTGCTATTGTCAAAGATTCGGTATACTATCTGTTGTGTTTAGTGAGACTTAAGACACAGGACATAACAACCATCTGTTAAGACAGACTTTGGAAGCAGTAAATCTGAAATTCCCATTTTTCTCTCTCTCTTTTTCTTTTTCTTTTTTTTTTTTTTTGATTCAAATACTTGGAAAGCAGCAACCTTTTTTTCAGCCAGGCGTGAATTCTCAGTTACTGATCGCATTAACCACACTTTTATTTGCTATTTAGTTTTTGGATGCTCACAGTTATTTCATTAAAAGTCTTGAATGCTCAGTATCAGAGGGAGAACTGTCAGAGGAATATAGGGCCCATTGACTTTATGCAGTTGCCTAAAATTCAGGCGAGGGAGAAGTTAGCCAGAATGCGTAAATGCCTCTGAGACCATTCATCAGTCTAGTTTCTTTCTAGAGTTCCCATGTCTGTACTAGGTCACCACACTCCCAATTTAAAGACCGGCACTTGGCCTTTGACATTTTTCTACATATACTGAGAGGAATAATGGAATTTAAAGTAATTGGCACTGGTTTAATTTGTTAATCATTTCCACGATGTATCCAACAATATGATTTCTACTCAGAAAAGTGACAAAAACAGCACTCATGTTTGTCATCTCCTAATGGCTGACTTTAGTACCTGTAATTTATAAAAGGAGAGATGTTTCTTTTACCTGCCAAACTCACAGATTCAGTCTGGGATCAAAAAGTAATCTGAGTTTTCCTTCGCATAAGTCATGATTAATAAATGTCCTGCAGGTTCATCTACGCCCCACCAGCATCTGTGTATCCCTATTTTCTTTGATGGTTTTGGCACAGGGATTACCAACAGGAACTCAATCAACAATTCTGTTAATGATTCAAAAGGCAAATATATCAGCTCACTGTGTCTCATATGTATTGCCTCTGTAGGACTATCAGGAGTAAAATGCGATAAAACTATTTTTGTAACAGATACAGCTCTGGCACATACAGGAAATAGATACACTGAATAAGAAAGAACTATTTATATACTTAGCTGCTTTTCAAAGTACTTGCAAAATAGCTTTATTCTACCTACATTTTACCTGCTGTAAGAGTCTCTTGTCTTTATGTGCTATTAACCTATCACCTTTGTCATCATAACTGTATAAATAATTTCTTAATTAAAAAAATGCAAATCACTTACATCAAGAACAAGAATCTTCCCTTTTGTTTTATGCCTACTGTAGTACAGTAATAAGAACAAATTAAATGAAGATAGTATTGAAGGCTATTTTCTTAATTATTCACACTTAAATGTTCAAAAAAAAAAAGAAAGAAAGAAAGGAAGAAAGAGAGAAAGAAAGAAAAGGAAAAAAAAAAAAGAAAACTTCAATACAGAAGCTCTGATGACAGACTCTGGTTTGAAATTCTTATAAATATTATAGTAAGTTATACTTAAATTTTGCATACCTTTTCTCCCATAGACACGCCTCCTGATGTAATGATCACATCAGCACGGCTGATACCTTCATTCAGTGCATTCAGTAAATCATCTGGGCTACATAAAAGAAGAGGTAAGCAGATTAGTGGCACGCAGCTACTATGAGTTACAGTGTAAGCATCTCTGTCCACAGATATAGGTGTATATACACACACCCACTTTAAAAAGGAAACATAACTAGGATAATACTGAGATCTTATCCTTCTGAAGACTCCACAGTGCTCTATTCAACTCATGAACCGCAACTGTATTAAGCAGACACCACAAAGGTTGCCCTCTTTCTGCCTAAGAGCTTTGTATAATGAATGGAGGGATAGCATAGGTTGGGATTGAAGAACATCAACACAAATCTATAAAAGCATGCCATTTGCACAGCTGGTAGCAATACAAATTATGATTTAGGTCAACTGACAGGTCTATGCAGAGGGACCTGACCCATGAAAATTACTGGCCACCAAGCAGGCTGCAGTACTACCTAACTTATTTCATGTGTGTAAAAATGGGGGTTAGGCTACACTTCAAACCTACATCAGTGCAAAGTGGGAGTAAATCCTTTGTTTATCTCCTCCACTTGAGGGCTCTGCAGCAAAGGCAGCTGTACATCTGCTTCATCTTGAAAAACCATAATCCTTCTTGTTCAAGTGTGTATGCTTCATGAAAAACAGTAAGCAGAGAGCTGTCATGTTTCTTCATAAAAAGAGTATAATTGCAAAGATGAAGGAGAGAAACTAACTGCAACACTTTCAGTGTCTTAAAACTCTTTTTTTTTAAAGTCTAAACTGAAATTGTAGTTTTCAAGTTACCATCACATATCTAGCAAGAGTGCTGTGCTAACAGGGAGCTTAAAGGCATGTGGGGAGAAACTGTAGCATAAACTATACAAGAAGGCTGAGGGAAACAAACAAGACATTAAATGTGTACTTTGCATTTAACATTTGTGAACTGACGAGAAGCTAATGAATTGCTAGGACTGTATGTCATGTTCCTTCAAAAGCATCAAATAGCACAGATCCTGAAAATAGTTTTTATGAGAGGCTATTCCTTGTGTGAATGCTGTTCCAAGGACTGGCAGTAATACTAATGACTGTACAAAGGAATTAATCTGGAATATGGGGCCTCAATTATCACATTACAATTACAAATTACATTTATGTGTTATCAAGAATTTTCAGGCTGCAAATGGCATGCATGCTATACTTCTGCTATACGTCAATAAAAAATAGAATCAACACAGTTCTTTTGGAGACTAAACTGGAAACAGAAAAATCAAAATACTATGTAAGATCTGGTTGACCTTTTAGAGAGACTAATAAAATGTATGTTCCAAGAGGTTTCAGACAGAGGAAGCCTTTCCTCTGCGCATCTTGCCTTTGCCCATGGCTTGCTAAAATATGATTTATGCAGTACTTAGCATAACTTGATGCTGCATGCACAACATTTTACGTTATACAGGGATAACACTCTCAAGGAGTAAATAACTCAAGTGCATGCAAACCTGCACACTCATCTATTCACGAGAGAACTCATAAGCTTTTTCCTCTTCTGTCGTCTTACAGGCAGAAAGACTTCAGAACCTCTTTTCCACCATTTCCAATAAGTTATGCAGCATTCCAGTCAGCATCACGTGTGATTATGCTGCACAGCTTTTCTATGTAATAGGGAAGCTCTGAAAATAATGCCTCCTATTTTATGACGTCAGCCTACAATGTAAGTAATATGGCAGTAGAAAATTCCCACCAATACTCTGTTACATTTTATTGCTGTGAGACAGATGGCAGCAGAGGGACAGTCTGACTAAATGGTGTCTAATGTGTTGAATCAAACGTGGAAGTATGAATCAAAGGTCTGGCAGTGAATTCCTCCATTTGGAAAAAAATGGCACCCACTGACATTCACTGACGCTTGCTGAACATCTGTGGAGCCCAAACAGTAGATATGAGCACAGTGAGGTGGTGGACAGTGTGTTTCAGCAGTGGTGGCAGTGACAGTGGGTCACCTCCGCTGGTGCAGATTTTGAGGAGTGGAGCATACAGGCTTTTGTTCATCACTGCTGAAAATGCACAGCTAATGGTAGAGACGGTGTTGAACAAGAGTGTTTTGTAGCATAGAATCTGCTCTATCAAATAGCATTACTGTTCTCTTTGTACCTGTTCAAGTTTCCATGAAAATAAATAGGAGACATTACTTTTGGAGCAAGCTATGTACGTATCCAATCCTTAGGTATATCTCTTTCTAAGAGGTAGGCAACAAGCTACAGTAGAAAGAAAGGCAAATTACTAGTGCTATAGTGTTGGCTGTAATCAGTCAGCTATAAGAAAATACTGCCATTTTTTAAAGGAAGGAGTGACTATGCATATTGTGGCACAACTCCATGATTTGTATAATGTGTTAAATGGCAAGCTGTTTTAGGTTTCTGTGTATCTTGGATGCTCTAACTAGCCTTTAAATTAATGGTTGAACTCCATTTTCTTTGGGGGAAACATAAAGCATACAGACTCAAACAAAGCTATCTTCTCCTTTGTTCTTTATGAAGCAGAAACATTTTCTCAGCTGCCCTTTCTGAAATTTCAGGATCATTTCACCCAAAACCAGCACAAATCTTCACTAGTTATCAAAGGCAATAAGAAAAAATAAGTCTCTTGTTGGCTACTCTTGGTGTCCTCTTCAGAACCAATTGTTTCATACTGATGGTCTAGGAAGTACTCTGTATGCAGTAAGATAATGCTTAAGATTACTATAGAGTTTGTAATAGGAAAGGTCTATCAATAATCCGAGTCTTCCTTAATCCTTGTCAATGATGGCGCAGGCTGGTATGCTTCAGGGAACAAACACATTCTTTACACAGGGGGATACAGGCCTTCCTTAAATACAGTGACAGACAGATACTCATGGCTTTAGTCTTAGGTTAAGACTGTTCTAAGTTTAGTTTCCTCACTACATTGTGATGCAGGTGAGAATCTTATCTGGAGTTTGCTCCAGGCTGTTTCATTTGGTCTTGTTTAATTATTTAAAGGTTATTCATAGGAAGCAAGACCGCTTGTTTGAGGAGATCCTAATTCTGAAGTATGAAGCATACTTGCTTCTGGTTGTGGTTTGAGAACACTGAAAGGAACAGTATAAAGAAAACAAGTCTATATTTAACTGCTGTTAAATAGAATGGAAGTGCTCCATATATACTGAATATGTACTGAATTATAAATTTATGAAATATAAAATTACTTACCAAAGGAGGAAACTAAAACAGTGTAAGCCCAATCTCAAATCAGGTGAAGGCTCTGTTTATGAAAGTAGCATACCACTGGAGTAGTTAATCATAGGTTTTTTTTTTAACTGCATGCCATATTAAAGTGAAGATTACTGGACTTAATTTTTTTTGGCATTGCCAGTAGAATGTCCTGTATAGTAGATCTCTTTCTTTACCACATGTGAAATGTGAAAAACGTTTCTAAAATCTACTGCTACTTCCAACCTACAGCACTGTGTATCCTCTAGTCTGTTGCAAATTCAACTGGATTCCTCCAAATGAAAGATAAGAAATATTATAATAAACTGAGTGATTATGCTATTTTTTTGCTTGTTTGTTTGTTTTTTTGCTGTTGTTGTTTTTTCCCCATAAAATACATATAGAGAATTTCATCTCTTGTCTTTGCAAGAGGCATCTCTCTTTTTCTGTATTTGGCATAGTTTTCTTGCTTAAGTCTCTTGAACATTCTTTATATTCTACTCGAGGCTGTTATTTTTACTTCCTCTGAAGTTAATAATACAAGGCACTGTCTTGAGTGGAGTAATCTTCAGTCAACACAGTAGCAAACATTTTCCTTGCATTAGTGGAGTTAACGGAGAGAGTTATCATTCAAATTGCACAGTAACACATATCTGATAATCAGATAAAAAGATCTGACTTCTCATTTCATTTGTTGCATAAAAAATGAGCAGCTTTCCATATTGACATGGAAATGGAATAAACTGAAGACCATTAACTTCTGGAAGAAGAGAAAAAATAATTTTGGTATATGAGTATAACATGACAAGATTGTTCTAATGGGCTTGTGACAAATCTCCACAAAGCTGAGAAGTAGCAATCACTATTAAGATTTCTTCTGAAACTCTGGCCATTGCTAGGGCCAGAATACTTGATTAGCTAGACTAATGGTCTAATTTAATACAATAAATCCTTAAAAATGTCTTCTGAAAGTGCTATTCTTGTATTATTATTATTTTTTTCCCCATGGATAGGACTGTAACAGGTGCTCAAATATAATAGTGAATGCCTTAATCAGTGTAAAGGAGATTTGATGGGAAGTCTCATTTCCAGATGGCAAAATTCTTCTGTTTCCTTTGGTGATTTTCAAAGTCAGAGTGACATTGTACAAGAGAAGAGTGTGTGCTTCTCTAACATGATGGAATTGATTAGAGGAACTATACTTTGTGTGTTTCAAATTACATCCCAGCATCTTCTGTAGATACAATGAAGAAAATTGTTCTATAAGGGTGACATGCGGTTTTTGAAACTGTTCATATAGTTAAGTACAAACCCAAACTGTCTCTCAAAAAAGGAAGAAATCTCCATCTAGAGCAGATTGTATCTGCACAAGTATATGAGTACTGTGTGTAGGTTGCTCTGAAATTAACGCCTCCTAACTACAATGATACAAAGAGCACAATAACAGTACTAGATACAGCAAATTCTCAGCTACAAAATACTACTTTTCAACAGTGACCACCACTACCTATGCAGGTTTGCCAGCAATAAACAACAGCCTGCATGCTGCTCTCATAAAAATCTGCATGGCTGTCCAGAATGCAGCTTGTCTAACTGTGCTCAGATCTACTGCTTGGTCTCCATAAATGTTCAGCAAGCGTCAATGAATGTCAGTGGGTGCCATTTTTTTCCAGATGGAGGAATTCATTGCAACAACTTTGCCTCATCTACACTTCCATGTCAGACACCATTTGGTCCGACTGCACCTTTGCTGCCATCTGTTTCACAGCAACAAAATGTAATGGAATATTGGTGGGAAATTTCAACCTCTACTGCCATACCACCACCATCTATCTGCCTCTGACATAGTGGGCCAACGTCATAAAATAGGAGGCATTACTTTCAGAGCAGCCCTCATACACACATTTTTGAAGCTGCAGACATAAAGATTTACATAAAAAGCTCATGTACTATTAAATACATCTTGATACTCTCCACTAATTGTGTCCGTTGATAAACAGACCTTCTATTTTACCACTCCTATTTTCCTGCCCTCTTTATTCACTTTTATATTACAGATGAATAGTACAATCTGGAAATTAGTTGGAGGGTAACTGTTATAGTGGCAGTAGCATGCGTAGAATTTGGTAAATATATACATGGCATTATAGTTGACATGTCACTTTGTTTCATTAATTTGAAGTGAGCTTTTGAAGCCTAGTGGTGTACCTGAATAGGAACACCTTCTATGTTCATGACAAATTCTGATTATCAAAGTTAGTTTGTGGAAAACTGTTATGCAGCACTTTGTTACTGAGTTGTCACTGAATTGAAAAGATACACGAGAGCTTAAGAGCTTGAACTAGACAATGATACAAGCCTCATTAAAAAAGACATAAACTATATACAAGATTTTCTTCCTTTCTATCAGTCAGGGCCAAAGAATTCTGTTTTAAGTGCCGTTCAGAAGTACCCCAAATTACAGTATAATTTTCTCTTTCAAATAAAATCTATGCTGTTAATTCATTTCTGTATATCCTGTTGTTGCACTTTATGTTTAATTATAAATCTGTCAACCTCTTCTTTGATACAACCCTTAACACCAGTAGTTTGAGATAAGTGCAATTAAACTGTTCAGTTTTATCATTTAATTTAGAAAACAAATTAACAAGAAATTGTGAGCTGCATCACCTACCACTGTGCTGCAAATATGTGAACCCTGCGAAACTGAATCGGGGCATTTAGTTAGGACTGACTTAGCAAGCCACTGTGACAGTGGAGAATCTCTAGTTCACTGCTGATTTCCAGGACCATTTCCATCAAGTTCTTGCCACATTAATGTCATTCATTCAAAACAACCTCATTATCTGACAGTCATTTCCAGTCCTTGTACTTTGCTATATACAGCTGTTGTGGTTGGATGATTAATAGAAACACTTTTGATAGTCGGACCCTTCAGTACACCAGCCCAGGCTCTTATAAATCCAGATCTTTTGGAAAAGTCTACTTGCTAAACCGATGCATGCAACCTTAAAACACGGTGCTTTATAAATATCTTGAGTGGACATGCAAAAAGATGCATGCACCATAATGCACCACGATGCATGCAGAAGTGTTTTATTGTGATCACTAAGGCAGAGCTTTTTTTTTTCTTTCCTACTGTTTTACTTCATTTGAAAGCATCTTACACATTTCAGTAATGTGATGAAATAATCACCTCTTTAAACACGACTCCTCACAGATGCAGAAGACCTAGAGATTTATGCACACAGAGTGAAAGCAGTGGCACTACGCCAATCATACTGAAGATGAAAGTAGATCAACTGCTCCTCTACAGCAGCTGACCAGAAACTTCAAAAGTCCATGTGCCATCTGCAGGTACCAGAGTTTAGCATACTCTGGTGATGTCCATGTGAAATAGTGGCTTGTGCTAGTTTTGCATTTCTTGAGGTCTCTTTTCTGTTAAACAGGTCTCTCAGAAGAGTGTTGTCTCAAAATTATTTAACAATGACACAAGAACTTCTAGAAATTCTTTTTGTGTGCAAAGATCCCAATAAAGTTTCTACTTTTATATCAGAAAAAAAAAAAAGAAAAAAACCCCATGAAGAAACACCTCCAAAACAACAAAGAATTTAACAGATGAAAAAAGGCCAAGAGTACTTATTGTACTCAGAGATCTCATCAAGCACAGTGTCACTTCTGTTTGAGGAAACACAAGACATAGATTTGATCCTTTATGATTAACTCGTTTTTCTTCTTGCGCTCATTCACTTGAGGCGACAGATTTCAATATGAACAGATGGATGCAGCTGGGCATAAAGACAAAATCTGTTACCCACTTCTCACCTCATGGCTGAGAAAATTTTATATACCAATAATTTGCAGGATGCAGGACAGTGAATAGATGGCATATTAGGTGTAGCCAGCTAAAGCCAACTTCTGTAGAGTATATTTTGAATGTAACAGGAATTCTGTGTTTTGACTGGTATGGCCTTCCAAAGTAGAAGCTGATCCAACTTTGACGATGTTATGTTAGAACATATGGGAACTCTTCTTGAACTGTATTTGTTTCAAAATTTTCTATATATTCCATCATATTCTCATAACATTTCTTCCTTCTCCCTTCTGTGGTATTTCTCTGGAACACTTTGGGCAGATGCAAAATGTTCTTCCTAAGAATATAAACCAGCTTGTTAGGAAAGCTGGAAGTATTACCATAGTGCTTGACTTGTTTAATGTGACTATGGAAGTTTTCTTATCTGACAGCACCACAAAAGAACCTTTTTTACTTTTAACTGTTCCTCTAATAGATGCTGCTGTAAATAAGAATACAATTTCCCAAAATTATCTTTTTCATGTTTACGTTTATGAACTCAAAAAGACTTTGATTAGAAGTGCTCAACTATTTTATTGAAATTACCGTAAGATCTGTCAAATGCCTTAATGTACCTGGATGCCATGTACTTTACTCCACTGCTTTCATGGACTGTTTCAGAGGGGTCCCAGTCATATGTATGACAGAATGACAAAATCCAGAGATGTTAGAAATAGGAGTGGGGACGTAACAGAAAAAGGCCCGATAATGTAGAAGCCAGGTGCTTATGCACTGTGAAGCACATTCCTACATGAAAGCATTACATCACTGATGGCTGGATCTGTATCACATTTGTCTGCTGCTTGTGTGTATTCATCTGCAAATGCTTGTGAACTACAGTGATATTTTTCATTAAGACTGAAAGAAAAGGAACACATTTTTGATAGTAGCTGCTGGTCTTCAGGCACCATGCCACCATACTAGCCAGTGAGCACTTTGGTGCTTCTGCTGGTAGAATGCTGTCTTGGAGTAAATTAAAATGTTAAAGGATTCCATTTTTTTTTAGGGCAACTGGTTCTGGATACTTATTTCCCCAGTGTCAGAAGACAAAAACATGATACTTAGATGTTCATAGCAGTACCAGTATTCACTCTAAGTCCAGAGTAGTGTGTTAAAAATGAATCTGTGAACTGCTAGTTTCCATTAATTAATAAGTTATTCCTGGCTATTTTATTAGCTGAGGATAATGAACCTTTTAGAAATGCAATTCCAATACTTGCCAGAAATTCACTAGATTTTCGGGAAGTTGAATGGGATTTCAATACTAACGATAGTAACTTCTAGTCTGTATGGATTCACCGACAAGTTTTTACTTTTGGAGTGGAAAATATTCAGCAATTTAGTCAGGCTGAAATAATGTGACTGGAGATTACACTGCACAATACAATAATCAATGCCAAAGACATTGCTCATCAGTAGATATGACTGTAGATATTCACTGGTGATTCTGAATACAGTTTAGCAGTTATTTCTCTCTCAGAGCAGTTATGAAGTAAGTGAATTTGCTTATGCAGACATGTCTGACACATGGTGTCGTGGCATAGTGATCATGGAATTCCTTACCTTATTACCATTTTGATTTAGCTTCAATTTAAAGTAAGAGTGTGAGAGCTAAATTAATCCTCACTGTAAATTAGAGTAACTGCCCTTGAACTACAGTAGGCACAACTCTTTTTCTATAGGTAGAAAAGCAGTCCCTTAAGGCAGTGCCTCAAAATGAACGTTTTCTGTGAAAAGCACTGCCTTTTACAGAATCATGACTTAGTCATGTGGAAAAATGTCTGTCTTTAGGAGAAAACTGACCCGGAACCCACAGGTCAGGGACAACATGAAAAGGGCCTTTTAAAAGTTCTCCTTGTCATCAGCTACGTCTTAAAACAAATACTTGCCTTTGAAGAAATGTCGTATGAAGTACGACAGTTATTTTTGTACACTAAAACATACAAATTCTAAAAGATGAGTAAAATATAGCTTATTAGATGGAAAGAAGGAACAGAAGAAAGACTTATCTTGTTTCATATGAACTGTTTTGTTTTTTTTTTGACAGCTGTTCAAGAAGAAACTACAACTTCATTTCTATCTGTAGTACTTGGCTATATTCTTTCAAGCACAAAGATGTTTTTCATGTAAGAGAATGACCACAGTGTTTTCTCCTGCTTCAGAAACAGGAGCATTTTTTCATTGCCTCCTGCTACAAGTAGCAGGGCGTTTTTGTTTTTTTAATGGGCAATTTATTTATTTATTTATTTGTTTGTTTGTTTAAATTTGGCCTAGCACAGCTTAGAGGAACGCAAAGACTCATTTAGTATTTGCCCTCTAGATAGGCTGTTAGTAATGATACACGATCAGAATTGTATAAGGAATTTCTAGTTTACCAGCTACTGTTAGATTCCAGCTTCCAAGCCACTTCTGATAATGGCAGACATGTTCTACACATTAAATTAAAATGTTTTAAAGCTACAGGTGCTTGTAAGCTAATTGCAGTTAAGTTTTTGGGATATGCAGAATACAGCACAAGTTAGCTGTTCTCTATAGTCAATTTAATGAGGAAGATCTAGGTCTCTGACAATATGTTTTCAGCACAGGCAACCAACTGGTAAACAAGAACGAGTTTTTTGAAGGCTAAGGCTATGACAGATTGGTTCAGTAATAAGTACAGAAACTTGTTTTTACAGTATGCAAAGCAAATGTTAACATACATACAATTTATTCCTGCAACCTTTTCTGATAAAAAACAGGATAATTAACCTCAGTGAGAATCCTCACATGACTGAAATTTTCAGTTACTAGCCTTCAATAGGCTTTTCATTACTTTTCTGCCCATTTTTAATTCCTACATGAATCAAACAATAGAAACTACTTTTAAAGTTTTGTTCATGGAGAAAATTACAGATGGATTACTCTCCCTTTGGCTTACCTTTGATAGGAGATAAAATTCTGTAAATTAACAGATATTATTAAGTCAGCTCCTTAATAAGACCTAGTATATAACTTTACAATGGGCTGTTTAGAAATTTCTCGGACATTCCAGTTAGCCTGCTCTAGAGATGATCAGCATGGTAATGGAAAAATGAGCATGCAGAAAAATAAGTAATGAAGAGTTGTAACAGTGACTTCTCTAGAGTTGTACTCCACTATAACTGCAAGCACTTTTATTCCTAATTTACTCTGTTTTGAAAGATAAAGGTGTCTCCTACTACTGATGAGTAATGTAAACATTCTTGCTATTAACAGAAATTTAATTCCATCAGCACTGTGGAACGATGGATGCACTGGTGCATAAACATTTAACGGACGGAATGAAATATCACTTGCTCCTCTATGGCAACCATTGGTAAAATCTGTGCTCAAAGCTCTGCACTGACAGACACCTAGTTGAGCCTGCCTGTGAGCATGCATGTGTCTCCACGTCCCAAGTGTTTTAAAAACGGTGCTCACCAATCTGGTAGGCCTGTCTCCGCAGTGTTCTGGAAGCTCTGTGTCCCTTCTTCTTTAAAAACATCTGGCTTCCTGAGGGTAAAGGAAGCAGAAGGGGTATAATAAAGAGCCTGGGAAGGAGAGAGGCTCCTGGGGTGAAAGTAATGCTCTCTGCCCAGTGTGTCCCACTTGGAAGCTCTGAATACTCAAAATAATCATGGGAAATACTTCATCCATGTGAGGCCAGCCAACACAGAGAAAAGGTTATAAGGAAACACAGTTCTGTGACACTAGTTTGGACAGGTTTCTCACATGGATGAAGAGTGAAGTTACAGAAAAGTTAGAGTCTACTGGGTATGCCAGCACTGTAGTTCATCTTTCCTTGCAGAAGCTACGGAGAAACTTCTCTACTCTTGACTTTGAAGCAAAACAAAATGAAGCATTAAAGAGCCTGACATTTAGGAAGGAGGATCATAGATAACAGAAGAAGGGCCCTGTTAAAATATTTTACTTGTACTTACTTAAAATGGAAAATAGGGTGAAGAAAATTTGGTGCAAATAGAAATCTATAGCACTTTGTGGTATATTAAATTACAATGCAGAGAGCTTTCTGGCTTCCTATTCTGGAAAATGGTCTCAGGGCACATTACATGTCACTTTCTTGACTACAAAGGAAAAGGGGCTGTATTTATCCTATTTTTACATTTTCATGGTCAGGAGGAATGCCACTTCATTAATGAGAAGCTCCATATCCAGCTACTCTACTCTACAAGGCAAGATTAGAAAAAAATATCCCAAATTGAGTAAGTTACAGGACTTTTAAAAAATATAGTTAGGACTACATTTAAAACAATGTTTTACTATGAATTTCTATTCTTATAAAGTCATCATTTCCTTTTACATATACCTCTTCCAACTCAGTTTTACAGGGAAGAAATCATTTTTAGGTACCTAAAATACATGTTCTATACTCTTTTGATAAAGACAAGTACTTTTATATTCTCTAGGCAGAAAAGGACATTGACATTTCTCTAATTGTCTCAAAATATTAGACAATTACATGTAAAATGTAAAATAATAAAATTGACATGACGATTTATGTATGTCAGTATTTAAAAATGAAAATAAAATGTTCAAGGTTGAAATGGACTCCGTGATGAACAGTCATTGTGCAATCCCTGAGCTCTTTCTTATTTTCAGCAGATTGGAGCCTTAAAAACTTCCTCCAGATGCCATCTCAGGCTCAGCTGATCCTGCACATAGAAGCTGCAGTTTATCATTTCAAAAATAACATCTGTGCACACAAAGATCCTGTCTGATGGACGGATGTGAAGACAAGACTGGGCCAATATGACTGTACTATGTTATACTGTTAAGGATACGGGCTGACATTATTAATGTGGAGTCTGAAATCTTTTTCACCTTTTTAAGTCCATGCCTGGTTTCTCCTCACAGAAAGGGTGTCTCGGATCAGATGCTTACTAAAGTAGTTTGGCAGTCATGGAAAAATATTAAAGGATTCAGGTTTAGTTGTTAGTCTCTTTCTGTCAGATTTCCTAAGATAGCCATTTTCTGAAATGGCTTCAGTTCAGCATTTCTTCATCTATTCATTGTCAGAGAACAAAGTCAGTCTTTCATTCTTGGTATATGGTCACTATGTCTCAGGAAGTAATATACAAAAGACTTTCATAAGCAATCCCAGCTTTTCCTTTAATCATCATATGGAAAGCAGTTTCAAACATCAAGAAATTTTTCTGGCAAGCTGTGAAATCTAAATAATACTCAAGTAGTCACAAAGATATTCTACAAGAAGGTCACTTGACACTATGGATGTGCCCGAGTGACACAGTGAATTATAACTGGTTTTATTTTTCTCCAGTAAATACAGTTCCAAGTTCTTTCAATTGCAAACATAGGAGGATTTTCACTGTATTTTGTCCTCTTTATCTTTTGTTGTCCAGCATCATGTTCTAATATTGGCTTGTCACTCTACAAAGCTGATTCAGAAAGAAGCCAAGGACTCCATTGTGGACAATTACAAGAACGACAAACAGTTTTGCATTAGCCTAGCACTAGTCACTTCTACAGGGTAAATTCTACTTTGCGTCACACAATGTGGTTTCCTAACAGTAAAGAAGATGGGCTCACAATGCCCACTTTATGAAGTACTTTTTTTCACTTATGGTTTGGCTCAGATACTTCTTTGTGCTTCCAGATTCCAATATGTGAATGAGATGATGTTACATATGACAAAATATCTGAGGTTTGCCTACTGATTATTTAAATTTGTGACAGATATTAAATTCTATGCTTGAAAAACAGAATATTCTTCTGACAGATGAAAGAGTGGACCTTGCTTTCTGAACTAACTTCAAACCACTGGTCAGCGTCCCTAAATTCATTAGCCTATGGACCACATTTCATAACACCATCACATTTGAGCAGATTTAGAACTCAAGCCAATTCAGCAAAAAAAAAAAAAAAAAAAAAAAAAAATTACAACACTTGAATTACTTCCTTTTCTACAATAGACCTTTCCTTGCAGTCCTTTGTTAAATCAAATTAAGAATTATAACACATTTATACTTCAGTTCAAAGCATATTTGACTGTACCCAAGAAGGACATTAAACTGGTGCAGAGAAGAAGCTAGAGTACTGTGTCTGAATTAATTCTGCCTATAACTCATATTCTAACTCATATAATGATATATGTCAAGTCAATATTGCATGCAAAATTTTAGAGCAGTTTCTCTCTCTTCTCCCCCTGACTCCAGATGTTCCATCTGAATTATAATGCTGGTAATTACATGCAACCCACACAACTAGAAAAGACTTAAACCTCTTTATGGATGACAGATACAAAATTCAAGCAGGCTCAAGCAGACTATATTCTTGAATGAGTCACGTCTT
The DNA here is from genome assembly GCA_035772895.1 of Perdix hodgsoniae. NCBI lineage: Eukaryota > Metazoa > Chordata > Aves > Galliformes > Phasianidae > Perdix > Perdix hodgsoniae. The sequence continues at coordinate 21,586,537 of JAPSGF010000001.1, read as the reverse complement.
AGTTACCTTCCAGAACATGAAGACACTCTTTCAAAGACCGCATTTTAGAATATCATATAGTAATATCAGAACAAGAAAGGTGATTTTTAAGGAGTTCACCTGCCACTTAGGAGCTCTGTGTCAACTAATGTATCACAAAAGAGAGGTATATAAATGAGAAAACAATAACTCCTAATGCAGACAAACTCCCATATGCCAATTTATCACACAACATAAAAGAAAAAAGAAACTGTACTGGTCAGTTTCTAAAGCAACTGAGCAGATAAAGTGAATTTCCTAATTTTCTCTTCTGAATAAAGAAGATATTCTTCTTATTCTATCTTCATTGTGCAATCGCAAGCCCATAAATGAAAATGTGGCTGGAAGCAGCTAATGTTATTAATATGTCTCTGAGAAAAGATGATAAGCAAATTCAAAAACAGATAAATGAATGCAGACAAGGGGAAAAGGAAAGGAAAATATACAAGGAAAAATGAACTCAAAGGTAAAAACATATGAGGAAACTGAATTCATTACAAATGTCATCAAAATCCTTTGTCAAATTGCGTAAAATGAAATCTCATTGATAGAAAACTGTCAAAATGGAAGATGGCTTTCTAAACTTGAGGCGCACTCTATAGCAGGTTTTACTACGGCTAAACATCACAGTTTTAAATAAACAGTGGGCACAAAGAAGACCAGAAATGAAAGGCAGACACAAAAATATCCTGATCATTGGTTTGTAGAGCTGTACAGCTCAGAACTGAGATGAACACTTGTTTTATCAATAGTTTCCACAGAACCAAATAATTTCAGAAACTATAAGCAAAGGAAATGAAATTAGAAGCTTTTTTTTTTTTTTAACTTGGCCTTGCTACATGAGACAACAGACAAAAGTACATTAAGAGTGTCAGTTTTAACTGGTCACTGATCCGTAATTTTTAGCAAGTTATTCAGACAAAGACATAAGGTATGGCAGCTATAACAACATCAGAAGGGTTCTCCCTTCTTTGACTTTGCATATATATATTTTGTTTTTGTAGTAGTTTGTGGGAATATCTTCCATTTCAACCTCAGAGATGTGTGTTCTTCAGACAGTTTGGTTTTCATGTGTTAAGACCACAGAGAAAATGGCATTTAGACAGCTTCAGCTATATAACATAGCTTTTGCTACGTTACTTATAAACCTATTTTTGAGGTTTGTTCTTTTCTCCTAGTGGTTGCATTTATGATTTTAACTGCAGATTTTATCTGTGTGTTTTGGACTTGTGTTTTTAATTTTAAATAGTGCATGCTAAACAAAATTTATGAGAATGGAAACAATGACAATCTCAGGAACTGTTAAAATGGTTAACAGTTAACACATACCGGTTTCAGTTGAAAATACGAAATATGGAAGTGCGACTTGAGTGGCTGTTTGAAACATAACAATGTACAATTAAGATGCAAAGACATTTTAAAGTTTAACATAACTATTCTGCAGCCACCTGCAGAGGTACCACGCTCTTCCATCCTTTCACATTCCCTGCTGGAATGGGTTCACATGTATCACAGTCTTGAGCTTTGAAGTAGCTGTCAATGTGTTCACACCTCAGCTGGATGTGCTGTTTTCTTAAATAAATATATTTGAGTGATTCATATGCTGAAATGATACATAGGAATACTTACCTCTAATTTTATCTTTGCAAAACAATTTTCATGCTTAAAAGTACTAGCTTCTTATATATGACTGACAGAATTCACAACTTTGTTAGAAAATTGACCTGCTATAGCAATAATAATACTCAACTATGTTTCCTATTAGCTTCAATGCTCATGGTGTACAGGAAGTGCTGCTCCCTGTAAGATGTAAAAATTTACTCAATGTAAAATGTATAAGGAAAAAGCAGCAGAAAGAAGTGCTAAAAATATAAGCCCCAACAATGAAAAGGGGGAAATACATAACAGAAAGAGGGAAATGCATAACAGTGAGGACTTTGAAGAAAGTATTACAAGTTTTAATTTTTCCTTCTGGGGAAGTTCATAGTTTCCTAGGGTTTGTACCACATCTGTTCTGTAGGTATAGCAGACATAGAGTCTTTTTCTTTTTCACTCTCTATTTACATATGTAAATATGTACAAAATAAACTGCACATATACATGAACGTATGCAAACATATATAATCTATGGTTTAACTCCTGTAAACCATTTAACAGACGCCAACAGGTTTTTCATCTTTTCCACAGACACGCTAACCAAGAAATCAAAATTGTATCCTTCATAAGATCTCTTTGGTAAGTCTCTTGCATTTTTCAAGTCCTCCATCAAGGCAGTCGTGTTAGTCAGAAAGATATATACTGAAATATCCACACAGACAACATTCTCTCAGTAACTTTACTATCTAATGAAATAACATTATACTGGTTATCAAACTTATTTATGTAATCAGATTTTACATTTGATTGCAGATGTGTTTTGATGTAAATTTATGAACAAGGTATGTTGGTGTGAGAAAGGGAGGTGAAAAACTTGTAAGGTCCTTATATCAGGTGGTGAAGATTCTTCACTAAGTCAACAGTAACAAATTCTTCTTTCAAAACTTACTACAAATTACAAAATCACTCTAGAATTGGAGGCTCACTACTTCTGTTCTCTGAACTAAAAATAATTACCTCTGCAGAAATGACCCCCCAAGCATGAAACAGAAAGCTTAAAAAGAAACTCTTATTACCTTTCATAGAATCATAGAATGGCCTGGGTTGAAAAGTACCTCAAAGATCATCTAGTTTCAACCCTCTGCAATGGGCAGGGTCACCAACCAGCAGACCAGGCTGCCTGCAGCCACATCCAGCCTGGCCTTGAATGCCTCCAGGGATGGGGGCATCCACAACCTCCTTGGGCAACCTGTTCCAGTGTGTCACCACTCTCTGTGTGAAGAACTTCCTCCTAATATCTAACCTAAATCTCCCCGTCTCAGTTTAAAACTATTCCCCCTTGGCCTATCACTATCCATCCTTGTAAAAAGTCAGTTCCCCTCCTGCTTATACACTCCCTTCAAGTACTGGAAGGCTACAATGAGGTCTCCCTGGAGCCTTCTCCAGCTAAACAATCCCAGTTCCCTCAACCCGTCTTCATAGGAGAGGTGCTCCAGACCAGATTATTAGGGAATAATCTTAGTGGCCCTCTTCTGGACCCACTCCAAGAGCTCCATCTCCTTCCTGTACTCGAGGCCGCAGGCCTGGACACAATACTCCAGGTGGGGCCTCACAAGAGCTGAGTAGAGGGAGACAATCACCTCCCTCTCCTTGCTGGCATTCCCTTTTTTAATGCAGTGCAGAATACAGTTGGCCTTCTGGGCTGCAATTGTACACTGCTGGCTCACGTCCAGCTTCTTGGTCCCCCAGGTACTTCTCCACAGGGCCAAGATAATATTATCTCAAGACACAAAGATTTTATTAGGGAGAATTCAGAAGCATTCACCTCTGTCATAACTGAAAGCAAAACTGCAACACTTGTCTACCTTTGACGCATGCATTTGTTTGCTGTTTTTCAGCAAGTAAAAAAGAGGTTACAAATGTATTTATGCTAGAAAAGTAAAAAAAAAAAACAAACTTACTTGGCTCTTACATCACTAAAACTGTTTGTACTTATTACTGAGAGCTTTCAAAATTAATTATTTTCAGACACATTCTGTGCCCATGAATCTCCACAGATTCTTCTTGAAAGCATTTAAGTAGAAGGCTACAGTTTTGCATGATGACTCTATGTTAGACTTTACACCTGATGGTATTGACTTCCCAGCAAATTTGATTTAGATAGATACTGAAAGACCTCTATCAGGTCTCCTCGGAGCCTTCTATTCTCAAAGCTGAACAGCCCAAGCTCTCTCAGCCTGTCCTCATAGAGAGGTGCTCCATTCCTTAGATAATTTTTGTGGTTCCCTTCTGGATGTGCTCTAACAGGTCCATGTCTCTCCTGTACTCCAAATCTGGACACAGTACTTCAGATGAGGTCTCACCAGCACAGAGTAGAGGGGCAGGATCACTTCTCTTGATCTGCTGGCCATGCTTCTTTTGATGCAGCCCAGGACACGGCTCGCTTTCTGGGCTGCGAGGGCACTTTGCTGGCTCATGTCCAACTTGCCATCCACCACTACTCTCAACTCCTTTTCAGCAGGGCTATGTTCAATTCTTTCATCTCCCAGCTTATTCTGATAATGGGGGTTGCCATGACCTAGGTGCAAAACCTTGCACTTGGATTTGTTGAACCTTGTGAAATTTTCCTGGCCTCACTGTTCAAGATTATCCAGGTCTCTTTAGATGGCATCCCATCTCTCAGGCATGTTTGACCACACCACACAGCTTAGTGTCATCTGCAAACTTGCTGAGAGTACACTTGATCTCACTGTTACTGTCATTAATGAAGATATTAAAGAGCATTGATCCCAGTACTGACCCCTGAGGGACACCACTCATCACTGATCTCCATCTGGAGATTGAGCCACGGACCACCATTCTCTGGGTATGATCTTGCAACCTGTTCATCATTCGCTGAATGGTCCACCCATCAAATTTGTATCTTTCCAATTTGGAGAGAAGGATGTTGTGAGGGACTGAGTTCTGTCAGGCCAGAGAAGCAAGAGTCTGTCTGGATGCAGAGATAGTATCCAGAAGGATATTATGCTTCCCCCAAGATCACAAGAATCACTGCAGTTGTTGTGTCACATTTTGTGTACAAAGACATCAACTAAAACTGCATTTCCTGAAGCCATCATTTAGGTTGGTTCAGATATAAAATCACACACTGGTTGGCCCATTCATATACTTCCTGTTAAGCTAGAGATGTGCATTAGGGAAGACTGATTTTGGAAAAAGCTGTTCCCCAGCAGTAATTTTGTCTCCCTGCTTGGGAACTCTGTCATCAGTCAAGGTGAGATATGGGTGCTGAGATTCAGTATTTTTTTTCTGATCTGGCCTTACTTCTAATCATCCACAAGGAATAACCTTTTCTAGCAAGTCTCAACATTTGACAAAAAAATTATTCCTTAAATTAATTTTTGCCTGGAAAATAAACTTTGGGAGAAATCTTCATTCTCCCTTTACTGGATCAGAAAAAAGTATAGTTCTCGTAGAAATGTCTCCACAGAGGTGGGTTTTCACACGTACTAAATACAGTGCTTGTGATGACACTGCAGCAATAAAATCAATTTGCAGCTGTAATAAATATTTCAACAAACGGAAGGTAAAATAAGATAAATGACATCCAATACAAAGTTTATCAAATTACTATTCTTAATATTTCTTAATGAAAAGAGTAAAATGTCTCCTCCAAGACACGCACTGACACAACTCAGTGATACTTAAAATGAGTGACAATTTCTCTGGTATATTTTTTCTCCACAGATGCTGTAAAGTGAATCACATGAATACAAAGTGACATCCTTACATATTGTACTTACTTATCTCCCACAATCCCCAAGTTGATGGTTGGATAGCCATGTTCTTGGATAGTAGCTAGGAGAGTTGAGCGGTTACTGTCTCGAATCTTTCCTGGCAAGAGATCATCTTCAGGATTCAGTAGCTATAAAACCAGGAATACTATTAGTCAATCTCCTCAGACCATTGTTTCTTTAAATGAATGAGAATTTTCTCTTTCAAATTGGACAGGACACTGCCAGACAGACATTGTAAAATATGTGTGAAAAGTTATTTAGTGAATTTAAATTAATAAGATATGTGATGTCCTTATGAAGTGTAATTCTCCATTTTTCTTAGTTTCTATTGGTCCATGTCTGCAAAACCTGCTTTCTCCTTATGGTTACTAATCTTCTAACCTCAAACAGTATATATCAAAATAAAACTTTAAGTGTCTAAGTTATTCCTTGTACTTAAATAGTTTTATAGGAACCTCAGTGATGTTGTTATCCAGATTTAAAAGTACTAAAAGAAAATTTGAAGCTTTATAATGAAGATGTAATTCAAATTGCCTTGGAAAACAGAAACAACAGCTTTGTTCTTATATAAGCATTTTGGAAGTTCTACTACAAAACATACATATGTAAACACGCATTTACATACACTGGAATTATTCTGTAGAACATAGAGAGGTAATAATAAGAATATATCAGCAATAATGTTAGATAAGAAGGTAGAGAATAAACAAAAGTGGGGAATGGTTGTGTTTTGATGCTTTGGCTAGTAGAGTTTGTCTGAACTTCAACATAGGCTACAAATAATGAAAATACTAAGATACAATACTGCAGAAGGGCATTTGCAGTATCATTCAGTTTTCAGAGACAAGTTACCTGCTATTTACACAACAGCTACAGAGGAGTGCTGCTCAAAAGAAATTACTCTTCCAGTCATGACTGGCAGTATAAATCATAGCCCGGAGTACCCCACAGGTTCTCCCCTCTGGTCGGCAAGAAAGCAGCCAGCACAAGGCTGGATGCATTACCAAAATTTTGGCAAATACATTGTGGGAGATTTGTGAGAGAGCAAGAACCTATGATCCTGTGGAGAAGGAAGCACAGCAGGCTTCATACTTCATGTCGGCAGTGAGCTGAGTTGTCTCAGCAAGAGTTACAATAGCTCAAAAAGCCAGTCTACTTGGAAATAGAGTGGAAATCATTATCCAAAACAGCATTCCACTCCTGCTGAAGGTAAGAATTATTCAGACCTCGATTCTGAAGTTATTTTCCTTACCTCATTCCCTGTTGACATGACTGCAACCACTGGAAACTTGTTAACTTCTACTTCAGTTACTCCAACAGTGGCTAAGAGACCAATCTCAGATGGACCCATGTGAGTTCCTTTAGCCAGCACACATTCCCCTCTTTTAATGTCATGTCCTATAGGTCTGAAAATAGTAGCACAGACAAAATGAAAAACAGAATGAGAATGAGAGCATCTTTCCTTGATTGGTCTGGCTTCAGATGAGAAGTGTTCAAGGATGATCACTAGTCAGATTATCAAAATGTCAGTAGTACTTAAAGCTAAACAATGACTGTAAAAATCATCACCAGCCCTTCTTTACTTACAGATATTTTTACTGTTCATAAAACAGGCTGTTTACAGACCTGATATCTTGGCCTGGTCGGGCTTGTACCAGGATTCGAACTTCTAACTCTTCAGTGCCCTATAAAAACATGGAGATCAGGTACAGTCAGCAGAGTTATTCAAACAAGATTAAACAGTTTTGATATCTCTGATTTCCAGGCAGCTCACAATACTCACTGCACTGAGATCTTGTGATTTAAGTATTACTGTTTTCCTGATTTGTGCAACAACAGATGTTAAAGCTAAAGAAGTTTATAAGAAGTTCATCTTTGATGACCTCAGCAAGGAAGGACCAACACTGAATGCATAGTTTTACCTGCCATTTTTATGACCCCTGTTTTTATATACCTTTATGTTGTGATGTCCCATGTTTGTTGATGTGGTCTACCAAGTGGTTTCTTTACTCTCAGCCAACCTAATATCAAAGATGGCATTTCTAAAAGAGCACTTGACTGACAAACTGCCACTACATCCACAAAAAGGTGGGGAGACGATACAAGCTCTAACTGTTTCAAGATCTTCACACAGATCTTTGTAGTGGAAACTTCTGTTTGACAGCTTTGTACTTACCAGAAAGAGGCCTATTCATCATGTTTATTTACAGTGAACAGGAGAGTGTCCTGAAAAGTCTGATGCCTACTTAAATATTTCTGTTTACTTTTCCAGAATTTCAATGGTTTAGTGTTTCATTCAGTGCCAATAAGTGGTACGTGACCTAGACCAGTAATATTTAATTTATAAAACTGCAAATCCTTTTATGATAAATATACTCAAATTTAAGATTGTGCCAGCTTCTTAGGAGCACTGAATCTACAAGTACTGAAGCAGGCACAGGTTGTATTCCTACTTCATGATGTGGTATTTTATAGTTCAAGTTCCTCAAATGTATAAATCAGATACTAGTCTTATGATGGAAAAAAGGCGAGTCATTGCCATTTGGAATACTATGCAGGGAAGACAGTGTTGTATCGGACACTTGGATTGGCTTTCTTTTCTTAAAGGTAACATGGACTGCATTTTCTGAGTTCAAAGCAAATGCCTCAGAGCTTTAAAGAAAAAGCGCAAAGTTAAGGGTAGCGTGCTGTTACAAACAATGCTTCTGTTCGTATACTGTGAAAATAGGTGTATTTAAAAACCTGAGAACCAGGAAATGAAGAACAACACTGACAAACTCTGAAAAGTTCTTATTTCTTACTTTACCATAGCATATCTAATACACATTCTCAACACAAATTCTGTTTTTTTAATACCTGTCCCTCCTGATTAAGAGAAAAGACTATTTTTGGCAGCTAGTGTCCAAAATTGCTGTGCTAGAGCCTAAGACACTCTTATATCTCCTTTATCTATGTCTGAATATGTAAAAAACCATTTAGGCTTGTGATGAAAATCTGCAAGAAATGTTAGTTTAATAATTATTTCATTTTTCATGACACTCTGGGGATGGTTGGTCAGATGTGAATTTTCCATAGCTTTGATAACATTTTAAAAATAGCTAGGCGGTTTCTAGGGAATCAAGACAAGTGCCACTGATATATTTGAGTAATAGAAAAAGTCCTCCTTAGGGTCTCTGGATTACTGGAAATAAGGGAAAAAAAAATGCTTTTGAGAAATTTAGCAACCCCAGGTTTGGAAAGAATCATGGCAAGTATGACTGTAGACGACTGGGTGATGTGCAGAGATTGTTATTTGTGGAACTGGTGAATGTCCCAGAACACAAGATAATTCATGGTTGGTAGAAGTAGGGACTACACAAAGATATGACATTATGTTGAGAACATCTCCCATTTGGTGTGGATCAGGCAGTATGGCTTGTGCTGTAAATTAATATATTTTGAACTGTGTCTGAATGGTTCACTCTGATAGCTGTTAACAGTCAGCATACTGATGTTCAGTCTCAGTGCAGGATCTCTTGTTTCATTGATCACTTTAACCTCCTTTTTTTCAAGGAGGTAACATAAAAACTTGAAGAAAAAGGGTTTAGAAATGTTCTTTCAAGGACTAATTTCTCAATGATGGTGTATCTGGCAAGCTGATGAGAATTTTTCTTCCTGCTGAATAGATGTTATTCCTTTCAGGCCTGTGACTTCGACAGCCATTTGAGGAATCCTTGCTATGGTGTTTAAGTACTGCTATCACAACTAGAGGTCAAAGAGCCACTTTTAAAAGTACTCTGTCTTTTCAGAAGAACATTTCTCAGATGTGAGAGATTTCATTTCAGTTATACCCCAGCCTTGAAGAAGCTCTTAACAGTAAAAAGAAAAGCCTTCTTCAAATACGTAGCCAGCCAGACTTAAAAAAGGGAGATGAAAATAACATGTTAACTAATTGGTACTAACTACAGGATTAGCAGAGTAGCATATTCAAGAAAAAGCAAAAATTGAAAGATTCTACCTCACACTCAAAAGCAAGAAAACGACAGTGAAGCTGGCTGACCATTTGCTGTGAAATACAGAGTTTATGCATGCATGCACACAGCCATATAATCTATTCCCACATGCAGAGAACACACTCGTGAACAGTGGAATCTAGGATGACAGTCATCCAAGAAGGAAGTAGGAAATACCATGTTATCATATATACTGCTATGCAATGTGATAATCTTGTCATGAAAACATGGGCAATGGCCACAAGCAGAACTTGTTCAGTAAAGGAAATGGAATGATTAACAAGTGGTAAAGTCAGTGACATATTTTACAAGAAAATACAGTTTACACATACACATCTGAAACCTCACAGCAGGACTGACACAAGAAATTCTGTGTTAGGAAGAAGGCCAGACTAGACAGCTTGCAGACTTCATCAGATGTAAAAATCTATGTATTTACAGTAAGAAGGCATGAAAAAAAGTAATGAGAATATGTTTCAGTTTTTGCTGTCTTCCTCAGCTGCAAATGTTAGAATCCATGTGCTTACATGCCAGCTCCATCTGCAATGCTAGTATGTAGCTATGCTGAAGTGGAACAGCTTGTCAGAACAGCAGCAGAGCAAAGGCTGATATGAGCAGAGAACCACACATACATTTCATTCCAAAACTGAACTCGCAATTTGTGTAAAGAAGAAAAATCTACTTGCTGATAAAACTGTCAGATGATGGCAAACATGACAATAGTGTCCTGAAATCACAGCTGGCTAAGTGAAGGTAATGTTTCAGAAAGAGTTCTCCAAACATATGGAAAGAGAGAAGAATATGTAGGTGGTCTAAGACAAACTGGAATATAGTTGTCTATAGACACTGCCTGTGCTCCATCAAAAAAAGGCATTTTGCTTTAAAACAACTGTGTGTACACAATTAGTGCTATAGTACCATGATGTCAGAGGTGGATGTTGGTTGTATGGCAGTAGAGGTTGAACTTTCCTACCAATATCCTGTTACACTTTATTGCTGCAACAGATGGCAGCAGAGGAGCAGTCTGACCAAATGGTGTCTGACATGGAAGTGTGGATGAGGTGTTGCACTGAATTCCTCCATTTGGAAAAAATGGCACCCACTGACATTCACTGACACTTGCTGAAAAGTTATGGAGGCTAAACAGTGGATATGAGCACCGTGAGGCAGTGGGTGATGTGTTTCAGCAGTGGTGACTGTGACAGTGGGTCAGTTCAACTGGTGCAGATTTTTATGAGCATGGCATGCAGCCTTTTGTTCCTTGCTGGTGAAAATGCACAGCTAATGGCAGTGACTACATTGAAAAAGAGTGTTTTGTAGCTAAGAACTTTCTGTATCAAATAGTGTTATTGAGCTCTTTGTAAATGTTGTAGTTTTCATGGAAGTAACCCAGAGACATTACTTTTGGAGTGACCTATGTGTAAGGGAGATTGATCTGCTGCCGAACATGAGCTCAGTACAAAAGAAGCAAATATAATGTCTAATTGCCACTACTCTGTATTTCAAAATGTGAATACAGTTCACACTCAAACTGGACTGTAGTCATGAGCCCCTCACTACATGAAAGACACTGAGGCACTCTGGAACATGGTTAGAGAAGGGCAACAAGGCTGGTGAGGGGTCTGGATCACAGGCCTTATGAGGAGCCGCTGAGGGAGATTATTTAGTCTGGAGAAGGAGATGTGCAGGGGTGACCTTATTGCTCCCTGCAACTGCCTGAAGGGAGGCTGTGGTGAGGTGTCAGTCAATCTCTTCTCTCATGTAACTAATGACAGAACTAGGGGGAATGGTCTCAAGCTGCACCAGGAGAGATTCAGGTCGAACCTTAGGAAATACTACTTCTCTGAAACAGTGGTTATGCACTGGAGTGGGTGGACCCTGGAAGTGTGTAAGAAATATTTAGATGTTGTACTGAGGGACATGGTTTAATGGGCAATATTGCTGGTAGGTGGATGGTTGGACTGGATGATCTTGGAGGTCTTTTCCAACCTTGGTTATTCTTGGTTATTCTTGGTATGGATCTCTGAGAGGCATTCACACTTCATTCAATCGTGCTCCCAAAAACTTCGGTGCTGGCAGATAACAGCCACAAAGAAACATCAAGGTCAGGACAGGCAGGCCTGTGGTAGTGCTATTATAGTTTAAAAAAACAGAATTGCTACTGGAAACTGACATGAAACTCCTTGAACCTCTAAAATAAACAGAAAAGGTCCTCTACTGGACTATCTATCATATTTACAGGATTGCACCATAAGCAACATTGCAACATAAGCAACCAAAAGCAAAATGAGTTTTAACTTGTGACTCACATCATCTGATTCCCTGATGAGTTCTGTATCTTCCACTTGCACCACTGCATCAGCACCACAAGGGATTGGAGCACCGGTTGTAACTCGCATTACCTGACCTGGCATCACAGTTTGAGTTGGCTGAAAAACAAAATAAAACAATTGGATTTTGAATAGAAAAGTCTTAAATGATATAAACATTATGAAGGCAATCTGAAAGAATAAAATTATGACATGTATCGTGTTATACTGCCAGTGATATTGACAGGAACATATTCCAGAGGAAATGGAGAAGGATGCAGTATTTCCTTCTGCACACAATGCCTTAGTAAGGCCAACTTATTTGGGTTTTACTGTGATTAGTGTACGTGATACACACAGCTGTGATCAATCCAACATATTCTGTGCATGTCACATTTATAATTCCTGTACAGATTGACTCTATATTCCATATGCAACACTGGAGTGTGTCCAGGACTTCTTAGACTGAGTGTGATTAGCACATATTTGATAGCTACCCATAGACTTCAAAGTAGTAATGCCCAAGCACTATTATTTGCTCATGCACAGCAGTGATGCACTCTATGACTTTTGACAGGAAGCTGTTAGACATCTGTAAATTCTAGACAGGTGGCCAATGTTTCAAATGTACATAGCTGTGTTTGCCTTGTCCATTATTCTACTCCATTTCAGCACAGCTGCTATGTCTGAAATGTGAATATTCCTTTGGAATGTGTGTATTTCAAAGGCTGCTGTATTTTGTTCTTTGGCACAAGGCACTAAGAAAAGGTTGTAAATGGATTGTACCTAATTTACCACAGTAATGCTCTACGTTTCCCAAGAAATCACTGAGTTTGGATTTGATTGAATACGGCCCTTTTCTAAGCATAAAGGAAATCTAACATCCTTTGAGAAGAACATAAAATGCAACATGCCATGGTTTATATGCTTTCCAAGTAAGACTGATGTTATCTTAAAGTAGGCATCTAGCATAAATAAGATGAAAGAAATACTTTTCTTTTTTTTTCAAACAGAATTTTCACCACGGATTATTCAAGGAGCTGTTAATGAATAGCTGAGATGCAGCTATTTACATTGAATATGATTAAAACTAAGTGAAAATAATCCTGTCCAGTGTGGTGGTTTGATTTTTACGAAAACAAATGTTGCAAAAAGCAAAGCTTATGCCTTGGGAGTGTGGGAGCTCTTTTGCATATTCCTGTAGGTAAATTACAAATAAGTAATATTGTTTTGAACTTACCAAATAATTAGTCTTTTAGCAGCAAATTTTAACAGAGAAATGTTTTGCATAAAAATTCACCCATTTAAAATACAGTTTTTCAGCCTCAAGAACGACAAAAAATGCATGCAGAGGACTCTGTCAGAAAATAGTGCTTATGGTGATAAAATGCACAGTAAATATCCATGTTTTTGGAATTTGTTACCATACGAAGCAGTTAATTTTTTTGAGGTGTACTGATGAAAGTGTTTAAACAAATTTATGATGCAGTAATATTTGTTTTTATAATCAGTTGCACTGCTCTTCTATTTCATTTCCTTTTTGTCCTTTGGGAATTTGATCAGATGAACTTTATAAAGAAGACAGGGACAAGACAGGGCTGTTTTCTTCTTTTGTGTTAAACACTGCAAAGAGATTATTGCTTCTCAGAAAGCATATTAATGCACCAATTTCACAGAAGCTCTTTTAAAGGTCGTTGAGATCTCACACCTACCTGCAATAGAGCAGTACAGGATTCTACCCTTCACCTTCATCACTGATAATGCATTTTTATGTTAATCACTGACTAAAACCAAAAGTAATCTGTCAAGCATAGCCTCCTCTCAGGCATTTTCTCTTGCACAATATTACACCTCTCTTGCAAGATTTACAATGACCCATGCTCCTTTCTGTAAAAAGGGTCAAGTTAATGGAAAGGTGAAAAATGTCTATTTCCATCCATCCATTATGGTTAGTCACAGCTCCTCTTAAAACATCTTTGGTCTTCCAGGAAATTCTAATCCTCAGCTATTCAACTCCATAGGAAGAAAATCATTGCTCCCTGTGATCTAGTTTTTCACAGTCTGTGCTGATGGCTCTTGACTAGTGCTCTCAAATGTGTCCTAAGCTCTCCAAAGTAGGGTTGTGTCTGAAAGTTTTCTTCAATGATAAATAAAAAAATGTCTGTTAATATAAGCATGACCATCTGGAAATGGAATTGAGAAAATAATAGACAATTCACAGACTGATACAGAAATGTCCAGCTTGTCTATATGGTTGCTCTGTAGTTTTCGGTCCCATTTTCTTCCTCTTTAAGTAGAATTTACATAACCTTTTTCTCCCTACAGGAGGGGCCAAATCTAAACCTATTTTGAACTCCCTGCTGTGAATCATTCAGTTAATTGGTCTGTAACATGAAAAGCAGTATGCTGCTGCTGAGAGTGACTGAAGGGTAAAATAAGACTGAGGAGACTTCCATGGCTATAAATCGTTTCTTGGGAAGGAGATGAACATGAAGATGTGTTGGCCCAAGAGAAAACCTCTGACCAATTATTCAGAGGTCAACAGCCTCATTTTTCTTACTTGCCGCTGGGATTTCCACAACTGTTCTCTCTCTGCATGCCCCCCATTCCGATTAATCTGGTAGGACAGACTGTCCCTGTAGATACACATTTGTGAGCTACTGAATTTGTAGGAGGGAAACAGTCTTCCATTTGCCCTTCCATCCTTACTACAAACTTGCTGAACTGATTAGGACATCGAAACCCCTCAGACCTGTCGGCACTTCTAAGTCCACACAGTTTCACCAGTACTGTTTGCAAGCACCACTGTGCCATAATGTGTTTTAACTAGCAAAATAAGAATACTGACGACAGGTAAATAATGATATAAATGATAATACAGCAGATTGCTCTGCTGGTTTTGATAGTTTATAATGATCACATAAAAGGTTGTAGATATAGTTGACAATCTTTTGTATTTTAAACTGATGTTTGAAAATACAGACAGACAGACTGAAAATTCAAGGCAGGTATGACAATACTGGAACCACTAATCTACATATTTCTACTATTTTAAGTAATTTTACACCTTTTTTATAACAGATTCATTAATCTAAGTTCATATGAGTATCATTATTGAGATAATGTCTATGCCACTATAGTGTAATTCATGACAATGGATGGGAGATGCAGCACCTGTATCTACCATGATTAGCAAAATGAAATGTTGCATTTGTTATGCATATATAGGCAGTTCAACTCTATTAAAAAAAAAAAAAAGGTACAATCCTGCAACAGGTAATGCTTCTATAATCTGAAACAACTGTTTGAAATGCAACTATTTTAGCTGAGACTTTTGGGTTTAGCAGTTTTACAGGTCATAGTGTAAAATCCTCATCAGAGCTTATCCTTTGTTTGCCTGCTGCCATTTATCCATCACTTCACATACATTAGATTTTGATCAGAATTATATGCTGGGACTTGAAGCAGCTGGACAAAAATTTTAGATAACCCATGTTCTCTTGAATAGAGGGTATCAGGTATAATTAAATTGACAGAATAATGAAAGTGGTAGAACATAACTGATTCTTTTTTCTATCAGTCATCCTAGTATTAGCATAGAAATTTTATCAAATGTACTCTTGAGTTTGGCAGCAAACCACAGTCTCTACTTATGAATACTTAAATGACACGGCAGGTCATGAATGGATGCTACCCCAACTTTCTCTTAAATTCAATCCATTTATCTGCTAAAGAGCACAAGGACTCTTTAAACAAACAGAAAAGGAACAATTGTGCTAACTATGCTGCTGGGCTCCCCTGTGAGACAAATCAAGCTTCTGATGCTTCCACAAGATTGTTCAGATTGTTACCTTTCTTAAATTCTTACAAAATTCTAAATACACTTCTGTTTGCAGGAATCAGAGTGAAATATACAAGCAGTTTGTGGAAACAGTTTCTGGGCTGATGTCCCTTTTAAAATCTGTCAACAAGAAAGGGTTAAATCTTGCTTCTCTCTGTTTATGAACTGTAACACCACAAGAAACCTTGTGTCCTCTAACCTTGTACTAGGGCAGAACATTATTGTATGTGCTCCTATAGGACATGTCAGCACAAAGCTCTGAAGTATTTTAGGATATCCTGGTTAGTTCCTTATGTAACCGTACTACCTCACTGTTTGAAATCATGTCCCAAGGCACACAGCAGGAGGCTTTACAGCTGTGTCCTACTTCCTGCCACCTCCAAGAATACTGAGCTTGGAAGCCCTGGAGAGGCTTGTAAAAATACAAAGCAATACCTTACAAGAGAAAAATACTCCAAAAAGAAAAATGAGAGAAGAAATTCTACTTACCTGTTCTCCAGCCTGGGATTCCCCAATGATGAATCGATCCCCTGGACCATCTGCAGCTGTTAAGATGGACAACACAAATGGTAAAGGTTGAACCAAAACAAATGACAATATTAGAAATTAAGAGCGGGAGAGCTAAAGAGTGATCTAAGATTGAGTTCTTCAGTTTAATTACAACAGAGTTTATGGAAGTTTTGCAAACATTTTAGATTTTAAGTCATTGTTTATTATTTTGAAAATTACAGGTGCTACAGGATTTTTAACAAAAAAATTCTGGTGATATGGAAGCAGGATTAAGAGATAAGGAGAAATTACATTAATAACAAAGACTTAAGGGAGTTCATGAACTTACATGTATAAAAATGTCCCATTGTGAGCAAAATTTTCTCTTGAGACCAATGCATGGGAATCACATATTTTCACACGGTCTGTGATCTACTTTATTGACGTTTCTAGATTCTATTTCTGCTTTTGGAGAATGTGGACAAGCGCAGTGGTTACAGACTACATCAGCTGGATTTTCTGAAGGGCAATAGGGCTGCTTTAGACATCTGCATTCTCTACCTTCTTTTTTGTTTTGTAATTTCGGGAAGTAGTATTGAACTCATTACCTTAAACCCTTTGTTGAAGACATTTTGAAAGTTAAAAGTCAGAGATCATTGATTTAACAAACTGAAAGTCTTCAGGACTTCTAGTTTAGTCAGATTTGTAATTTTACAGGGACACTAAAGGCATGATTCCTAACAAAGTTCAAGCTTCTGTCTGCCTCAAAGGTCCTACAATGAAGTTGCATTAGTGATGTTTTCTTTGAAGGCTCCAGCACCAGAACCAAAAGACTATAAAAAGTCACTCTTTCCATTATAAAAGAAGGAAGCTTCTAGTTCTCATAGTTGTAGTAAAAATCTTTAAAATACAAATGAGCATAACCTAAGAATGCAGAACACAAAATCATAGGAATCTCCAACCTGTGATTTCTAAGCAGTTGATAGCAGCAATATTGCTTTCTCTGTGAACTGGTTCAGAGATTTTCACAGATTAACTGTTATTAGATTTTTCAAGTTTATTAGCTGTTTCTTTGCTAAATATACAGAATCATAAAGACAGCACAGCATTAAAACTGAATTGCACTCTTACCTAAATGAAACTTTCCTGTAAAATGGCAACTTTTTTTTGTAATGAGGAAATTGTTCTGGCTCTCTGAGATCTGTCTACATTTGGCCTTTTTTTTTTTTTTTCCAGGCAATCAGAGAGACTCTACCACTACTTGTCTTTGAATAATGCATGTAATACTACTGAATGCAGTAGTCAAACCTAAAAAATGCACTGGGATGATCCTCCAAAAGAGGAGGAAAAATCCTTAATGGCTACATTATTTTAAAATTGATAGAATATTACTGAATTAGATTGTATTCCTAATTAATAATGATAAGGAGACAAGGTTTACAGATGACATAAAACTGATACAGCTTGAAGAAACAGACAAGGTTTTTGGGCTAATCCTTTATAATCTCTGTCTACAAGCTTTGTTTCTCATACTCTGAGAAAACAGATCTACAAGAACAATAATGTTATTCTATTTGAATCCACCACCAAAATTAGGGCCTTGTCTGTCACATCAGTTGTTACGAATGGAGTTCATGACCACTCTGATCATTCTGCATGTTTACTGAGACAAAACTTTTGCTTTCCCTTACCTTGTAGCAATCAAGTCGCAAGACAGAATTCACTTGTTCCCAGGGCCCTTGTCAGCAGCATGCTACTCAGAGCTTCCCCTCTCATCTTTTTCAGCACTATATTATCTGTGTTTCTCTGGCTACATCTGCACTCTCTTGCCACAATTTCTGGCCATTTTGGTCTGCCTGTCTCTCACACACATGGACAACAGACAGCTCCAGTCAAATCTATCTTGCAGAGCTGAAAATTGATTTTCTTATAATGTCCATGGGAAAGCTTATTGGACTACATCCACTGCCTGGATTGGCAGACAGTCTGTTTTGTGGACACCTGCTTTCCATTGTTTCAGCTGCCAATAACAAATAAGACCTTTTAATGCCTTTAAAAGGAAGTTGAGCACTGTATCTGAATTTCAGGATGGTGTTACATTGATTCAACACCTACCACAAGGATATCACTACCAGGATAATGTTCAATCACATTCATTTATACTTTAATTTCTCTCTACAGATACTTAATAAATATCTTTAGTCATCCATTAAAAAGGAAAAAAAGAAAAAAAAAAGATGCACAGAGAAACAGCTTGCTCAAAAGCACCTACTGGCAAAGAGGAGACAGATTCAGTTCTTTGGGGAAACAGCTCCCTGCCTGCTCCTTGAGACCCTACTGCTCATTTAGAGACAGTAACCAAAATTTTTCTGAAGTACAAATTATTTCTTCTTTTGAGGTGCCTCCCTAAGATAACATTATGATATGTATTTTTCAAAATTTTCTAAGGCAATCATTAAATAATTCACAAATAGGGAGCTGGATCTGTAATAGTTCAATGAAGTAACAACTACACTAAGCAAATTCTGATGAAATCAACAACAGAGAAATAGAAGAATCACAAGTTATTCAGAAACAGATGTTCTGTTGCTCTCATGGAATTCTTTGTGCTTCCAAGGAACTCATTAGCAACAAAGGCACATGTCCATGAGCACACACAGATGCGCATTTGTTCATGTATCCACTTAAAAGATCTAAATTGAACTTCCTTCACATCGTTGCATTGCATGTAGCAATAATTCCAGCAGTGAACTGGATCAAATCTTAAGCAAAACACCCATAGCTGGATCCAAAGTGCTGCTTGACTGACAAAACATGAAAGTGAACCAGAGATATACTGAAGAGTAGTTTCACTGGCTCTGCGTGTTAAGGAAGTAAGATTTTACCTCTGACAGCGTAGCCGTCTTTTACAGATGCTGGAAATGGTGGTAGATTATCTTTTGCATATACATCTTGAGCAAGGACTCGGCCCATTCCATCTATAAAGGAGAAAAGAGAAAAGACCACACTCCATGTTATTGGAACTAGTGAAAAAGAAAACAGAGTTACAGCAGTGTGCTCTGATGGATGAGACATACGAGTATGTGAGAGATCTCATGAACAGATCAGATCTCTCAGGTTCTTGATTTCTGTCAAAACTTTTACATAAACGAAACAAACAAACAAACTAGAATCTTTTTGTAGCAGCAGCAATAAATGATCCGTTATGGTAAAAACATGGACAGTTGATCAGAAAGCCAGGTAACCAAACACAGAGGTAACAGCTCTGATATTTTCTTCGATCAGACCAAAAAAAATATATATTGTTTATCCTGAAATCTCTTAAATTTGCATGTGGTTCTGCATTTTATTTTATTTTACTTTATTTCGTGTGCAAAACATGAAAAGTAATAGAAGAAGCACAGAGGGTAGCACATAAACAGTAACGATGGACCTGTTTCAGTAAATTGAAAAAGGAGTTTTGCAATGGGTTAGCTTTGCCTAATTGCTGATAACGTTTCTGATTACGGGAGGATGAGTGAACATAAGTGTCAGGATTATTTATGTAAATTTACGCTGTAGTAGTTCTAAATATTTTAATAGCTGTTTCAAACATATTCTTTCCCTTCACTTAGCAACCATGACTGATGAGCTGTAATTTGGCTCTGCCTCACTGTAGAGACCAACACGAACCCCTTCCCCCTCAGTCTCGTGTACTTCACCTGTCTGCTTTCACTGTGAGAGCAAGAGCCTTTTTTGTACTATGTGGAATGGAGTAGAAAGTATCTATCCTATCCCTTCACAAAGTGATAAAGAGGATTTATTACATTTCTGATGACATGAAGTAGGAAGGGTCAGAACTACTGAAATCAAATGGATTCCAGTATGTCTAAGTAGAAGCAGCTCCTCTATAACACAGGCCACTGCTCAGGAGCACGTTGTGGCACAGGAAGGCAAAATGCACTGACAGCATGGAGGAATGAGAGGGAGCTTTCACTCAGAAGTACTCACAAGAGTATTCTTTTCAGGTGAATTTGTGTGGATAAGCATGTTGTAGGATATCAGATATGTCAAGAAACAAAAGATCTGAATAAAGTATGTTTCTGCTTTTGCAGCCTGACAGGAAAATCTACATCCCTCTGGATTTGCTAGGAAAGTAGGAGACCTGCCTGGGTCTCTAAGTAAACAGACATATTTTGTCAAGAAGTGCACCTATGTGTTTTGGAAATGTTCAGCTGCAGCAAAATGGTATTATATTTTACCTATGACCACAATGTGATTTAGTAAGCAATTATTTATAATTATAGTAACTCTAACATCACTGCACTGACATACCAACTATTCAGCTTCAAGTAAATATTTATGTTGCATTTTTGAAATATGGCTTACTATGAAAATTCTGGCAAAATGTATTACAGCAACTAGAAAAACATTTTTGTGATGGCTATTAGCACTTCTGCTTATCACTGTGCTACACAGTATGGGAGTTATTAGAAAGCTCACTGAAAGCTTGAACATTTGCACTGAAAAGGACACGCAGACATTTAAATTATAGCACAGAAAAGCCAGCTTTCAAATGCCTGGTAAAAACAACCTCTGCTCATAGACACACAGAATCTCGTACAAAAGTGATGCTTCTAATTTTAGTAGGCACGTCGTATCTTCATTTTACTTCTTGTCTGCATGCAAAATCACACCAATCAGAGCAAATTTGAACAGTATGTTCCTGGCATTCTGCCATGCAGTATCTGAAGTATCTGAAGTGAATAAATGGCAAGGCGGTAGTGGGAATGAATGTCATTAAGCAGAAAAAAATGTAAGAACTACTTGCCAGAGCCTTTAAATGCCGGAGCTTTTAAATTGAAGCTAGTCAGCAACTAAAGGACAATCTGAAGCACTTCTCTACTCCCCTTTATGTGAGCAATCATTTAAGAAATACCTCGTTCAACTGCATTTTAATTAATTGCAATTCCCAAAACATATTTTGAAATGTTTTGATGTCATCGAGCAGCTTCATGAGATGCCCAGTTTTCTGATTCTAATGCAAAATGAAGAATGACATGAAACGCACTTTTTGAATCCGAGCATTTCTTTTCTAAAGCTCAACTGGTGAAACTGGTTAGTTCTGCGGAGAGTTTTGATTTCCAAGGGTATTGGGACTGGGATAAAGCAGCAAGATGACAGGTATTGTACTAGAGCTTTGAATCTTCCATTTCATAAATACTACTGTATCTTCAGTGTGATATGAAAATGCAATACTATAAAAATAATTGACAAGTTCAGAACAAATAAGAAGCAGAAAAGCATGTTCAAGCTCTACAGAAGTTAGAGGGCTGTTGGATTCAATTAGCAAAACTCCTCAGTTCCAAGGCTTAAGTCTAATGGCCTGTTAAGACTTGGTTGTCTCTACTTTCTACTTTTGGTATCAATTAAACATCCTCTACTTAGCTAGAAAATGATAACTGTTATTATGCTGCATAAAGACTTTTCCTTGTATATCCACAAAATAATGCTTAGGTAACTGCATCTAGCTGGAATACAAGTCTAACTGGGAGCTTCATATCAGACATGGGTAACAGTAGGTGGAAAAACGCTTGAGACACTTTCGGTTTACGCTGCTTGTGTGAAATGTTTTGGGGCTGTCCAGCTGTTTTTTAATATAAAACAGGTTACATCATTTATCCAGGCACTGAACAATACATTTACCAATGTGAAAGACTTTTTTTCACACAGTAACTATTCATCCTCCCCTAATCTTATGAGAGAATTGATCTGAGATCCCACCAGGAGATTTATATCTGTAGATTATGATAATTAAACTTGTAGTATCACAAAGATGTATCCTCTAGGATGTTTCGTAAAGGCTCAATATTGTAACTTCATACTATGTATTAGAAATTCTTACTATTTACCACTGTAATTCTTACAATTTACCACTAAAATACTTACTGAAAAATAACTTATAAGATGTGGTTTTGTGCTATGCTACCAAGATACTAAGTAATATGTCTTTGTTAATATTATTCTTTGTATAATTATATGAATATTAAACCAAGTATATATCTCTGCAGCAGCTCCAGACTTAGAATCAGCATGGATTTGCTGTCTTTAATAAGGTAACATGAAGAGATAAAGTATAATATCAAGTAAGATATTATAAGGTATACTAGAATGCCTTCTCTTACCTTGACAGCATATTCCCATGTCATAGAATAAGAACAGAAACAATCAAATTGCCTTTGACAAACAAGAATATATCAAATTCAAAATCAAATATATCAAATATACAGAAGATGAACACATAAGCGACACCAATTACCTTCATTCTCTGTAAGTACATTTTGAAGACCATGCAGTCTAGACAGAATCAGTCTGTTATTTGTATGGTAGCATTATCATTAAGAAAAACCTGATACCTAGCCCATATTTTGATTTTTCAATATTGAAATAAATTAAATTGTGAATACTTGTCCAAACTGTATGGCAGCAGGCCATGATATGTGCTGTGATTTTGTCATATTTTCCCATAATTCCAATGAAAAGGCTTGCAGATTAGATATATGAGAAGACTTCTACTCACTGCTTTTGTAACAGCATAAATACTAGCCTATGGGAACGGTGTATATACATAAATAAATGGCTAACATATTTTATTATTTTATTATGTTGGATGCGGATGGTACACCACTAGAGCTTGAACCTTCCCATCAATACTCTGTTACATTTTGTTGCCTACATATCATCAAAGTATGCTACTACTATTCTAGCAGACTAAGTCTCATGTTGATTTATCTACAACAAATGCCTTTTCATATGTATACTTCTTGAATCAGCGTACCTAGCACTGTGACTCATTATGTTGTTCACAAAATGCTGCCTTTAAATCTAATGAAAAAATAAAAAGGAAGTTGGGTCTGTAAATGACTAACTCTTTTAATAAACAGTCCTAGTTTACTAAGCTCTTTATATTTCCTCTGTATTTTTATTACAATGTTCAATACACATCAATTAAGAAAATTCCTGGATTGCAACTAATGGGTGCACGTTTTAAAAATTAATAAAGGTAACAGACTTCATACTGCACATTACAACAAAAAAGAACTGCTATTAGGAACAGTTTTACACTATAGCAGCACCATTCCTTACTTTCATCACTCTCAATGCAAGTAGTCTTTAACAAGAAACTCAAAAAAGTCAGAAAGAATTGAGTATCCAAGTGAAAGCAGGACTGAAACTGGCAGTATGCATGGCATTAAAACATTGTATCTCACCTATATTCACAGACAGCTTCCACACAAAATGCACGTCAACCCTTGTCATCTAAACGCAGCCTACAGATCAGGCCCAGAATACAAACAACTATCCAAGAAGGGCTAATAGGTATGCCCAGGCACACTAAACTGCATTCCATTATGAAAGAGCAGTGTGTAATATGCATATTCCTTGCTGGTCCAGTTTTGGTGCTATTCTGAATGCAGTATATGCAGTATCTTCTCAGAGATATACTTCCCGTTACCAAGTATGTACACTAAATCAGTCTGTCAATGTGAAAACATCTCAAAGGCTTGTAGAAGAATAAGGATTTGGTGAAGGACATGTAATCTTTGAACCTTCTAGACAGAAGAGGGAATATCCAAATAAGGAACCATTTGTACCTCTCTGCTACCTGGAGTCTACTGAGGACCTAAACACTTTCACTCTTCAGGCTTATGGTGCCACTATGTTTTTGCTCATCACCTCAACTTTGGAAAAACACGAATAATCTCTGATGGTTTCCCAGTCCCTACAAACTTCAGTCTTATTTGTATTTCAGTATTTAATCAATGTCAGACTAGAAAGGCGGTAAGTAGGACACTTAGAGTGAAAGAACTCAGTGAATCATTGTAGTTCAACTTGAAGCCAGTTGGCATCCACAGAAATCCAGTGTTACATTCACCGGCTGAGGCAAACTGTGGCTTCTTGGTTTTAGCTTTGTTGCATATACCACAGATTATCAGAAAATTTATTCATAGATTTGATTACATTTCTATTACAGATTCCTTCAGGAAGCTGGATTGAGATTAGTTCACATCCTCCTGACTTTGAAAGGAGACTTCTACTCCAATTACTGTCATTTCCTAAAATAGTTTCTGCTGGAGAAGATCAGTCTCAGGCCTCTCATAAAAACTATTAGAAGGACAAACGCTCAAGAAGATTGTAAAAATGGGAAATAACCATCATACTTCCCACATAAAAATCCAACTACATGTAAAGTACCTCTGTAATTAATTATTTCTGTTCCAAGCACTGGGGTCATCTCCAGAACTGTGATAAAGGCCTTGTCCATAGATGTTAATGGGAACGGAGACATGCGGTGTCTTCTTGCTACCTTGGTAATGTCAACAGCACTGTGACCTGAAAAGAGAGTACTATGGTTATGTATGCCTCTATGCGTACATGTAAACAGTGATGTTCATTTAAATCACTTTGCTGGGATACATCAAGCACTTTGGGGTAAATTAATTGACTTACTTATCACATTTATGACAGACGCTGGGAAGGTATTGCATCAAAAGGGAGATTAAATACAAAAAGCAGTTAGCAGTGAAACCATTCATAAAAGTGTATATCCTTTCTTGTCATGAAATATACACCAGAAGTCTTGATAAGCATAAAAGGATCAATTAATCAGAAACAGAAGTATTTCAAAAAGGATGCAGTATCTAACATGGTGGATGATAATCTGAAGCCAACTCTGTTCTACTTCTCAGGAAAAATCATTCACTCATTCCATTCTTCCTAGACAGTTTCCACAACCTTCTGATGGGCAGCTGCAATCTGACAGCCAGAATCAGACCTGCTGAGTTCCGTTATATGTTCTTTTTCTCCATTTCCCATTCAAAACCTACAGTAATGTCCTTGGAGAGAAATGTAATATACCACACCTTTGACTCTAAAGGTGTACAGAAGATTCTGTATACCACAACTTAAACACAAATCACATTTCTTCCCCAATTATGACTAAACCCAGATAAAATAAGCAACGGTATCAGATATTAATGTGAAAATTAACAAAGAAAAGAGACATTAGCACTGTCAGCATATAAAGGCTAGAAATTTAAAGTGGTTGTTGATGCTGTTCCAACATCTGTAAATAAGGATTTTTAATACTATCTTTAAAACACTGGCAACTCAGAAATCAATAAGGATTTTACTGATTTAGCACAGACCATTATTACTAGTAGTAGATGTATAATCATGCTCCACAAACACATATTAATACACTGTGCACAAAGAAAACATAGAAATGGATCTTGTTCCAGTGAGTTCACAATGTAAGTTAAGATGGGAGTCATAACAACAGACAGTGTTTCAAGTCAGTGGGCATCCTATCCATGGGCAGGATTTTGTAGTGATCAAAGTGACTGCAAGATGTTTAAATTCTGATGTGAATGAAGAGAGGATTGATCTATAGAAGTTTGCTTTCCCCAAATACAAAGAAGAAAATGTGAAAAAGCTGTTTGAAAAAGCCTGCAGGGTATGTGCTTTCTTAATGCTGAGAGAGAATAAACAAGGGAAAACAAGCTTTGAAGGATTTTGAAACGAAGATGAGCAACAAAAGTGAAGGAACTATTGCACTAATGCACAAAGGAGTAAAAGATGCAAGCCAAAAGATTAAGAAAATGGCATTTTTAGAAATATCTTGAATGGATCTGCCTGTAACAAGAGGGTATTTGTGGGAGCCAAACAGAATGATGTAGAAATACAAATGGAGAACCTTGAGAATAACTCCAGATTGAGAGGAAACGTCCTATCCTCAAGATCTGTATAGAATGACTCTACAAGAAATATGCACAGTCTGCAGGAAAATAGAGCAAGGTGTACGACATAGATGCAGCTCAGGTAATATCACTGTGGAGTGCTAAGGGGGACTGTGTTTGGCCCACAGTGACTGGAAAACTTACTGGGGGGATGGCTAGGAATCAATGTTAGAGACATGCAAAACAAGATAACTTTACAGAGTAGGGAGATTTCCACATAGAGAGCTGAATTTGTGTTTGACGGGTCACAGTAAGGTCTAAAGGTATAAAGGTGATCAAGGACACAGCTCTGTAGAACAGCAGAAGAAATCTGGAGATTTCCAGAAAAACAAAGGTGATTCTATGCAAGTCTTATTGAAAGAGCTGTTGGAATATTAAGAAAAGACAGGAAACTGGCAGCTTAAAGACAACAAAACTGAATTACGGAGCTTTGACTGTGAAGTATAGTAGGGACTTTAACAAGAACTGCTTCAGAGCAGTGCAAGATGTGGCAAGAATTCTATGTAAAAAATGAATCTAAAATATCATCAGCACTTGGCTACCTTCCCTATCCAGACAACAAGTACAACAAAACATTAAAGCATCATGAGGTATCATGCCTGGCTGTACACAGAAGACATCCTCAGTAGAGTTTCTCACAGTAGTAAGGCCCGTCTGCAATTCTAATATACATTTTATACCCTAATTATGGTTAATGATTGATTTCACTTGGCTTTACCGGTGACACTCTTCAGCATGCTCACAGGATCTGAAAGTTGCCTGTCTGCCATTTTTAAGTCCAGTTGTATTCCTTAATTGACAATTTTTATCTCACGTATTTCTGTTCCCCTTTTGATCCTCCTTAATATCTTCCCAGTTTCTTCCGTCTCTACTCACTTGCTTTTAACTCATTTCCATCCATTACTATTGGACTAAGCAGCAGCTAATTCATAATTATTTCTAAAACAAAATCAATTATTTTAAGATAGTATTAACTATTAACTAAATTACAGAAAGCACAGTTAATAATGACATGATTTTGCTTTGCAATAGCTTTCTACTTATCCCATTTTCTCCTGTCCATGCCTTCACATTCTAGAAAAAAAAACAGATGATTGTTCTAAGTGTAGTCTTCTATAAAACAACTGTGCAATCTTATATTTTGCTGAATCAGGAATGTTTGTCTACACAAAACTTCTTTCGGCACTGACACATGCTTATTCAAATCTGCTATGTGAGAGACTTAATTGATTCATTTTTTGTCATTAACACGGTAATGATCTTTCAGAGGAAGAAATGGAGACAAATAAAACTGCTGATAATTCAAGTCCCAGGAAAGATTCTGGAAGAAATTACTGAAACAACGTCTTTGTCTTTATAAGTACTTATAAGATAATCTAAAGAAGATGATCAAAGCGGGTGCTGTGAATTTGTCTATGACAAACAATTTCTAACTCATTTCATTCCTTCCTTTAACATAGTAGTTGTCATATTGAGGAAGTGAGAAACAGTTGATCAAATATAAAT
The DNA here is from genome assembly GCA_035772895.1 of Perdix hodgsoniae. NCBI lineage: Eukaryota > Metazoa > Chordata > Aves > Galliformes > Phasianidae > Perdix > Perdix hodgsoniae. The sequence continues at coordinate 21,559,210 of JAPSGF010000001.1, read as the reverse complement.
TTAACTATACTAAGATTTTTCACACTCATAAACATAAGTTTCTTATCAAGCAAACTAGTGAGAAATTATCAAAATTATATTGAAGAGGCAAGTGTCACTAGTGGAAAGGTGCATTCCAGGATTCAACAATAATAATAAATAATAAATAAATAATTTTTTTTGCATGTTTATGCCTGTATTTTGTAAGAAACCTCATAAAAACGAGGAAATTGAAAATAAAGCATTTTTGAAGCACAGAAAAAGAAGTGTCCAAGCTCCCAGCCCTTTCCCCTCATACATGTCACTGAAAAAAACGCTGCTTAGCAACAGTGTGCTGCTACAAAAGTAATGCCTCCAATTTTATTATCTTGGCCCACATTGTCAGAGGCTAGTGGTCATAGTATGGCACTAGAGGTTGAACTTTCCCACTAATATTCCATTACAAATGTGGTGAAAATGCAGAGCTAATGTTGGTGACTACATTGAAAAAATAGCGCTCTGCAGTGAGAACGTGCCGCATTATACTCTTTTGTATCTGTTGCAATTTCCATGGAAATAAATAGGAGGCATCACTTTTGCAGAGACCTATGTACCTCCAAAAAAGCACACTGGTTAACTTTTTTAACTGGTTAACAGTAGGAACTGTGTCAGTAGCTACTCTAATAACACACAAAGCAAAAGAGAAACCAAACTCCTTTCCTGTTGTTCCTCTGTACTGCCTACAGGATTAAAAAACTTTTGTTTCACAAGTAAACAGTAAAATATGCATTGTTTTGCACTAGTTGCTACTACAGTACTTTTGATAAAGTACTATTTTATAAACAATGTATGAAAAATCCTCAAGTTTATTTTTAGAAAGAATTTTATCTCTACGGAAACACACTTCTCGTTAGAAACAATACAATCTTTCCAGTAAACATGTTTACATGTTTGTGTTCTACTTCTATCTCACTCACTGCTCACTCCTTGAGAAAATAACATTTGACCTTTTAAAGCCATCTTGAATGAATTCAGAGGTTTTGAATGCTTTGAATGTTGTCAAGTGTACAACATCAGATTTGGAGCTCTCTGTCTAATCCATGTCATTTGTTTAGACAAAGGTTGTGGTAAAGTCCAGTTAGAAAACTTCTTGAAAACAGATTAAATACCCTATTTTCTGACGAGGAAACTTTGTTTCAACAGTAACGGCCAGCATTTATACAAGAGAAACAAAAAAACCCCACAGAATCAGAAATAAGCGTCCCTTCAGTTTAGTGCCTAAATGAATAACTTTAATGAACAAAAAGACAGAGATGCATGTGTAACTACTAATCCTTTATACACTTTTTGTCCTAGAAACGAGTGCTAAATTTTAGTTTCAAGGCATCATGTAGATGATATTAAACAACTCCTCAGACCTTCTCAAGTATCCTTCATAAATACCAAGTGACTACCTACATTAAGCAGCATTTTATAAGACAAAACAATCCCCTATCATTGAAGCAGCTAAGTCAATTGGTTGTATAATGCAGAAAATTCCTAACAGCTGTCTCTCCTATCACCAATACAATTTCCTATGTATGTTGTTTTATATATATATGTATTTATGGTTGAATAGATTTTAAACTAGGCAAGAATTCCATAAAACAGAAATTAAATGCATTTAACAAATTAGAAACCAGATCATTTAGCACAAATCTGAATTCTTAACCTTTTTGTTATTTTGTTGTTTGGGTTTTATGTACTCCAACTGAATTTCTGTACTGAATTTCACATTCAGGTATGAAAATAAGAAATGTGTATTTTCAGCTTGAGGTTTTTATCATCTTTGAGTGTTGTTTTGTTATGTCCTTGCACACACTTTCACACACAGCATCATTTACCACAATATATATCACAAACAACAGGGACCTCAGTGTCATCAGAAAAACAACGTGAGAAGAAAAATTAAAAGGCCATAATCAATTACTATGTGAACACTATAAGATCTATACACTTTTATTTTCCTTTTGGACTGAAATTCGTTGCCTTAAGATATTAAATTTCATTTCAGCCTTATCCTTCTCCCCCATCTATAATTTGCTGCCCTGTGGATAGTGTTAGTTGCACAACACAGATACGAAGTTTCAGTACTTACTTGCTCGGAGGATGTTCTCCTTGCTGCTGCACCTAGACTGGACCTGCAGAGAGAGCACAGAGCCTATGAGCTACAGAAGTTAACAAGAATGCAAAATACAGAGATAAAATGGGCAAGCTCCTGGGATCTAAGACAGAGGCTCTACATATTCTCAGCAGCATTTGTCCCTACTCTACAAGAAATAAATATATTTAAGCACAAGTGTACTAGCTGATGATCAGAATCTAATCTAGGCAATTTAAACTTTCCCTCCAAGAAAAACCCAAGATGGCCTAAGAACAGATTAATATAGCAAACTCAAAGAACACAGAGATCAAAATTATTTCTTAAGCTCCAGTTTTAAAAGAAAAATCCACGTTTTTGTGTACAATTGCTATTACAGTAATTCTGAATCTCCTCTGTTTTATGATTAGACAAAAACTATCATCATGCCCAGTGCTAAAATTCCATTATTGATAACGTACAGCTACTTTATAGAACTAAACTGATTCTGAAAATATTCAATAATCCTTCTTCAAATTGCACAGACAGCTCACAGTTGTATAAACAGCTCCTGTCTGGAACCAGATAAATTTACTTCACTGTTTCGGTTCAGTTCAAAGAAATGTTACATTCAGTATGAATTTCACCATGTAATTCTACTTTAAAACGTAACAGTGTGAGAATGACAACTGGTTTCTCAATAAATCCCCTCCCTGAATGATTACTGCCTCTGTGCTATTCCAAATGGGTATAACTGACTGCAGTGAAATTGGAGGATTCACATTGATCTTATATTCTATTAACATGAGATATTTAGAGTTCCATCTGGTTACCGTGCAGATTTTTAAAAATACGTTTATGAAGAGTATCAGTCCTGCAAACACAACAAAGTTTGAGTTGTACTGAAATGTCAGCTCTTGTTAATGTTCAAGTTTGGAAAGATCCCACTCTATATACTAATACTGGGTGCAAGTCTTTAGACTGACTGATTTGAACAGCAACCTGCCTTATGACAGGCCAGCTGACTGGGCTGGTGAGACCTGAATAAGGAGATCTTCTTCTGGACAAACCCCTGGCTGCATACAGGCTAACACAAACCTCACAGGAAGACAATCCACTAAGAGTACGAACTAAATCCTTCTCGTTTTTACTTTAGTGACAGCTGCATTGCTAAATTTCTGGGAGGAAAAATTAGCAGAACTAAGTACAAATAGTAAAAGAAGCGGAATAGCACAGGTGACAACTTGAGGGTGCAATTTTCCTTGCCAAACTTTTATATTTGCTGAAAAATGAAGGAATAGATCCAGATTATTTTTAGACTACAGTTAGAATTTGTAGTTAAAGAAAACTTGTTTTGAATGTGAATATGTATGGTCTGACAGTTAATGAGGAATGATACACACTTGGCCCCTAAAAGAATGTCTTCATACAGAAACAGCCATTTAAGGCTGAAAAGAGCTGTGCCCCATTTCTAAACCTCTTTCTTCTGTTCCACAGCAGCTTGCCCCAAATGTGTATTCACATAAAAAATCAGATTCTACAGCGCAACACAGTCTATTTATTAAAATGGAAAAACTTATGGAAAGTAATGTTGCAACTTAGAGTGGATTATGGTGTCCTTTCCTGAAAATAACTGTTGTCTAAAAAAAACCACAACAAATCAAAACCAAAACCTCCCTCCTTCCCACCAAAAATACTACACAAGAAAACTGCAAACAAAAAATTAATGATGCCCAAATTTGGCCCAGAGTTGTTTTATCAAATTTCAAAGGTATGACATGAACTTTCATTGGAAGAAGTACTTATTTAACTGTAATTTACCAAAGGACAATTCTGGACCAAAAGGATGGTATAATGATCGGACAGAAAGCACAACAGAGAGAGGCACAGAGTGAGAGAGAGAAATAGAGAAGCAGGATGGGACGTGGCAAGCCAAAAGACAGTGTATGCCAAAGAAGACATAGGCCTATATGTGTAAGACTACTGTATAGAATGGAAGAGGCTCTCTTATTTCTCACTGCAAACCATATGAAAAGAGAAAATGAGGAATGTGCCTGCTGCAAAATAACCAAGCAATTCAGCAAACTGCGTAACGAAACTCAGTGCGATAACGTAGTCCTAAAGAAAAAGAGGCATAAAAACAAAAATAAAAACACAAACTTTGAAACGATCTACTAAAATAAACTAAGTAAAATATGTGATCCAAAGGACACAGATTAAAGCTACTAGAGAAGGAGGAAAAATGTTAGCAGACAAAGACAGTGCTAAAGAAGTAAAATGGAAGTCAAGAGAGAATCTTCAACAAAGTGGAGGAACAGAAGGAGCCCAAACCCATAGCGCAAAGCAATGTTTGCGAATGGAAAACAGCTCCTTTGAGCAGTAATAGTTACTCTCGAGTTGTAGCCTCTATTCCTCCTGAGTTCATCTTTAAGCCCTTCCAACCTATAGTGGAGCTAGTGTATGGACAAAAACAAGAGATTTATAATGAACAGAGCAGCTGAGATTTGCAGATCAAATCTTCTAATATAAAATACGTGCTGACAAAGTTTTGCTCTTACAGTGTCCAAATGATAATGGTAACAACAGACAGCTGCCTTCACACAGCTGCCTACAGGTCATTTCTTTTAAATTCTGTGCACACAGAGGACTTCAGTGACAAATTTAAATTTACTTTTCGACTTTTACAACCAACCTAAAGTTTACATTTTATCACTCACCTGATGGGCAACACATGCAGTATGACAAATTATTTGCTTCCCACAAAGTTTAAAAGCAGCTGTGGAAGAGGAATCCGTGACAATAAAATAAAAGGGTTGACCAGCTAGACTTGATTGTTTTCCAACCTATGCTCACAGCTGCAGAATACAAACCACGTTTTAACATAACTGACATCAAAATTATTAAGTAATATTTGCTTGTTTAATATGAACTTCACATTGATATCCTAAACGCTATTTTAAAATAAAACTGCGGCAAAATATGGTTTTGAATAAAACGCACAAGTTTTCTAACACACAGAGTTTTATCTGTAATGGAGCTTTGTATCAATGGGGTTATATGCTTTAAGTGCCTTTTATAATATAATACTCATTATTTGTTTTAATACTGCATTTGTGACATGTACAAAAGAAAACTATTATTTTCACAGCTATTGCAAAGTGAAGAATCCATAACACACTGCACATAGTACCATGACTGAGTGGGGCAAACCATCAGTAACACTGTTATCTACTATAATCACTGTCATTGACAGGCAGTTTACAGAAATAATATGCCGTGGCTGTCTCTCCTTACACGGGGAAACTGTAGTTTTATTGTTTATCCATTCTACCACCCCTCGGCTCACAGTGTAACATGGCAGAAGATACAGCAGGCTGTCATTCAGTTCCATTCCCCTGCATACTTCAGGCAGAATGTAATGAAACCTAAAACAGTCAACTCACGTTACTTTTTGACTTTTTTTTTTTCTTAAGCAAGTTGAAAATTGGATTTTATGTTCTTTAAGATATAATTTTATCATGCCAGAATGTAGAGTAAGCCTTCTCCCACAGGCTGAGGCATTAAACAGAACATGAAGAAAAGTACTCAAAACTAAATTAAGGGAATGGTAAAATAAAGAAACCTGCTGACAGTTTCTATCAATCACAATTGGTCTCAAAAAGGAAATTAATGACTGCACTAAATTGGATTTATATAAGTCTACAGGGTATGTTTTACTGCAAAGAAAAGTTAAAAAAAAAAGTTACAAGAAAAACAGAAAACGACACAAAGAAAAGTTTCTGCTACAGGTGAAAATCTTGAGTGAAAAATAATAATAATAAAAAAAATGAAAAACCCTTTAACACTTTACCATGATTATAAGGAATGGTGAGATAAATTACTTACCTTTCATAAGTCATAACAAGATTAGCACAGAGTATTAAAGTCAGCTCTTCATTATGGGAGGTACAATTAGAAGCCGTTGGTCATAATAAAACAAATTGCTACACAAAGATGAAGAGTTTCCAGCCCAATATGAAAAGCTAACTCTTATGTGAGTACACTTCAACTCAGTTGAACAACATGAAGAACAGTTCAGAACAATGACACCAAAACATGATTTATCACCACAAGAAAGAGCCCATTTTTCAATATACAGAGACTGTAGGAGGCTAACCCATGATCTTTATCATTTATGGGAGAGCATACTGCTCTGCTTTTAAGAAAGCATGCAGAATGTGGAACCACCAGCAGAAACCCAAACATACACAGACACAGAGGACCAAGGTACAGGAAAGATAATGATTTTGCCAAGCTGTAATGAAGGAAGCAGAATATAAAAAGCACAGCGGCAGTTAATGCTTTAGGAGCTTTGTTCCTCTAACTGTCTCATAAATGCCAGACCCATTAATGAGGTGCTGCACACACTATAAGTGAGCAGGTGTATAACTTGTGTAATCTCTATGTGAAACTTCAGTAGTAATATGAAGACACTTTACTCTGAGGGATGCAGCTGCTTTTTCTAAGTGTGATTTACCTAAGAGGGAGAACAGGCGACTGGCACTGAATAGCCCTTCAGTACAGAACACTACTGTTTCACATCAATGTTACCTGAAACTTTATACTGCTAAACATTTAAGTGGCAAGAAATATCTTCTTGCCATACACACTGCAGTGGCTAAATCCTCTATCCCCCTGATAACAGCAAATATTAATCATTAAGATATTTTTAAAAAGGAAAAGCACTGTTGGTGGTGATCTCCTTACCAAAATTTAGAAATGAACAATGTTGTGGTCTACAAGTGGAGTTACTCATTCAGTCACTTGGAAGAAACAAACAACAAACTTTTGAAAGCAAAATCACTTCAGCAGCAGATTTTTGCTGCTTATCAAGTGTTACGCTTAGCGGCCTGGACACTAAAAAAAAGTCACCTTCAAACCTGGAATATGCCTTCCTACCTCCAAATTCTTTTTTCTGAGTTTTTTTCCTAGTCTCCCACCTTTTTACATAAAGATTTATTTGATTTTGATTGATCCTTGCATTGCAGTAGACCATAAACACATGACATTTGATGTCAGATTAGTGTTCATGCTAACCATTTTTCAAACAGGACAGTGGAAGTGGATTGATGAACGCACCACAGAAACAAGAGGGTTGCATCGGTTCCTTTCACTGGAGCAATAATAAAGGAGACATTATCCAATATTTGAAACAAAATAAGATCAAAATGGAAAGGACAGTCTTCTGGGATGCAAATACAATAACGATTATACATTTTCCCTCACTTGGAACTGGCCTTGTTCTGAAGAAGTAAAATGAAAAGGCTTCGTACTAAAAGAAGGTTCAAACAAAATCTTACACATCAATTAAAACTGCAAGTGAAAACCTTCCTAAATTACAGAAAAGAAAGAACTCTGATACGTACAGCAAAAAAGGAAACAAAATAGTAAACTGCTGGTCAAGAAAGCAAACGGGAAAGCAAACTTGCTACTGCAAACTGACAGCATAGACTTGATTGATAGCTGAAAATAAAAAGAGGCAAAGAAAAAAGAAGTGTTATTTCTTCACAGTAGTTTTTATGATTTACATTTAGAATCACAGAATCATAGAATGGTTTGTGTTGGAAGGGACCATTAAGATCACCTAGTTCATTTATATGAAGAAAAAAATAAGAACTGGATTTTATGTTTTTAAGAGCATGAGACACCAAATGCATAAGTTATATGAACAACGCTGGAAACAGAGAGCAAGTTTCCTGACATTTTAGGGACTGCTTAGGGCTCATTCAAGATCATGCTGTTTCTGTTCAGAGAAGCAACAACGAGCAGTATACGCAAATCTGAAGAGAACATGCATCTTATATAAGCTAAGACATGAAAATTAATGTCAAATAGTTTGTGCCTAAGCTCTAATGTACATTTCTAAACTGTGCTAACAGAATCCAAGTGGAATGTGTAAGGCACAAAAAACTCCAGGAACACTGTCCTTGGTTAAAACAAAAATTTTACTACTTGTATTACTGGCTGTGAACAAGATCTTTATTTATTTGAAGGAAAATCTTAAGAAATCCCCAAATGTCCTGGAAATATTATGCAGTTTGAGAAGTAGATTGTGTAAATAAAGGCAGAGTGAACAAATTTTATTTCCAAAGTGATATAAGAGGAGGAGATTCCTGCTGCCCTTCACCCTTGCTACAAAAATGGGAATTATTCGTGTAGCATATTGAACATCATTAAAAGCATACATGTTTTTACTGAAAAGAAATATGAGAACTAAACCATTGTGACAGAGATCCTTTGTACTTGCTTCCAATTTTTCTCCAAATTTTATTCCCCATCTTTTCAGGGCAGTACTAGAAAAGGAATGAGTTGGCAACCTGACAGCTCTATTTTCTGTCAGCTAAAAATGATACTAACTGCTTGGCTTACACATGTACCTGCTACTAAAAACAATTACTTGTTTAAAAGCATCAGTATGAGACAAGGAGAAATTTTAAAAGTTTAACTTAATTGCTGTGTATATGTGTGAATACATACATATGCAGGTGTTAATATTTTTAAACTCTTACTGGCTTTACACTGAATATGAATTAATAGCAGGCCAATGGGAAAAATAATTTATAGCATTGTCTTTCATGTGTAACACTGTACATAGATAACCTGCATTTGTTAAAGAGCATTCACTGGTAAAACAAGACGAATACTCTCCTTGAATTCCTTCCTTTGAAATACCTTACTTGGAGCTTTGAGCATACTGTATACTGCGAAACTGCCCTGCTGCCTTTCAGTCTTATTTTGGTACAGTCTCATATCCTGGCAATTTGACTGATCAATCAGCCACAGAAGTGAGTGTTAGATGTCTGAATTACAGTCTGCCTAACTGGTGTTAAGACTCTTTCAACTTTTTGCTCATTCCAGTTCAGCTGTCTTTTTAAGCTACTGTCAATCACATGAGCTAAAAATACAGAAGTGATATATAAAACTCTTGTCCTCAAGCACAATATAAATTATTTCCTAACCCTTGACATACAAGAACAAGATTGACATTTTAAAATGTTTCATTTCTATTAGAAGCTTTTTCTTTTACATGAAATTTCAACTGACTTCGTACTTGTCTTCCTTGATCCAGCAACAGCCAATTCCAATGCACCATGAAAACAACCCAATTTTCAAATCACTGCAAACATGGAAACTATTTCTCTTGAATGGTGTAAACATCAAAGTGATTTTGTGAGTTTTAAAACAATTTTTTTTGTTCAAATATGACCAAATAGCATTGGTAAGTTAAACAATAAGCAGTTATGAAATATTACATCAATATTATGTGTGCAGCCCTTATTTTTCTTTGGACATGTAGGTATTATGATTCCATTATAATAAATTTTTGTAGCACTTCTGCATAAGACATGATAAGGCTATTCCATTGTAATCTCCCTGTTCAAAAAGTGGTTTCATGTGTTACTTATTAAACACTATCCAAACTGTCCTGAATGGGGAATTACTGAAGACTTTCTCTGGTGTGCTTTGTTCTAAAATAATAAAATTCCCTATACATATGAAGAAATTTATTTTTATAAAATCTTTGTGAGGCTGAGGGATGATTTTACTCGACAAACACAAAACTGAGACATAGAGACATCTAGACTAAATTTAACTTGACATGCCTGCAGCTGGATTTATTTCAGAATGCAAAGCCCCTGAGCTGCTATTTATTTCAACTGCACTGGGAGTGCTCAATATATGTACAGATCCTTCGGTACGTGTTTCATGAAGGACACGGAGAAAATAAGTAACTCTAAAAATGATTTAAGAAGGTTTTCCAGCATAAAACTCAAAGTTTGCATGAATACGGAGACAGAGAATGCAATAAAATATTCCCTGGTACCCACTCAGGGCTTTCTGTTACAGTACCTTGCTTTCTCTTCAAACAGCCAACTGTATCACCTGAACTGAAAGGAGGAGAGTCGCACTCCTCATTCACCCCATCTGCTACATCTGGGATGCACAATTCAGTTTTAATATCAAGATATTGTCAATACCTAAAAATGTGTTGGTGGTAAAGGGACAAGGTCTGTTTGGTACATTGATTTTCTGCTATCCACCTTGAATTTCCACCTGGTCAAAGACCTATGGACCTTGACCCTTTTGATCCAAGGTATTTGGGATTAAAAAAAGCATAACTTTGTTGAATTTCAAAGGATTTTGAATCAAACTTGCAATTTCTAAAACAGTGTAAGACTTATGTTTGATGCTTACAGTCCAGCTTCCTGAAGCTGACTACTGAGGTAATGTCCTTTCCATTTCTGTTAGAAAAAAAATGAACACATGAACAGCAACAATAAAATTAAAACAATGATATGCTTTAAAAGCCACCAGTCAATGAATTTTGGGGTCTGGAGTCCACAAGAAGGGCATCAACCATTTTCTTCTCTTCTTAAAGCATCTCTAGAGTTATATTTCAGCTTCTCCGTAGGTGTTCAAAAGCAATTTTGTTTGGACATTTTACTGATCACTCTACAATGAATGGTTGAACAACACTTTTAATTCTATGAGCTGGAGCAAAGAATTTATTTCCCCACATGACTCTACACTAATAAAAATGTCCTTGGCACAGACATAGTTTAGGACTGTAAAAATGTTGTCTTTTTGGTTTTCAAAAAAATTAAATCATTACTAACATATCATGTTGAATTGAATGACAGGATTTTTAAAATCTGCGCCACAAAATGTTTGTATGCAATTATATACATATCCAGCATCTTCAATTGCGAAATGCTTTTTAGGAAATCACTTTTTAAATTTCAATGAGCAGCCATTTAGCATCACATGTGATAAAGAACTAAAATTCGCCTTACAAAGAAAGCATGTTTCCCACAGTTATGTAAAATAACATGATGGCTTCTTGCACAAATTAATTCATGTTTATGATATTGCTTAAGTTTACCATTTTTATTTGAGCTGGGAGCATCGAATTTGAAGTGTTTTGGGTAAAAGAGGAAGAACCAATTAAAAAAAGATTATGAAAATCTTATATATGATATATACAGTCATCAGACAAAACCTCAGACTTTTACATCTTCAAATATAATAAAAAACACTGCTCTTTTAAATTAAGATTCAAACTAAGGAGATGTAAGGAAACAAAGCTTCAGTCTGTGAATTTATCTTCTGAGCAGCAAATTACCCATACAGCAACCTCAGTGAAGAGCTATGTTTCTGCATGTCTGATCAAGCAGAAACACTCACTGTACTCCTCTGAGAAGAATCCTTAAAATGAAATCAGAATCCTCATGGATGAATAACTTGATTTCAGAGAGTTCATAAGCCATGGAAAAGGGATGGGAACACAGGAAATGCTGCACAGAGAACTGTCAAACACAAGTTGGAAATTCTTTTTGAAAGCAATCAGAAATACAAAATCACTGGGAACCGGATCTGCATTTAGGATTGTGCTTTGAGCCGCGAAGGCTCAGAAGGATACGATTCCTTTAGTGCTGCCTCAAATTTGGAAGCCCAGATTGAAAGGTCCAGCACCACACAATCACCAGCCTCTCCCCTGCCACTGTGTGCCTGGCACACTGGGCTGAGAACAGAACATTTATTGGGCTGGGCTTCCAGCAGCACAGAATCATGAAAACTGGTAGAAGAAAAAGGGATATGACAACACTGTGAATGATGACACTTCTCCCCTCCAGCTCTTACGTGAAAAACTATATGTTAATTAGGCTTGGCAAAAACTTGTTTCCAAGTTACAAAACTGTATTTAAAAAAAGAAAGGAAAATATGGGAATAATGTAGGGAGCACTTATGGGAATCCACCAACATTTAAGCGATACATTAGTGACAGTGTTGAACATATCCAAATCGATTTCCATGTGTTAAAAACAGATGCTGTCCACTAGAGACACATATACATTGGATCACACTTACAGCATTTACATCAGTGGATTCTCCTGAAGTCAAAACAGCAATGTAATAGAAGCTACAATTCACTTTGATTTGATTATGTAGGCTAGTTTTCCAGAAATTCTCTTACTGAAGCTGACTTCAAAGATCTGGTCCTGTTAGGAGCTGAACCAAGAGAGCAGCTGCAATGAGAGCTACTACTAGCCTAACAGAACAAATGAATGACTAGCTTCTGAAACAAGCATTTAGGTGGTAAAATACAAATAAATGGTAAGCGTACAAATAAATGGTAAGCATTCCATTCCATTCTGGTGAGCTGCCTGTGTCTGAATTGTTTTTAAAATTACGGTATTCCTAGCGCTCTGACTTGACCTAACTTGATTTCACATCTCCCACCATATCTCCACCATAAGGTGGGAAGGGGAAAAATTCACAAATGGAAATTTAACAGTGAAACAGAAACACTTGTCTTTTCCTGAAAAAAAAAACAACCAAAGAATTCAAAGTTCAAGAGAAAAAGGATGGGAATTATTTATGAATACCTTGATTTTCATAATACAGAGATGTATAGAATATTATCTAGAATATATTTGTGATTTTATTATTCAGTTTCTTAGTGCCTATACCTCCTAACTGACACTTGAATTTTATGCATTCTACCATATGCAGAGTGAACAAGCATTTTAACGGAATAAAAATTAAAAATGTAATAGGTTGAGTAGGTAAGTTTTAAAGCAATATCTTTAACAGGAAATATATATTTCAAAAGACCAGTTTTTATCCCTGTTCTGAATGTTAGATAGTTCTCCCTGTAAAGGAACCTATTGCTTGGAGTGAATTTAGAAGTACAGGACAACAGAGCAAATGCAAATCTTCTATAAGAGGGGCATTTTTTTCACAGAAATCACAAGGTAAGTACTATGCACAGTGAAGCTGTAAGATTAAGTAAACCTTTGCCACTATTTTGAATGTAGAAATTACTGATGGTTCTAATCTAAGATGAAGTACAGTGGATGAACAAACATACTGCTTTTAAAGTGCAACTACAAATAAAGGAGCAGTCTTTTTAATTAAATTGATTAATTAAATGAATTCTTTTGTAAATATCAAAGACGGCATTAATTGAAATTATTCATTTATACCTTGATAATTGCTGTAATGGACTTTCCTTCTTGATGTAATGCGAAGTTTTCCTACACTTTCACACCTCAGCTGTTACAAATGTACTCCTTTATATGACATCTACTTCTCATAGCAAGAATGATCCTCTGTTCTGGTTTGGCAAAAAGAATGCTATGTAAGATACTTGTGCATAAAAAGAATGAAGACAAAAGCAGTACAGGTGTTTTCAATGGAAAAGAATATTAGATCACTGGCTTTTCTAAAAGTTTTGCATTTTAATGTTTCTTGAGGAAACCAGGTTTCTCTAAAACTCCGGATTCTACTCCATTTGTTTTTTATTAAGCGCGGAGGAAAGTAGCACTATCAGCAAAGCAAAATGAAAAAAAAAGAAAAAAAAAGAAAAAATATCAAATGCCACATAGAAAGCTTTGAACTCTTGTTCATGTCTAAAAGAGAAATACTTACAAATTCTAATCTTATTTAAAAACTCACCATTCCATTAGCAACTGCATAAATATAATACAGAAAAAGAGGACTAGACTGTAGCAGTATAATTGCACAGAACTCCAAAGGATTAATGTATCCTTACTGGCTCTGCTATGTTCATTTTTGAGCAGCAGATACCACAGAGACATGAAGGCATACTTTCTTTTCATGACAGTTTTCTTCTTTTCCAAGCTGAAGATCTTGTCAAAGAGCACTACTAAGAACTCTATGGAGTTCATAAAGCAACAGAGTAGGCAACCCCAATTTAATGAAGCAGTTTTTTTTCAATGCATTAGTATTTTTATTTTAGAATCTAATTCTCTCTCTGCTGGGTTTCTGTTTGAAAGCAGAGAATGGAGAGGGACTGGTTCTACTTACTTCATTTTGTCTCCCCCACCCAAGATATAGTCTTAATTGCTGAAGAACAGTCTTTGTTTATGTCATGAAAGTGATCTTATGGTAGAGAAAATAAAGGCACAGTTCCACTCTTTGGGGTCATGACCTTCCACATCCTGAAACACTTTTTTTTATGTCACCCTGTGAATGTAGTTGCTACATGAAGTGAAAAAATCACCAATTTTCTGATAAAAATCCACATAATAATAATAATAATAATAATAATAATAATAATAATAGGGATATCTCCACCGGATATAAAGACTGAAAAGTTTAAAAAAGGAAAAGTGAACAAATAAATTCCTGTTCCAGAAATTACTATGCATTATTATCTTTGTAAATTCACTTTTGTCTGATACGTTTACTTCACAGAAGTGGAAGTTAATTGATGTAAAAAATATAAACTTTGAGTTGCTCCTGTCAAGTCTGTTTAGTATATACTTAAAATAAAGTATAAGACAAGGGCATCAACACTGACTACAAAACCAACCTAATAAGTAACCAATAGCATAACCGTATAATTTACTCATTATAACCAAAAGCCTGAAGACCATGTATGACATTTCAATTGCAGTTTTGTTTCTTAGAATTATTTCATACTTTTCTTGTTATTCTAACAATTTTCAAAAACAGTGTGAGGAGCAGAATTTTACTGACCTGAAATGTGAGTGTCAGACATTTTGGGTGGATATTCATTTAGAATTTTCTTTTCAATTAGGGTATATTCATAATTATATTAAAAAAGCAACAAACTGTTCTTTAAGCACTGAAGCATTCTTTAAGCATAGGTGCCTAAGAAATGAATGGAGAACTTTTCAGTTATTTGTCAATTGTACAGTTAATTATTGTAGATAAATGTATTCTTCTAAACTTTTTATCTGTTAAATTGCTGCTTGCAATCTGTAGTTTATAATACCAGAATAAATTAACTCAAAAATTGTATTAATTAGTTAGCAATTCAGGGAGAATTACCATTGAAAAATGACTAAGAAAACCAATTCCAAAGAAGGACTAAGAAGTATAAGGAGTCGTAACATTCTTAAACCAGCACAAAGAATCTGGCATACAACCTCAGTGCAAGAGAGCCAGAAAAGCCCTCCAGAAGTGCTGGATGCAGAATTGGCAGATCAGCAGCAAACCTGAAGTGCTGGCTTTATCACACACACCTTATGGTTGCGCTTGAATCTGACTGCCAAAAGTAGTCCCCACTGCTCTCAAGATAAAAATGGTATCTCCATCAAACCAATTATGCAGTGCAGTGTATAAATATTTTGTGTAAATATTAAAATAGATACTTAGAATCCTCTACCTAAAACTGAATTCTAGATTCTATGATGGTGGTTAATGCCTGAAAGTCAGAAGTGCAGTTCCCAGCCTTGTAGCACTGCATTCTTTACAATGGAGCCTAATTAGAAATAGAGGAATAGACTCTCATCTGTCTTTAGCTGGAGAGAACAAGACTCGGCTATTTACAGAGTTGTGCAGTATATACTGTATAGAATACTTTGATCTAGAAACTTAAGTATCTTCCTGCAGTCTCTGCATGGACTTCTGAAGTTGTGAACTCAACAGATAAACTATGTAATGCAGGAAACAGAATCTCCTCTTCTCTGAATACTTTGAGAACTTAATTTCTTGTACTGGTGCCTTTGTTCTTGTATTACCAAGTAAGATACAGAAGTCTCTGTCATTTAATTAACAATGATATGCATACAATCAAATCTCATTAACCATTATACAGTCGATACACATTCCAAAACTATTTTTCTGGAAATAATTTACTTGTTGGAGAGACAAATAACATAAAAATTTGCAGATCTTTTGTAACACAAGCCATTCAGTAAGCCTAAATAAAACAGATAATGTTCCCTTTGCAAATCATTCTTTTTTTTCTTCTTTTTTTGAGAGTGAGAAAAAAGGGGGTAGCTCTTTAATAGCATTTCACTGCCACTATACTTTCAACCAACGGATCAATAGGTTTCCTTCATCAAGCTTTTAGCCAAACACACAGCACATGCAGAAGCCAGAGGAGGGGGAGAGAAAGAAAGAGAGATTGATGCTGGTAATAAAAAGTCTGAGATACAAATAAATATAAAAAATGGGGCTACTGCATAATAGTACTATGTGTAATTTTATAAATCAGGAGACTACAGACCTTCTTTGATTGGTCAGTCAGTTTTACATTTTTACAAACAGTATTTTTAAGAAAGAAGCTGAACTCAAAGTACATCTAAAAATGAAGGTAACACTGATCTGATCTAATCCATTTCTTAAGTGAACTAGTATTTAAATAAAATTGTATTGTGGTATTTAAATAAAATGTATTGTGTTTTGTAACAACTGGATAAGGAGTAAATTAGAGATAAATAATACACAGATTACACTGTACTACACTGTGCTAATTTGGCACCGTGCCTAATTAATACTTCCACTTTTAGAAGAATAATTTATGTACAACTGGTAACACAAAAATTACCAGAATGAAGCTAACTGGTTTTCAGGAAGGGAGGGAAAACCTATTGCATCTTGAGATCAAAGGGAATATGAATTTGGATTATACTGTTACACAATTTTAGAGCATTAAAGCTCTACTTCTCTTGCAACATCAGAACCTCTTTTTAAAGAAATTCACTTTGCTTTAATTAACTAAAATCAGAGACAACTTCTCATTCTGTTTAAGTGGAATTGTTAAGGTTCTTACTGAGAGTAAGGAGGTGGTTAGTACTACTCCTCTCTAATGTCTAGAGTTCGTCAAAGCGTGGAAAATTTTCTGTTGCTAAAGGTAGGCATAAATTTTTTAAAAACCTTTCTGTCCATTCCTTTCAAATTAACATCAGTTGATCACATCCACAGTTCTACCAGTGTAAACTGGTGACAAAAAAAAAAGAACCAGAAAAAAAGATGCTTTTCTAATTATTAGGTTCTGAGATAAAAAATGGCCTTTACAAGGACATTTCAGTGAAGAAAATCAGGGAACAAATTCTACCTCAAATTCTTCACAATGCAAAATGCACAGATCCCAATTTTGTCTTTTGATGGAAGATCTTTTATTTCTTCAATTAAAGATCTTGTAAGTAACAGCATAACGAATTCCCTGATAGTAAAACTCACTTTGCTTTTTGGCTTCCTCAGTTCTAGAATTGCCAGTGCATCCAATTCCAGAGCTTTTCTCAAAAAGCAGAACTATAAGCAAATTTCTTAGGATAAATCTACGATGTCTCTTTATGAAAAACAGATCATCTTGCCTTCTTATATTTTTAAATAGCTATAAATGTAAGAGCTCTTCAGCTTCAACCAATTTGTTTTTATGGATCTGTGATCAGCTTAAACAGACTGTTAGAAAATGCATAGGATGTTATTTTGCCACCAAAGAAGAATGTATTCATGTTTTCTTGCACCTTCAGCTTAAAGAAGGCAGTTGATGTCCTGCTCATGTTTCATAAGCAGGAACTGATCAGCTGGAAATTTAACTGCATCGCAAGATCTGCTGCGTAGCCAGACTACCTGTTTTTTAGATATTCATATCTTCCCTTTGAATAGAATATAAAGAATGAATTGCTTGTTATTCTCACAGTGCCACCTTGATACTTCAGCTAGCACTCCATATTACAAACCACAGAAGACTTGCTTTGTGAACAGCGTTCACAAGTTTTAGTACACCTTATATTCCAGTTCCTTTTTTCAGTTGAGGCAGAATTGAACTATTCCAAAATGACAAATCAGTAATGCAGTCTAATAGCTTTGGAGAAGGCAAAATAGTTTTTGGAATCTGATCAAGCAGGACAGCTATACATACTGACCAGCACTAAAGAAAACATGTTGGCTCAGATTTCAGAGGCATGCCTTCAGAGCAGAAAAGAACAAATGGCTTTGAAGTTGCAGGCAAAGCAAGAATACAGTTTCTCTGGAAGTGGCTCACTTCCTGCATTATCTCAGTGTATGCTGACCCTTTTTTGCAGTAGAGAGCTATCAGAGTGGGAATCTTCAGAAACAAAGCAACATCAAGCTTTATTTTTTAATTCATACTGATTAATTCAGAAGAATGACTGGTCAAGTGGAGTTGATAGTTGTCTTGTATCTGTAAGCACTAAATCTCATTTCTTGCTCCCTGCCTTACTACGTGTGAATAGCATTAATATATTCTACATCGCTGTTGTGATGTTAATCACGATCAAAAAGCAAGGCTTTCATAGAAAATGGTAATGAGGCTGAAATTCCTGAATACGTATCAGGTCCTTTTAAGAACTGATATTTGATCATCTTAAAACAATTTGTCTGCTGTTGAAGCCAGACTGCAATTATTTGTCTATAACAGAAAAAAAGTAAAGCATCTTTCTTCTTAAAAATTTTTAATATTTTGTCTGGTCATTCACTGAAACTAGAAAGCAACTTTGTAATAATAAGGATAAAGGTTATTGCTAGGAGTTATTGCTTGAGAAGCCAAATCTGTATAGAATAAACCAGATGTGTATCAGCAAGGTACTGCTTACACACAGCTCATCCTGATTAGGATGCACTCCTGCTTAGAAGTAGGTGAGCTCCTTTCTGTAAGATACACATCAACAGAACATTAATATCAGGTCTAGAACTTGTCCAACAGTATGAGATAGGGTGAACTGTACTCTTTTTAAGAGATCTTGTCAACTTTAATGGATTATTTTAAAATACAAAACAAATGAACTCTATGTGTTCAGGATTACTTTAATATTACTGAAAACCGCAAGTCCACTTTTTGATACTCATCTACTATTCACTTATAAGTTGAAGCCTAATCCTTACAGAGTTGGTCACAGCACTAATTTGACAATATTCTATAAATTCTGACTTTATCCTATGATTAGTATCTTTCCCCTGAAAAAGGAGTGAAAAGCCAGTCATAAATAATCTATATATTTTTTCATGCTAACTACAATTAAATGCATCTTTCTTTTAAAATCTTGCTAAGCTGGTACTATGCCTTTTATAATAGAAGGCTACAGTGAAGTTGATATGGAAGTTTTAGAAGATGTGCATTTTGGGAAGGCAGCAGACGAAGACAGAGTTTTTGGAAACAATAAACTTCAGATCCTTCTAGGCAACCTACATTTAGACAAATAACTAACTATATTATGATGGTCACTTCTACAGAGCCCCTCCACTTTCATTGCTTCCTGAAGTCTGAACATCTGTAAGTCTATTATGAAAGCATTCTCATTTTAATGTAAGAGATAAATAAAGATGCTTTAATTATATAATATCTGTTTGTATGCTATGTATTAATTGCCTAGCTTGACTATATATCATGGTGGTCCCAGAATGGTACAGTGATTTTAAAACCACGCTGAACATGGCTGCAGGTTGATCATGCAATTTCTGCCCCGCAAGCTGATTTTTCCCCATTTGTGCACAGTGCAATGCAAAAAAAAAGCAAAAACTAAATAAAACCAAAGAAGTGTGATGGCAGAGCAGGTCGACTGTGTGAGAGAACACGTGCAAAGTATACCTCAGAAACACTATAGGTGGATGAGCACGAAGGGAGCCGAGCCTGGTTGTGCAGTGGGGAAAAGAAAACATTGTTAAAAAAGAAATGGTGGCACAGTCAGGGTTGTAGAAGGTTTTCTGTATAGGTGGTTCCAGCACTGAGATAGTAGCAGAGGGTTCATTAAGTTTCTGTGACCAGCTATTTCAGAAACTCCAAATTTATGCCTTTTAAGGTGGAAGCTTCTTAAAAGGAAAAAAATAAAAGATCTTGCATTTATGAAATATTTAAGCTTAAGAAAGAATCTGAATTGTCAATTCTCCCTCCTCTATCGATTTCATAACGTGAAGAGAAAGCTATCCTTTGGACTGCAAGGTATTCTAAAATGAAGCTTTACCAGCCTCTTCCATTTGACACTATTGGTTTTATTTCAACTCTCCAAAAGAGAAATGTGAAAATATGAGACACCTTTTTCTTCCCTGTATTCCTCTATGTTTTTAGTTACTCAGAACGAGATCTTTGGCAATAGAGGCTTTTCTTCAACCTCAGTCCCACAAAAAAACAGAATAAATTGCAAAGTTAAACAATTAACTGTCAGATATAGGTCAGCAGAAATCTGCAGCTTATGTCTCTTCAGCAATATAAACAGTTGTGACTCCTGAGGGACAGCATTTCCTGTCAAAAGCTTTCAACACAGACACAAGGTAAGTGGAAAGACTACTTTTTACTGATTGCTTTGAGAATGCTTTGCTTATACAAGATATTCATTTTTCAATACCAATAAGTCACTTCTAGATCAGAAATAAATTTTAAGAAGTATCCAGTTATTTACGGATTTCTTTCAGTAACGAAAGTCCAAAAATCTTTTCTTTGGTTGAAAATATTTCACATTTAAATTACAGACTAGTCTGGATTTTTCTTTTTCCTTAACTTTTGTTAGATTAATGATCTGATCACAACTAGCTGTGAGCACTAAAACCAGCTAATAAATGAAATTTAAAAAGACATGATCCTACAAAGGCATTAAAAATCTCCTCTTGATTTTTTTCAAAGGTAAAAAAATGAATTATCAGAAGTTCCTAAAAACCTTTCTTAGACTTCAACAAAACTGCTATATGCACAGCACTTCAGGTAAACAACCCAGCAAGAACTTTCACAGAAACTGCTGACTTGAGTATTATGATGGACTGAGAAGAGAAAAATAACATTCATAAAAAGTCAGCCATGAACATTTTTCAGTCTCAAATGTGTATTCCATAATTCTTCACTGAAATATAAAATACCACTTTCAGGAAAATTTCACATTCACAGCAGCCCTCATTAAATACTTTATCTACAGTTGTTGCTCCTTCAGTGACAATTTTTTAGTTCTCTCACTGCAAATATTTTTGTTCCTTTCCAGTATTCTGTACATATTTCATTTGTTCTGACTAGATAGTAATACTAATGAAATGAGTGACTTCATGACATCTTAGATGTCTGTACATGCTCAGAGCTTTCTTCACTTTTTTTTTTTTTTTAATCAGAACATGGTACAGTGAGATGGTTTTCAGGATTAAGTCACAACTAGAAAATTATTGGAAAAAAAAAAAAAACAGAAGAAAAAGAGAACCTTTCAAACAAATACAAAATCTGTTTCTAGACAGACAAAACTGACATCATTCTAGGTACGCTTTTGCTAAGAACAGGGTCTCTGTTATTCATGTAAGATTTCTAGAAGATTTCCTAAGCAAGTTTCTCATCAATAATGTCCACCCATTGATCCCTTGTTTTGTCTTGCAATATCGTGGTGAAAGAAAATCCCTTAGCCTCAGTTTTGAAGGTGAGGGTTCAAAGAATGCAGTAACAGCAAGAAATAACAGCACCTTTTTTTTTTTAATGTATCAGCAACTAAATAAAAGAAACCAGCAATGATATGAGCTATAGATTTTTTTAAAAAGTTTGGAAGAATCTGGCTTATTTTACCTATTCCTCACACTCATTTACAAGAGGCATGCAAAGTACTTTCATACATCTCTTATCTTCTTTTGGACATTTACTATGAGGATACTGCTATTACTCTGTGATCTAATTAAGCATGTTTTAATTAACATCT
The DNA here is from genome assembly GCA_035772895.1 of Perdix hodgsoniae. Taxonomy (NCBI): domain Eukaryota; kingdom Metazoa; phylum Chordata; class Aves; order Galliformes; family Phasianidae; genus Perdix; species Perdix hodgsoniae. Next base: position 21,537,691 of record JAPSGF010000001.1, on the reverse strand, counting down.
ATCTAAATCTTAACATTTAACTTAGGTCATATTCCTCTTAATATTTAATCACTTCAAATCATTCCTTTCTTTCTTGGTTCATAGTTCCAGTTTAACAGAGGTGAATTGTAATTGGAGCTGCAAACATCTAAGCTAAGGGGGACAGAATTTATGCCAGTAACAGAAATTCCCCTGCTGTGATAATTACTTTTAAAAGAGCTATGCTCATGTACACCAACTGAGAATCTGGTTCAAAGGCTGCAAGAGCAATCTGTTATTTGTCTGAAGGCCTTGACTCAGATCTTTAATAATTAAATATTATGACCTGGAACAAAAACCCCATAAATGCAATTCTTCATCATGATCAAAGAAGGCAGGTATTTAAAGTCAGAACAAAAATAAGTAAAGTAAGTAAAGTAAGAACAAAACATGCAGGAGAGTGTAGATTTTGTGAGACACAATTCGGAGAAATGATGACCCAGGTTTCATTAAAGATCATCTTTAGACAGAATTTGGCTTCTGCTGTGAATTCTGAGAGCATTTTTCATTGTCAAAAAGAGAATCTTTGATCTGGAAAGATGATGGTCAAGATTCTACATTTAGATTTAGATTTTTTTTTCCTGATTGGATTTCCATAGTATATTTCTACAGAATTAAAACCTGTATTTAAAATATGAGGGAAAATGTCCTGAAAATAGTGCCTCCTATTTTATGATGTTGGCCCACTTCATCAGAGGTGGATGTTAGAGGTATAGCAGTAGAAATTTATCTTTACCACCAATATTCTATTACATTTTGTTGCCATATGACAGATGGCAGCAGAGGGGCAGCCTGATAAAATGGCATCTAATATGGAAATGCATATGAAGTAAAGGTGTGGCATTGAATTCTCTCTGTGGAAGAAATGGCATCCATTGGCATTCATGGACACTTGGTGAACATATATGGAGACCAAATATTGAATGTGAGCACAGTGAGGCAGTGGGTGCTGCATTTCAACAGTGGTGACAGCAATGTGAATGACAATCCATGTTCCAGACAACCGTGCACAGCTGTCACACCACAAAATGAAAGGTCATGTGGTCAGCTCCATCCATGTAAATCAGTAGATTATGACCAGGGAACTGTGTAAAGAGCTGAATATCAGCATCAATGACTTAGAAACAATTGTGGCACTGTCAGAATATCACAGAGTTTGTGCTGGTCACAAGGCATGGAATCACCACTACAGGTTGGAGTCAAAATGACAGTGGAATGGTGATGTGAATTACCCATTGAAGAAAAAGTTCAAGACAAAGCCCTCACTGGGTAAAGTGATGAGCACTGTCTTTTGGGATGGGAAAGGAATGATCCATCCGAATTTCCTGGAAACCAGACAAACTATCAACTCCGACAGCTACATCGTGACACTGGCTAAGCTGAATGCTCAAACTTCCAGAGGTCGGCCAGGGAAGAAGACAACCTTTCTCTTGCAGAGTCTTGAAGACTATAGAACATGTTGCCACTCTCGGCTGTATGGCCCTACTACACCCACTGCAGAGTCCAGATTTGGCACCTTCTGATTTCCAACTGCTCAGGCCAATGAAAGATAGATTGAGCGAGCAATACCATTATAGCAGCTGTGTCATTTCCACTAGTGCAGATTTTTAGAGAGCACAGCATGTAGGCCCTGGCTGATTGCTGGTGAAAATGCACAGCGAATGGTGGTGACTATGCCGAAAAATAGTGTTTTATAGCTGAGAATTTGTTCTATCAAATAGTGTTACTGTGATCTTTGTATCCGTTGTAGTTTCCATAGAAATAAATAGGAGGCATTACTTTCAGAGTGACCTAAGCCTAATTTCGTCTGCACATTTACAAAAAAACAAAAACAAACCAAAACCAAAATCCAAAAGAAACCTTCAAAGTACTGAAGCGCTACTATTCTGATAAATCTCTGCTGAACTTCCCCATGCTTTCAGTAATGTATCAATTTTAAGCAGATGTTACGAGTTCTAAAACATGAACCAGTCAGCTCTTTCACTGTTGATCATCTCAGCAGCTAATGCAATTTATTTGCTACTGCTACATTAATTTGAACAGGTACAAAAATGCCAACAATTCCAAATGACAGAACACTAACTTTTCTAAATAATGCCTAAGTTCAGCTTCAAACACTGGTCTCTGGGAGGTTCAAAGGTTTAACTAGAATAGCCAAAGGTTAGATGAATTAAGAACTCAAAAGGAAATGGAAAGACACTTAAGGTAACCTTTATGCAAATATTTACGTACTACTGCTGATATTGGTAATTTTACAAAATTGTAAGCCCTCAAACATGCTTAAGTTTTTAACTGCTTATGCACATATTCAGTACAGCATTATTTTAAGTACCTAGCTGGCTTTTTGTACTTCTGGTGGAATCTGGGATATTTCTAAATATTTCCAATGACCTATGCCTTTAAAGTGGGAAAATTCTTTGCAATTCATTCTGAAACAAAGGTTCCACCTTAACAGCATACAGTAATGGGCAATAGCATTCAATTTTCATCTATGCGCTGGCCATCAGATACTATATGTTCCCCCTCCCACACAATTTAATACATTTGCTACCTTGTAGGGTAACTTCCCTCGGACTTCCTTCTAAACCCCTTTCCAAAACCATATGAAAGACATGAAAAATATTCATTATTATGAAGTATTAACAGATCTCTCATTTTCCTTCCAACTGCCCACTGTTTACTAAATACTTCCTTATTATTGACCAGTCATTTGTATGTTGCCTTTTAAAATGCTGACTTATTTAAAATACCCATTGAACAACATGAATCACAGTGGCAGTGAAAAAGCAATAGATTTTAATTATATGTTGTTATACTTGTAAAGTGTCCAGTTTAAATTTAAAGAAACTTGAAGGGCATAAGCAGAACGTATGGAATATATCTTAGCTCATGATCTCACTTCCTTAATAACACTATGTAGGGTATTGCTACATAATAACAGATAAGATGGCACAAAGAAACAAGACAATTTCATGTCAATTAGTTCTCATAATAACTATAGTTAACACGGTCACACTTTCTCATTTGGAACCTTTTTCAATGTGACATTCTATGGGATAAAGTGTGATTATAAAAACATTTTTATAGTACATCATCTCATGGCATTTCTTTTTCCTGGCCTTACATTTATTCACTAGTACTAAATCACAAATTTAAGAATGAGAATTGCTCTGTTTGATTAACACTAAGAAATTTAGCATATAACCAAATCTGAAATATTACTATTCTCTCAAAAATGTGATTCCTAAATAACTGTCAGAGACAAGATACAGTGCTTTCACAAAATTTATTTTGTGGAACACTGCAATATATTAGCAGCTTGGTTTCCCTGCATTTGAACTGCAAACAATTATAAGCCCAGGGATTTCAATTTGACAATAAGTGGAGATCAACTTTATGTCAGATACATAGCTGGTATGCAAAGTCATCCAAAAGGGATAGAAATTACCAAATTATTACCATTATCAAAATCATCTGTCACTGTATAACCATAGTGGATTATGCATTAGAATGGTAATGCCGACAATAACGACAACAGTCATAGCGTATGGAAGACACAAACGGGACATGAGTCTGAAGAAACTTCTAAGAATTGTCACTGGATGGATGTTCAAAGGGATAAGTGGCTTTTGATATCTTTTACATCTGTTATGCTCGTAACTGCCCCTTTTTTCTGATTTTCATTATACATCAAATTATGTAGCTTAAACTATTGCTTCCGTAAAATTAATTGCTGATCTTCATTTGTGAGGTGAAACACCTGTTTACGGGGTACTTATTGCCTACATTGTTATGTTGGATTTGACTCAGATTTTTAAAGATTCTGTGAAAAATGGTTAACCTTACAGGGATGTCATTACTGATAAGATAAATCCCAATTCCTTTTCACGTTATTTCATTTATTGAAGAAGAAATGCAACAAATAATATGTATGAAACATTACTTTTGTATTAGAGGAGTCTTGTAATAAAACAATAAACCAAATTTGTGTAGCCTGCATTCAATCAAATATTAACGTTTTTGACGTAGGGACTCCAAAAAAATCAAAGGCAAAGACAGAGACAAATGTGAGCACATATACTTTTGATTTACCTTAGTGCATCTAAGGCTATCAATCACAGGCAGAAGATACTATTCTCCTATAACTAAGGGCATCTATTTTATTTATTAGTAAGCCTAATATTCAGGAAACATTAATTTCAGTTTTGGAAAGGGATTTTTTTAGCTGGTGTTAAAGGCAAGCAGTCTGATTAGCACTCATCAAAATGCAGTAGTATATTCTTTTAAACAAATCCTGCCAATTAAGTCAGGTTTCTCAAACACATTAAAAATGAAATCCCAGCTAGAAAAGAAAGAAAACACAAAGGGAGAAAGAGAGAGAAAGGAAAAAGATGGGCATGAGAGGACAAACCAATCAGATTTAGTGTTACCAGCCAGCGGAAGTTTTAAAAAAACAGATCACCGAGTGAAATCGTACATTTGCTCGGAGAGAGCATCCTTTGACATTGCCTTCTAGGTGATCTCTGAGCTCCTCCAGCTTTCGATGGAGCTACATGTAAACATCAGAAAATGAATTGAAAAAGCAACCTGTTCTCTGGTCATGTTTTTCTCTTTTTCTTTTTCTTTTGTTCCTTGTTTTAAAATCATAGGATAACACATTTCTCACTGCCTCTGGCAAAATATTTCAAGACATCAAAGTGATTTCAAGAACACAGTCATGCAAGCTCGATCAACTTCAAAACTGGAAATAAGGTATTTTTGCTTCATTAGCATGGCTCTTTTTTCATCACAAGAAAAACACTGAAAAAAAATCAAGGGATTGATTGTTTTAAAGCAACTTGATCTCTGCTACACTGATTATTTGCTTGTTTATTGTTAAGGCAGTGTTCTAGAATGTATTTTCATCTCAAAGGAGCATACATTCACATTTTGGCTTCCCAGTTAGGATATCCAACTATATGGATATTTATGTAAGATTTTGTTTCTAAATACATATTTTCGGCAGTAAAATTAAATCCTGAGCAGTCAGGTACAGAAATAAGAATCCTGACCTAGGTATCAATAAACATTCTTAAAATAGGAGGTGAATCCCATCCCTTATAAGTTACACTTTTGGTGTATGTATACACATTATGCATGTAAAAGTGTATGTGATGACCCAATAAGATGAACAGGTCGCAGTAAGTACATACATGAATCTCAGCACAGAAACTGTCACTGTCTTGTCTTTTCCCCTGTGTGCATTCAGTGGTACTGAACGTCCACGGCTGAAGCAGCACCTCATTCACGTAGAGGGCTATTCTCCCTTACACTGTAACAAAAACTTCTTCCCAAAACACAGGATGAAAAGATAAAGCCTCACAGACAGTGAGGAATGCTACAGATGCTGCTAGGTATGACTTGTATAACAAAGAGCAACTAGCTTCTTTTCTTTATTGAGATCAATTTAAATGGTGTCATTACTGGAAAGAGGTGCATAATTAATCCTTCCCCTCCCCTTCTTTATGCTCAGTGAAATAACATTTTCACAAAGAGCAGCAGTAGAGCAGTGTTAGAGAACAGAGAGGATGGCTTGTCCTGGAACAAAGGTAGTACACACACATACAAGAACAAAACAAAAATCAAAAAACAAGGCAGGAAAGGCAAAGAGAGTGCAGAAGAAAAATGAATTAGTTAGCGCTTTAGAAAGTGCTAAAAGGAGATAAAGTGGAAAAAAAGGTGGTAAATTGGGTGGCTGAAAGAGGCAACTGTTGAGATGGAATCTTAACAGAATGGCCTGGACTGCATGTGATCAGCAACCTGGTACAAATTATGCCCTGTGTTTTAAATCACTTATTAGAGTGTAACACTATACATGGGTAGGTAATAATTTAGATATCTGCTTGATAAGTGCCCTAAAGTTTTGAGTATGTTTATGCAAACAAAAAGGCAGAAAAGGGGACTAATTATTAGAAAAACAGTGGCTCTGTTCTTATTAGTCTCACATGGATCTCTCTCACTTCTTTATCTGCTCTGTTTCTTTCTCATTTAAAGGCTAGATATGGATGAAATATTCAACTTTCTTATAATGGTCTTTCGCAGAATTTAAATGCAAGAAGTGCAAGCACTATAAAAGTTATGTTTTAGATGGGAAGCAGCAGTTTGAAGATGAGTAAGTCACTTCTCTATGTAACAGGCAGTTAAGTGACAAACAACACACATCAGAGAAGTGGTTTAATCATGATCATCAAATTATAGGCACTTCAAGAAAGTCGGTGTTTTGTATTTCATGACATCCAAAGCTTACTATCTGGCCTTCCATAGGTTGTTCTATGTGTAGCACAGAAACAAACAAAATGTGACCCAACAGCAATAGGAATATTGAAATAAAAATGATGAGATGGTGAGAAATGGAAAAGCCCCTTCCCTCCCTCCCCTCACCTCCCCCTTGAAAAGGAAAAATGTAGGCTATAGAAGAAAATTTGCAAAATAAACGTTAGAAACATATTTACTTTGAGGGATCCAACTCTACTAGCAACTCCTTTGCTTTCATCCGGCCGTCTAATTTGCTACAATGGAGGAAGATGGGTAAAAAAGACAGAAGAATAAAGAAAAAGTGAACTTAAAAAAATTTCCACACAATCAGTTAGCAGTACATGCAAGACATCAGTTTGACTCTCTGAGACATCTCTAGAGGACAAAGACACAGACTCTAATTTCTGAAATAAATGGTGATTTATCATGTCATTTTAACCTTCCCTTGTTGAACTTTTTTCTCATTATATTACCAACCTGACATATATTCTGCATGCTAAATTCACTATTATTTCTGAATGAATACATGTTACTTATCTGATTTATATAAGGAGAATAATGAAGTCCTAAAATTCTAACTGAAGAAAAAAAACTCTATATATTCTACAAATAATACGATAATAGTTTGCTATAACTGGGAGTATCGAGCCTGACAAGTATCATTATTGATACCTGACAGAATGCAATACAGATTCCAGTTGTCCCTGTCCTAGAGATGTTAGCCACTGCTATCAAGTTTCCCAGTTAAAAATTATGCTGCCCAACCAGAAAATTTTAATGCCAGACCAATATCAGATTTTTCTTTTAAATATACAACATATATGATTTTCCCATATATCTCCTACCTGATTACTCTTCCTTTATTATATAATTTTTTTCCTAGATGACACAGAGGGTAGAAGAAACAAATGAGGTAGATGCTCAAAATGCCTTGTATTGCTAGAAGCACACAAAATAAAACATTCATTTACATCCAGAGTTCTTTTCAGAATTGCTGAATCCAGTAAATAAACCTTTTCTAATGATAAATTAAACTGGTGTCATGTCAGTTGAAGTAGAAAGGATGAAGACAATAAAAATGATCTTAGGCATATCCTTCTGCTTGCTGGTCTGAGTCAAGCCTGAATTGAGTTTCCGTTACCCGATGGTTATTTCGTAGTGTACGTAAAACTAAGTCTCACAAAATCAAATTGAAATTTTTCACATTACACTTCCTTTCTTTTGTGAGGTCCCACCAAGGAAGCCAAAGATTGAATGAACCAAGGAAATTTAACTATGCTTTATGCTGGCCAGGACATTCCAGCAAAAGTTAAATTGCCACTGATTATTTTTTTCTGATCCTTGGAGAACTTAAAAATGTCACAGTCTAAACACAGTCAAGAATTTATGTTTTTTTTTTTACTTACATTAGACTGGGAAGAAAATAATGCACCTAAACAATACATCAATTACCTAAATATTTAGTTCTAATAGGATATGTAATAGTAAAGTACATTGGAAACATTTATGAACATTGTTGCTTTCCTAGTCTTACTGCATTAGAATAGTATCAGTTTTGAACTATGAAGCAAAACATCAACACTACAGTTTTGATGGAACTCTGAGTAAATCTCCAAGCAATTCCAGTATACTGACCAAGAAAAAACTATATTCATTTAAAAAGAAAAAAGTCTCCTTTAGAACACAGATTCAACCTAGTGGCTATATATTTTTTAATTCAAGAACAACAAGAGGAAAAAAAAACATCAGCCAACAACAATGAATAAAACACCCTCAGGAGGAAAACGAAATCCTTATTGGAAAACAGACACGAGTTAGTGCAAAAACACTTGGCCCAGTATCCTGGTACAAATACTATCAATCTCAGAAAGATAACATAATCAAATAGAACCATTTTCAAATGTAATGTTTTCAGTTTTGCTTTGAAAAAATGAGAACTAGAAAAAAGAAAATTCTAATTAAAAATAAATACTGATAATCTTACAAAAGCTTACTTACGTGGAGTCATGACATTATAAAAACAATGCTATATATCACAGAATTGAGGGGAAAAGTTTTAAGAGCGAACCATATGCAAGCCCTTCACAGAATAAAACCAGTTTTATTCTTTTACTTACCAGTGTGGGTAGTGTGGCTATGCAAGTTGTTCTGAAGATTCAGAACTTAGAAATTAGTCTGGAGATAATGCATATAGCTGAAATTATCTTAATCTTTCTCTCTTCAAAATATGTAGAGAAAAATATACAAGATCTATAGATCGCAAGTGATGAAATAATAAATGCTTGCAAATAAAAAACCAAGATGAAATAGCTTAAGGTCAGCTGGTCTTACATTCATGGCACAAACAATATGCATGGTAACATTTTCTAGGGGAATGTGGATATAAGCACACAACTTGGTGTTTCTCAAGGGGTGAAGCAGAGTATTGTGAAATTTGCATACACTATACTACTTATGTTCTGGGTATTCAGCAGGGTATTACTAGGGGAAAAGAAAAAAGCAAAACAAAAATCAACAAACAATACTTTTTTTTCATGGCAAATGCCACAGAAAGGAAGTCAGTTGTCGCCTCCTGTCTAAGGTTCTAGAAGTTGGTCAATAAAACAGTATTTTAGAAAATGATCATGGATTATACAGTCCTCATTTTCAGACACAACTACACACAAGAACCCTATCACAGATGACCACTTGTAGCTACAAAAACCACAATGAAAGATCGTGCACCTACACATTCTTAATCAAAAGTATATTCATGTCTATCCCCACAAGTAACTTGTGTGATCTAAAACTGAGTCCTTTGATTTTTTCTATTAATCATCTGTTAAGTGAAAAAAATCCTTCCTTCTAAGCAAAATGTAGAACTAATAAGAAGAACCTGAACAGCAAAACTGAAAACACAATGTTCAGCTTCTGGTTTTATGTTTACTATTTATCATTTTTATATCGCAATACAGCTAAATGAGTAGATAAAGAGATAAGGCAGGAGCAATACTAAGTAATTACTATCAAAACATTATCTGAAAGAAGTGAAGGCTTTGGAACAATGTGAAAGAGTTGTAATGAAGTAAGAAATGTAGGAAACTGAGAGGGTGTAATGCACTGACAGTTAAGACATACATTATGTTTACATCCCTTTCTTACTCACAAGGGAGTAAGATAGGAGTTAAGAGTTAGAGATAAGCCACAGGTGTCCTTCATGATCTTTGAAGCACAAGACAGAGTTATAACAAGAGAATAATGATGGGAAGCCAATGGAAGTAAATTCAGTAAGTAGGGAAACCAGACCCAAAGAGCGAGCAAAGATTGGTAATAGATCTGTTAGAAGATGAATAAAAATTGTGGGTACCAAAAACCAGGCACATCACGTTTTCCAAGCACAGCTCTCATATACATTTCATTATTATTCCTCTATCCTCTTATAGTATCAATAAGAAATAGATCTGTTTATCTCTAGTTTTACTTCTGTAAAAAGAACTCATGAAATGGAATATATATAAATCAGCAGATATACTCACAGGTCATAATGAAAAAACAAGTAAAGCACAGGCAAATCTGAGAATCATGTTTTGTTTGGATGTGTTGAAAGGAGTTCCACAACAACAGAATACTTAGCACTATCCATTTCACTTGTAGACTCCTTAAATTCTTGATGATAAAATCCTGCTCTTGCTATTCCTAAATTTTGCTGTTTACTGCTTCTGACAAAAAAACCCAACAACAAACAAAAACAAAACAAACAAAAAAACCCCAGAATTTTGCAACTTTCAGAAGCGTGTTTTCATATCCAATTTCAACAAAAAGCTTAATTTCAGTCAGGCTTTTTTGTCTAAAATCCTGGCTAATACACAGTTTGACAAAACATTTTTAAGATGACCAAACTACTTAATTTGGAGTCTGAATACATTCAACACCAACAATGGAAATTCTCTATAGCATCAGTATAAAAAGATGTTAAGTTCTATATTCTGCAATGGTCTCGGCATACACTGTTGGAATCGTGTTAACCAAAAGCAAGATATTATTTTATAATATCCAAACAAAGTTCAGGTTATTTGTTGGACACATTAGAACTACGTAAAAACTAATCTCCCACTTGACCATGATGTACTTCAAATCTATCTCTTTTCCGCAAGAGTTGTAAAGGCAGAATATGGAAAAATAATAATGGATAAAACTTTCTCCAATCTAACATAGCTTAAAGAGAAGATGTATGATTCAGAGAAAAAGAAGGTGTATGTATAAAAACAACATTTAAAAGATCTTTAAGATAAATGTATTGAAAAAAACATTAAAATGTACAGATGAGAAATTAACTTTGAATCACAATATGTTGAGAAAGCCCTCATGTGAAGTAGGGTCTGGAAGAACAAAATACATTAAAAACATGGATACCTAGGAGCAATTAGCAATTTTTATCAAATGGCTGGATATTCCTCCTGTTGATAACAGCACATTCAACTAGAAAAGAAGGTAGTTCACTGATGAAGAAAAATCATAAAAGCTATCCTGTGTATGTTATTACAATATTGTTTCAGATTTTTTTTCTTGAAATCTCTCACACCATTCACACTATCAGAAATCCACCTCAGAAATACAACTCAGCTGACAACTATTTCGCATCAGCTGTCTAGGAATAAAAAAATTGGATGTATTGGCCAGATCCCAGTAGGGAAGTGAATACAAGGGAGATTATTAAAAAGGTCTAAGACGCTCTTCTGATCCTTAGCAGTGTTTGTCAGAGCTCATGGTACTCCAGAACTAACTGGAGATAAAATGACAAAAAATACTGATATGTGCAGTATTTTCTACAAACTTTGCTTGCCTGATCAACAGCAGAAAATACTGATACAGAAATTTACACTCTAGTTACAATTTTCTTCTCAGTGCTCTATATAAAGTGAGTAGTTTTGACTTCTAACAAAGAGCTTAATGTATTTTTAATATTGTGGCAACTCATGTTCTTTTAAGTTAAAAAATGCATTACATTCAACTTTATACTCATGCATAAAAAAAAGGTTTGAAGTTGAAGGCAGTTTTACTTCTGCAATTTTAGGCAAGACAAGTGCCAATTAGTTGAGGCTTCCTGAATAAATGTGGAGTATTTTCAAACAAAGGGAAGAAATACTTCCATTACACAGATAAACATTCTCACACAATAGAACTATTCTCCTGTATGCATTACACTAACATAAATGTTTTATTAGGGCTGCTGCACTTCTTTCCTGCATATGATAAACCTACAGAAGTGTAATGTACACGAATGCCACCTGATGCCAACATAACTTTATAATACCATCACACATTTTGTTCACACTATCCACTATCACTCACATTGTTCCATATGCAGATTAAAGAATAAATGCAGTTGACAGTGCACCAAAACAGTGGTACAAAGTAATGCAGTTATCTTGAAGCTCTGCAGGTTAGTACATTAATTTCACCAGCAGATCAATGCTCTGTTAACTCAGGTAACAGCAAAGATAATGTAACCACATGCTTAAACAGGAGCTTTGGTGGTAACACTGGTTATCCATATGTGGCAGTCATTTCTTTCAAAATATCCATTGACTTCTGTGGAACTCAGTGGTCAGAAATCTACATAAAGTTGATAGGTAAAATGTGTAGCCAGGGCCATAAGAGATTACAATAAATACAAAATTCCATATTATGCCACTATTCCCAGTATCTTACTATCCTAAATCTCATTTACACTGGACTTCTGGTCATGTGAAAATTAGATCGCTATTTCCACTATGCAGTGAACAAGTTTGTGCTTAAGAAAAAAATAAAAACATCGTTAATCCAAGGTGGGGATGTTTTTCTGAATTGCAAGTATATATACCTCTCTCAAACTAACAATGGAGCTCTGAATGCATAGTTGTTTTGCCTTGTTGCCTTAAGTCGAACTGAAATTCTAAGAGCTGCAGTGTATATAGGAACATCCATATTTCAATAAAAGACATTGTCCTTTAAACATTTTAGACAATAAACTAGCTTCTATCAAATACACACTGGTGGTAATGGTGAAAATATGACTCTCAAACAACTCAGTGGAGGGACAGCTATGTTATTAAGTGAATCAGCTAAGAAAGGTGCTCTCTTTGACAACTTGCAGCAACAGAATTAAGGAAAAGACAATGCATTAGTGCTCAATGTCATAAAGGAAAGATTCTATCTTTCTGAAAACGGATCAGTGGGGCTTTAAAGGGAAGAGTAAATTTCTTTGAGGACAAGTGCATTTAAGTTTTGTTTTCAAATATCTGTAATGTCTTGTACTTTATCCTTTTTGCTAGGTAGAGACGTATTTGGAAAATCTGTGGAAAGCTTCTTGCCATGTATTTTTCCTCATATCTGTGCCACCTGAAGAGTTGAATTGTAAATCAGAAGTGGATGGGTTTGTAAGGATATTGGAAAAGAATGTACCTATTAAAGTGATAGGAAATATAAAGTTAAAGAAGTCCAATGATACCCTGAGAAGCTGAAGAAAAGGTGGAAAGATCCTGGGTTCAGTTCATTTTGCAGATGCTTAGAACACTGTGATGATGAGTAGCTACTGATCCATGTCAATCTCTGCTCACTCTGATGGTACTTCTGAATGAAACTGTTGTCCAAGAAGACTCCAGGGTAATTTTGTTCCACATGAACTTCACAAAGCAAATGAGACATGCAATGCTAATGCACAGAACTCCCAGCTCAAAGCGCTCCTCACATTTTGAAAAAGCCTTTTTAAAAGGAATAAAAAGCAGGCAACAAAATAACTATAATGAATTATGCAAATTTAAAAGAGATGTCCAACAGCTGCCCTGAAATCTTGCTAAACTTGTCACTGGCTGTTATCAAGTAACCTGCGTATATCTTCTCTAAGGCATTCAATAGGAAGGCCAGTTTCCAATGTAGTAGTTGGAGAGAAATATGTTCCAAATATGTTTGAATCTCCGACCTTCAGGATCCCTAAGCTGTCACAGAGCTTTCCTGTAAATACCTTTCTACAGTCACCACTTGTAGGTTCAAATAGAAAGCACTTCATGAAACATGCAGGTTTTCATAAATCTCAGTATCAAGAAATGCCTACAGAAACTAACTAATTCACAACTATGCTAACACCCTTCATTAGCCATGCTCGACAAACAAGTGAACCTACCTAAAACCACCACAAAACCTAAGTCAAATAAGTATTTCTATTGAAATTCAATTTTCAGCTTAAATTTGATGGCACAAGTCTTTATTCTGCCTCTGTTGATAGAGTTGTTGAAAGAGAAGGAGAGTTGTTCATAGTTTTATTTTGGAATTAACAGGCAAGCGAACAAACATGCAAAATCTCCTGTATTTTTCAATTTTTCAGCTATTCTCCAAAAAGAATCTTCCAATTTTAGGAAGGATTTTAGCAGACTTTACTTTCATTATTTATAATGTTGTTGTTTTTTTGTTTGTTTGTTTGTTTGTTTTACCTCTCAAGCACAGCAAGACGCTTCTTTCTTTGTTACAATGTCTCACTTTCAAATCTGTGGAATTTTGCATTTTTATCTAACAATGATCAGAGTTACTAAACAAAATAACTGAAACAAGATGAGGGAAAAATGGCAATAACTATATGTAAAATAATGTTAAATTCTAATCAGTAATTGATTTGAAAAATATTGCTGCACATTATTGAGGAGAATCTAGAAGGATACAGCAGCTTATATGCTAGCAAGCAGGATTCCTCATCTTAAACAAACCTGGCTACTACTTTCCACTCTGGAATACATTCTACCAGTATCATTCCTTACTTAAAAAAATACAAAATAAAAAAAAATAATAAAAAAAAATAGCAGGATGAAATATATGATTAAGCCTCTGTGTCTACAAACAGCCACCTTTTTTACAAGAAAAAGCAAGAACCCTTGCAGTACTTGGAGTGTGATTTCATCTACCTACATCATTCTAACAATTTAAACAACCCAAAAACAAGTTGCTAGGCAGAAAATACAATAGTATATGCAAACTTCCAATTTATAAAAAAACCCAAAACTTTACCTGGGAAATTAGCATAGGAATGTTAAAATATATTCACATACTTTCAATATCGTTTTCACTTTGGTGATCATTAAATAGTATACATAAATCATTACATTTAGTTTTAATTTTTAGCTCATTTAACTGAAAACTGGAACCAGTAACTACTAGGTTCAGCATTAAAGCTATAACTCATGACAAAAGGTGTTCAAAGCATCATTTTTAAGTTGACGCGAACATGAGAGATGATCAAGATGAAAATCAAATACATTTCTTTTGTCACAGAAATAAGACTTCTCTGTCTTCTTCTATGATTAAATCTTTTTTTTCTTTTTCTGAATGCTTTTATTTCAGAAATTCTTTACAACTGAAACATTTACACAGACAAATTTAAAGATATGCTATTTTTCAGATTAAGAATATCAGGTCTATAGGTGAAGGTAAACGAGAATGATGACAATAACTCTTATTAGAAGATACAGAAAGTGATTAACTAGCAAAACTAAATCTACTGTGCTAAGAAGAATATGTTTATGGAGAAATGGATAGACAAGAGAACTGTTTTGCTAATATCTAAAACAATTTCAAAAATAAGACTTGCTTCCTCATTTTAGCTTGCAGATTCCTACAAACTCATGTAGGAACAAGAACACTATCATGACTACAAATTTGTAAGCATGTATCTTAACAACTCTAAGGGCTTTATCTGTTTCAGTACAAATAAAAAATGATAGATAGAGGAAAGACAGATACCCACCAAGTAAACAAAAGAAAAAAGACAATTTCTCTTAAGCAGAATACAATGAGTGTAAGGTATGAGGTAGTGAGATAGAAAAAACATCAGTTTTAAAAGTACCATAATGAGTTTCTTAGGCTTCTTCATGATCAAAGGTACACTGAAAGAAACTCTGTAAATTGAAGTGGAAGAACTGAGTATCAGCTAGATTGATGATTTTGCAAAGTGAAGCACTTAGAACACCTCTTGTCACTGAAATGTACACCTGGTGATAATTTAAATCTTGCCCTTGGCTTTCTATATCTCTGCTTCACTTTGACTGACACACAGTATTGACAAAAAAAAATACATAGTGATAGCAGCATTTATGTATGGGAGAAGCAAAGACTTGAAATTGAAATGTAAAAAAAATATAGAAAGACCTTATAATCTAAGCAACTATTGGAAATTATATAAAAAACTTGTGTCATCTTATACTTTTGTCATGTAAATATTTCTCAAATTCACTTTACCTTGTTGAAAAAGCATTAAAACTTTCAGAAGACCAAAACTATGTTGTTAAACATAAAAATGTCACAATCACTACGATACTTAGGGCTGAATAACTGGAAAGGTGAGGACTGTTAGTGCAGTTTTCCCTAGAGTAAAACTTAAGATTGCTTCTATCTGAATCTTTCCACTATAAATACATTTTAAATGCTCTTCGAGCCACAGTGGATTTTGCTTAAAACTTGAATACAATTTATGGAACAAGGAAGGCATTCTACAGGGATTTATTAATGCTCACACAAGAGAGTCTGCTTAGTTTTGGGGATGTACGTGATGACAGACAGAGTTGTCTCACTGAACATGAAAACCTCCAAAGAATTTATAGTGAAAAATGCAGAATCACAGAATGGTTTGGGTTGGAAGAAACTATAAAGATCATCACCTTCCAACCCCCTACCATGGGCAAAGAAACCTCCCATTAGACCCATCCAGGCTGGCTCTGAACACCTCACCTCCAGGAAGGGGGTACCCACAATCCCTCTCTGATTCCTTCTTTTTTAGGAAATTTAACTTCTGAAGACTGATTGAAATATACAGGTTCAAAATGACTATTCATTGTTTACTACTTTCTCACACAGAGACTTTCAGAAAACATGGAAGATGAAGTATAAACAATAAAGACATCTAAAATTAAATCTTCTATTTTGTGCCTGTCTAGATACTCTGCACACATAAACAATATTTTTTTCCAAAACATAATTATGAAAAGGTAAAGACTTTTCATAACAGATCAGTCAGGAGTATTAGTAATGCACTCTTTCATACCTTGTCTCCAACACACTCATACATTAGTAACCTGCTACTTACATTTATTCAATCTAGGTGCTCTCATCACTGTAGAAGCTTGTTGGTTTTTTTGTTTTGTTTTGTTTTGTTTTTTTCTGAGAGGGACACACAACTTTCTGCTATTCAGTAAATTCAGTAAGAGAGTTGTAAGGGTTTACATGCATTTAGAGCAACAACAAAAAAAATTTCAAGAAAATGCGCAACAAAATAAACTGGAACGTTTTACAAAGAAATCTAGTGCCACTAATTATCTGGCTAGAGCACAACTCAAAACAGGAAATTAAATCAAAGGAAATTAATTTATTTTCTGATGAAACTTCCTCTTCTTTGTTTCAGTTCACATACACATGTTTAGGAGCCCTGAAGTGAGATCCTCAACCAGGAAGTGAGAATATGGCAAAGGTACACACTTGCAGATCAAAGAAATAAAAAAGCCGGAACATCAAGTAGATGTTATGTTACAATTCCTTTTTATACACACTACTGTGTGTATCTGTTGACCAAGAGGTTTAGTATAAATTACACTATACTGCATTATTAGAAAGCTGAGATCCAGAAGCAAAAACATAGCAAGTGAAGATGTTTGGACATATTGACAATCTTGAAGAACGTGAACAAACTGTATTTCTAGATGAATTCAGATGATGTTTGAGAACTTGAGGGTAAATAAAAAGACTGAATAAAAGATACCAAGAATAGTTGGAGTTTTCATTTTTCAAAATACATAAAACAAAGAGCTTTCTAACTGGCAAATGAGTTTATGCTTCTGTGCAAAATACAAACTTCAGGTAATTGGAACAGCTGAGATTATTCTTCACATTTCTTTTCTTGCTGTTAACAGTTGAGTTTTTCTTAATTCTTCCTTAAAGCAGCCTGTACTACCCACTTCTGGAAGACATTAAAGAAAGACTAGGTGGATGTCTCATGGCAATTCCTGTTTTAAAAGTGGTATGGTCTCTCCTATTTAGAACAAAACCTGATCTTGCAGTAATACACAAAAAATGGGACTTAACACAAAATACTAAAGTGTTATGCAAGAGTTCATCTCTACTAATTTCCCTAAGAAAAGTTTTAGATTTTTTACTCTTGTTTCAAAATTCATGTGCTTTCCTTCTGTAGCCTCTGAATCTTTGAAGACTGCCTAGAGCATGGATGTTCAACCTTTTAATTTGCCTGGGCCACACATAGTGAAGAGGAATTGTTTTGGGCTGATGTTTTGCTTGTTGCTCAGTGATGGGTGCATACCTGGGGCTGGGTCAGGCCACTCTGTGGGGACGAGCAGGATGGTGGGGCTAATTATTAGCTGCCCTGGGCCACATACAGCCTGCAGGCCATAGGTGGGACATGCCAGGTCTAGAAGAATGCGTTCTGCTTCACCGCTGCTAAGGTACACACCTTTCCACAGCCAAACCTTCCTTAAAACACAGGGGTTTAATCTAGAGCTATTAGCAACGTTGACACTATTTGATGCTTGTTATTGGTCTCCGGTTTCCTTTGGACTTTTCTGTTTTGTCAAGAGGCGTAAAACGCAGTGCAGCTCCTCTGTTTTGTATTCCTCTTCTGCTCAAGAGTTTTAATGTAATAAGCTCTGAGTTTCTATTTTTAGCCATCAGACAAGTGACAGCTTTTTTAGTAAAAAAAAAAAAAAAGAAGAAACTCCATGCAGATATAATTCACTGAACATCTTCTTAAGAAAAACAGAATATAGTGAAGGTTAGTATGATGTCTATCAGCATAATTTTGACTCTGTTACAGTGAAGGTGAGTGTTGCATAAAACTCTCCAACAGACTGAACCAAAACATTTCTCTGGGTGGTTGCCTATAAATCTTGTTCGCTAACAGGAAAGAATGAGACAGCAGGAAGAAGAATTAGCAGATGCTGGCAAATCATTTTAGCAAGCAGAATAGTCTTCAAGGATCACAAATTAGACAAGGAAGAATGTTATTGTTCACCATCTGCTATGAGTTTATTAGTATGTCTGCATCTGGTACCACAAAAAGATCACTGTGACATGAAGACATGAAGCGAATTCTGGCAGAGCTTTCTTCTGCTGAAAATAATCCTACTGCAGGTGGGCATTACAGGCCTTGCCACTGGTCAATTCACTTTGTCCTTGATGTATGCAACTTAAGGTTTTTAAAAAGATAATAGAGTTCACTTTAACAATGAAATGGCATAGTATAATCAGTAAGAAGTGAACAATAATCCCACAAGGTTGGCATTAAAACTTTCTTACTATTAAATTTAGTCTGTTTTTTGTTTCCAAGTGTCAGGCAGCAAATATCTAAGGTTGAGCAAAATTAGTCAGTTTGAAACTGTCTTAAAATGATCAATAATAGAGCAGGGCAGAGAACTGCCCCAGCTCAGGCTAAAAATTTGCACACACGTTTTGTCAACATAATACTACTTATTTAATGTTGCTACTCAGTGGCAGGATTATCTATGTTCCTGGGGATATGAAACACATTCAAGGCATTAATGATTTCATATTCATAACTGATATCGCAGGAGCTAACATGAAACTTCAGTAATCGTAACATGTTGGTAGACCCACATATTAAATTGTGCAGAAGTGCACATGGAATAAAGTAATGTCTTGGATTTATCTATTACTGAGAATGATATATCCCTTGCATGCAAACCAACCTCTCTTAGCAGAGGCAATACATCAATCTGATAGATCATATGTCTGAGCATGGAACTTGCAAGGTACTTACTTTTGGTGTTGGGCAGGATGCAGTGGAGAGACGAGAGGTGGCCTGGGCACGAGGAGATTCTGAAGGGGTAGTGCTGAGGGAGGCTGTATCACGTGGGAGCACCTGAACACCACGAGAAATGATGGAATCTGGAATCTTGAAAGAAGAGAGATGGAATTAAGAGTCAATAATATACTTTATTGAAAAAAGTATAATGTACGGTTATATAAAAAAAATTTTTGGAACACACCAGTCCTCAGTTTGCACATTTCCTCTTACGTATTGCTAGCAGCAGTAACATTACTTCTTGTAACTTCAGTAACAAACCCACCACAAATAAGCAAAATCATATCGTAACTGTAGAAGCACACAAGAAATTATTTGTCCTGAAAGCCTTTGCATACAATATACTACAAGATGTAACAGTAAGTAACAAGATTGTTTTTCCTCAGCCTGAAACCCAATCCATCCAAGCTCAACAATGACCAGCAGTGAATTCTACCATGACGCAGATGGATCTCATTTTTTATCTGTTCCAAACAGAAAATCAATGATTAGCAAGGACTGAAACCCTGAAACTGAACTATCATGCAGTAAATAAATTTCTCTGAAAGAATGCCATGCAGTGACACTTCATACGCTTCATTCCATGTACTAAACAATTTATTTCAGGTACACAAATTCTTGATGTAAAATCTGTATTCAAAAAACCTGCAGGCCTCTCTGAAGAGACTATAGGCAAAAGCACTAGAAAACTCCATGCTTGTGTTTAAAATGCATTGTGAAGAGAGTTCAGTCTTTGTTTTCAAATAGTGTACTTAAGAGCTAGATATTTCTAGGAGGAAGATTTTAAGTAACAGATCCTCTAGCTGGTATTATTAACCCACTTAAATAAATGGTGTTACAGCAACTTCTAACAATGAGAATACCTTCAGTAACATGAATAAATCTACCAATGCATTTTTTTAAATCTTCTGTCTTTTCTGTTCTGTTTTAACATCCGTGACAAAGACTAGAGCTTGCAGACTGCATTTAAGAGTCGATCTTTAGCATACACTCAGTCTTAGAAAGTCCCTCGCTTTTTATTACTGCAGTATTTTGGTCTAGTTATGAAGATATCACACCAACTTTATAATAAATAGCCAGTCTGACATCGTGATTCTATTTATTTATTTTGTATAAAATGATAAGACATACAGATGATAACTATCTCAAACAGGATAACTGTTCTACACAGAAAATGCAGCATATAGCACATATTCTGCCATTAAACACTCTACAGTTTTATTCTGATTTTATTTTCAAGATTTTAACATATTTCTTTTTCAGAGGTAGCACTTCTAACATCAGATTTTTCCAGCAATTTAATTTTCCATCACAACATAAATTGAAATGTAAAAGAATAACTCCAAATTCAGATTTTTTAGGGAGTACATATATAGACACATATTTTATGATCTGTGTACTCATTAAGAATTTATTAGTTTAGCCTGACATTCAAGTTCCAAAAGAAGCACCTAAAATGCAACTGGAGGAAATGGCAGTAGTGAGCAGTAGAAGAAAATGAGAAATGTGACAAGCCAAACCACTTATACTTTAACCATATCCAGCTAGAATTCTCTGCAATCTTTTTTTAAGTGGATATGCTTCAACTAGCTTGCATCTATGCATTTCTGAGCATTCTTGCCTAGTATGGCTTTAAGGCAAACAGAATGCTCTAGAAAATATTTCCTCCCAGGATTCCTTGTCCCAAAGTCATCTCACATTACTGAGTTGTGGAGACAAAGCAGGGATGATACTGAAAGAGGAGTAAAATGAAATAGACATGTACTCCTAGGAAAAGCATGGGATGTTCTTAATGGTCTGCTGATTTTGTGTACTAAATGACATACCAAAACTGTTCCAATTGGGAAGTTACAGTATCTTTGACATATGCCTCAGGAACTTGCTCAGACCTTGGTAACACTTACTGGCAAACAAATTGTCTTCCCTCAGTCATAGGACTGATATTACAATAATTTAAAATCTAATGAAACATGATTTGTCTATAAATGTATTACTCATGCCCTCATACTTTTTCGGGCTGTAGTTAAGTAGGAGATGTTCATGTTATATTCCTGTTGAATGGCCTGTTGAAATGGCCAATCTTAAGGCTCAAGTCACTAAATATTCCTTTTTTATGTCATTCATTTTTGTTTCCTTGGTTCACATCTATGAATAACAACTGCATCTAATTTTGCAACCTTAACCTAGAGACATTGGCTTGTATCTTGTGGATTGTACTGAACATAAACTCTTCTCTGTATGTTAGATTATCTTGTGTTTGCAACTTAAGTTTTATGGCAACAGATTTTTTTCTCAGTACTTACTACCAGTTGCCTGCTGTTGTGTTTCTAGACTGACAGTTGGTTTTTTTTTGCCAGTCAATTTCTGTCAGTATTTTCAAAATTTCTTCAGAAGTTCTTTCAGTGCTTAGTAACTTGTGCTGCAATTTTCACTGTAAATTACAAAAAAAAGAAGTTTCTCATCACTATGGAAGGTTATGGTTGGGATTGCCTGTGCTCACAAACAGTACCAAACTGACCTAAACTTGCAGTAGTCTAAACTGCAAATAAGATCTTAGATATGTAGTATACGCAGGAGAAAGAAGGCACCACGGTATTCTGATCAGACAGATTGTGTCCAGAAGCACAATCTCCTTTCTGTTCTCCTCCTGCAATTCTATTTGAAATAAGTTAAATATGTAAAAAAAGTTGGCAACTCTTAGTTTTATATTGGCATAGCTCCAACACTATATACAGCTCTTAATACTTCCTTTTACACTCAATGCTTTAGCAAAACCCTACATTTTGACAAAGCATAAAACAAAGAAAATTCATAAAAGAAGGAATAGTTTTAAATCTTAAAAAAAGTACCCCCCCCCCCCTTTTTTTTTTTTTCCTCTTCTCTGATAAAGGGACGCATGCATCTTGACAGATTTGGGTATGGGCCTATTACATCTTTCACATGCTTCAGGATACCACAATACAGACACAATATTACATATTACAAATGATATCATGATCCATTTCTCCCTGGAGTTAACTCTGGTTGCTCTAGAATAATTAGATATCTCTCATTGTCTCATTTCCTTCAACCAAGTGATCTGCTTTTTTATCCATCAATCTCAGCTGCCAGAATTTTATCTGGCATCACCTTTTTAAGAATAAAAAGAAAATAAAAGTTATATGAAACTTTTCCAGTCTCCATTGAATGCACTACTAATTTTTTGACTGTGGAAAAATCAAAATTTAGCTGAAATATCAGGTAGGACATTAATCAGCAAAGGAAGCTAAAGACAGAGTAAAGATGATTACAGGAATTACTTTTCAATGGGGATTATTTCCTAACCACTATATCTGCTGAAAATAAAATTTGTCATAAAACTATATATAAACCCATCTAGAACTGTTAAGTTCCAGCTTGTTAGCTTTCACAATTTCAAAATCTTAATGAGTGATATAGGTTAGCTTGCAGTTAAAAATGTGGCTCCCAGGAGATCTGTTTCTCTACTGTGACAGCAAAATTACCTGCTGACTGCAGTTACTAATACAAAAGTGTAAACTGCATCAACATAAATACATAAAAAATATAATGAACATACATTGCTCATTAAAGGGATATCAAAATGTAACTGATATTTTTACGCATACGTGTTATGTAAGATGGGGAATGTTTAGTTTTACTGACATTTAGCAAGTTTTTATTGTTTCTTTGTTTTTAATAAATTTAGGTATCTATCTGCATATCTAGTAAACATGGCATTTTATTAATGTTGTTAAAGAGATTGATCAGCCCAAGGGATTTTTGTATTTTCTGCAAAAATGAAAGTTAGAAATAATAATAATAATGAAATATTAGTTTTTTTCATGAAGTCACACTGTGAGTGTTTATGTCATCTTTACCTAAATATTTTCAATTCATTTTCAAACAAATTTAATAAAGGACAGATATCTCAAAACTCTAAATGGGGGTACTGTTTAAATGGGGTATGATAAAACTGAAGTTGGGTAAAAATGGTTCCTGCTTATAGCTAGATGGAGTGGAAAAACTTGTAACATACTGATGGAAAAAGAAATGAATGAGAAATGGTGAACAGAGAAAGATATTCACTATGTCTCTCAGTCATTAATTTCAAATTTTCATCTGATACCATCTTTTCCAAAAGTAGTTTTACATTGGTTTAAATGCCTTCACATTTCCAAAATGACTTTTCGAGTGACATGGCCATAATGTTTTATATACAGAGGTGTTGCACTGTTTGACTGGTGATTTAAATTAGTTTGATTAGTAATTTAAATTACTATTTGCCTAACGATTGAGAAACTGCAGACTCTGGTAAACAAAACTAATGATTTAATGTTAAGAATTACACTTATTTTGCTGGCAGATAGGGTGGATGGTAGAATGAATTGGATGGGACAACTGCTAGGGCAACTGCTTTCCTCAGATTCCTCTAACTTATAATTATAAATATGGTAAATTATATTTAATCCCTAGTGATAGTAGGAGCCATTACTCTATCTTGATTCAAGTTTAGACTCAACCCGCAACAGTGATTCCTACCACTCAATGAAGTAGTTGCCTACTATTCACAAAAATCCAGATATTTATAATTTATGAATCTACTGTACCTGACTCCACTTTTTTACTGTTTTTGAAAAATTCTACTTCTAAACAAAACACAATAATAAAATAGAAACTAAGCAATGAAAACATCTGACAAATGTCCAGTGCCAATCTATGTTGACAAACAAGCTTTTGAGAGAAAGAAGCAAAGTAAGTTAAATGATAGTGAAAAAGCTCTAAGGCAGTGATTTTAGGAAATTCTTTTAATTATATTTAATAATTCAGCCTATTAGATGATAAAGTTGACGACACAGGCTTTACAGCAATTTTTATCTCAGCAGCCAAATGATTCCAACTGACAGAAAAGCACATGATATTTACCCTGTTTAGCTTTGTATCTTAAGCAGAATGTTCCCTGTGGCATGTTCTTTAAAAGATAGATAGCACTGATATGTATTTGTTAGAATAAAAAAAAGTAACACTGTTAGAATAGGTGGCAGGCAGTGTATTTTTAACTACTGTTAGTCCAAAAGCCTCTGGGAAGTGCATCTTACCGGTTCTTCTGCACTGCCTGCTGCATGATGGCAATAACTGATGAGACCAGGAATGGGCTGTTCACCTTTTGCCATAATAACTGCTGAACTGGTGTAGGATGGATGTTTCTAATGCACAACACATAACAGCTATGAATACAGTGACAGGACAATATGAGATCAAACAAGCAAATGACTGAAAGGCAATGAGGTGAAAACAACTGTGATGCTGAAATGTCAAGCTCGCATGAACACAGCCAGTTTAGATGTCAAGTAATTTCTGTCTCTAAAATTGCATAAATTATTTTTGTCTATATTAAAAGAAAACGGTGTTGATGAATTTTAAAATTGCATGAATAAAAGTTGAGAGTTGTATTTGATAACTACCTTAATTCAGCCCTTTAAAGACATATACAATCAGGATTTTCTATAAAATGATGATCTCCAGCTGTAGCTGTCTTACAAATCACACCCGAATTCACACTTCTGGAGTTAGAATGTTGCCACTTTGGTTCAGAAGTCCTTTATTAGCATTCTGAGTTACTTATACTTTCAGTTGCCATAGTTGGAATTAAAAGTACAGCAAGTAAATACAGAGCAAATTAATTTGGAATAAATGAGTATTATCCTTTTTCCTTTTCAGTCTCCAATTCATAATTTTGGTGTGAGTAATGCTGAAGTAACATTGATCTATAATTGGTAGTTACACTGAGGCTCTAAAGACAACATGATGACATTTAATTTGGATAGCTTATGACTTAACCTGCTACATAACTGTCATACTTTTTATGTTTTTAAAAACCAATACTGTCTTTACAAAATGGAAAATATGATTTAATGAATCTTGCTGTGCCTCCCTAATATGTCACTCACTGGACATTGCACGCTCAGGAGTAAGTATTTCTGATTGTTTTGGTTTTTTAAACCTAACAATAAACATATTCTGTCACATCAGAATGGTACCATTAAAATGCAACTTACAGTCAAAATAATAAACAATGCATCTTCCAATGAAATCTGATGATCATCTACTGAAACACTCATATATTCTTACAAAGCTAAATTTCTATGAAATGTATCCAAAATAATGTTTGAGCACATCAACATAGACATTTAGTCTTAATGTGCAAATGAATATTGGTGGAAAGTACCTGAGCAAAGCTAAAGAGCCTCTTGGAAACAATCCAGACTCACCTTAGCTGCAATGGCTGCTGCAGTTATATGTGAAGAGGAACTGTCCTCTGTTGATGCAACTCCACTGTCCTTCTTCTCTTCCTCCTCTTCCTCACACTGTACTCCTTTGTCCTCTGTCTGCTTGTGAGGGCTGGTGGTTGGAGGAGGAGAAAGAGGAGGTGGTGGTGAAGGTAGATCTTCTAGCTCATCGTGTACCTCCTTTACTTTTACAATGGCGTCCCGCAAAAGATCAATGGCATGAGGTAGGGCTGGCAGTATAAACTGAAAGCATTCCTATGCACAAGAAGAGAATTGACTATGAATAGTTACCTGCAGAAGCAAATAAGGATTTTTCAGATTTGCTTTTAGGGGATATTAGGGATTTTGATTTATCTTTTTACCTGATCATAAATAAAACCCAAAATGCCCATTACCACTGCTCAGGAAGGAAGGAAGGAAGGAAGGAAGGAAGGAAGGAAGGAAGGAAGG
>JAPSGF010000001.1:21375710-21511803 GCA_035772895.1 Perdix hodgsoniae | reverse complement strand
GAAAGAAAGAAAGAAAGAAAGAAAGAAAGAAAGAAAGAAAGAAAGAACCAAAACCCCAACAACCAAGCAGCTAAGAAAACCACAGGAATTTCTGAGGACTCAGAAATATTTTTTTTTCTCCTTTTCATGCAAATACAGTCAGCTGTACAAAAGTTAACAGTTAATGCAATTAACCTAATACTAGATTAAAACTTAGAAAAACGAGTTAAAATTTTCATGAATACATAATACAGAAACACATTTACGGTGGTTGGCAGTATACTACAGAAATGCAGAATAAAAACACTATTTCTGCTAGGTTATTAGCTTCAAATAATTTCTATTGCACCCTTTCACAACTTGAGAATGTTTCATAATGGTTGACATAATTGTAGTTTTACATAACACTATGGCTTCTTTTTATTCACGGACTTATCCTTTGGGCTGGAAGAATCACAGGCAGTACTGATGTCATTATAATTTTAAGTAACTCAAAAAAATTTACCTTCTGTGATTTATTTTTCAAACCTCTCCTTGCTCTGTGATTTAAAAACACTCAAAAAGTTTATTTTGCATAGTTGGAGAAGAGAAAAAACAGATGCCATGTAGCAACTCTTGTTCTGCAACGGGTGTATGTATTTCTAGCTACCTTTAGCTGTTTTACCAAATGAAAGAATTATTCGTGTTGCAAGGAACCTCAGGAAGTCATTAAAATACGAAAATACTAAAATGCAGACACATTACTTTGGGTTTTGTTCAGCCTATTCTTGAAAAAACCCAAGAACAGAGGCTCCCCAACCTTTCTGGACAACCTGTTCTAATGACTGATAATCCTCATTGTGATTTTTTTTCTTTATTTTCTTCTCCAGTTGGAAGTTCCCCTTCTTCAATTTATGACTACTGTCTCTCTCTAAGGCACCTTAGAACAAAGGGTTTTCTTCATGTCACATCCACACACTGCATACATATATTCAATTACTGGAAAATGATGGCAAGGTCACAACAACGAATTGCCAAGGCAGTACACTTAGAGAATGTACAAGTTGACAGGGGAAGCTCAAACTATTCCTTTTGTTCTTTTCATCTTTTGTTTCATTTCAACCGTAAGGAAGACTACTCAAAATGTAATACTAGAATTTAAAGTGTCCAGAAGCTAAATGATAAATATTTTGTAAACAGATATAGTAACAAGTATTTTCAATACAAAAAAAATGACTATGTAAACAAACCAACCATCAGAGAATAGCAGAATTTATGAGCCATTTTGTAAGTCAAAAACATGACTCACAAACTCTATTTCCTCAAAACCTCTAAATAAGAATCCATCTTTCAATCGTACCTTTAAAAGTAATGAAAAGTCAGACTACTTCTCAGATTCATAAATTCTATAAACATTTGATTTGTTATTCTGAAGAACACGACTAAGCAGATGAGCACGAATTGCTGCATTTAATGAATATATATTAAAAATCTATTTGTAAATATAATAAAGAAATACAATTTCTAATGTAACTATGAGGCTCAGAGTTATTGAACCACCAGAGTACTATTACAAAAGTGGTTTAAAACATTGAGGTATACAACCATCCTTTCTTCGGTGAAAAAGCCATTCTCAAGCAACTCGTAAACAAGGAGATCTGACTACAAATAAAGACTACATTAATTATTAACTCATAGCAAACATACTCCCCACTCCTACCATTGAAATAAATTCTTTTTGACTTAACTACTGATGAGTTAGTTCCCAACTATGCTATTTCTAACACTCATTGGTTTAGGCAATTGTTAGTACAGGTATGTAAATTGCCATAGACTTCAGTGTGTATCTGGTAATTTCATACTCTGCCTCCTCTGACAGTATCATATAGCTTTTTAAAGGCTGAAATGAAATGAAACAGACTAGAACAACACGAAAATTGAAGTAGACTACAAATCTGTGTGCAGTGATACATTCCTCATAAGTTCTCTGAGGAAAACATGTTTGGCAGCACCTGCATTTTTCCTTTTGCTCACTACCATGGCAGCAGAGCAAAGAATGCTTGAGATTCTAGCAGGAAACTGAGCACAGAGAGCTGCTCTGAAGTGAAACAGAAATGCCAAGATAGCATCTCCAATGACTGCAATGACAATGCCATGGCTACAGCAACAAATGGAGAACTTGGAACACCAGTAAGTTTTCTGGTTTGGATTACAAGGTTTTTTCCTCTCCGTTATGCTACACTAGTGTTACATAAAATAAAGAGCCTACCGAAACATTTATTTCAGTTAGCTACTAGAAGTGTAGGTAGGAATGGTTACATTGCTATGACACCAGTGGAGACATCTTGGATACTTTCTCTATGAGATACTGCACTAGTCAAAAATGATTTATTTTACTTATTTGCAAGATTAGAACTTAAATTTGCAATTTAAAATTTGACTCTAAGGTCTTATTCCAACAATATGAATTCCAGTACCAAGGTCTGAGTTAGAGAGTCCCTGATGACTCCTTTCACAGTGAGGCTTGGACTCCTTGACAAGGCAAATTTTTATTCTGGTACTCTGATAAAGCTTAAGTAAACAGTTATTAGCTTAAACTGAGTATACTATAGTTGCCTTCTTTCTTCTACTTCTATAGCACTATTGGTTTTGACCTAAAAATACACAGCTCTCCTTTCCCAAGTGAAATCTGCACTCATAAAAAAGGAGAAAATACAGCAAGAGAGAGTTTTACACACTCAGTTCAGACTGCTCTTGCCTTCATTTCCTTCAATTTTGCATTTTTGAGATGGACATTTACACTGCTGTTATGCTGTATTAAAATTTAGTATTTTATTAATAAGCATACTGGTGCAATTTCATAGGTTTTATATAAGCTCCTTACCTGATTGTATTAATAAGATGGAAAGAATATTTGCAAGACATAAAGGAGAAAAATGAGAGCAATGCCTGATAACAACCTGTCCTATTTGGTTCCTGAGAACTGAACAGTTAAGGAAGCATTTTCTGCACTATGAATCTTAAAAGTCTACTGAAATCTCATGTTTTGAAAATGTTTTATGTTTAAATAAATTGTGACAGAAAAGATGATCAACATAACAGGATTACATAAAGCCCATAGTAATCTTATATCTGAAAATCAAAGTTTTTTTTTTTTTTTTTAATTTGTTTGGCAGAATTACCTTTTTATTAATCACTTACATTTCAAACTATTGCTAAAATACGTATTAACATATTTCATTTCTTTTCCTCATCCTCCTTACCTAACTTCACAGTCTGAGTGCCTCCAGGCAGGAAAATGCAGAAACTTTTAGTTAATTTCTAATCACAGGATCACAGAACTACACAGAATCACAGACTCATAGGGGTTGGAAGGGACCTCCAGAGATTATCAAGTCCAACCCCCCTGCCAAAGAAGATTCCCTACACCAGGTCGCACAAGTATGTGTCCAGGTGAGTCTTGAATATCTCCAGAGAAGGAGACTCCACAACCTCCCTGGCAGCCTGTTCCAGTGCTCTGTCACCCTCACCATAAAGAAGTTCTTGCACACATTTGTGTGGAACTTCCTATGCTCCAATTTCTGGCCATTTCCCCTTGTCCTGTCTCCACACACTGCTGAAAGAGTCTGGCCTCACCACTCTGCCCCCCACACCTCAGATATTTATAGACCTGGATCAGGTCTCCTCTCAGTCTTATTTTCTCAAGGCTAAACAGACCCAGCTCACTCAGCCTTTCTTCATAGTGGAGATGCTCCAGGCCCTTCACCATCTTTGTGGCCCTCCGCTGGTCTCTTCCCAAGAGATCCCTGTCTTTTTTGTACTGGGGAGCCCAGAACTGGCACAGTACTCCAGATGAGGCCCTCCCATGGCAGAGTAGAGGAGAGGATCACCTCCCTCGACCTGCTGGCCATGCTCTTTTTAATGCACCCCAGAATGCCATTGGCCTTTCAGGCCACAAGGGCACACTGCTGGCTCATGGCCAACTTGTCATCCACCAGGACACCCAGGTCCCTCTCCACAGAGCTCCTCTGCAGCAGGTCCTCCCCCAGACTGTACCAGCGCATGCAATTATTCCTCCCTAAATAATAGTAGAATAGTTATTCAAAACTATAAAGGTCCTGAATATTTATTCCTGAAGAAAGTATCTCCTGACTAATCTCGTTAGAAAAAACTCTGTTTTCAAAATGTCTTTTAAGAACATCATATACACATCAACTCACACACAATTTACAAAAACTACTCTCCATCTGTATATGAGAAGTTCCCCTATACATGACAAGAGGTGTCACATCTCACTTGTTGAATAAAGAATTGGTACTGCACTTTGTGATTTGCAAGATAAGATACAAGTGAAAAGCCCATTTCATATCAATCTGTATTCCAGAACAGTGACATGAAGTTTCTATTCCCTGGGGGTTCAGTTACCTTAAGCTTGTCAGAATACGTAAGTGAATACACCACCTTAATGTGAGGGGACCTATCTGGAAGAAGTTGAAAAGGTAAATCAAAGATCATTTGATCACTAAGTTAATAAAAGTGATGTCAAGGCTGAGAATTATATCCTTCAGCAAAAGTAAGTCTGAAGCTAAGCTTCTAAACTTGAGAAGGTAGTTTGGCAGCATAAACATGCATGCTGACATTTACTCTAGGGGTATTAGGCCAGACTTCACTGTTGTGGGAATGGGTGATAACTAGGCACAGCTTTATATTATCAGAATTCTCTCAGAGAAGAAAGATCACTACTACAGAGACTGCTGCAATTCAAGTGAACACTGTGACTTTTTGATTACAATGATGACAGGCTTTTGAAAAGCTGGAGAATGGCTACGGATGTGGAAGGAATTTTGGCACTTTTTTGCAATGAGTTATTCAGGCCCCACTATATCAGCTATGGTCCATACTCCACCGCAGCCTCTGATCTCTTGTTGTGCACCATGGCTGTATCTTGACAAGCAGGTCTATCATCCCCCTACATTCCCTGACTTCTTATATCACATAGTACCTAATCCAGTATCTCAACATACACTCTTAACTCATTCACCCTTACTCTCCCTCCAAATGTATAACACAATGACTGCCAGCACCTTGATGAAGATCCTCTGAACTGTCAAAAGAATAAAGAGCAGATTTTTGCATGGACACAAGGCCTTGCTCAATATGAAGCATGCGTAATTCCTTTTGGACTACTACATGGCAATGTATAAACAGCAGCAGGAAAATCAAGACATATGAAGAAGTTTTACTGAACAGTTGAGATGGCAGTGACTAGAATTATCATTTTGTATTTTAACTTTTCTCCCTCAAAAGCAAAATAATTTTCCACTTTTTATTCTTTTTATTTTTTTCCACCTTTTTTTTCTATTTTTTGCCATTCTTTTCTCCTTCATGCTAAAACATACTTAGTAGTACCTTGATCCTTCCTGGTATAGGGGAATGCTTTATGGTTACTAGTGGCAGCAAATATTCTTATTTCCTAATAGAGAAGAGTTGCATCACGGTAATCCGAGAAAAGTGGCCAGGAAGGTACATGGACATAGATGCTTGCTGCAGTGTTGGCAATTAAGTATCTGAAAATCAAGCATCTTCCCAAAAGGAGACATCACTTAGATGAAAAGGAGGTGACACTCTTCATGCAACTATACAAGACAATAGTGAGTCGCAGAGTCACTGCAAGAGAGTGCCATATGAGGGCAACACACCTGACATCAATTGTTAACTCCATTTAATCTGAGATTAGTAACCAGAAAGCAAAAGCAGCTATATACTCAAGAAATTAGTGTTCATATGGCAAAGCTATCTATTTTATCAAATGTTTAGCTTTACCTTACAGTTTTTTAAGGTATGAACTTTACGTTAAAATCCCATACACCAAGAATATGGGAAAAAAAGGGGCGATAAGTCCTTTGCATGCATTGAAAAAGTAAATCTTTCCCCCTTTCAAGTGAAAGCACATGCATATATCAGGCACGTTTGAGTAGTCCATCCTTCAGAAACGAAGAAATATAACATGAAGTTGATACTGACTGCTTTGAATTGTCACCTGCATGTTTTTCTAACTTCTGATTTCTCGTGCAGTTTTTCAATGGTTACATATAGCAGTGGCACTAGTACATAGTAATGTTTGGATAGCAGAGGAAGAAATCTCAGAATGTAGCATATGTACATCAATTAATATAAAGTCAGAAAATAAGTATGAATAAAAACATACATCCTAATTTCCTTGTCCAAATTGAGTTAAATGTGGGAATAATGCAAACTGTAAAGGGTGTCAAGTCTGATATCCATATCCAAAATATTAAAATTTCTCATACTCTTTAAAAATTATGCTCCATTTTCCCCTCTTGCTGACCAAAGCTGGAAATATTCTTAACTCTCCAGCAAGTTCTAGAGACACGAGGCCTTCCTCTTACTTCTGTGTGAAAAAGAGTGCTTTCTTGTAAGCAGTAGAAAACAGGGATCAGTCACAGGCTGACTATGAAACAAGAAGGAAGTGTAAAAGACCATCAGAATCTTCATTAACACTGCCTGCTACAAATAGCACTCTCTTGCAGTCTAAGTAGTGTTGCAAAGTACTTTCAGTAAGATCAGAACTGTACTGTTCTGATCTAATCACAGGACTGACAGGGATGCTGCATTCTGTAAATATGCATTTCAATTAACTTTTGTAAAACTTGTAGTAGGTACTTTCTACCATTCAGGACAATGGGAGGTACTTATCATCAATCTTCAGTAGCAGATCAGCAAGAATACTTCTTACCTGTGACCCTTTCTTGCTACCTGGCAGATTAATTATGAGAGTTTTCCCTCTGATTCCACATACAGGTCTGAAAAGAAAGAAATCCACAGTGAAATTTTTGTAGGCAAATTTCTTCACTGTAGAAAGAAGAAAACATTAAGATAAATCCTATAATTTACTAGAATTTGTCAAATCAATCTCTAACACTTGTATTTGCTGCTGGTTTTCTCAGGAGAAGATGAAATAGTGTTAGACAAAGGAAAATTCTAATATTTAATTGATAGTGTAAACACTATTTCCATCTTTTTCTAGTTTTGTGTAGCACTCTTAATTCTGTTTACTTCTGTCAAATACATTCTTAGATATAGTTCCTATCTGCTCAAGCAAATAGTTCCCTAGTAATGTAATTTATGGTTATCAAACACTGTTTCTCTTGACAGGTTAAAAAAAAACAAGTCATGCTGGCTATGTTAATTCAAACATATATTCTTTTATTTTTTTTTAAGATTCAGCATAAGAAAAGCACAGTAGGAAGTAATTCTCAAGTGAAAATTACACTTAAGTAGTTCAAATCTAATTCTTCCTAAGAATATCTTGCTCCTTCAAAAAGAAGAAAACTACTGAAGATTTAACGTTTTATTTTATGTCTTCAGGGATTTTCTTTGGTTTTAATGCAGTGCTGAACTTATACACTCACATGTTGAAGGGGCTTCTCTTAACAAACAAACAAAAAACACAGAAAAAACCCCACAGTTCTAGATTTGGAGGAAAAGCCATGTGGCTCCTGATTTTTCTCTTTGTTTATCAAAACAGTGATAAGAAAAAACAGAGCTAAGATATAAAGCTAAGAAAAAAGTTAAGAGCAAAAACCAAACCACAACAATATGGAAAGTACATGGAAAAAAAATGTGTAACAGTCTCTTTTTCAAGGAACATGAACCAAAGTGAAGACAGGAAAAAATACATATATTGACAGAATATTACCAAACTCTTGAGTAGTTAACTTCTTTGGATTTTCTCTTAGATAAATAATTTCCAGTAGTTACTTTCATTTAGTGGTACCATGAGATTTTCAAGCAAAGTAATAAGTATTCTAATGACAGCTATCCTAATGCACACAGGTAAATACTACAGACACAGTTATTGTGCCACAAGATTAACCTCCGATATTCTAGTAAATGAACCAAAAGAGAAGTCTTATTTTCAACTGACAACTGCCTGACTCCAAGCCCTCATCTTCCTCTGCTCACTTCTTCAACATTACATGCCCTAAAAATTCCAGGTAGCTGAGTACCTTCTACAACAATATAAAGTGCTTGAGTTAAAGAAAAATGCTCATTTACTATTGTTTTGGTAGTCAAACTATAGTTTATGACATATCAAAATTAAGGGAAACTCCAGAAAATTTCCACAGAAGAATTACGAAGATACCTAGTGGCTCAAAACAGAAATGGGGTTGCCAAAAGTTTCTCATGAGAACATGTAAAATGTTCTATTCTATGGTTCTAAAAGTAAGCTTTAAGAACTGAATGGCTTGCAAAAGATAGTGCATGTTCACAACAAAAGCACACATATGTGCATGCATTCAAGGTAATTTGAGAGAGAAGTTAATGATTTGCCTCAAAATGAGGATCAACAGGTAGATGCTATAGATCTTACATTATCCACAGCATCGCACAGAAGTTTTTAAAAAATACAGAGAAGTTGAGGAGAAAAAAGGAATACAATAAAGGAGTTGAATGAAAAACAGGATTAAAGAGACAGAAAAAACAGATGTTGGAAGAAAATACAGATCCAATGCAGAAGTGGAAGAGAGGAACACCTTTCTTGGAATAAATTACGGCTGTAAAAGCAGAATAAATTGCAAGAAGGCAGGGAGTATTTTAAAAAGCCTCAGTAAGGACTGGAATGGCATGAGTAATTGGCTTGGGTATGGAATAAGATACTTCTGGGTCAAGAACAGTTGAAAGGTCACAGAGAAACAGGAAACACTGAAAGGTCTGTGATCCAACACACTCCCTGCTGGACCTTAGAGGTGGATCCCCACTATGTGCATCTCAGAGGCTTCTCATCTGTCATAAGTAACTCTGAACATAGTTTACAAAATAATCCACCTCTTTCTAACGCTGACCCCATGGTCAGGAAGAGAGCCAATAACTTCATTTCAAGTTCAAGTGATAAAATTCCAAAAAGTGTTCAAGCAATCCAATGTTTTCAAAACAGCATGTGATTTACAAAAGTGTCACATTAATTTTGCAAAATGAAGTTCAGCGTTGTTTCTTTTTTTTGAAAATTACACGCATAAGGATCTGTAAGAACTCCATTTTAAAATTAGGACAACAACATTCAAGCTTGGGATAGAAGAATTCACTAAAAAACTCCTTCACAGCACACATGCTTAACTTAGTATTATGATCTGAATAGTGCTATAAAGATACTGACCCTTTGTATGCTAATTACATGTAGACCTGAAGTAAAAATTTTCATTGGAAATTTTTTACAGTTTTAACATGATTGCATGTAGTATCTTGACATAACATTTTCATTATAGATTCACAGAGGAGTTAAGTTCCACCATTGTCTTCAATGGCTACTTTGAACTTGAGGTTAAGGAATACTTTCTTGCTGTATGTACAGAAGACAGGTTGCACTCCAGCATTTTGGCTCCACTACCATTAAAACATGCTTTCAGCCATCCTGATCACATCGCATCCTAAATCAAGCTTGGTTATTCAGTGTCATCTAATTGTGTAACTTTCTCATCATCAGAAACAAAGCAACTAAATTAACTGTTCCTCTCTTTGATATAGCTTTGTCATACTTTAATTTCAAACTACATAAATTATGACATCAAAAATTATGTCAGATGAAAAAATGAAAATATTTGCTAGTTTTGATGGAATCTGAAAATGTTACCTTGGTAATGTTGTCATTTGAGATACACAAAGTGATATGTAAAGTTTCCAAATACATCTAAAATTCTAAATTCCATCTAAACGTCCTTTAAAAATCGAAGCATCTGAATAGAGTGTTTTAGGCAGATTTGAAAGTGTCTCCTTTATATATTACTGATGTAATTATTGTTATGATCTTGTTATGCAATGAGAAAAAAAACAACCTCTAACAGCCCCTTACCTTGAAATGACTTGCAAACACAAACTAAATTACAAAATACATTGATATCACTAAATCTATCATAGGAAAATGATCCATAATTCAACTCCTGAATGAAATACAGGTAACAAGAGGTGTCACATAAGCAGGAACATGGGGAATACCTGTTGCTAACTATTTAACAAGAAACACTAAAATCTAGAATTTAAATTTAATGTATTAAATCTGAAAGCATATCCAGAGAACTTCTGCTGATACTAGAATAAAAGGAAAAACAATACATTTATATTTATCAAATTTTTGTTTGTTTGTTTACTTTTTTGCATTTTAAGTACTTGATGAACAACATACAGAAGAATTCTTCACTCCCACTGAAATGTCACAGCTCTAGGGTGAAAAGACAGCTGTTTAACAGCATGCATCAATATTACAAATAGCTTAGCACAGAAAATACATAAAGATGCTGCGTTTAAGAGTGACTACAGAGGGAATTAAATAAAAGAATGCAATTACCATTGTTGGAATTCGACAACTTCTCTAAAGTTAAGACTTCTAGTCCTGATAACATCAGCAATCTTCAATTATTCATACATAGTGATCCCACTACCTTGTATATTTCTAAGGAAATAGTTCACTTCATATTCTGAAGGAAATATTCTTACCTAGAGAGCATGCCCAGAGGAGTTACATTAAGTGATCCCATCAGCATTGCAAGGGCCATCCCTGGGGCTTCTCGCTCTATTACTTCTTTTGTGGCCTGCAACCAAAGATTAAATAGGAAAGTGAGTGAAAAATAACAAGGACTAGAAATATATTAAATAAACTTAAATTTGAGTAGGAAAATCTTTTTTTGTTTGCTTCAGAGCCAAAAGATGTCCTTGATAAACTCTCAGCATTGGAATATGTTGAAGGACTTTCTTTTGGTTGTGTAAAATAGGGAAAGACAAGGGGGTGGGAAGAAGCGCTGTTAGCTGTATTTATTGTGAGGACACCTACAGAAAATTTTCAAAGTCAAGACTCTACATATGGAGGAAATACTAACGAAGACCACATTAACAACAACTCCCTCTAGCAGAAAGGAAAGAATATTTGTGAATAAGCGAAGAGTAGACTGTATATAATGATTTGTTCTTTCTCCCCAGTCTGTCTCATTTTCCAGGTGAGATTTTCCCAGGTTCAAGAAGGGCAAATAGGTCTGTGCAGAAAACAAAACAAAAAAATTGCAACGGGAAACCCATGTAGCAGGAGAGCAAGAAAACAGTAAAATGGTAGTGATAATGGCCAGAGGCTGACACCTTCCCATTTGATCATGTCAGCAAAATAGCAATTCCAAACAAGCTGGTGGCTTTTATTCACAAGCAGTTTCTATGCTGTGGGCACTGAGAAGCCTGGAAGCAGAGTCTGAAAATTCTTCTGTGTTAAGTCCTTTTGTTATACAGGGTATCAGCTGCAAAATGATTTTCCAGGAATATTCACAAACTTCTGTCTTTCCTTTCTAACACAAATAAAACTATGATATCCACTGTAAAACATCCAGTCAAACTCCTGTGCCTTAATGGCACAGCTATCTAGACAGAAAAACATGCTTTAAATGTAAGGAAACTATGAATAAGCTAAATATTCTTGGCAGTTTGATATATTAAAGAATATAATGGAAGAAATCCAGACAAATGATTTTGTGGGAAAGATTACATTACAACTCAGATCTTAATATTTTTATAAGCTCCCAGTTTACAAAACAATGTCATAAAGAAGGAAAACACGGCTTAAAAGTTTTTTCAATGGCATCTGTATAAGAAGGATCCAGTAATCCAGGCATGTCCAAGCCATGGTTCAGTTCTGGCCAGCCCACCCTGCCCTGCACTATAAAGGCAGCAGCACTGCCCAGTAGTGGGTGCATACCTATTGCTCACAACAGTCAAGCCATCAGTGTGCTATAACTCTACCTGAGCTAAAATCGGGGCACGAGGAGGGCACAGTGAAGTGCTAATTCAAGTTATGGGAAATAATTGTATACATTTTGATACACTGGCTAACCACAGTCCTGTGAACAGCAAAAAAAAAAAAAAAAAAAAAAAAAAAAACTATGCAGCTATGTTTTCTGTTTTGATAAAGAAATTTAAGAATAGGCTTCAAGAGTGCTGAAAAAATGATCTTTTTTTTTTTGAATATTTGTGATTCTGTTTTCAATTGCCATAAATGAATTACCTGCAAATTTTCAGATGGAGCATATTGAGTTGAGATGTAACTCAAAGAATGTGATTGTGGTTATCTACCAGGTCTTTATGAGCCCTATATTATCACAGGAAAAAATCCCTCCCTTCACAGTCACACCTTACTCATGTCATCACTTTTGACTGTACATACATTAGTGAACAACTGTTTTCAAGGATGAAGCACAGGAGGAGAAAATTTCATAAAAATCTCTGATGAGACCTTAAGAACTCAGTAAGAATTGCAGCCACCTTCCATAGAACTGACGCATTTGTTTTGCAAAATCACAGTCAAATATCCTACTAGATTTATGTTTTTCTTCTTTGATTTGAATAAA
Organism: Perdix hodgsoniae; assembly: GCA_035772895.1. Taxonomy (NCBI): domain Eukaryota; kingdom Metazoa; phylum Chordata; class Aves; order Galliformes; family Phasianidae; genus Perdix; species Perdix hodgsoniae. The sequence goes on along the minus strand of JAPSGF010000001.1, from coordinate 21,499,444 downwards.
AAATACTGAAGATTTAAAAAAATTGTTACTTATACAGATGAACTATATTATATTTATGAAGGCTACTCTGAAAATAATGCCTCCTATTTTATGACATCAGCCTACAATGTCAGAGGTAGATGTTGGTTGGTATGGCAGTAGAGGTTGAAACTTCCCACCAATATTCCATTACATTTTGTTGCTGTGTGACAGATGGCAGCAGATGGGCAATCTGACAAAATGGCATCTGACATGAAAGAGCATATGAAGCAAAGATGTGCCCCTTAATTCCTCCATGGGGAAAAAAATTGCACTCACTGACATTCATTGATGCTTGCTGAATGTTTATAGAGACCGAACAGTGGATGTGAGCACAGTGCAGCAGTGGGTGGTGCATTTCAGCAGTGATGACCCTAACAGTGGGTTACCTCTGCTGTTGCAGATTTTGAGAAGCAAAAGATGCAGGCCCTTGTTACAAATGCATAGCTAATGGTAATGACCCCACTGAAAAACAGCAGTTTGTAGCTGAGAATGAGCTTTATTAAACACTGTTGCTGTGCTCTTCGTATCTGTAGTTTCCATGAAAATAAATGGGAGGCATTACTTTCAGAGCAACCTATGTCTATGCAGCCCAAGACAATTCCTCTTCATTCACTGTGGCCCAGGAAAGCCAAGAGGTTGGACACCCATGCCAGTAGTCACACAGCAAGAATACTTTACAGGAAGAAATACACAAATCAGAATAAGAAAAGAAAACAAAAAAACAGTACGAGTATTCCACTGGCCCTTCTCAAATATTACCACTAACATTTAATGTGCTTTAGAGAAATATGTCATTATCAGAAGGCATCAGATGCAACTACCAAGTAAACCATCTGATATTTTATCAAAAAGCAAACTCAGTATGTGCTACTGTGGGAAGCAGGAACTTTGGTTTATACAAAACCAATTCAGTAGCTACTAGCACAGTCTCTTATTTCCAGAAAATCTACTCAATGATATGGTCAAAATTAAAATATCTGCATTGAGGAAGAATGCCAAAAGGTACCCGCTGAGGTATTAAATTAGCCATTACACATTAAAAATTCTGAATAAAAATGCTCTGCAGTGTTGTATGGACATTTTGCTGACAATGAAAAACTTGGTGAAACACGGACGCTCTCTGTGTGTGCATACACTGTAAGTATACACTATGTCTTTTATTCTCAGCGAATGCCATGCTTCAAAGATATTCAAAACTAGTTTTAAATCTAAAGTGCATTTTGAGATTTCTTTTCTGCCCTTGAGCACAGTGACACTTTGAAGATATCATTAGTTAAAATTCTAAATAGGCTTCAAAGGTAGTACAAGATGCAAAAGAGTTCCACAAACAATGACCCTGCAGCTCCGGGAGTCCTTCAATGAAATTCAAGTCCATTCTCTAACTTCACAAGAAAAATGACCTTCACAAAATGTCACTGCTAGCAGCCAATGTGATTATTAAAAATGTATAAACTAAGCAGCAGCAAAATCTGAAAGGGCAGAAAGTCCAAGTAGCAGTACAGCCCTCAACACAAGTTTCTAAAAATACTTGTTTCAAAATATGTATGCTTGTATTCATTTCTGCAGGCAGACTTCTACAGACAGGGGAATGCTTCCTACAGTCTAACTGGACAGATGTAACCAAAATGGCTGCTGTTAAGTAAACATCTTTTACAGTGACATCTGCTCTAGGGATGTCCTTAGATTAGCTGCATTAAAATAGCTTTATTTAAATGCATGGCATACAGAAGATGGAATCACAATCACACCATGAAGCCTATTCTAGCCATACACAAACATATGAATGAAATTAAGGATGCTGTGGTGATTTCCAGATAGTCTGTATCTATCCGTAAGTTATCTATTAGTTTCACCTAACAGTATACTGAAGTGCTGCTGGACAAGTTTTCTAAAACATCTTTCAAGACTGAAGGAAGCGTGGAAGAGAGATGCAGAAAGTCCATATTGCCTGCATCCCACTGGGGAGTTACAGCCTGGCACCAGTGTCTGCACAGAGGCAACCTGTTAAAGCCTGACAGTGACCCAGCTCTTCCATGCTTTACCAATACTACAGCAAGGTTGAGTTAAGATTGCAAAACTTTGTTTCATGGGCAATTTCAGATGCCTTTAATGATACTTATAAAGAAAATCATCAGGTAAGCACCTAGCTTATTGAAGCCAAGACCTTATAGCACAACTCAGTTTTCTTCAGTCACTTGACAGGATTAGAGGATGACTGGGCAAGAAATGTCTTTAATATGTTAAAGATATTAACAGAAAAAATAGTATATATGTTACAGTAATGGACAAAACTGAAGCATTCTAATATCAATGTAATCAGATGTTTTCAGGGTGTGACAGCCTTACCAATAGATATTATTTCATTTTAAGTCACAATATCTGATGGTTTTCAGTTTTAAGACATGTAACAATCTCATGACTTTTCCCTGTTTGACATGAAATTCAGAAATCTGTAAAAAAAAAAATACTGCAATAGAGCTGTTGGTAGCCTCACCACCAGTCAGCCCTTGCCTGCTGCATGGAGCCACAGCACAGGCACCTTCTCCTCTAGAAAGCACAGCGATGGCAAGGGAATGAAGTGAGCAGGATGGAAATAAGGCTGCACAAGGTAACATGGACTGAAAATACACGAGGGGAAAACTCATAAGGAGAAAAATGGAAGACAGAATTCTATACAGCTGTTAGACTGTGGGGGAACCAGGGAAAGAGAGAATGGGACTTGTAGAAATGAAGTTTCTGCTCCTGACAGAAGTGGCATTAACAATTAGATAATTATTTTGAATTACCACTTTTCAGGATTCAGTATCAACGGTGATGAGAACATTCCTTTTATATCTCATTAATATATGAATATATCCAAATATTCTGAAACATGTTTTTGATAGTATTCAAAGTGTCTTTTTATTGGAGTTAGAGCATTATGTTCCCAAACCAACTGATATATTTTTAGATATCTTTGACATAGTTGTAGTTGCTTAACAGATGGCTTGCTGCCAATTGGTTTGAGAGTTCTCTGCTGCTTCATTGCCATTCTTTTCCTTCATATACATTACATGCAGCTTGTAAAAGATATACCCACTGCAGACTGATTTGATTACAACACCTAGGACTCTTCTTGAAATGCTCAGAAACTCCTTATCTTCCTCTTTCAGGTATTAAACATGGTGAAGTTTGACCTCTTACCAGTAAGTAGTGACCTGAGACATAATTTTATGTACCCATCAGCAGATTCAGGAGAGTAATATAGTTCTATCTTTTCAACTAAAATGCAAATATGAGACTGAGAAGTCATAATAAATTTGATTAAATTAAGGTGACCGAGATTGCCTCTGCCAGGAAGTATTATTTCTGTTGGAAAACTTCAAATCTATGATTCTGCATAGCATATCATAAAGCTGTTTATGCAAATTAATGAACAAATTTGTATTTAACAGGCTGTAGAATTAGCATAGGTAACATATTATTGCACTGAGGGTTTTATACTTAATACAAAAGTCTTAAAAATGTCAAATCAAAGAAATACCTATCTATCTGCCCTCTTCACCAAAACTTGCAGACCACAAAGTCAAACCTCAGAGGAATGGATGAAGAAACTATATGGAGATAGATCAGCCGAATGCACAACAGAATTTTCAGTCATGGCTGTTAATGAGTTGTGTAAGATGTGTATATATTATTAACAAAAACCATCTTGCTCAGCTGGCAGATGAGATACCATCTTTAAAATTATTTGGTATACCTCTGCTGGAGAGAGTTCACGTGGCTGTAATTCCTTTTCACAAGTCAGCAATTGGAGTTTATCATCTACTTCCTTACTTTCATTTTGTGGGCGAGAAAATAGAGCTTACATGGAGCTAGACTGATCACAGTTTCTTATCTAATATTCAGTTACATATTTCTTCTCCTAGTACAATACCAAATAAAACTTGCAGCAGTTTGTTACTCTTAATGTGTTGGAAAGTTACTGGATAAACATCACTTTTTAATCACTCATTCCTGCCATCATACTGTCTTTCCTTGAATTTTTGTTATACTATGCCCCCAATATCCTCTGCGATGACACTGTGTCTTTTCTATGGATGGAAGGCTTAACAAGAACCATGTTCTCTAATGCCCTCCAAAATCAACTTTCTTTAGCTGACTATTCAGTTAATTTGAAAAATGTGTAAATTTTACCGTATACACTACTGCTGCACTGCAACCAAAGCTGAGGTGGTTATAAAAGTCACCCAAACTGTCAACAAAGTCAGCAACTTCCAAGTCATATAAGCCATATTTGCTACTCATATCACTTCTTCTATATAGAAGTACCTTTTGAAGGTATTTATATAAAATATAAAATATTATATTATTATATAAAATATAAATATATATATATATATATATTTCAGTGCAAGATATATGGAAACTTTAATTGTTGCATTTCTAACATGCTACAAGAGTATCCCCAACAAAAAACTCATACTAAAATTCAAACCATCTACACTACACTAACAAATAGAGCACCTCTGGGAATAATATTCAAGCACAAAAGGTGGCAAACCCAAGGTTGATAGTTTAAATAATCTCAGAAAAGCCCTGCTATTTCCGTGCCAAGGACCAATATAGAATTCTAAAAGGATTTGCCAGAGGACTATCCTTTGTTCTTTTACAGTCATATTGTACAGACAAAAATAGCTCTCTATTGTCCTCACGCAAACTGGCAGAGTTTATCATTACTAATACTGAATACACCAGTGTTCATGTTGCAAGAAAGGACGAATATACTAGCATGACCAAAGAAAAGTTGGAATTCAGAAGTACACAGAAGATGTACATCTGTTGCATAAGGTTCCTAACATGAATGAAGTATACATCGTGATTGGTCAGGTCCACAAGTATGTTGGGGTGATATCACCTGTAATCACATTAAACACAGGTCCTGGATAACCATGAGTAGCCCACTGATGGCCCTAACACAGTGCTGCAGCCAGACGTACACCAAATAATGGCTGAGCTGTGACATATACGTGATTATGATTATTGTTTTCTTCCTGATGTCAAACTAGTTCTCACAGACCATTTAAGTCAACAACAATGCCTACACCCCAAAAGCAACAAGGAGCTGCTCCTGTAGAGGGTGGATTACAGAAACAGGTGGCTGCTGTCATTCTAGAGCTTTTGACCAAATGCACACCCACAGAAATGAACCTGCCCATATTCATTTAAAAAGCATCAGCCTGATAGCCACTGTTTCCTCCGCAATAAGCCATAAAACCTGTCAACAGCTTTATGGTGGCTTATTCTATCAACTTCAGTGGAATTCTATCAACATGATTACTACTTTTTCCTTCTCTTCTCCCACCTCAAATCAATGTACAGTCAAAGATGGATGAAACCCTGATTAATGTAGTCAACTAAAAATGAAATCTACAAACCTATGTATCTGCACACATCAATAACATTTCCACTGACAATAGGTCTGCAGCACAGGAATACTGATTTGAAGTTTGCTTGCTTTCTCAGCATATTCACAAGGACTCTGCTGCCAGCAAGATCTCAGACTTCACAGAATGACCTTACAGAATTTATCCGTGTCAGGAACAGAAGTGTCACAGCAATTACTGCTGATAGATTAGATTAAATACAAACTCTCTGTTTTCCCCTGTATCCACGATTCCTTGTGCTTGCAACTTGCCTTCAAATTCCTTCTCTCTCTTCATTGGGACTCATGATAGCATTTGTTGTTACCTAATGCCTATGGCATGAGATCCTGAAGCCCAGAGCTAATTCCATATTCAGCCTGTTTATAAAACAATGTCAGCAAATAATTATATCAAAACAACTACACTGTGTTAGAAAAAAGAAATGCCACTGCTTGACAGAGGTACCTCTGACACTGCCTCAATAACTTCGGCATGACTGAGCAATTAATATGTTTAACTGTTGGACTCCAATGATATTCCTATTTTTTACCTAGGAGTATAGAAGATAATACAGATCAAACTCAGTAATATTTACTATAACTTTCCTTAGAGACCTTGTCTTCTTCAGCTGAAATAAAACCACTCAACAGATTTACTTTATAGTGTTCAGCTTCATTTTTGCTTACAGCTTGCAAAATGTTTTTGGGAAGATGCTTCACATTTTATATATAATAAAGTTAAATGAATACAGTAGAAAAACCACTGCTGTGGGATTTGTAATTTGTATCTGTACTTCACCAGGTCTGTAAGTTATCACTCAAACCTGGCTGTATTTGATTTACATAAATTTAATAAATCAGTGATTTACCCAACTCATTAATACAATAAAAGTGTTAATGAAATTGTTGCAACTCAGCAACCAAACACTATGCAACTTTTAACTATATCTTACAGTATATATTAAATGTTAATAACGATCTTTTTTTCATCTTGACTGCTAAACAAAATTCTCAGATAGTATTTACACCATCCAAACTAATTTTACATTTGCAATACTGCTCATCCCTATACACTGTGATAAAACCAACAAAATATTCATTGTTAGAAACAGTTAACCAAGCAAAGAAAATACTTAATAAATGCCTTTATACTCTTACAAGGGAAGCATTTATACAGCCCACTTGATCTAGCATGTTAAAGTTGTTGTATAATAATGTGTCGTAAGCCAGCGTCAAAAGATGAAGTATTCACAACTGGGAAAAGTTACAGGATTAACTTGTGAAAATGACAGTTGGAAACAAATCCTTGCACTTGGTTCCAAAGCAGGGCCAAGTGGCATTTCCTTTTTCAGTCCTATTTTTAATGTACAAACTGTTGTGCTTCCTACCTCAACTCCAGTTCATGTAAGAATCAATCCCCAGGTGTTCAACAGAAGTAGAAAAGATGAAGACAAGTTGGTAAAGGTAGTGACACACCACTGCTATCCAAAAACACCACAAAAAAATTATGTATATATTTTTATCCTCTTAATTTCCCTCAAAGTACTTCAAACTACTCTATATTTAATACAATATGCAAAAATATAGGTTACCAGTCACAATGTTTGTAAAATTCTTTAAAAATTAAAACAGAACAAAACTTCAGAAGCATAAAGATTTTGTTCACAGCTCACCTCAAAACCATGGAGTAGAAATAAGAGGAACTAGCAGAAACAATAATCGATACCAGTAAGAATTCTACAGTTACTGCAACTGACAAAGTAATGAGCATTAAATAATGTTAGGGAGCTGTGTCTCATTAAAAAAATTACTCTGTGTTGTACATGTTGTTACGTATAGTAAATTCCAGACTATTTACCTATATCAAAGAAGAAACAGGATTATTGTAATTTCATATAAAACTAGTTTCAAGAAGTGTACTAATCAATACAATCTAGAATTAAAAAGAGAAACGAAACCATCCCTTTTGAGATGGTTACGATACCACAGGACAAAAACCTACTATTTATAGATCTTCATTAGCACACATAAAGAATAAAATCATCAGTCACAAATTTATACTACTTTCTCCTAAGAACTTGCCCAGTCTCCTTGGCAGTGAATACACTGAAAGACTTCCCACAATTTTACATCTCTAAATAAATAATTCTGTAGCTATTTGAGAACAGCGGGAACATTGTCATTTGTTTCCTACTACTTGCTACCATCCATGACGTATAAACATTGCCTACGGAACTCTGGTGAGCTTTTGCGACATCTCTTTCAAAAAATTTTAGATCTAAAATCATCAATGTTGAAGATTTAAAAAAAAAAGCAAAACAAAAAAACTTTTTTTTACAGTACAAAGGATGGTGCATTGAGCGATAACTTTTCAAGCGTTTACCTTGACAACTCAAGAATTACTAAAAGCACTTTCTCTTAAGATTGCCTTAAATAGTACTTTCACTGTCCAAATAAGTGGTAAAGTATGGTGATAATAGCCTTCAGGAACTAATGCCATAACATAAGAACTCATAAAAACAATTATTCAGTGAGATCCAGTGATGCAGTTCACATGTCCAGTGCATGAATAATTGCTGATGTAGATATACATCAGTGATGTGCTCACTGGAACTGAAAAACTGAACAGACTTTGAAAGCAAAAGTGACTCTTAACAATTTCCTGTACAGTACTATTTAACTCCTGGCATGAACAATTTCTTTTGTTCTCCAAGATTCTCATGGACATAATTAGATGAAAAAGTTTTGTAGAGAAGATGAAATATGACACTCTTAGGATAACTTTATTGTGGCCTAATTGTCCTGTAACCGACAGATAGTATTTAAAGAACACATTCAGTTCACTACCTATAATCTGACTTTAACATTTTAAGCTGTAAGATCTACAGGTATAATTCAACTGTCTTGCAATAGCTCTCAAAGACAGACCATGACTGTTTTACCTCCTATTACTAGCAGAGCAATGTGCTCACATTCAGAGAACAGCAACCACAAATAGCTCTAGAGATACTAACTAAAGAAAAAAATCAGACATCAAGATTTTATATAGTGTATGTGGATGATGAAAGACAGTAATGCAGAATAACACAGAAACCATATGCACCCAAGTTTAATTTCCCAATGCTATGCGTCTGAATTAAATAAATAAAAAAAATCCACTTTTTTTTTGGGGGGGGGAGGGAGGTTGTGGTTTTTTTGTTTGTTTGTTTGTTTAATCAAGGAAAAGAAACAAGGATATAAAACAATATTGGGGAAAATATTAAGCTGTTTTAAGACTGTGACAAGCTATTATTTGAGAAAAACGTTCAAGTTCCAGGTAGGGTAGTTAAGTCCATCTTACTAATGTTTCAAATATCAAAAGAAAACTACTCTCTTCCTGAAGAGTGTTGATGAGTTAATAGCAGCTTCTCTTTAAGATGCTGCAGGAAACAAAATTCCCAAGAGACAAAGAAATCTGCTCTTTCTGTCCTTCTCATCCTTGGAATCACTAGTGTTAAATTTGGATGCAGTGTAAAAGTGTTGGAGAGAGAGACTGTAATTTTAGTGTTTTCTGTTCATGTATTAATTCTGTATACATAAATATTGACTTATCTGAGAGAAACAACTAGTCAACTCACAGAAAAGTGGCAGATAGCTATTCACTTTTTTCACTCCTGAAAAGGAAGTTGTTGCCCCCGAAACTCCTGGGCCAGATTTATAAGATAGAAACTACAGTTTAAGCTAAACGTGTATTTTTTCAAACAAAATTCAGCTTTGGAATTTTTCTGCATTTTGTTTAAAATTTATACATCCATATTATTTGTAAACTAGCCATTTTTCTGAGATAACATTAATTTAGAGAAACTGTATTAATTGAAATGATACACCTGTGATGATATGACCTGCAGTTCTTGGGGTAAGAAATGAGGTCAAGAACTGTCCAGCAGCCCTACAGTGCAAGAGTGAATGCTCCTCCTCTCTTCTCATCCTCACTTGATGCCAGTTCTCAAACAACATTCTAGGAAAGAAGCAAAACAAAGTAACACCAAGAGTTAAAACCTTCAGAAAGTGAACTGCCACTAAGATCTGTTCTTTTACCCAGAACCCTCAACAGTGCGAAGCTGGTGGGAAGTGAGAGACTGTGAACCTGCTGTTTTCAAGAATTCGCAAAGTTGTGAAAAAATATGTTTGGAGAAACAGGGAAGAGTTGGTAAGAGTGAGAAGCCTAGGACACCAAAAGGTTGTTATTGTCCTGAAGTTCCTTGGAGCTGAAGAAAGCAGTATAGCAGATTTTTAGAGTTCAATGTGACATCGGGGAGAAAGTCCCTGCTGGCTCTCACTGTGGCTGTCTGCCACACTGGAAGCCATTCTCCAGTGGCAGGCTGGTGTCAGAACCAAGCTGTGCTCTCATAGCACATACCTCTCAGAGCCAACACATAGTCTGGCACAAGTAAAGAGGTATTCAGTCAAGCGTGCTGTCTTGCTGGTCAAGTTTGACATCAGTCAGTGTATTTAGGGTATCTCTGAAGATAGCAAGAAGACAACATATACTATATAACATAAAATAATGTACTGAGAGTTTAAAAGCTTAAGTTAATACGATATGACAATTATTTTAAGAGAAGAAAGTCTTCATCATGAAATTATGACAGAATTCATTATGAGAGAGTATTTACTCCAGTTCCTAGTTAGTACTGGATTCAAAAGCATGATTTAAATTACAATCACTCATAGCAAGTTAGAAACGGCTGCAGAACTAGGAAAACAGAGGACAAGTGAATGGCATTAAAATAAAAGCAGAAAATTGTATTTCATACAGTAAGCTCTGTCCATGATTTGTGAACCCTCACCATGAATCTTACATGTGTAGCCAAGTCTTTGTTCTTAATCTGTGAAAAAGTGACAAAAAGGTTTCTGTAAACTAATAACCAAATATTCGTCCAGTACCAAAAGTTCAGCAGAGTAGGAAACAACAACTAGAACACACTACAGTTTGGTAATCACATACTGATCCAATGTCCTTTTTAAAGTCAGCTACAAACTTGTGCTTCAAATAAGAGACTTGTAAAATTTCTTACTTAACTCCTTTGATTCAGTGTCTGTTGGGCACAGCTCAACATTCAACCCTTAATCTCTCTGAGCCTCAGTAATGCACTGCTTGCCTTTTTTTTTTTCCCTCTATTATTACCTACCTTCCACGGGTTCTGCAAGAATTACCACACATAACATTAGTGATTTGTTTTAGTGCTGAATTCGATACTTAACACAGCATTTCCAAACAGTAATATACCTATCAAATGAGGTGATGGAGTAAAGATTAAGTAAGATTTAGGACCTTTTTTTTTTTTTTTGCTGGCTGTTTCTTTTTTGTTTTTTGGAGGGTTTTGTTTTGTTTTGTTTTTTGTAAGGAGGGAGAGAGATTTGAGTAAGCAAAGTAAGAAAAAGCTGGATGCAGGTAGTGACATCAGTTTTTGGGTTGGTATGTTGAACTGAATCAGATCATGAAGGAGTCAGATAATATTTTTTCCCCGTTCCTTACTTTTCTTCTTAATTTTTCAGACTGATGCATATTTAGGAATAAAATCTAGGCAGGTGGGCAGGACAATGTGACAAAAATGCCAGGCATAAAAGCAAGTGGACAGGAATGCAAAAGAGCAAGTATCAGTAAGTAAGCAGACTCAAAGAGCAGCAAGGGGACACTATAATCAAGAAGCATGTGAAAGGCAGGAGGAAAATGCCAGACATTCAGCAAGTTGATAAAGCAGTACCAAACAGCAGGTGTGCCAAGCAGCAGAAGAACAACTCCGCAGTCAGCAGATGCACTCAGCAGGAAGGTGATGTCAGGCACTCCAAGTGGGAGACAGGGCAGCGAAAAACCATTGCCCACAAGTATTCAGATAGAAGGGACAATAAGGAGGCAGTACACGCCGTTCAGCAGATGGGCAGGGCAGGGGGTAGTCAGTGTCTAGCAATTAGCTAGTCAAGAAGTAATGCCAGACAGTCAGGCAAAGGGCCAAGATTTTGGGAGGACAATGTCACACAGCCAGCAGTACAGAGAAGAGAACTAGTGAGTGCCAGGCAGTCCCCAGACAGGCAAGGTAGCAGAAGACCAATGCCCATGAATAATTGGATGCAGCTGTCAGCAAGGGTAAAACATAAGCCTGTTAACTAACTGACAAGGCAGCAGGGTGACAGTGCTTTTGCAATAACTTAAGGTACCATGAGTGAAAAAGTCCCAAGAATCTAGATGCTCACCCTCTGATAATGTGATTAGATCAACAGAGTGAACCATGAAAATCCACGGGAGAATAGCACACAAATGGAAACAGCAGATGAGTCTGACCCTAGCACTTGGGGAGGCCGTGGGACCTTCCTATAAAACAAAAATATGAGAATCCACAAGAAAATCAAACAAATGGGAAAAATGCATCTAAGAGCTATTTCTGATGATGACTTAAAAAGCAAAAAAATACTAGCAAAGAATTAGTTTGGAAATGATTGGGTGGGATTGAAGATGTTGCTTACCCCTCTCTGGAGCCCACATAATGGGAATGTTGGGAATTTCTGCAGCAGAAAAACAGAAGAGAAAAGGGATTTCTAACTCCCAGTTCAAGGAAACCATGTAAATTTAGGACTGGGTAACCTCTTTGGGCAAAAAATAAAAATTCACCTGAATCTTTGTCCATCCCCAGATACATGCCTTTACTGAAGTTTGTGAAAAATTTAAGAAGCCCACATTCACTTTCATCTCATGACATCCCGCCCCTATTTCCCCAAACCACACTTACCTCTAGCACAACGTGTGTAAGAGGGGAAAGGGAACGGTCTTGTGAGCTCATTCCCATATCCACTGGAAAATAGCTTGTGAAGATGACGAGGAGTACCCATTAGCCAATGTTGGCCATTTGTGAGATAAACGGAACACGTTATCAACTGTTACTCATCACTAGTGTAGGCTCGTGTTTGAATTTGGCCTAGATAAACCCATACTCTACAGAATTGCTTTAGTCTTTTAAGTTTTGTGGGATAGTCTATGGTAAGAGTTGCAAAATTCCAATATATGATGCACAGAGCACTCTTACGAAACAGCTGGTTTTGTAATCAAATTCTTTTTCAGAAACACATAATTAACTCTAGAATGTAAGAACTGAGAAAACAGCAGTAATGAAATTCGGTAATTTAACTCCATCTGTCATTTCAGGTATGGGTTGTCTTCCTAGTCACCGAGAGGAAAGCAAACAGGAATCAAACTTTGCTAGCAATTTCTGTTCTCTTAGAAGCCTATATTATGTGTGTACTTAACTGCCTATCTATTAAATTCTAATACTAATACTGAAAACCTACATTCATTCTGATCAGGGAAGAACACACAACAAGAAACAAACTTCACCCTCTTGTGCAAACTGTGAAAAAGCTCAGACACAATAAAGGAATCATTAGTACTAACATGCACTGCTGAATTATGAATTGGAAAGGTGACTGAAACAGTATAGCTACATATTCACAAGAAACAAAGCTTTTGAGGAATACATTACAGTAGTAATAGGCTTCATTATTCATACTGATCCTCTGGGTATCAGCCATTCATTTGCCTTCCAGCCAAGTAAGGCACAGGAATGGTAGAGATTAATATAACCTTAGATGTAGAAATCATAGAATAGAAATTTCTTCCATATCAAAACTTCCCTGTATCAAACACTACTATCTGGGCTTGGAATGGAGTAGCAAAAAATTTAAGCAGAGGAGGCTAAGAGATTTAAATTATATGACTAGTAAAGGCATAAACTAGCCAGGAGCAAAATAGTATAAATGACTGAGGAAGAACAGGTAGTGCTACTACAAAGCAGAAGGTATTTTAGAGCACATAAGCACATACTGGCAGTTATAGCAACTCCTGATTTTGTGGGTAGCAGCTGCTATAGTTAGCTGAACCGCATTAAGATTATAGCAATTTTGCTCGTATCTCCAAAGAGAGACCTTTCAAAGCTCAATGAAAATGAACTATCACAAACTGGTCTTATAGAATCACTGTGGAAGGAAAAACTGTACTTTCTACATCCACTAGAAGTTTAAAAATCAATAATAATTAGAATACAGCAGATTATGCCCCTCACTACCGATTTTGGCATTCACCCTATGAAACAATTGGGAAAAAAGAATATATGCATATGCATGAAGTGCAAGGAAGCTGAAATAACTGTAAATAATCTGAACTAAGGTTAAAAATATACTATTTTCTAATCAATATTTGATAAGACTTCTGAGTGACTATATAGTCATGTTTTTCTCTCCAAATACTTTTAATTAACACCTTGCTGAAGAAGCTGCATTGTTCTATGCGGTAGGAATGTGCAGAAGCAGGTACAGGCAGAGTTATAATCCAGTTCAGTTGTGATTAGTGGCTAAAAGTGCTCCTGCACAACAGGTACGGAGCAAATGAGAAATTTTCTGCTGTTCAATAAGCATTAGTTCCAACAATAAACTATTTTAACACAGTTATTTTGGTATTCCGGGGAGCTTATGCCAAAAGGACTAAGTCATTTTTGATATATCTTAAATTCAAATTAGCAGTTGTCTTCTAGTTATCATTTCTTTAAGGTGCCTCCAGAAAGAGTTTCTGTTATATTTCTCCGTATTAGATGTCTATTAAACTATTTGTAATAAACCAGTAAAAAATGATAAATTAAGGCTGAGAATTGCATAATTACTGGCCTAACAATGTTTTCAATATTATTTTACTTTAACCTGATGTTTAATTGTGTTTAGTTCCCTATTATCTATTGTGAAGAGATCTTCCAATGGAAAAGCCTAAAAGGCAGAAATTCCCAAAGTCCCATATTGGAAATTTCATTATGCAGAGCAACCGAAGTAAACAAAGATTTCTTTTCCAGTTACAGAAAAAAAGGACTACAAAATAAATTCTCTGTGGCAACTACACTGCTAACTGAGCCAAGCCAGCTAATTTAACCTAAGGAAGACACATCATACGAGCTCTGGTCACTACAATAAAAATCACAGACAATATATCAGTAATGCCAATAGGAAGAGAACCCTTTCCTTTGACAAGCAGTAAATTATGTCATTTTGTAAAAATGGTGTATTTTTAAAAGTACTTGGGATCACAGGGATATGAACAATTTGTCCACTCACTTTCATTCCAATTTCTTTGGAACAAAATTTTAACTGGAAAATGTATGATACAAAAGTGATTTTTCCTGACATGTTACTGTGGCTTTGCTTCTCACTGTATTAAACATGAAAATTCCCTACTGCCATTTTACCTGCTTTCCTTTTTTTTTTTTTTTGAAAGTACTTGCTTGTAAATATTCCACGACTATTTGAAAAACAGAAAGTGGAACTTCTATTCAGTAGCTCAGAGCACTAACAAGAGATAAAATGAAGCAAATGAAATTTGATCTTCAAATGGTCAAAAATATCCTGAAGTATTTGACAGCAATTCTATTATTATTTTTAGAATATGATGGTCAGATAGCTTTTAATAGAAGGTTAAAAAAGCAATTAAATATTTTGAAATACCCCAATATCCTCAGCCAATGTTATCAATTTTTGAATTTTCAAAAAAAGACAGAGAAGTAATTCATGTATTCTTTTGGAAACAGGACAGACAATTGCTTATCCACTAATTTCAGGACCCATGTGATTGAAATAGTCTCTTCATTTAACTTGTACAGAACATAACTTTAGAATCTAGTACAGCTTTTCTGTACATAACTCATTAAATCTCATCCATGACTTTCATTAGGGGTCCCACATAACTTGTTTTTTATAATACATCCCTTCCACAAACGATTTTCATTTGACAGAGATGAAGCAGAGAAAATATAGCTTTTCTTTTTCATTTTTTGGGGGGATGGAACTTGTTTGTATATTTAGTCTCTCACTGTTTAAAAAAAAAACAACAACACAAAGTCAATCCAAACACAGAAAAAATTCCATTATGAACTGCTTTCTTACTGGACTTTTCTGGCTTAGGCTTCCCATCAACAGCTGTTGTTATACCTCTTCAGCAGACTACCAGAGCCTTTCGTACCTAAGATTTCCTACGAAACTCCAACAAGAGAAGGAAAACTCTGCTTTTCAGGATCTAATGAGACAGCTAAATCAGCTTGGAATTTTCTAACATCGAGGTGTTTCTGTAAGCTCACCGTGTTCTGCTGTTTCTCAGGGACACTGGAAACTGTTAGTGAAAACTGCTCTGCAGTTGCTCTGCTGTCTTTCAAATCTGAGATGTAAAACCTAGCTATAGAATTACTGGTTACATGAATAGAGCACACAAATATATTTGGATTTCTGAAACATCCAATATAGTGTTTTAAAATCTTAATTTAATTAAAAAACTAAATAAGAGTGGATAAAGACTTAATCATCTAAGCTAGGAACTGTCTAGAAGTCTAAGAAAAAGAGAATGATGCTGTACAGAGTTGCTGATAAAAGTCTAATGAACTCAGGATTTTATCACAGAGCAGTCTACTCCACTGAAGTTTCTTTGTTGCCTAGATACACCTAGCAAGGTTTCATAATTCAGACCCTTAAAGAGCAAGCTAGGCTGAAAACATGATTTCTAAGGAAATATGAGGTACAATAGTTCTCGAAAGGTCTGACTGCAAGTTACAGGAGCAGTAAGCATACAGGCACAGCATACCACATCATATAATACCTCCACAAAGAAATTATGCATAACAGGGAGTAAAATCTCCATGAAGATATACAGAAAACCGCAGTTCTAAGACTACAAAAATACATGATGAAGAAGTTTTTAAAACTGGTGGGGAGATTGAATATTGATAGTGAAAAACTGAAACAACAGCCTGGGTAATTAGAGGTTGTATATTTCACAGTATTTCTACCATCAAATGACTGATGTCCCATATGAGGTGAAGACACCATTTCTCCTCATGAGCCAGCATGAAGTGACAGATGCTGTAAAAAGAGTTTCTTGTGGCTCAGTAACCACACGAAGAAGAGCTGAATACTGTTAAAAAAGCATGGAAGTGCGCCCTTCCTCATAAGGAATGCTACAAAAATCTTGCTGGTTTGGAAAGGCCCTATTTAAGCCATGGAAGATGAAAATAACAACATAATAATTCTTCACAGTTGAAGTAAACATGTATTAAACAAAAACTGTTATGTGAAATATCTCTATAGATATATATAGTTAATCTGAGGGGAACACGAGTTGCTGCGAGAATACATCTATAACATTGCAAACCCCACTGTATAACAAGCACCCTGCTTCATTAACAAAAATGAAAGGGAAACAAACCAATAGACAACGCATATAAGAATTACAAACAGTACAGAATAGGAAGGCTGGAAATGCTCCACAGGACAGTGAAATTAAAACAGTCTGTGGAAATGAAATGGAATTTGGGATTTTGGAATTTGGAAAGAGAAATAGTTGAAGAAAAATTCACACTAAATTCAAAGGAGGAACTTAGGAAGCAGTAATAGTGAAAGACCCCTTAGGGAACTGCAGAATAGAGGCAACTGCTTGTATAGCTAGGTTTGGAATATTTTATTCATTCTGAGCAGGTTTTTTCTGAAAAATGCTGACAAACATGAGTTCCAGAGAATAGTGTTTGTTTTGTTGTTGTTTTTTTTTCCATCGTCTTCTTTGATGAAAGAATAAATAGGTGTGCATACATTTTCAGATCAAATGAAGACAGGCATGTCTTTAAATATGTTTTTTAAAAGTCTATAAATATTGTGGAATATAACCAGCAAGAACTAAAAGGAATATTCATCATTTTTCCACAGCAGAGGAAAAGAAGTAAAACTATAAGAAAATATCTGCAGGGGTTTTCATGATAGGAAAGAGCTCTTCTGTACTTTTTCTCTAAAAGTATTGTCTTAAAATTTGAGAGCTGATGATTATTTGCAGTGTATTTGAACTATTTGTGAATATACACAGCAACAGCTTAAAGATTTCTAGCATCAGTCTAGCCTAGGTTGACCACCTATTGCTGTTACCTAAGTAAACAAAACTAGTTTTATATGGAGATTAACAAGACTTGTGAGATACAAAAGAGATGTAGGAGAAGAAAACAGCCAGAAGACTGTTAAGAGAGAGGCAAATTAATATTGCAAAAGAATAAATATAAAAATAGAGAAGACAGGAAACCAAACAGAGTGTCTGAATGCATTTTTCCCTTGTACCGATTGACAGCAATACAGAAAACATGTTTATGTATCAGAAAGAAACCTGGTGATCAAAAGTTTATCACATTTAAATATTTGTTAAAAAATACTGTATATTTTCATTAACGTCATGTAAAAATTTTGTAAGTATTATAGTTCCACATGGAAAATGTCTGCATCTGGAAATAAAAAAGTTCCCCACATAACTTGGAGAATGTGTAATACTTTGATGTCTGTCCAGCAATACTCATATATCAACAAAAACTTTATATGAACATTTCCAGTATGGACTGAAATAGTATCAACATGCAACATTAAAATGGTAAAAATAAAAATAAAAAGTTACATCTACAAAATTAAGCTTCTACTTTTGACCAAGAACTGTCACAATAGTTGAAGGATTACAGCATTCATTAATTACATCAAAAAGTGTTTCCTTCAAATTCAGGTATCCACTGATTGTTTTTATTTTAATCTATCCAAATCAATTCAATTCATCGCTTAGAGTCATACAGACAGGGAGGCAAAGGATACTCCATCTGCTTAGCTCTACATCCACTACTGTAAACAGAAATCCTAACATCTAACTTGAAAGCTTCTCCTCATTGACTCGCTAGACCTTTGTAATAAATTCAGGAACCAGAGATAGATAATCAAAATCAGATAGCATGAATATCCTTCAAGTCATCTATTTTCTTGCAAGAAAAAAAAGTCATAATAAATCATTGACACTATGCAACAATCTTATAGTAATCAGAATATGGTGTTCAAAATACAAAGTGAGTGGGGAAACAGTAATTTTGGTTTTTTGAACTTCACAAATTTCTGAAACAATATGCTGGGCACTTAATTTAAAGTTAATCAATAAAAATAATTTAACTTTAATTATTTGGACTCCAAATACTCTCAGAAATCAACTTTATCTTGTACAGTACAATAGCAATTATGTATCAATGATCAGAAAATAAAGTAGAAAGCTGTGCTTTCTAACTGAAACTACAGAAAGATTAAGGAGAAGCAGGATATAATCATTTCAATTGAAATACAACCTGATGGACTGCGATCGCTAATCTCAGGAAAAATGTTCAAATGTCTTCCCCAATTAGATTCAATTATATGTATGTTTAAAATCATGTCTTAAGGATATCTCACTAGCAGTGTGTCATGATCAAATCATTTAAGTTACAGTTCAGTAATGACGTGAGCATGCTGTACAAACACCATACATGAAACATAATAAAAACCACTCATTACACAATACCTGAGTTTTATTAACTCATTCCTACAATTAGTTTTTCTGTAAGTTTTTTATCACCACCTGTATGAAATACTTAGTTTGAGTAACAGCAATGAATCAATGTAAGGAGAACACCAGATATTTTAATGTCAAGTTTTCATTTCTTAATTCCTTGGCCCCAGCACTGCTTGAGAATCTGTAATTCATTTTAAATAGTTTGAAATGCTTCCTCTGGCACTGCTACTCAACTCTGCATACAAAGTTAATAAATTTGAAAAATTGGAACAGAAATTTCACCTTTTTATACAGTGCTGGTATACAGTCTTATAAACCATTATGCTACTTTACAAGTGAGAGACCAGTGGAATCAATGCACTTTTCATTTTTGTGCTGCTTTAGCAATGTGAATCACCTGTAAATTCAATTTCATAAGCTAGTATGCTATCAGTTATCTTGTACAGTCTCCATTTTCTTTTACAGAGATCCTTAATTTTTAGTTAAGGTTTCTAGCATACAATCTAAAATCATCAGAAATATACAAGTATTTTGTTTACATTTTCCTTCTAGTTACACTACTATTATGTAGCAAATAAAAAGCATTTAAATATTCCTAGTGAAAACAAGTTAAACTGCACTCTCAGGTTTAACAGAACGCTTTGTAGATAAAGAGGATTGTAGGCATGTTATGATGGACTAAACACTACTCTTAAAATTGTATGCAATCATAAACTCACACAAGAATTTAAGTGAAAACTAAATATGCTAAATTATAGAAATAAACACTTCAGGCATTGAATTGTATTTCTGCCATCAGTGAACATAAACATATCAAAAGAGCTATGTGATTTTATAAGTTCAAATTCACCTAAATTAGAACCACAAATACCAAGTAATTCAATAACAATTATCATTTCATGGCCATGAGGTTATTTGGTTAAGTCTTCTTTGTGTAGGTGATTTTTTTTTCTTACCTGAGCTCCACAGAAGTGAAAAATAACTGAATTTCCTGTGCAACATTTACTGATACAGGTTACCTCCATTTCTGCCCGTTTGGCTTTTTTGATGATGTGGTTTCAAGTGAAGGAATAGCAGCTTTACACAGTTTTTCTCCCCTGTAATCTATCTCCTATTTTCTAACCTATGAAGTTGTCAGCACAGAAGCCTTTAAGAGAGTATTAAAGGAAATCTTTCATTTCACTTTTCTTGCATGGGACACAAGAAATGTGATATGTATGTTTTTGCTTAGCAGTGCTGTATTGCAGTGCTAAGAAAAATTACACCAGTGCTATTACGATTCTATTATGTTTCTACTGGAACTGGAAATCCATTTTACTATGTCACATCTTAGTCTGAAAACTCTTTTGGGTCAGAAACCAAGGTCATATTAATTCTCTTGTGTTGTATTCCCTATAGCATATTCTCCTTCCAAATTGTGTATCACCTGACCTGTCTAAAGATACTGCCAAGTTAAGTTACAGAGGAAACTTCAGAAAGAATTAACATTCCCACCCCACAAGTCATACATTTCTACATCAAAGGGCATGTTTTTCTTGTTCCAGGAGTAACTCACCTCTGGGGTGACATCTCGTGGTGCAAACCCTGTTCCTCCAGTTGTTAAAATCAAATTAAGTTCCTTTTCATCACACCAATCTATCAACGTCTCCTGAAAGAGAAGATGAAAGCTGCTAGATTTAGAAAGTAATACCTGGGATACATTTACTTCAGAGAGCATCTAAAGAATTGTCTTGAAAACGAACAGAGACACAAAATAAATCAAGGGGATTGTAAAATCAATCATGGCATTTACAACTAATACTAAACTGCTATTATAACCAACACATGGCAGAGTAATACAATCAGTCATAATATTTTGAAGTGGAAAGTAGAATTCTGTTCTCCATCTCTTGTCCTAAAATTGAAAACAGGAACTCATGGTTGTTCATTTATATCAGCGTTTGTTTGGATTCTGAGATATAAACACAATTCTTCAACACACATAAGTAGAGTACGTGCATTTAATTCGGGTTATAGGCTTGATTTTTATAACAATAACTTTCGTTTCTGTTCTGCTCCACTTTTTAACAGCCTGAACAAAGAAAGAACTACTTATTTATAAGAAGCTGCAACAATACACCTGATACAGCAACCCATATGCTGCTTCTTACAACTACCTTTTCTTTATTTCTTATAACATCTCAATAGGACTGCACATGAAAGTGCAAAGCTGGAAAAAGAAAGCTTCAGAGATCTGTCACATACATTTAATATCTTACAGTACCATAGAACTCAGAGATCTAGAAAAATGTTAAGTTTGATTTGCATTCATTTTTTAAATGACATTTTAACCTACTTTTCAAACTGTGACCAAGAAAATGTAACATAAGCAGAAAACGTATTTAGCCTCAATGTGATTATATCACTTATCCTTTGTATGCTACAGCAGGGTAGCAAAGCAGCTGAGCATCTGCCTGGACCTCCAAATTAACTGATGTGTACCCACATATATTACATAGCAGAGTAACCATTGGCAGAAATCAGACTGACTGCTTATACAGCTATCCTTATTCTCTTCAAGTCAAACAAAGACAACCGCAGCAACTGAAATTGTTAGTTTCAACAATACAGATATGCACCAGAAAAGTTGTGTCTTTTGTGCTGTTTTTTTTTTTTAACAGAATGGATCTTCTCTGAGCTTTTATCGTTAAAGACATATTTATCTTGACTCTCAGCACCCGCAAACATCCGGGAACACTTGAGAGAATTTCAACATAGAAATGTTTAGCAAAGTGAGAGCTTCACTACATACATACATACATACATACATATATATATATATATATAGCCATAATCAGAAATAAATTGTGAGCATAAAACAAAGAGAGACATAGTGAGGGATTTATGAAACGTTTATTTTTAGATAAAATAAAACATGACAAAATCCAACAAGGTTTCAAGGGAAAATAATTTCATCTGTTCTTATACAGCTCAATAGCATTCCAGTTAACAGGAAAAAAAACAACACAACAACATTATGATAGCATATAGAAAGCTACAGAAATCATTATACACCTTGACTTTTCACGTGAACTGAGCATATAATTTGTTTCATTATCTTAGATTTATTATAATTTATAATTTATAATTTTTTACCAGGTTCTACTTTGAGTTAAAAAAAAGCATTTCGTCTATGAAGCAATGTATTTTAGAATATGTACCTCTAAGACCTTTTAAAGACATGGAAAAATACCTGAGACTGATATTCAGTTTGTTTATTTCTCTCCAGCCCACAAAATTTTATTCTACAAAATATTCTTATTTATATTATGAGTATCAAAAAAAAAGGAAGCACTACTCTGATCAATCAGGGAAAAAAGGCTACTTGTGTTCACTTCCCTGCTGCTAGCAGTCCAGCCATATATGCCATTTGCTTTTCACGGTCACCAATTTACTATGTTTTCAAATGAGGATTCCTCCAGATCACTGATCTGATACTTGGCTTGATTGATGCTATACAAAGAAAATTATTATATAGCGATTTGTGCATTAAGATGCCCTAGATCCAAAATCCAAGGCCATGAGATACAATCCTATTATATCACATGTTAGCTAATGTTATGACCCATTTCAGTCAAGTAATAGCTATACAACTTTCAGACATATATTCTTTAGTGAAGCATCTCAATGTCCAAAATGCAGAACTGTCATTAGACTGAGTTGCTGTGCACTGGGAGAGTAACAGAATCTTGCCCTGTGCCTTCTGTGTTTAAAACATTTTTAAAATATTCTAGGACTCATGCATATCTTTCACAAAATCAACCAGCCTTGATCCGAATTAGATAAGAAACTAAAAATACATTATATGGTCTTTCAACAGTTACTCACCGTTTTTCATTAAGTATTTGCTATATTTATAGTAACTGTTTCTTTTTCATTATAGCTTATGGAACCCTCCACAATACTTAAGAACCCTACTAACAGAATTCTCAACAGGACGGCTAGAAAATGGATTTTTTTTTTCAAAATCCATTAAGTGCCACTGTCTACTATCTGCAAATAGATGAACAGAATAAACAAATACGGCTTACAAAGGCCCTACATGAAAATTCTGTATTTCTCCAACACAGACCTTCTGAAACCCACTTGCTATGTAAAATTATGTATCTTCTTTCTTCCCAAATAAATCCTGTTTACGAGGATAATACACTAGGAAAGTATGTTTGAAAATGCAAGCAAGAAATACATATCTTTTAAATGAATGTTCCTAAACACCTAAGTTATTTACAGCCTTAAAGCTGTGATTACTCTCCTTAGCAATCCACGTCAAAAAATAAGAGTTGTACAAAACAACACAGTGAATATCATCTTAATTTTCTTTTACAATGATATGACATCATCCTAATGAAGAAATTAGCATAAGTAAGAACATGTAAAAAATATATCAATACAGAGAAGCTCTGCACCGTGGCAAATTTGGTAAGAAAACTGAATGCTACTTTGACCACTGAGTTTCAGCAACTCAGAAATCGACAGACTAGCATCTTATAAGAAATTCTGCTTGGTCCTGTGGCTTGGACTACTCCAGACTCCAACTCAACACTGATAACCATATGACAGCATATGCAATTCTTCATGAATCAGAAATTTACAACAAAACACACAAATTCAAAATTCAAAGCAGAAGAGTAAAGAAAAGTTTAAAAGAGCCTTAAAAATGTTAAGTTACTCTTTGAATTAATTTCATTTGTTTTTACCCTTTTTCTTGTGAAGATTCTATTTTTTATGCTCGTGACTTTTCACTCATTTCTTGAAAGTTTCACTGAAATGGAGATGCATGAAGATACTCCCATGTGTGGTGCAATAACTTTGCAAATAATCAATCTTAAAAAGGTTTAAGAATGTCAGAAAATGAAATACTAAAATACCATCAAAATAACTACACATTTTCTGGAACCTCCCCACCCTTTCTTTTCTTACCCTATCAATAAAGGCATAAAGTGACATAAATAGTAGGACTGTTTTTACAGCATAATTTTTGTAGTCAAAAGACTTGGGTAACACCCAAGTATGTATTTCAATGTCTGTAAACAGACCTTTCCATCTTTTGATAATTCGCTGACCATTGTAGTCTTTTGAAAATATATTTGCAGTTTTCAGCATTACAGTCAATGTTTTGTTTAGTACTGCTTTCTAAATAAGCTAACATCAGACAGAAAGTAGTAAAAGTACAACTATGCTACTGAAATGAAAAGCTAAAGGAAAAAATGTCATAAAAATGTACTCTATAAAAGGTTTACTTTTTTTAAAATGGAAATATAATAGTAGGCATTTTTCATTATGAAATAAATTGCAGCTATTGAAAACTTCAAGGTTCAACATACCTATGAAGCCTGTAATGTAACCATTTTTAAAAGCTACTGCTCATTATAATTATTCCTAAAAGGCGGATGAAAAAAAGAAGGGACTGAAGTGCAATGTTGAACAGAGTCCACCAGTGCAAATGTGAAAGTAAACCAATCTGATGCTCAAAGATATTTTTTGCCCATCAAACCAGCAATTCTGGGAGTGACAACACTTTTTGAGGACTGACACCAGGAAAAAAAATTGCAAACCATTTCAGTGGAGAATGATAAAGACATTGTAGGTCACATCCAAGATTGACTCCAGCATGAGACATTGAAAAACTGCAATTCTGCTCTCAGAAAGCTGAAATTCTTAATTCAGACTAATTACAGTAAAATAAGTCATTCTACAAACAGTACCTGTGATTTGTTGGTATGCTGTATCAGATTGAATTAAAATCTAGAAGAGGGTGTAGATCAGATGCAAACATCAGTTTACAAATGCAGTATGGTACAAGAACTACCTGCTTCCTTCTGTAAGAAAATCTGCTTCCATCTACAGTTGGTACCACTGGAATTCCCCTAAAGTGGATATTGCTCTCTGGAAACGATGACTGCTGAATGGAAAGGATCTGACAACTCCAGTGTAACAAGTTTTTCTCAGGTGTTGTGATGAAAGACTGAGACTTAGAGGTGTCAGAAGAGCTAGATATTTTGCAAACACATCTAGTATTTGAAGCAACTTTCATGTCTACTTTGAATTTGGCAGATATATACATCCATGTGGGCATATATACACACGTGCCCATCTTTACATAATAAAAATTTACTAGCAAAAACAATAAAGTTAAATGCATTTCATTTTTGTTAAGTGTAAAGACCTCCCTCTAAAATGTTTATTAACAAAAATAAATATTACTGAGTTTATAAACACTGAAGTATCTTTGTTAAGACCACTTAAAAATTAAATTAAAAAGTGCCTCCTTGTAAATATTACTCTTCCCTCTCTAATTATCCTTATAACAATACAAGTTAACATAGCAATTGGAACAAAAAGAAAAGGGTAAAATCACAGAAGAGTGAAATAAATTCAAAACTGCTCACATGAACAGGAGAGAAAAAAAATCAAAACTTTCTCTCTCTTAGCAGCGCAAAGACCTGTTATTATAAGAAACAATTGGTTGGCTATTAAGCCATAAACCTCTCATTCATCGTGCAGAACAAGATGGCTTTTTCCATACTTTCTTTCCCTTTGCATACATTTATATTTATTTAAGACTGTTTAAGACCGTTTACTTCTGATTTTCCTCCCAGAATGTGAAAAGGCAAGTTGATGTTAAAGACAAGTAAATAATGTCCTATAACTAGAGTTTGTTACACTATTTTCTCTACACGCAACCATGTCTAGAGCACAAGAGCAAGTTCATGGTGTTTTCACACACCAAAAACTAGGAGACTCACCAATCTTTGCTCGTTGTAACCAAGACTTGATAACCTATTTCTTCATCTTGCTAAAAACACAGAAACAGCAAAGCTACAGAAAGACAGCTGTAAACATCTTTGAGCTGCCAAAACAGTACTAAATGCTTCAAATCTAAGGAATCAGTAAAGCATACGGGTCTTTGTAGACAAAGGCAATATGCCTCAGATCTCCAAGTACAAACATGTAAGAATCATATTCTCCAGCATCCCTCCACACAGATAACTGCACTTCACAGACAAATGTACTGGAAAAAAGCACTCAGATCTTGCATGTGCATATTTATAAGCAGAGAAAAATCCGCATCCATAGTTTAAGTCAAGTTATTCTCTACATCTACTTGTTCTGTTTAATGGGCAGTAAGTGGACTGAATTGAAAAACCTCTAGAAGGCTTCTGTGATTAACATGAGGGACCCAGTTGTGAAAAAGGGTTTAAATGGGAACTTTTTTTTTTTCTTTAACTATGAAGTTTTATCAGTACAATCGTAAAAATACAACTGATTCTTATGGAACCCATTTCAGTTCCTAGCTCCATTTTCTAATAGTAGGTACAATCTTCCATTTTTACCTTATACATATAGCCACAATTATTCAAGAAATTGTTTTCTTTACTTTTTAAATAAAATTCCAAACTTTGCATTTTTTCGGCAGCTCTCAGTGTAAATGGCAAATCAATAATATTCAAGATCTTTTAAAAAGTTTGGATTTGAGGACAAAGACAAGAGATGAAACCATTGTAGAGACAGGAAAGTACCTCCATGTATCTAATGCAGTCTCTGGTGTAAACATTCCCATGTCTCTGTTATTCACGCATATAATCCACAGAGTTAATGAATGAAATTAATTTTTTTTTAAATCTACCATTTCACCTGTGAAAATACAGTAAAGAAAATTTACCTACCAATAGCTGCTGTACTTTGAGATATTTAGTCCATATATATACTCTAAGAGTGGGCGAGCTTGTGGCCTGCCTTGAAGTGTCCTGGGAGGTGCGTTCTAGCGCCTCCCCTCGTCCTGCTTGGTGCATGAAATATAGGGCAGAGTGCATCCGCCACCACTTCAGTTCCTCTTAAATGCACAATCAAACCTGAAAGAGATCCAGAAAGAGGGGAAAGGCAGGTAGGAGACTAATGTACATGCAGACCATACCTCTCAAAGAACATCAGTTACTGACTAGTAACCTTTCTTCTTTGAGTCTGCATGTACATTCCAGCAATGACGCATGCTCAGCAGTTACCTTTGACATTTACTGCCCCACACAAACAACTGCAGCATCACATCACTGAAGGCTGAGACAGCCCTGGATTCTATCGTACTAACACACTGCTAGAGGGATGCAAAGATGGAACTCCAGGTGGCCTCATGGCAAACGTACTATTACCAGGCAATACTGAGTTTTCTCACGGTTCTGAAGGAATTTGCTTTGGCCACGGAGGGAAGTCCAAGTCACAAGTCCACACACAGCCAGATAACTATCTGAACAACCATTGCGTGAAACAAGTTGAACTTTTGGACGTTCCCACAGCACAACAAGCAATCAAACAAAGTAAAAGACTTGACCTGTGTGAAGAGAAACAATTGGGTCCTAATGAAATCAAGAATGCGAAATGTAAAATTCAAGAAGCATAAGACCCAGGAATGAGTATTGGAGGGCTCATCCCTGGCTGCTCTTGGAACTTTGCTACCTCAAGAAGGAATTTTGGATGACAGAAGAAAATACCTTACATAGGTAGGGAGTTAGTTAAATGGCAGCCACAAGGATCTGTCTTCTCCAGCAGATGGCTGTCACAGGATGCACCACTTTCATAGACAGAAGCAGAATGAATAAGAATTTAAGAGCTTAACAGGTAAGAAGGAACTATATAATGCAGTGGTTTTCCAAGATTACTGTATCATAAATAGTCCAATATGTCCTCATCACTTGTTTTAGGAAACTCGAGGTTGTGAGTTTCCTAAATGCGAATGTGAATGTGTTCAAACACTGAGAGCAACCACAAAGCCTCAGCAAATTACAAAAAGAAGTCAAAAGAACTACATAAAGTAAATAATCCAAAAGATCTGAGATCAAAGTAGCAACAGATATATCATACAGACAATACAGTTTTCCTCTAGAGTACATATGTCTAAGACCACGTGCGCCTAGCATTTTGGCTTGCCTGGGACACACTGAGAAAAAAGGAATTGTCTTGTGTTCTTAAAAAATATAAAAAAACATAAAAACCATAACAAATATAATATAGTTAATGTATAAGTAACAAAACTTTTAAAAATATATTTTTATTAAAGCATCTAAAAAAGAGAGCAAAAAAACATACAACTAGTGGAATATTTGACCTTCCTTTTGTGAAACAAATTTATCAGTCTGGTTTGATGGAAGTGGTTGCAATTTGTAGTGAGTTCTCAAGGTGTCTGTCAGATATTTTTGATTAAATTTCACTTTTCCTGTACTTCATCCTTGAAAATACTTGTTCAAAAATATATGTAATGCCAAAAAGTGATGACACGAAAAGGTGTGATTGTGAAGTGAGGGACATTTTTCTCCAGTAAGATCAGGCTTGTAAAGAGTTGTAATAAAGCCTTGATAAAGCCTTGATAAACCCTTATAAAGAGACAGTATTAAATTCTTGAGTTTAAGATCTCACCGCAAATCTATACATTACATTTGAAAATTTGCAGGCAAAGTTTATCTATCTATAATTAAGTATGTCTATAATATTTAGAAAGAAAAAAAAAAAAAACATTCTTCACAAACTAAGCAGTGCACTTTGTTTCTCCAGATATACAGAAGGTAAGAAGATTTTGCAGAGATAAATTACTGCAGTAGTGATACATCAACAAGGAGAGTATGTAAAAGGAAAGAGGACTAAAGTATTCTGGAGCTCATCAGGCTGTATGCACTTCTCCATTATCTGTTGATTAGAAGTAATCTTGAATATTGTGAAAATGATTCTTAAAAGGAACATGGAAAGGATAAACCACTGATGAATCTCAACGGTTCTTAATGCAAACAATTTGATGACTGCTGCTAAAGGCAATGAAAAATAACTGACAGTGATCATTACAGAAAAATTCTTTTTCTGTGAGCCCATGGCTTTTACTTACAGCAAATAGTAGAAGATTAACAAAATGAACTATTAATAGGCTACCTCGCTGATTAGGATATTGTTTATTCCTGAACTCCAGAGTATTAGCATCCAAACTCTACAAAGTAGTAAGACAACCTTTTGGCATTTATTTCTGAACAAAAAGGCCATTCTCTCAAAGGGAAGACTTTTTCAGGATTTAGGGTATGCAAAATCTCTCTTTTAAACTCTAAGGATTATAGCTATTACCCATGATACTAGGTGAAAGCTATTACTATGGAATGTGATGAGCTATCTTGTACTTCCATTGCAGCTTGCGGAAGTGTCTCAGCATTAGCTGATCCCACTGCAATCAAAGATTTCAGCTGATTATTACACACAGGAGAAAATCAATGCAGAGCAATTCACATTAGAATTATGTTTTTTTCCTCTAAGAGCTGAAACTTTCTGGTCATTTCTCTTATGGAATGTTTTTAAAAGATGTTCATTTCTCCTTGATACATATTAACAACAGAATTACTTGGAGTCAGGTGGTAATAAAAGCGTTCAAAAATCCAACAGAGATTTCAAAATCATCTTCCAACTGTTTCTGCAGCTGGTATAAAAAAAGCTAAAATCTGCCAGGAAACTAAGGTTGTTCAAACATGTCTTCATGGGTATGAGAAATCTCTCAGGCCAAATAATATGCAGAATGTCAAGCAACCTACAATATCTTTGTACAGTTATTTGTACTGTAATTTCCATTGTTTCTAAGGCCCTAAATTACTGGAAATAATTTAGTATTATACAGAAAGATATGCCAACATTTTGTTAGATGATGAGGATAATACCTACATTAATACACAGAATATATTAAAATATGAAATATATTAAAAATTAAAAAAAAAGAATCTTTGTGACTTGACTAAGGTGGGGATAACCTTGTAAGAAGTATGCCTAACCTGGCAGTGTTTTTGCAAATGGAGTAAGAAGAATCTGCACAGAGCAATTGCTTCAAGCTAAATCTTGTCTCAAAAAGTTATCATGACCATAGAAGTTAAGTAGGATATGAACACAGTTCAAATCAATACATGTAAAGAACTGGAAAGGACAATTCTAAGCTGAATCACATGCCATTTCTCATTTTGGTGGACAAATGCCAAACTTCACTTGCTGAAATTTAAGAATCATAAAAGAAATACTAATCAGTATTATCAGAATGGGATAAATATAGAGTACTTTCTGTCACAGCAACAACGAACTTCACAAATACTTGCAGTGATCATACTGAATCTTTTGACTCCTGCAGAGGTCTTGTTATATTCAGAAATGCTTTACAGTCCCCAAACTCAATACCAGTCCCAACCAAAAATACTGGTTTCATGATTGAATTTTGAAACAAACACTACCAATTTCAGAATAAGAAACACCTGCACTAAGAATTTCATATTTACAGGTACTCTTAACAGTTAATCTTGAAATGAATTACTGCTTAATTAATTAAACGGTCTGGCACTGAATATATTTTGTACCATATGCTCCAGTTGTAAAAGCAAGAACTGTGCCAGAATCAAAAGCTGCAGCACTGAGGGAATAGTAAAAGACAAGTGAAACCCTTACAGGGTCTGCTTCAAGAGGAATTAATGATTTATGAAGTCTAACTCCTTAGCACATAAAAAAACGAACAGTCAGGTATCCTTTTTATGAAGTGTTTTTCTTACATTTAAGTTCTAAACCTCAAATGACTTCTACTGTGCTAATCTTAGCAGACATTTCCCACTATAAGTAATGGTTTTGAGAGAAGTATTTCAGAAAACATTTGCAAAGTTATTTTAAATTTCTTTCACTTATTTTTCTGATGTTTTTATTAAACCTTCGTAACTATCTAGATGATGTCATTCTTTTAAGCATGACAATTAACATACAGATGCTGCAATTACTCATTATACTTTCATAAATGGTATGTCATGCCTTCCTCCTCCTGTTTTCCTCAGAAAAGAATGGAGAGAGAATACATTAATGCTCCTCTTTTTTTTTTTCTTTTTTTTTTCAGTAGCTTTCCAAATGGATAAGCAGGAAGACTCAGTAATTATAGAAATGTTTAGGGAGTGCAGTTGTAGGTACAGCAGGTTCCAGCTGAAAAAGTGCATTCCCATTGTTACCTCTGCACTTGAATCAGACAGTAAGTGGAGCTTATGCATATGAAATGTCTGCTGCTTCACAGGAACAGAGCTCTCCCTGCTAAAGTATGAGTCATTTCTAGAGCTGTGAAACCATGGAAAGCCCTCTGGACTAGGAAGTGCTTGTTCGTTATTTTAAAGTTGCAAGAAGACACAAACAGTAACCTTTAAAATATTGAGTTATTTATATATTTAGAAAAAAAGTGGCAAAAGAAACTTGACTTGCTTCCACTGTGAACCACCTGCACTATACACATACTATTTTAACATATGGTCTCTAGCATGAAAATGTTTATGTAAGTAATTTTTGTGATTTTTTTTATTGCAAAATTTCCCTGGACATGTTGCAGTCACATTGCAGTCATCTGTTCAGTGCAGTTCAGAATAAAGGCATCATCTCAGTAGTAAGTAAAAATATCATATAAAAATATCATATTGTCCCTTTGAAAGAGTTGTATCATCTCCCACACATTCTACTTTGAGGACTATGATGCATGCAGTGCATGCTATCTCTGGACTACTACTTTCCCTTGCAGAGACAATTGCCACTTTACTGCTGAGACTGAGGAAGAGCCTACACAGTCAGAAAAGTCATCCAGATCGTATTTTCAGTAACAGAGAGTAGGTGGAATTAGCATTGGAAGAAAAGCATGGCAGAAATTGTATCTGTGAGCAAGAACTGGGCAATGCCCTCTGGAAATTAAGGACCAAACAATATTCCATTTATAGTCTTTCTAATATTGCAGCGATTGTGACCCAGAGGCTACAGTAGATCAAGGAGTTAGCAATTTACCTAACAGTTATCTGCACAGGCAGATGGAGAGCTGTGCTGTGCCCAGCACTGCATTCGGGTCTGGGTCACACTGCTGAAGGGAATCCTCTGATCCTCCGGCTGAAGAGAATCTCAACAGTTCACAGTATCAGAGGAGCCCACAGGCAGCTCTCACTGAGTGCAGAAGGTCACCCTGGCCTTGCTACTAATAGGGTAAGAGTTAAAGAGGATATCCTTTATGCATAGTTATCTGCCTGTAAGAAAAAAAATGCAGTAGCTCAAAGGACCTAAAAGGAAGAACTTCTACCCATAGATGAAATCAGAGCACTCTGCCATGAAGAAATCCATCTGGGAATTCATCCAGTGCTGCACAGACACAGGGCTCCCAGCATCTGAAGTGATGTAAAATTTCCTATCTATTCTGACTTGTGAAAGCAAATATTTTATTAGCCATTTGTTGCTGGGCCTTTTTAGAGAGATCTGCAAGGAAGCCTGTATCATTTCTCTCTCTCTCTGTCTTCCCCTGCACGATGCAGAACAAAAAAACAGACACTTTGAATCCCCTTGTTATATCAATGCTGGCCACTTCTGATTCAATAGCAGGAGAAATCCGTGCTTCTTTCCTGCAATTATTAAGTCCTTTATGTCCTTTAAGAGTTATCTCTACAGGCCTAGTAATATCCCTTATATTAGAACACATTAAAAAAGATTGAGGTTCTTTTTCTCAAGAGTTACAAATGTGTGACTTAGGATGAAGTCACAGAATCACAGAATTATCAAGGTTGGAAAAGACCTAGAAGATCATCTAGTCCAACCATTACCAATATTTCCCAGCTAAACCATATTCCTCAACACAACATCCAAACGTCTCTTGAACACATCCATGTTCGGTGACTCCACCACCTCCCTGGGCAGTGCATTCCAGTGCCTGACCACCCTTTCCGAGAAGTAATATTTCCTAATGTCCAGCCTGAATCTCCCCTGGCGCAGCTTGAATCCATTCCCTCTAGTTCTATCACTAATTATACGAGAGAAGAGGCCGACCCCCAGCTCACTACAACCTCCCTTCAGGAAGTTATAGAGAGCAATGAGGTCTCCCCTGAGCCTCCTCTTTTCCAGGCTGAACAATCCCAGCTCCTTCAGCCGCTCCTCATAAGGCCTGTGCTCCAGGCCCCTCACCAGCTTCGTAGCCCTCCTCTGAACACGTTCCAGGGCCTCAATGTCTTTCTTGCAGTGAGGGGCGCAAAACTGAACACAGTACTTGAGGTGCGGCCTCACCAGTGCAGAGTACAGGGGGACAATGACCTCCCTGTTCCTGCTAGTAACACTGTTTTTGATGCAAGCAGAAGTCTAGCAGAAAACTCAGAATTCCAAAGGAATGTAATTTCAAGAGCTTCTACACTTGCACCTGTGAATCTAGGTGCAGTGTTTGATACTTTGTCCATTTAGGATTTCTAAGTTTGCAGCTGTAATTACCAGTACTGATCAAATCTAAAATATGGAGCCAGTTTCCAAGCCACTATAGCTATTGTCTCATAAAAGTCAGAGATCATTTAGTAGCCTATTAATTCCCTAGGTGCTGTTAAAACTTTCCCTTCTAACTCCAAAAACATTCTATACGTTTTTGGTCTGTCACCCCCATTTCAAAATACCTCTACGCTATCATAAGAGCATTGGCTACAGCAAATATTATTTCACTGGAATTAGCAGTGCATTCGTCTCTACACAAATTACTTTACTAATAAAATCACTTGCTTCTTTGTCCCATTCTTTGGATACTGGGAAGTTTGAGTTTGATATATTATGACTTTGAATGACTATAGAAAAAAAGTGTAATAATCATGATATAAGTGAAGTGCACTGACAAGCAGATTGACCAGTTTTGTTTTCATCGGTAGAAATCCAGCAAACAGAGTGACTTTAAAAGTATTTTCAGCAAACGCTAGTCTGATCTTAACTTTTTATTCTACCTAAGAAGAAAAGCCTTGTTTTTCCACCTTATTTTGCAGTTTGTATATGAGATCTCTATCCTTTTAGAAGAACTGCAACATAATTAGGTCAAT
Source organism: Perdix hodgsoniae (assembly GCA_035772895.1). Lineage (NCBI taxonomy): Eukaryota > Metazoa > Chordata > Aves > Galliformes > Phasianidae > Perdix > Perdix hodgsoniae. Next base: position 21,465,747 of record JAPSGF010000001.1, on the reverse strand, counting down.
TTTTGGTGTTAAGACTACGCCTTTGCTAAAATACTACTTCTCCCAGTGGAGGATTTTATGTGAGTTTACTAACATTATTCAAAAAATATTAAGATACAAAATATTCTGAACATATACACTGACAGCATACTAAAATATAAGCTAATTAAATATATATATATATATATTAAATACAAGAATATATCATAAAAGTGCTTGGGCACTTAAAAATATGAGGTATATCTCTGAAGTTTTATTTAAGGTAAAATGGCAAAAGTAGGGAAGTGTGCCACTATGATTAATGCTTCATGCCTGCACATCAATTACTGGTTGCACACTGAGAATCTGTACTTGTCCTGAGTACTTTCCAGTTATATATGCAAAGAAGGCTTCGTCACATCCCATCTTTGCTCATTTCCATTTCTAGGTTTCGGAAACCAACAGAGAGAGGACACAATGAATATAAAACTTGAACTACACATACAGTGTATATTTTTTCATTTTCGAACACTGTCATCCCCTCGGTTTTGTCACCTACAGAAGCATTCATAGTTCTGCACAATATTTAGAGACATATTGAGCTTTTGTATGTAAAGCAGTTCTCTTCAGTTCTCATTTTAAGCTTAAGCATCTTTTCTTCAAATCAGCCCGAGGACAAATGTCTGTTGTCTTTTACAGCCTAAAGGTACTCGGTAAAACTAAAGCATTAGCTTCAGTGTCCCAAATGACACTTGCTTTTTATTTTTACACATTGCCTCTTTCTATATTCACTATAAATTTTTATTAAGGTAATAAATTGCCCCAAATACATGAAGAATTGTTTTCTATTTTTGTCAAAAAAAGGACAAGAATTTTAAAACATCTTAATGTTATGCTGTTATCTTAGAAGATATCCTCAGACACAGCTTCATTTTCAAGACAGAAAAATGTTAGGTAATCCTCATTTTTGCAAGAGATTCAACTCATGACCACTTCACTGGTAAAAATGCAAAAGCAGTCTTTCAAATGAAAGTACTAAACAGTACAATTTCCATAGACGAGCAGACCATTTGCATTTAGTATAGTGGTTTATATCATCATACTAACAAAGCAAAACATTGAAACTCTTAGAATATTTGTAATCTTTAAATACAAGGCTATTTTGACAGAACATAACAGTAACAAAGCAGATGATAAATAACAACAGGAAGCAGAAATGGCAGTCTGTGCAGAAATGTTACAAGCAAATGTTATCTTTGCAATCTTAACATTGCACCTAAGTTTGTCACAATGATGAGGCATCTCAAATTGAATGCAAACATTTCTGACAGAACAGTCCTAGAAATCCTTGAATATTTTTTATGTGAAAATATTTTAAAAAGTAAAACTCTGCAACCACTGTACCTTTACTGAGCTCTGATGACTCAGTGGCATTCTATTCTTTATACATTACTCTAAGGACACTGAAGTCACATCATTTCTGAAAATCCTACTGATAATTCAGAGGTACAGAAATGCTGTCACAGAAAATAAAATCAAAATGCTAGCTATATTATCACAGGGGTATCCAGAAAAAGAATATATGAAAAGCCCAAGAACAAAAATACTGAAAAAGAGAAACGTTCAGTTTCAACCTTCTGTGAGTACTTAACTTGAAGCATATCATGTTTCTTGGCTAGATAGACACATGCTAGAAAACACACACAGAGATCAAAGATATTCCAAAAAAGCAAATATTCAGACTTCAGCCACAGCAAGCTACATCAGATGCACTCTAATATCAGAGCATTCTGTTAGCAGTCTACTTAATCTTATTGCAAAATATATGATTTTACTGTAATCTAATCAAATACATAATAAGTGACATCTCCACAAGTGATGGCAAAAATAACTGGCTTTTGTTGCAACCATGATTCTCTGAGATAACTGACCAGTCTGATCTCACTTCCTTAGGCACCTGACTCCTGCACTCAAGATAGGCCCATTCAATGCAGGCAGTAACTGCTCCCTACACTTGAGTCGGGCTTCTTACCCTGTGACATCACTTCTTAACTCCCGTAAGTATACGCCATGAAGAGAAATCATGCCACAGACTAACATAAACTGGCCAATCAGATAAAATATGGTGGTTATCAATGTTTATTAACACAATAAGGCTTTTTATCTCACAAAATAAATGTGGGATGTTCTTGAGAAAGCTTTCTGTTTGTTTGTTTGTTTATCCTCCTATATGCTTTTGTTAGAGGAGCTGATTGTATTCCTTTCAGCCTGCAAATTTTATCTGGGTCCTTTCAACCCATTATCATCAAGAGAACATTCAGTAAAATAGGCACTAATGTGTCCAAGTAACGCCTCTGCATTTTTTTTTTTCTGCAATTTTGTAAACACCTCACATGAAATATTGAATGCTGGGTGATATTCAGAAACTTATGACCAGAACAGCAGTATAATAACTAACTTGACTTGAAACTCCTGATGTATGTAAAACAAAAGTGGGGGAGAATCTAAAGTGACTCTTAAGAATCCTATCATCTATGGAGAAATTAGTAGTGAGCAGTCTAGAAATCAGCTATAAAGAATCATGGCTATTTTCATTGCTTATTATTGTGATGCTCCCTCAACCAGTAAATTATTTCAACAACTGACGCTAGCGATTTCCAATCTGGGCTGCATGCACTCTAGGAGACAGACATATACATATACATAAGATGATCCACTAGCATGCAGGAAGAAAATATTAGAACTTTAATAGCAGATGTGTATAATTTAAATAAATATACACATACTGGGGGTGCATGTTCACAAATGTTTTACTACTAGTAGTGCACATCAAATAAGTTTGGACATCATTGGTCTACACTATCATTTTGTTTGAGACAGCCTGCCAGCATGGTTGGGCACTCTTAAATGTGAAGCTTAAGCAGTAGCAGTGCATTGGTAATGATGGCGCTGTATTACGAATCTCTGATTATCTGTAACTTTAATATATTGTAGTATAAGAATATATGCCCTGTAGGCTGAGGACATGTCTACTACAGCCTGCTAGTCCAAAACAGCTGTATACTTTTGACAGCTGCCTGCTTCCCTGACTTTGGTTCATATCACAAATTAGGCTTTAAATATACGAACTGGAATCCCTTCAGGTTAAACTTATTTGGAAGATGAACTTCAACAATATATGTAATCCACTCCAGCTGCTAAAAGACACACAGCTCATAAATGATACTGCAAGTTGTTTCAAATGAAACATACTGAATCGAATATAAATGTTGACTTCCCAGCAGCAGACACTTTACTATATAGAGTTCCATCTATTTGAAGGAAATGATAACTAGGCAGAGCCCAAGATAAATGTCCAGTTCTTGGCAGTGGTAATTTGATGGCTAAGGCTAAGAAAAGGATTTTAAAGTATAACTCCACATTTTTGCACTGATTTAGTTTAGATAAAGAAATCAACTTGCGTAAGCCTAGCAGATCAGTAAAGTCAACTTTCAAACTCTGTTGTACTATCAGAGCTGAGATGAGACACTTATCTAGCATACTAAATAACACAGAGAATTCATTTAAATCTTTCCATTTTATGTACGTTCTCAAATATAGCTTCATCTGTATGAAATCTCATCTACATCCATCTTTTGCATCTGACAATAAAAGTAACTGAGCAAACAAAATGCCTCTAGCCACATGGTTTGCCACATCTGCTTTATACTATAATCAATTTTACCCAGTTCTTTTATTTAATTTTCAAGAAATTTAGATTTTTCCTCTGCTGTTTTAGTCGGTGGATTAGAAAAGTGATAGGGTAAATAATGGCAAGTAGGATTAAGGTATCACAAAAATTTTAATCATCAGAGACGTTTAATTAGGTGTAAACATATTCAAATATTAAGCATCACTATCTTAATATTGCATACCACAGGGAGGCACATGTCATTCTTAGTGTCTTCCTAACATATTTTTCCAATCAAGTCATTAAAACATTACATAAAAAAGAACCCAGACAGAAAGCATTCTATGAAAGCAAAATAAACTCCACTATTTTAGCTGAATTTTCTGTAGTCTATCAGCTATATATCTTTTTTTCAGAAAAAATGCAATCAATCAAACCAGTTTCTGAAGAAATGACTGCTGTGTTATGATGAAGTAAAGTTTCAACTTCAGCAATTTTAGGTAAAACCTATTATTAAGAATTTCATTCTTTACTGCCTTTAAGAAAATTATCAAACAATAGAATACATACAGTCAAAGTTTGAATATCTGCTTTCAGTCTTACAATTATTTGCATAAATCAAACATGAGAGGTTATTTAAAATTTGCGATAGGTCTAGAATGGAACCACTTCTTGTTCCATTTGTTAACATACCAGTTTCACTGTCTTTATCCATTCTTTATATGCAAGCGGTACTATAAATTAGATCATTCTTCCGCCTTGACGTTAAATCATTTTAGCCCTACTGTCCCATTGTTGCAACTGAGGGATAAGACCTCCACACACCATTGCATACGGTGGGACACAAGAGGCTCACAGATAACAGATAAGGTCTTATGTCCTGATATCTGTTCCTTTCCTAATAACTCACTTTTTTTTTTTTCCAATTGCTCCTGAACATTGAGCTAATAGTAAGCACTCTAGCACAATTCTCAGACCTCATTCTTTGATTGCAGTAGTCCAACCAACACTTGCTGTTTTATATGCAAATTCAGGATTTTTCACAACTTCAATACACATCACAACATTGAATTCTGCTTAATTGCTTTAGATGTTTTATAATTCAGTTATTGAACATTTCAATGTACTTAATTACGCTCAATTTCTCTACATGTAAATAACTTCCATAATTCACTGTGAAACCATTATGAGACCATCCTTAAACAGCTGTAAAACAGAAAGTTCCTTTTAATAAGCAACTGATCTCCTTTTCTTCATATATATACACACACATATATATAATTATATATGTAAATACATATATATACATATATATATGAATACACACATATACATACACACTACCAACACTCATCTCTTTTGGTAAACCCAAAATAAAGAATTTAAGAGAAAACTATTTACTGCAAAAAAAGATCATGCCTTAGATCTCCCTTAGATTGTTCAAACCCCTAACCAACTATAACACAACCAGTTGTGATAAGACAGCATTACATATCTTTGATAGATCTCTAAAACAGAGTTACCGGAATACATTCTTATAGGGCAAATATAATGAAACAAAACTTAATGTAACAGGCCACATGGAAAATGACAAGGGATTTTATTTAAGATTGTTTTACTTGCCAAAAGCAATCTGGTCCTTAATGAAGCTAATCTGTGTTTTCTCGTCTCATTCAGGGTAAGTGAGATTCTACTTAAGAGGACTGAGAACAGAAGCTACAGAAAGCATTGCCCACTACACTGGATCTTATGAGAGGAACAGGAAAATGTTTCAAAAAAAATAAAATAAAATAAAATAAAATAAAATAAAATAATATAAAATAATATAATATAAAATAATATAAAATAATATAAAAGAAAAGCCAACCCCACACAAGAAAATGCCTCAAAACCTAACTAGGTTTCAGGTGATGATACAGAGATATGTATATAGCAAAAACTGAAAACGAAAGAAAGCCAGGAGGAAATTCAGAGAAAATTGGTTACTATGGTCACAAAGAAAAGCAAAGATTTCTTTTTAATTTAAGCTTGCTGAAAAACAAGAAGAGATTTGTGAAAAGGAGCATCACCTCTTGCTGTTTGTTTCTCATTTCTAATGTTTGCTTCTAGAAAAGTTCTAATAGGCAAATAGAACCTTAGCAGTGAACCATCTGAGGAACATTAATCTCTTCCCATAAGGGGAACAGTACTGAGAATGCGTAAGTTTTGACTAACTAGAAAGGCTCGAAATATCATCAGTATCCTGATTTGTCTGGTCGCTTAAGTTTCAGCCATTCTTTCTCTTTCATCCTAGAGACACTTCTCTCATTACAGAGCAAAAGAACTGTTCTGGTTGCTTTGGAAAGTACACAATAATACTGCTAAAAAGATGATGTGACATTTCAACTTCATGTCTGGAGTCACAAGGTCTCTAAGGAGTGCCTGTGAAATGCAAAATGAGTACAGCAGAAAAACAAGTGGCAATACATATCTTCATGTGGGAAATTAGTGAGTATACTTGGTCCACTTAGTCCAGAGCACTAGGCACTGGAGACCTTGCCAGAAAAGCAGAAGAGTGCTTGATACACACTCCAGTCACAACAGTGATCAGAGCTCAATCACTAAGAGATGTAAAGAAATTTGGGCCACCCCTAAGTATCTGCTGCCTTCCATAAAGAGTTGATCACCCTCTTCAGCACTAGATGCCGAAAGGAATGGATGCTTAATTTCCCCCATTTGCTGGGTTTACATCATGCATCTCTCTCAGACAGTACAATAAGGTAAAGGAGAAAAATGGAATATGTCAATAATAGTGATAGTGGCAGCAACTCCATGAACCTAAAAGAAATCCCATCAAATATCAGAAACATCCACAAGGGCAGAGCTGAAACCTTTTGTCCCACAATAAAGGAACTGTTACACAGACCTCGGTCATCTCTGCTTTTACATTCCTTTTGTGCATATGATTTTTTAGTTGAGAGATCTATGAAAGCCACCAATATCCATATTCCACACAGGATTAAAGAAACAGATTTAATTCCTGTAAATTAAGCCCTTCGAGTGCTCTCTAAGCATCTTCTAAACAAAACCTTGAGATAGAAATAGCTGGACATGGAGAAGTTATGTTCTTCTTTGATCAGAAAGTCTCAATCCTACCAGAGCGGAAGAAAAAATCCAGGAGTCAAAGCTGATATCCACAATGACCGAAAACAGCAACAACAAGGAAAAAAGTCTGACCCTGCTGCAATACAAGTGGTACTCTATGGAAGCACTCATATTGCATTGGACTAAGAGTGTGCCTGGACATTAGTTCCAGCACCCCAGCCAAGCCTGGAATTGAAATTCCAGATTCTAAGCCACTATCCAGTGTAACATAGGACAACAAAAACACACTTGCTGACAAACTGCTATTTTTCCACACATCAATAAACATGACAATGCTGTGAGGTATCGTGGCCAATGCCTCTTGTCTGCACACAGTTTGCATAAGTTTCATCAGCTACTCCTATCAGCATATTAGGAAGATTCTAGCATACAATATTATGTAGGCATGTGATGCCATGCATGTTTCTGCCGCAAAGCAGAAGATCTCAGAGCATGCCTCTGGATAGACTGATTTTATTTGCAATCATTTAAAATAACTTTCTTTTTTTGTCTTTTTTTTTAATTGAAGTCCACCATTGCTCTGAAAGGCAGTTGGCACTAACACTAAATTAGCTTTCTTCATAAGTTCACTAGTACGATCATGTGGGAAAGTTAAAACCTCACAAATTCATTGGTCATCTAAAGTAACTGACCTTTAAGAATTGAACTTTTCTCATATTAGACCAATAAGATGCTTCTAAGAAAAGAGAATTATCATTACTCTGGGAAAAAGCCTTTGAATGCAGCCTTTAAGACGTCGTGCAGGCATGCTTTAATTTGAAGATCAACTGGAGAAAAATTGCAGGTGTTCTCTAATGAGTATAAAGCATATCTCTGTGTGAAAGAGTGGACAAATGGACTTAAAACAAATCCCATCTTTGCCCATAAGTACTTTATGTTTAAATTTACAACCAATAATAAAAAACAGTTCTAAAAAAAGATTACTCAAAATTTACCACCAGAAGAAGTAACAATCTAATCTCATTCTCTACACTGGAATATAAGAGCTCAAGTATTACAAGAATGAAATTCATTGCCAACGTGTTTTACTTTTTGACACTTGCTGTCACATTCATTTATGGTGTTGAGAAGACAGTAAGAGGCATACAATCCTACATGAAAAATATATGGGGAAGCATTTATATTTGTCTCTGCCGTTGACTTGCAAATTCAAGCAAATCAAATACTTTTAAGAAATCTCATTCATAAAGTCTTGCTCCAGAAGAAATACCCTTCACAACATCATATATTTAGACAGAATACTGCAACTAAAAAAAGCACATCATAGTACTGTAAACCAAAAAACGTTACCATTTGCATATGAAAACTACGTACAGCTACAAAACAAAAACACTCTCTCTCTTATCAATAATAGTCATAAATCACTCTTTTCTCTTAAAGCATCATCGTGAGCAAAATAGTATTGTGTTTGTAACTAGAAATAAAGAAATGTTATGTTTGCTACAAAGTGTTTTTTGTTTGTTTGCTTTTTTAAGCCTCCAATCAAAAGATGCTCTCCAAGACAGTGTTGCTTGATGCTTTCCAGTCCCTGCGTACATTACATTATTTCGCCTAGAAGAGCTCTCCTCTAGGCACAACATACAACTACAGTGAACGAACAAGGCTCAAATCAGCCAATGTATTTTTTGAAGTTTGTAAAGAACACTGCTTACAGGAAAAGTAATTTTGCTGAAAACAGATGTCTAAAGAAAGTCCAAACAATTACGCTTTCTGAGAAATACGCTGTGATTCTTATGCTTCATTACTTCATCAGTTCCTGCAGTATTCAAAAACCAGCAAGTATTGAAAGTGAAATGTTACTGTTTTAACTAATGTAGAGAAATGACAGGAATGAAAAAATGACAGGTATGCATCCACTCCAGTTTTCCTGCTCTGATAGCTTCTCTGACCAAAGCTCTGTTTCTGAAGATCCATTTATAAGACACTTCTGTCTTCTAGAAGAGCTCTGAGGGGGGGAAACCTGTGATGGTTATCTTCACACAATCACCATTTGAATGCTCTCACTTTGTGTACCTAGCCATCTGTGACACAAGAACAGGCAACCCAAGCTGCATCATATTCAGTCCCAGACCGATGTATATGCTGAGAAACTGCAGTGGCAATTAGTTCCACTCAATTCTTCCCAACCCTGATAAACATGCATGAGGGTGGATAGGGCACACACTATGTCTGCTGTCATAAATACTCTAATTCTTATGTCTATACCTATCCAAGTCATTACATAACATTGGTAACAAGGAAGCACAGCTTGATTTTATCCAACATTGACCAAATACTCATTCGCAGAAATATGCACATACATATACAGACAATATTCTATATTCATAAACAATATATGATCTCACAGTACAAATATACATAAGTAAAATCATTTGTATGGACTCAAATGCAATTCTGAACACTCTACGATGGAAACCGTAAACATACTAAAATTTTCTGAATATTGTGATGTGGACACAAACTCATATATATAAACATATACATACACACACACATAGAGGCACATTATTCATGTCATTTTTAAAGTTGCTAATACATTTAGAAACTTTCTAGAAAAAAAAAACTTCTCTGGACATACTTCAACTGACGGGTATACTAATGCTTACAGAGTTTTTCCCATACTGAGAGAGAATCTATTTTTACAACAGTACCCCACCTAAGAAGTAATTACATGCATCAGTGAAATCAGTAAATCTGTACTCATTTTCCTCATAAGCTATTTTGAGTTGTAAAAGAAGTTAATCTACCACCTTTTCTAGAATATATGGAAATGCTGTCAAAATTACTTATTTATTTGTCATGATAATTATTGTTCTCTGCCTAATAAAGTATCTTCCTTTGCCATTTAAGCAAGCACTTTATTTTTTGAGATCAGAAAACATGATTATTCAAACTCCTTTAATTTAATTCAGCAACCTGTCAAGATAAATCATATAATAAGAACAGAGCTATTCTTCTTGCATATTCTACCAAATTAACTCTCTTAATATTTCATGTTTAAATAGGGGAGGGATAGTTCTGAGACAAAATATCTCTGAACTGTTGTGCTTGGAAGATTACATCATCTCTAAATGTAACAATCCAACAACCTCACTTGCTTTGTCTTGTATTACTTCTCCTTTTTCCACTCTAGTCTGCTTGGAGAACGTTTCTGAAGTTAAGACTCCTCTGTCTTTACTGCAAGGATGGCAGTCTCCCTGTTTGGTAGCTGTTTTTCAAAATATGCACAAAAACAGCCTTCCATTTCAATATAGATTTGTCTATTATACTCACTGCTGCTGCGTCACAGCATCTTCCAGCCGTGCCTTTTTCACATGAAACATACACTGTATCACAGTTTCAGAAGCTCAGTCACATAAGGTATGATGGGGTGGCTGACTTCTGTCACAACTGAAAAAGCATTACCTGAACAAGACAAGACAGCTGCCACAAACAAGAAATGCAAGTGGTTTTTTTCCTATCAGGTCTGATTTAGAACAACGCAATCTTCCCTTCACACTTACATGCTGGTTTAACAGAAATCAATGATGAAGGTTCATAACCCTTTTGCTGTTTAGCTCTACAGTTCCAGGCATTTAAAAATCAGCTAACTGAGACAGAGACGAAAAATCAAAACAGACCTCCTTCCTTAGCGGACAATTGGAAAAAAAAACAAATCTCTGACTAACAAGCATACCTAATTCATTAAGTTCCTAAAAAACATATTTGTTATTTCCTAGCACTCCATTTTTCTTCATTAACCAAACTGAGTTTGCACAATAAAGCCAGAAATACTACCTTCAACATCAGGAAATCCAAATCTATTGTCCTTTTTTATATCTATGAAAGGACAAAGTCTGTGGTTTAAGATTTTTCTCATTTTTGTTTTTACAGTTTTGGTACAGTTCTCTGAATACTAGGAAAATACCAGTCAACTTCAGTAAGTTTTTTAAACTTACTTTCTTCTCTTCTGCTGCCCAATTCTAAATGTCGGATCTAAATTCATAAGCCATGTTCCTCTTAGTAATTTAAAATAAGGGAGCCCATGTATCTTGGAGGTGGGAAAAACATACTGACTTTGATCATGAAGTGCTGGCTTTGATTTTGAAGCACATGCACTGTATTTGCTTATATTGGGTTTGATGTTAACTGAATAAGAATAAATCCTCACAACTTTACATATCATGAAGTCATGTCCAGATCAAACAATTCTGCAACCACTTCCATTTACTGTATTTTACACTACTAAATCTCTTTGCACAGATGAAAACAAATATAGAAAAAGCACAATGAAATAATAATGAACAAGCAATAGGTCAGAATTACTGAGTGTCAATTGAAAGGAATAAAGCACCAATTACAGAAACCATGTTAACAGATTTAGGCTAAATTCCCACACAGCACTCCATTTAAGAACTAACATAAATTGCTGAAGTGGACTCAGTTAAAATGAAGACCATAATAATGAACATTGCATTGAATGTAAATCCGTTGTTGTCATCCTTCCAAATCAAAGAGCTGTTGATGATTCTGAGTACCAAAGATTTAATTTTATCCTCTTTAAGGCGCAAATAATACTGAAAGAATTGGTCCTGGTTTTGATTTCAGAAAAAACAGAACTCTAAATATTTATTTATTTATTATTATGCTAAAGTTCACAACAGTCCTGCACCTGTCTTCAGATATCTAAACACAGATGCACTGAATTACAGAAATTTTTGGCATTAATCCTGCCAAAGCCCACTTAAAGTGAGGGTAAGATATGCTTCTAAAAATAAGGAAAGTTCTAATTTACATGCCTATGTATGGATCTAAGAACTTGACTACAGATATCACATCTGTGTTTTTATTTTTTATTATTCTGTGTTACTAGATTAAAATTGAGTGGATGATAAAATGTTTCAGCAGTGTAAATATATTCATCAATTCATATAGTCGAAGGAAACTAGTATTAACCATTATTTCCTATTAAACAATTTTAAGATTTTAATGTACAGTTTTTAATGTTTTGGATGCATAAAGAAATTCCAAGATTAATAATTACTGAATACATATTTTACCAATTAAAACAAGGACTAGAAATGTCTGGAAACAATAAGTTTTCAATTTTATTTAATTTTTTTTAAGTTATGGGATTTTTTTCAGGTAAGCAATCAATTCAGATAAGCAATATTTATGATCATTCTTGTTTTCTGTCTTCAGATTTTATCAACCAGGATAGTAAAGACAGGCTATGTACTCTTTGGGTATTTCAAAGCAAGAAATAATGTGGCTTTCTAATGCAACATTTCTGTAATTCTCCAAGCAAAAAAAATCAGTTTTGAAAGGCAGTAATACTGTACCTTGATTTCTTCTATTTCATCTGGCACTATCTTGTATGCAGATATAGTCCCACCCAACCTGGAATTGAGAGAAGAAAATATTCTCAGAATCAAAAGCACAAAGGACAGCATGTTAGCAGTGCTGTGACTCACTTCAAAACACAAAAAATCCCACCCGTCAATTCAAAAGTAAAACCCACCCAGACCCAAAACAACAGCAAAAAAAAAAAAGTTTAAAAAAAAAAAAAAAAAAAAGGGCCAAAGCAACCTCAACACCTTTCTTCTTCATGTCATTAAAATAAGCATTCAGATGCACAGTGTCCTTCACTAAGCTCCATGGTAAGAAATAGGTCAACCAAGCGAACTACCATTGCCAGGATGTCATAAAGCACACTGTCTGACATTAGTCATTTTATTTCTTTTCTAGCTGTATGGAAGAATTTAAATATTTTAGGCCTGACATGTTTTATGTCAGTATTTTACTGAGTTGTCAGTGTACCTTAAGTGTATACAAATGCAATTCCAGAAACTGAAATTTTCTAACTGTACAAACCTCAAAGACTTCACAGTTTCCACAGCTTCATGTTCACAATTAGTAATTACAAAGTGAAATCGTTAACACTGATACAAAAAAAAACTGTTGCTTTTTGGTCTCGCATTCGATTTGCTGAAAAGCTATGATAAAAGGTAGCTTTCCTGTCTACATCCTGCAAAAGCTTATGGTAAATAATATCCACACACTGAGGAAGAATAAAGACCATGTAGAATACATGGTGGTTAGTATTTGGTGGTTACTACTGTATTTTCCCCAGAGACATGCAAACATGGCTTCTTTTATTTTATGAAGCAGCATCATTGATAGTGACAATTCAGACCTAAAAATATAACAGCATTAATGACCTTCCTGCTGGCTCTACACAACAATACTAGACATTTTCTGGGTCTTACAGAAATGGAAATCAGATAAGAAAATATTTATTGTAAAGCAGTAGATAGTTATCAACTGTGTATTTGTATGCGTATCCTCATGTTATTAGATTTTTCCTTACAACTGTCAGCATTTCTACACAGATGTGTTTCCTTATATTCCATCTTGAAATTGTTATACACATTGCTTACTCAACCTAAAAAGGGAAACAAAGAGTAACAGAGAAAATACATTAAGATTTTCTCTGTAAATAAATCAATCAAATTCTACAGCCGCTCTAGAAATGCACAGTTTGAAGGCTTCAGACAGTAGAGGTAGTCTGCACAGGAAAAGCCAGTACCAAAGTTCATCAATGCTCCAAATAGCATCAGCTATGACTACCAAGACAAGATCTCCAGATGCTACAGCATTCAAATTTATTGTGGACAGAGAGAAAGTATAGCCTTTCCTATGTCCTCTGCAACTTCCTCTGCTGCTCATCCCCAACGCAGTTGAACATTGAAGAGAACCAATAGAATTTTTTTTGCTACTGCAAGTAAAAAATGTGAGGTTTTACTTTTAACTGCATCTGATCTTTGTTCTAAGGTCATTGCCAGGGATAGCTGTAAAAAAAATATTGCTTTTAACACCATGATAAAGGCTTCCTTTAACACCATGACAAAGGATGGCTCAGATGTCATGAACATGAGTTGCACTTGATTGCTACTGGTATGCGGCCTGGAACAATGTTTGTTTGTTTTTTGGTGTTTTTTTAAACTGTTTCTGATCCACTCATGTCAAAAGTATTCAAATGTTAACTTCTACATCCTTGCATTCCCTTACAGAAGGAAAAGACAGAGCATCTGCTACCAGAACTCCACTAGTAGGAAATCCTTTACTAGTCACCCTTGGCATAACATCAGAAAAAAAAAAGATGAAAGTAACAACTGACTCATCTAACTTGCTTAAAGCATCAATGAGCATCATTTTCTGCAAACATTTCTGCAAAGTTTGTGTTGAGAATACTCTAAAACTCACCAAGTAACAAGCAAAATGGTGGCACATTTTAAAGTAGTTGTGAATTTGATTACTGAATGGATATTTTCCTTACACACAAAATAGCAAAATGTGATGACATTCAAAATGGTAGTTATCACAATTTCATAGTTTTGAAAATAAAAAATACATTAAAAGATATGCTGTTCAAATAGCCTTGCACCTGTAGCTTCAACTCTCCACATCTAAAATACATTTTCTATCTTACAGTGACATCTTTAGCTTGGAAATCCAGGCTGCATAAATAAATAACACCAAATTTGAAATTGAAAAAAGAACAGAAATATACAATTCTATAAATGCTTCAGAGTCCGTAATCCTTTCTTCATTTCAGAGCATAAGATTTTCCTTCATTTATATTTACTGAAAGAGAGATCCATATTGCCATGGAAATTTGGTAACACAGAGGAACATAATGAAGACGTTTGTCTTTGTATACAAAATTTGGCAGTGAGTTTCACAAAATTTTAAAGGCAGCCCACAAATCAGCAGGATCCAGTTAACACAGCCTGAACTTTTCTACTGGTTTTAATTACTGTATGTGTGAGGCACAGAATTTATTTTACTATGTAACTAGGTATCTATGAGGGAAAAAATGATTTAAGCTGTGTATTTGCCAGCCTGTAAGTATTTTATCAGTAACAGATAAATTTTTAATGTCTGTTTCAATTTCAGAAACAAAATATTACACCATACAATTCAATCATCAAACTAGTTTGTTGGAAGCAAAAGTAGTTGTGAAACACATTGCATACTCTTCACTTAAAAGTCATAAATCCCAGTTTATTCGAGCCTCGTGTTAAGTAGTCTGAAAATAAATTTTAAATTACTTAGTTTTGTGTTACCATATCATTATTATAAATGTCCCACAATCAGATCACAGAATTGCAAAGGTTGGAAGGGGCCTCGAGATCATAGAGTCCAACCCCCCTGCTAAAATAGGTACCCTACAGTAGGTCACACATGTAGGCCTCCCGATGGGTCTCAAATACCTCCGAGAAGCATAAGTCCATACTGACAGACATATACATAAAAAGTTTTTTAGAGAAACAAAAACATTGAGATGAATCATAAAAAATAACAGCAAAATCAAAACAAACTGGAAATTAAATGCATTAATCAGCAGATCCAACCTAAGGAAAATATCCTATTTCAAAGATTTATCTGAATGACATTTACATGTCATTATTAATTGTACCCTGTTTTGAAGTTCGCACATTACTTTGCAAATCCTCAACTTGAACACTAACACTTTAAAGAACAGAGGCCAGGCAGATTTCAGCTATGCAAGGTACCTACGGAACGAGCGATACACGACAGTGTCTGGAAAAATATGAGCGCTTGGCAATCTTTTTTTTCATTTTCTTGAAAGCAGTTTCTCTTGCAGATTGATTTTGTTCACAGACTATTAAAACATTTTACATTAACTTCTTTTGATTGTAGTATTTCAAGAAGTAATTACACCACAATCAGAAATGCAAAGGATCTGCTAGCAAGAGAACACATTCACTCCAGAACATTTTGTACACCAGGATAACATGGCATAGCACATATTACAAGGCCCAGAATCCAGTATAACAGGGATCCATTTTTCATGCAGATTCACTCTTCATCTTTCACACAGTCTGCTTTTATTATTGCTTTTTTCTTGAGCTGAACAATTTAACAGCCAGTATCCTAGAGCACAAATAGCATTTTCTCTCACAATGAATATACAACAAACCAAGAGCAAAGCTAAATATACAGCCAGCTACTTCAGGAAGTTGAAAAAGTAGCTGTCTGAAGAGACTTAATGTCCTAAGTCTCCCTCTTCCAAACTTATATTTAATAATGAAATTATTTCAAATACTAGTTATCTCCAGCTAATCTCTCAAAATTCCCACAACTTATGTTCATGTCTACGTCATCAGGTTTGTATCCCACCCTGGGCAAGTAACACAGACACTCCAATTCCTCTAATCCCTTTGCAGAAAAGGAGTGAAATTATTCCCAGATACAGTCAATAGAACTGACACAGGAAAAGCAAAGAACCACACCTTGTACTGGGCAAAACTAGCAGAGGTCTCTGAGAAGAGAATCCAAAAAGATTAGACAGAAATTCCACAAAAATAACTAGGAAATGAAAAATCTCACATAGTTGTTTGTGAAAGCATACAAAGTCTTTTTTTGTCTTCTTTTTGGAAACTTTTTATTCTAAAAGTGCATCTCAGGATGAAATGTAATGCATAGACTGTAGGAGAAAGCTCACAACAAAGATTAAAAAAATGTTCAAAAGAAGAGTTGCAAGAGCAACCTCAGAAATTAGGAAAATACAGGAAATGTACTGCAGTAAGGTCAACACAGTTGCATTGGAACAGATGGAAGCTTTACTGTTTCACAGATCAAATCATAGTATCACTGACGAGGGAAGATCTGAATTTTATCCAAGCCAAGAAAAGTTAAAAAACTGGGAAGAAGTGTGCTCAAATGGAGGCTAGAAACAATGAACCACAGCCCAAATATCCCATTATTAAATCAGAAGAAAATTCAACATAATGAAGTTTAAGGAAAAATTAACTCTTTGAGTAAGGATAATTTATTCTGCATATAATGTTATAATAGCCGCAAACTTATTTTCCATTATAGCTCCAAGTCAAACCTGGAACTATAGTTTGCCCCTCTGCTCCTTTGTCCATGTACGTTCAAGATGGATGCACTACATTGTCGCTGCATAACTACAACATGCTTGTACAAACACACTTGTGAACCTGCCTGGAACCAATTCTGTTCAACTTTTATAATCCCAGTGTTGATCAAAGATAAGAACATGCTCTTAATGTACTGTTCCACGTTCAGTGATTGTCATAAGAAGCTGAGTTATTGATTCTAACTTAATAAATGAGTCATGCTGAATGCAATGAAGTCAGTTTTCTAAAAATATCAGTACAGCCAGCTTGGCTGCTGTCATTTGCCGAAGTTCTCCAACGCCACTTTAATTACCATTAATCTTTCTTCAGATAGATTACTCTGTCTAAAAGATACCAAGCTGTCACTAAACCTCACAGTGGAACTCTTCTTCCTCTAAAATGGAAAGCAAAACTCAGAAACTTCTGCTCATTTTTTTCTTAGATCCATCTCATAAATATAGTTATTATCCACCATTAGGATCTTTTGACTGATTTATAAACCAAGCAGAACAGCAGCAGGATAATATGCTTCTTAGCAGACCAAATGACTGTGAGCTTGACTGCCTATTGCTAATTCTGAAGGCATGGTCAAGTTATCCCAGGCTACTGAATGAACACACACGCATACACACTACTACTACTGCCAGAGCAAACTGACCAGGACAGCAGTTGAAGCCGACCCAATTGGGCCGGCATAATGGCGACCCATGAGACGTCAGCAAATCATTGTGTAACTACAGATCCAGCTCCATGGAGCGTCCCAGGGAAAGGCAGCAGAATTTGAAGTCAAAGGAGCTTTGCTTCCCGCTGCCGGTATGAGTACACGTTAGAGCACACACAGTGCTACATTAATTGGTACTGGTTTCTACCGACCTTTCAGAACTTGTTAAAGTGCCCTGAGAGGAGGCAGTAAGAAGACATACTATTTTGGGCTAACTTCCTACATAAGAGAACATTGGCAGCTAGAGAAAGCCAGGCTACAGCTCGCATCTCTGGCTGCGTGCCAGCGATGAACTACAGAAAAGAGCCTGCAAAGCGCTTTGTGAAAACATTTTTGCTTATTTCAAGGTGCATATAGGGAAATACATGTTGAAGATACAGCACATTTAATCTTTTTGAAAACTGGATCCAATAATTAGATCAGTGTAAACCTAATTTTAACTTTTTTTAAAATTCCTATTAAGCTAACTTCAACATACTGAACTCAAAGAACTCACAGAAATACCATGACTGCACACATGCACTGTCTCAGTAACTGGTTTAGTTTGGGATGTAGAGCACACCTACCACTGTTTTGGGTGTTATTGTGGCCAGCCTAAACACTGATCTGTAGACTGCTCTCTCTTCAAGTCATTTATCAGATTATTTACTAACGAAAGTCACACAAAGGCACAGAAGAGGAATCTCCAAGAAATTTAGGATTGCAGCCCAAAAGAAACAAAATAAACGAAGCGAACTGATGTACAATAATTTCAGCATTTGCTTGTGGGTTGTTTTGTTTGTTTGTTTTGTTTGTTTTTGTTTTTTTTACTGTCAGGATGAAGAGTAAGAGAAATGCTGAACCTTCTGTGAGACACAAAAATTATTTAACTTTTGATTTTCACTTAACAAATTTATTAACAATTGTTCAAAACTCTCAACATTTATACTGGCATACCTCACAGCAAGAAATGAGGTACATCCAAATGGCAAACATTTTGAGATCTCTGAAGAGAATGAAATTAAGTACAAACAATAAGGATTTCTCTAAATTAAAAATTAATGTAAGACTTCAGAAGCGTTTAACTTTGTCAGACAATGCAGCATTCAGAACACTACATAGAAAATATGCATAAGGCAACATCTGAAAACATTTATTCTAGAAAAAAAAACTGAGCAATTAATCTCTTGTAGATACTATATTATTCTGCGTAATAGTGTAGTTAACACCAGATTACAAATGAGAAAGGCACTGCATCTGGAATGGGCTAAAAATGAAATACCACAGACTAATTCCACACTCTGAATTTTCACTACAGGTACATTTTATTTTCAACTAAATCTGACTCTGAAGTCTCCCCAAATGCAAGTAGAATCTGAAAATGGTCTTTTCACATAGACCAACAGCAAAAAGGCCACTTTTCTGCTGGATGAATGCTTGTTTATAGCACACAGGAATGACTGTACTATGCTCCATCTGATTGGTAATCCAACTATGGAAATCATACATTAAATCAAACAGACAGAAATGTCAGCTAGATTTAAGTAAAAATGTGTTCAGTGACTTTGAAAGTTCCCACCGGGGCATCAGATGCTTGACCAGCCAGCTCATTAAACAACATGAGAGA
Source organism: Perdix hodgsoniae (assembly GCA_035772895.1). Classification (NCBI taxonomy): domain Eukaryota; kingdom Metazoa; phylum Chordata; class Aves; order Galliformes; family Phasianidae; genus Perdix; species Perdix hodgsoniae. The sequence continues at coordinate 21,446,719 of JAPSGF010000001.1, read as the reverse complement.
AGTCTAAAATTTCCTCAGAGAAAAATATGCAAAAGCAGACAAAAATCATTATCACAAAAACAATCACATTCTCACCACTTAGATAAAGAAATATGCATTTAATACTCATGCTGGGATTTATTTGGTAGACTGAGAACTTTGAAAACACTGTATTAAGTATTTATAGTATGGGCAAAGAAAATAATTACATCTGATCTTACTTCGTCCTATAGGAAATAACGTGGTACAGCAAAACAGCTATTTTTCTAGTAAGTACATACCTAGGAGAGATACACAGCATTTGCATATAGATTGCTAGCAACTGCCTGTCATGAAATCTTCATGTACCTCAACTGAAAGCAGGTTCTCTTGAGTACCTGAGAGTGATTTTTTGCCTCTCATGGAAGCCACTGCAAATTAAAGGATTTAGGCAATATGATAAGGAAATGAAAGATTCCACTAGTAAATTACCGTAACAGCTTGCAGAAAACTAAGCAGAAGAATAAAGCTATTTTTGCAGATAATCATTTTAGTAGAGTTCTATTTGCTTCCGCCCAACTGTAAAATAAAGACCATCTTAAACAAATACTAAGATTCCCCCTGGGAAGATAAGATGACCCATAACTAGTAGAAACTGTAAAGCTTGTTCTTTTTTTCTTTTTTCTTTTTTTTTTTTTCCCAACAAATTAACATTGGCCACCTCTACAGCAGACTTACAATCCATTAAAAAATAGATTGAAAAAATATGACTCCCTTCACCCTATGCCAAAATGCCTTCACATAAATACACTTCTCGCACCCCAATATCTTCCTTCCACTAATTTCAGCGTTTACCTTCCCCTTCCCTTTGTTTTCCCTTACAAAAATCAAGCTAAAAAACTACTAGCACTAAGTCCATGCACATGGTTATGCCAAGGTTAATAAATATTAAATGTTTGTTCTAAAAAGAGATGAAGTGTGGCTGAGAACATATCTCAGAAGGTGGAATATTGGAAATGCAGGGACCCCTGATGTTAGAGAATAAACTGGAATGAATTGCACATGATAGACTGACAAGAGCAATCACAGTCCATTCTGTGATAAGACAGAAAAGCATCCTGAAAATCTCTTTATTCCACAAATTGCCAATAATGACTAAAGGTGAGAGCAGGAAGACCCAAACTCAGAAAGAAAAAAAAAGTGGAGAATACATTGAAATGATTTGATCATTCCAGATTCTACATCAAATTCCTTCTTCACAATTAAGTAAATCACAGAGTTGACAGAAGACTTCAGAAATTTTAAATAATTTGTCCTACAAATAAAATCTGACAATTTTAAAATCACACAAATGATACAGAAGTCTCACAGAGTGCAATTTTAATTAAACCAATTAAGAAAGATTCAGAAAGAAAGTAAAATCACATCACTTGTCGTATGCTTTCTCCTTTTTGTATCTTGGAATGTAATAACTTCAAAGAAAATGAAAATTTCCAATCCCCTTTTTCCTACAAAACCTGTAACTAAGAAAGGGACAAACAGAAGGCCTCAAAAACTTTATGATGCATTGATAACAAACACTGCTCTTATTCTTGAAGACAAAATAGGTTCTTCAAAATATTCCACTTTCCCAAAGGTGTAATGTCACATTTTTCTCCACCACGCACCAGAGGATATAAAGCATGAATATAATCAGTATACAATTTATAGCAGCTTCTTTTTAATGTCTGTATTTCTCTAGGCGGTTAATTTGGAGGCAGTATTTGCTGTTGTTTTTCTTTTTCCTTTTTTTTTTTTTTTTTTTCCTCTAAACATGCTGGTATACTTCCTTAGATATTACCTCACATGGTCTAAAAGCAGCAGAATAAACTGTGTTTAAAGCAGTGACCCAGTAACAGAATTTTAGTGTATGCTATGAGCTGGGGAATGTGGGAGGGGGAAAAAAAAATATTCAATTCATTTTCGATCCATCCCTCCTTATACCTAGTTCAACTTCCTGTAGACAAGTGGAATTACTGAAAACACGAAAAGTGAGACTTCACTGCGTGCCTAGTATAATTGTCACCATTCCAGATAACCTAGTCATTTTTGAAATCATCATCCATATTGTACAGCATCTCAAACTCAGGTTATTGAAAAATATTTTTTTTGAATACAGGGGTCCTTCAGCATTCTTATTTTTGTTTTCTGAAGTTATCATTCCCTTATTTTTCTGCAACTTCTCTTTACTTGTAGCTTTAAGTCACCCTGTAAGTCATTATCAGCTACATTCTTCTGCTTTCTATTTTGTGTGATGTACTTTTAGAAGAAGTAAAAATGACAGCTAGATAAAGCAATCCCCCCCAGTTCCATTTTGCTGCTGCCCCTCTCTTCTTTGTTACTATGCTTCTGCAAGTATGATATTTAGACAGAAGAGTAACCTACTCCACAGAAATTGAGATTTATTTCTTTATTTTAAGATATGACCGCACAATGATATTGTACTCATATGCACAGTAGACAGTGTGTATATTTCTTTGGGTGATAATGCCTGTAACAACCCTGATAACCTCAGCATGCCTCTGGCCATCCCCAATCTGAAGAACACAGAGGAGGAAGAGGTCTGATTTCTTCCTCAGTTCCAACACCAGTACAGGTGAAGAGGAGTGGAAACAGAACTGTGGCATTTATATTTCTGTAAGTAAATTCCTAGTAAATTTCTGAAGTAAATTCCTTCAAGTGTCACCATTTATATTCCATGTCATTTTGCTGTGGTCAGTTTGCCTGGATAAAGATAGCAAAAGTGACAGAAGAATATATCTTCCAATGCAGAAATGTTGTCTAGAATTCTCTGTCATATAACAGGATCTGTAAAAGCAGCAGTGACGTTCAAACATTCAGCACGCTCGTAACGATCTCACTTTTCCAGCTAATGATTCCTTTCATAAATCTGGAGAATAGTCTTAAAAGAAACTTATATCCTGCAATCCCACAGACAAATACTACAGATAGCTTGGAGGCACCTAAAATATGGTTGTTAACTGGTATCACGGATTCACCTTGAAAAACATTAAGATTTTGCTTCCTTGAATAAACATATATTACAAAATTAAGTTCCTATTACTAGGCAAATGACTAAGACCACCAACACTAACATAGTTAATACTTAACACAGTACTTCCAGAATCACAGTGCAGGAAGGAAATTAAATATGGTTAGGACAATGCTACTTGCAAAAAGACACTGAGGACAGTATGTATGTTTGGCCTTCACAGGCATTCATATCCTGACATTGCTTTGTATATAGAGATACCTAGGCTTTATGACTAGAACCCATTCAGACCACTGTAAAATGTGGTAATTTTCTTCCTGCACCAGTTTTTCCAATAATTCGTGAAAATTAAAAAACATCAACAACACAACCAAAACAAACAAATGAACAAACAAACAACAACAACAACAAAACAACACAAAGGCAACATGGCTAGTAAAAATAGAAACTGAGCAGCAGAACAGAGCATCACTGAAAAATAGCTCAAGGGACAATTAGCAATTGGAGTAAAAGGCAAAATGATTCTTTAATCACAGGCCCCTGAGGAGTTCATGCATATTCTTCCTCTTTCCTTTCCTCCGGATTTTTAGATACCCCTTATGCATTCTATCATCTTTACAAGTGAAACAATTCTGTTTTATAGAAACCTGTAGAAACTCTCAGACCAAAGTGTAATTCATCTAAACTATTCACAAAGAACGAAAAGAAAGGAAACATCACTGTCATTACAGGTCAGGACAGATGGCATTTCATAATTATTTACACAAGTTTGATAATTTAGACCAATATTGGAATACTGATATTTAAAGATGAGTAGGCACCAACAGATTAACAAAACCAAATAATAAACGTATACATTCCTTTTACTACACAGTGCTCACAGTTAAGTAGTAAATGAAAAATCTAATGCTGCTCCTGCAATTTTAACACTTCACACTTTGGACACATCTACTGCTTAATTTGTGACCTGAACTGTATTAATTCTTTCCTTGAAACAACATAGCAACAGGTAAGATTAAATAAAGCATGAAGAATAGATAGTATAAGACAATGTTCTTTGCACGTAACAGTTTAAAGACACCACTACCCATAAATCCAACCATAATTTATATTTATCCTTAATTAAGGCCATTATTAGTTCCAGGAAATAGGTATTATTAACAAGAAAGCCTTTAGTGCATGTAGATTCTGTACTTAAAAAAGAAGCAATAATAGTAAACATTTTTTTGAATTCAAAGTAGCCCTTAAAACCTTCAGAAAGAATCTGAAAACACGTGGCCCTCCAAAAACTCTTACCATTGAGCTACTACTGTAATTTCTATCTGTTTAAGGAATATTCAGTTCTTGTCCGCATGAAGCTTAAAGGTTTTTTTTTTCCAGAGGAAAAAATGCATAGCTCAAGCAAAAATAATCAGGAAAAAATTACTTTTTGAAGTCAGAATACATGTCAGAAGATAATACTGGTTTAGAGATTTCTGTTTAGCTTCAAGTTCTGAAGAACTGTTTTAACTTAAAGAGTAATTCCAACTTATGTAATATAAACACACAGGACCATACTCTTCTTTCATTCATGAGCATAACATTGACACCAACAATCACAGAGTACTGTAGGTTGGAAGGAACCTCCGGAGATTGCCTCAAAGCAGCTCCAGCGAGACTGATGTATCAGAGACTTGCCCCTTGAACATCATAGCTGGAGGTTTCACAACCTCTACGGGTTAACAGCTGCAATGTTTGATCAGCTTTATGGTTTTAAAAAAAAATGTGGAATTCCTTATATTTAGTCAGAGTATCGCATTCTAACTCATTTCTGTTGACTCTCCCATTGAGTATCCCTCCGAAAAGTCCAAATCCATACTGTTTGAATCCCAAATCAGGCAGCTGCAGACAGAGAGATAAAGACTCTGTAGAGCCTTCTCTTCTCCAAGCTGAGCAAATCCAGTCATCTGGATCTGCTAGCTATACTCTCTCTAGAACATCCAGGATGAGTTGACTGTCCTACTGCTAGGTGTAACACCACTAACTCATGTTCAGCTTCTTCTTGAGCAACCCCAGCTCATTTTTGGTAGGGCTGTTTCCTACTTAAGTACAGCCCGTACTCTAGTTTTGCATAGAGTTACTCAATCCCAGAGGCAAGACTTTGTACATGCTGTTGATCTCCAGGAGGTTCGTGTCAGCACATTTTCTCCTGCCTCTGGATTGCAGCCTTCCTCTCTAGCATGCTGACGATTCCACCAATTTGGCTCTAGCCTCTCACAAAGCTGGCAAGGGTCAAATGTGCGCCATCATCCAGGTCATTAAGGAATACATTAAAGAATATTGAATGGCAGGGCTGACCCCTGAGAGATGTCACTAATTGCTGGCTGCCAGCAAGCACAACCAGTCACAACACTAAGACTAGCACCCTATTGAGATTTCCACTTCCCTTATCCTCTGACAGATGTAGGAGGAACATAGGTCCCTAAACATAGTCACAACTGGTTAATTTACTTCGAGTTATTCCATTTGCCACTCTTCTCCGCTATAATGTCTACTGAAAATATCTGACACTAATTAAGTTTTGGCAATCTAAGATCATTGCTTTCTACGCTAACATTCTACTACTGTTGGTTGATTGTCTTTTTGTTTTGTTCTGTTTTGTGATCTTCCTCTTACTTAATCTCTGTTTCCTTTTGTTTGACATTGCACATTTTTTGTTTCAGCCACTGCTCTTGTGCTCCATAATTACATAGAGCTTATTACAGCCGTATTCTAATTTACAATTAGGGCACTAAGGTGCTATCAAAAACATATGAAATAATAGCATGTATGACTCGGCATCTAGGACTCCCAGATGGCAGCTGGAACAAAAACTAAATGTTGAAAGTGGCTGTGAAAAAGAATTAGTTTAAAAATATATATTATTCTTTTGATCCTCAACTTTTGCAATAGGCCTCTATTAATAGTTTGTCAAGGAATACTAATCCTTTAGAAGGATAAATGATTGCTACAATTAAGCAAATTTCTTACAACTACATTTTCTTACTTCTTACATATATTTCTTATAAATATACAAAGTACACAGACTGCAACATTCAAAATGCTAAGACTGAGATTACATATATTAATGGAACAACAGAACTCTCACTCTGTCAGGGCTCCAAAGGAAACAAGCATATATTCAGGACAGAAAATGGAACATTCACTTGATGGGCTCCTGACTTAAACAGCATCTTTTATTGATGCTGCACTCCTTATGACCCCTTTTAGGAAATTAAAATGTTCTTAAATGATTCAACTTTAAATACATCACAGGAGCAGGCAGAAATAGAAGTTCAGGAGAATGTCAAGTTTTACATGGACAGGATATTTAAAAAAAAAAATGGTGGTAATAATAGTATATCAGAAGTGTATCAAGAATAAATTTAAGTCTAATAGATTTAGTTTTATTTTATATAAAAATAGCACACCACAACAATTAAAGAATTAAGATAAACATGATGAAAAGATCAATTTCTTTCAAAAAAAGGCAGAAATCACATTGACTAAGACACTGCAACACTATAAGGACTCCTCTATCCTTACTCTAGTACTATTAGACTATTGATTTTGCTCTTCATAATGGTCAGATTTCAGAGAAAATTTAAAACTTGAGATATATAAAAATGATACCATGACTACAACCTGAAAAAAATGTTGATAGTTCTACAACACAGAGATAGTGTAAGACAAGAGAGAAGTATTGAAAAGCCATGGCAAGGAAAATGAAGAGGGATGCAGGAGAGGACAGAATAATAAAGAATATTGGGAGAAAAAATGAGTATTTTAGAGAAAACAAAGAAAAGATTTCCAAAGCAAGAAGCTGAAAAATAGAAGACATCATGGTGGTAGGGAGCATGAACTAAAGAATCTGAATGTCGACCAAAAGGAAAAGTACAGTAAGAACACAATCCTAGTAGCTGCAGCATTCTCTGGAGAGAAAGAAATCAGGTTCCAAGATAAAAGGAGGCAATTTTTTTCTTTTTGTTAAAGATAGTTTTCATTAAAGATTCACATTTGTGATCAAAGAGCTTATATATATGTGAGTACTATCTCGTCAAGAAATCAAAGAATGAAAAATGCCTATTCTGAGAAGAAGGGTCACCATATCTCCATCAAATCAAACAAAACTAAACTTATCAGATCATCTCTTCCACTTGAACCTAAAAGACAGATCTAGAGAGTATGTGGACTAAATACCACTTACAGAGAACTCCAGGTTCCTTATCTTAGATTTTCTTTTCAGTCCCTATAGAATGCTATGGGTAGATTCTATTAGGTTATTTTAAAATAAACTGCACTGTCATCTGTATTTTCATCTAAAAGATAGCAGGACAAACAGTAGTCATTGCTTTAGCTCATATTTCCTCCAGCCCTATCACTTGTCTTTCAGTGCCTATTGATGTACAGCAATTATGTAGATATGCATCAAGATGCATTTCATAGCTGCAGTGTATCCACACCTTAATCATAACATTATCATCTTTCATCTACTAACTATTCTGTGAAAAGTAAGGTAGCATTACGCAGTTGTTTGGAAAGTACTAATTTTTCCTTTAAAAAATTTCTGGTTTTAAAAATTTTGCCCTTGAACATATATGCAATTTAAGATAAGCACTAACTGGTGATTTTTGATGACGTTCTTTACAGAAAGGCTGAAGACTAAATAGTCACAAAAACCAAAGCAGGACAAAGATACCGTATATGTCAAAGCTAAAGGTCATCAACAAGATCTTCAGTTATTTGTGGCCCACACCTGGCCTACAGGGAACATCTAACAGTCCATTAACAGACAAACATTATGCAACAGACTCCTGCTCTTTGCTGCAGAGATGAAGGGAGACATACAAGCAAATCATCAGATGATTTTTATTTCTGTGGTCTTGTCTGACAACTTGACAATTGACCTGATTTCATTTCTACACATAAACTTCAGTATTTTCCCCAAAGTCCTCCAGTCAAGCCTACAAAACTTCCATCCCAGGAAAAGTTAACTGCAGCTCACCATCTTCATCTCCTAAAACTAGATACTTCATACAACACTGTGGTTTCATTGCCTCTTCTACTCCTGCCCGAGCTCAGTTTCATCCTCAGAACTGTACTAATAGATACATGAACGCAAACACAGAATAGAAGATTTGTAACTCACCGTTGTTTTTTTTTTTTCTTTTTTCTCTCCAATCTGTCCTCCTACTATAACCAGCTGAGTAGCTTTAATATAGAAACACTTGCACAGGATTGGAGACATCTGCTTTGTACAGCAATGCAGCATGATACAACTTTGCACGTTACTTTGAAAGTACGCATGAAGTACCAATGGTCTTCTCATCAGAATAAATTTAAGTAATCCTAATTCTGAACAATTACAAGTGACAGAAGTGACAGTAACCTAAATTATGTATTCTAACACAAGCTTGCTTTTTTTTTTTTTTTAATTACCATGCTTATCACTTCTTTTGATAAGATTCTCAGGGTTTCTGTTAACGACTGAACAATTAAATGTAGGAGATGGAAGAAGAAAAAATCTTGGATTGGCTTATCTATTATTTTCAGAAAGCTATGCCAGCATCCTGCACCAGATGACAGCCAACTCTGTACCACAATGAGAATGGCACTCTGCCACAACCAATAAACCATGTTAAGAGGGAAAGCATGTTGGCAGGTATTCAGCATGAAGACAGCTATGTTACAAGCAGCCAGCTCAGAGTGCAGACAGAGCACCTTTATACTTGCTCATCTCTATTTGGCAATAAGGAAATAGTATGGCACAATGTAATTTATATGAATTATGCAATTTAAATATAATATGTAAATAATATGCTGCATGTTATAACAGCGTAGTAGAAACAGTGTGTTAAATTCTCCATGAGAATAATTTAAATTAATAAAGACTAAGAAAGTTTGACTCATTTATACAGTTTGAGATCTTTCTTACAAAACTGGGTTAAGGGCTACCTGGTAATGCACCAGTGAAAGCTTACAAAGATGCTCAGAGACTGGAGCACCTCCCCTACAGGGAGGCACTGTCAGCCCGGATAAGAGAAGGCTTTGGGAAGGGAGCTCATAGTGGCCTTCAAGCACGTAAAAGAAGCCTACAGGAAAGCTGGGGAGGGACTTTCTATAAGGGCAGATAGCAACAGGACAAGGGGAAATGGCTTTAAACTTGGAAGAGGGTAGATTTACACTAGATATTAGGAAGAAATTCTTTACTGTGAGGGTGCTGAGACACTGGAACAAGTTGCCCAGTGAGGTTGTGGATGCCCTCACTCTGGAGGTGTTCAAGGCCAGGCAAGTAGGGCTTTGAGCAACCTGGTCTAGTGTGTGGCATCCCTGATTGTAACAGGAAGGGTTGGAACTCAACGATCTTAATGGTCTCTTCCTACCCAAACCTTTCTATGATTCTACGATCTGATTTTTCGTTCATCATGGCATTAGGGTTTCCTTGTGTTTGACAGATACTTATAGCCCCACTTGATCCCTTAACACTTAAGTTATTCACTCAGTATTTCCATTAATCACAAGCAGTACTGAATATACACACACAAAAATCACTATTAGTACTTTATACTAATATTTACATTATAAAGCAAAATCTAGTCTTATTTCATGATGTATCTTTCCTTCAGCAAACTAATCAGCAATAGCGATAACAGAGTGTTATTTTCTACTGCTTCAAACACAACCTCTGTCTATGAAATTAAGCTTTAAGAAATGCCCTTGATTATTAGACTCTGGTCAGCATGACTCACTTTTAGCAATTCCTCCATGAACAATCTCTCCTGCTATCCAGCACAAAACCCTTCAGCCTTTATCTTTCTTATCTCGAAGATGTGGAACATAGAGTATGATAGTTTTCTGCAGTGATTGTTAGATTTTTCGCCTGTAAGCCTCAGACTTCAGGAGATGGCTTCTTCTCTCCCACTAGGTTATTATAAGAGTTTTACAAAAGATTGTTAAAAAAAAAAAAAGTGGTTGACCTGCTGCTGAGCTGAAAAGTGCAGTCATACCAGGTAATATTATACTTAATAACTTCAGTTAGTATTTTTTTCAGTGTGTTTTAAAACGTAGCAACAGAAGCAGATACAAAATCTGAATAGTACAGATAGATATCACACACACACATATATATATATATATATATGAATGCAGTATTTGACCATCAACTCCTCCTGCAGAATAACAGAAAGCCAAAAGATTTTCCGCAACCACCTTTTTTCAAGAGCAGTTTTTGCTGACATAAAAGGGCAAGTGCCAATCAGAGAAGTCCCTGTATGCTGAAGAACATCACTTCTGGAAAACATACATCAATCAGCCTTCTTGTCATGTATTTTTCAGGGACTGTTCTTTGCCATTACTGTATTTGTCTGTGTCTCAGGAAGCACATATTCCTTTGTAACACTGTAATTATAGAAGCAAATGATGCCTAACCTCTTTGCTTTTATACTTACAGTTCTTGTCCTGATATATTACCAGTTTCAAAACTGGTATTTTAAAATAATTTTTGATCACTGATTACTGAAGTTTTAGTGATTTCTTCTTCCTTCTCCACAGTTCTAACATAGGGATTCTGAATCCCACTGTATTAGAGATACATTCATGATCTTGCATCATGACCCTATCACCCTATGCTCATGCATAGAATTGCTTGTCTATAAAGGTAGCCAATAATCTGAGAAAGTAAAAACCTGGGGAGAAAAAACAGACAGCTGCCTTGTGCAGAACAGCAGTACAAAGAAACTGTGACTTAGCATGTCAAAGTAACAAAAAAATTCATAGCCTTGAGAAGGCTCTGTATACAATACCACAGCCTTGAAGTGAAGAGGAATATTAAGACAGAAAAAAAAAGTGAAAAATAAATACGCCTCTGATAAACTAAGGAACTTCCAATTAATAAGGAAGGACAGCTCTCATTAATGTCTTTACACTGCTGCAGAAAATGAGATCTTGGACAGAAACAGTTGTAATTCATTTGAAGTTAGAGTATTAAGAACTGATAAAATTGGTTTGTTGTTGGGAAATTAAACTATTTCAAATCTTCAGTTGAGATGCCACTGAAACACATTTTAAGGGATGGCATTACTGCATTACAGAAATAGAAAGGCATTTCTACGTATTGCTAGCATTAACACAGATTAGTTCCATCCTTTTGCAATATGTCAGTATATTAAGCCATACAGAAATACCCAATCTGGCAAATTAATAAAAAGCTTGGGTACTGATAACTGTGCAGCCACAGTGAGACCCAAGTAAAAACTTATGACAAAATCTTACTGAGTCTACAGTAAGCTGTGTGTTGCAGCTATAATGACCACTACCAATATTTTAAAAATAGGTTGTGCATGTCTATACATGCAGCACTGCACATAGTGTTTGTTCCCTCATTTCCACCATGAAAATATCAAAGATAATAAAACTTGTGACCAGAAAGAAGAGCTCTAGCTCTTCACCATGGTCAGTTTGCATGTTGCCCAGAAAGAATAATAAAACCCTTTTGTTTAGCACAAAAAATAGATTGGGTATATATATGAAAAGGGTTAAGAGTGCAAGAGCTACAGCACTGGCTGGAAACTGAAGTGTGCATAGGACTGGGCAGTAAGAAGAACTGCAAGTGGGACATGAAGGAAACAAAGGGGAAAGAAAAAAAAAAAAAACTTTCTAAACACAGGAATCACTTACCTGTCCATCACTAGGATCTTTAAGTAACAACTCATTATTTTTCTCCTAAGTGGTTTAGAAAAAACTAGGGGTATTTCTGTTTCATGTATGTCTTCAAAATGTTCTGCTTAACCATGCCGGCAGAAGCAGGCACATCTTGCTGCAACTGAGAAACTAACAAAAAGGGGAGAATTTATCTAAGTTTTGATTTCATAAAAACACACTCCACAAAGTTCATTTGCAGTGCAGAACTGAATGTTCTCTAGAAATGCAAAATACTTAAAATGTAATATGATTCTTTAACAATTTATATATTAGTAATGCTTATCTATAAGCAAATAATGAAGTATGCGGGATACTCCCAACTATTTGAACACAAATTTGAATTTTCATTATCCTACCTACCTTTCAGACACAAATTCATTCACTGAGGATGGTTTTTTTTGATGTTGTAAAACTTTCGAAAAACAATGCAGAGCCTACTGGTAAAAGAGAAATCAGTCCATCAAGAGCATTTCTTTACACACCCACACTGAGAAGGGCTGTTGAAAGCCATAAGCCTAAGTAAGGCTTAGCATGCAGCATACACTCCTCAGCCAGAAAGAGCTACACCCAAAGTGTACAAGCTTAATTTCTTCGCATTTTTTCTGGAAAATTTTTATTTTCAGAATGAATTTAACGTTCAAAGATCCTGAAATAATACATTTTAAAGCTAACTACATCCAAAGAATGCTCTGTTTTAAGTTTTAATTAACTTAAAAGACAGTTTTGAGATTATTGAGAATACATGACACATGAATTTTTCTTAATGATTTGTCCTTTGGAACAAAAACCTGAAAACACTTCAGAAGTCTCTAATTTTCCCCTGAAAAATCACACAGACTTAGATAAAAAATGAAGTTCTGATTTCTACAAAACTTTTATTATAGGTGGAATTAAAATGTATTTATATCTTCTAATGTTCAGAACATATACAGTAGAGTATGCACAAAACAGAGTTTCCTGAAAGACCTGTACACAATACTGGCAGAGAAAATACTGTTACGGTACAGGCACAACAGATGCTTGTGCTTCTACTTGGCTTCACAATTGTTAACAATGCAAACATCTCAGAACAACAGTTTACAGTAGTAAAAATCTTTGTTACATTACCCTGTATTGCCTTTTTCTGTATATGAAAACAAAATTACAGTGAATATCTTTCCTGTGTTAATAGTAATCCATATACTGAGTGTCTTTCCATGCTGTATTTAAAAAAAGCTTTTTTTTTTTCCTCCTTCATGTGAGCACTAAAAGAATCTTTGCCTTTGAAATACATTTGAATCGTTTAGGTTTCACCTGGAAAAATGAAGCACCATAGTCAAAAAATGCCCACCAAAATTTAATAAATGTCGCAAGAACAAATTGTTTGTTAAAATGGAGAAAGTAAGAAATCCCAGTTTTGCACTCCTGAATTTATCTCTCCACCATCTATTCTCTTGTTGAAATGCTCTCACATATGGTACCAAGCTACAGAACATGTTAATTGTACATGTTTGTGACAGTGAGAGAAACATACTAAATAAACATGGAAGAAAGAGATCTCTCACTGAAAAGCTAATTCAGTGACTGACCATCAACAAGACTCTGGAGCAACATGAATTCTCTAAAATAATTATTTGAAAATGAAATTAAGAATAAACTTCATGGAAATTTACAAAAAACTAAGCAAAAGTATCACATTATAAATGAGATGCGCTTTCAAATCCAAAACTCATCAACTAACAGAAAATAGAACTCTGTTAGAATCCACTTTTAATTAGAATACAGTGAAGAGGATGAAACTATAGGTAAAAAGAGATGCTGTAGCTAAAGAAAAACCAAAAAGCTTTAAATAGAATTATCAAGATGTAAAGGAAGCATTTAATGTTGTAGTATCACTATGGTTCTTTGACATAACTATCTGCAGCATATGAGTTGAGGTTTTTGAATCCTTGATGTGTTTGTTTGAACTTCTAAGCTGTCATCATAAAATCGAATCATAGAATGGCCTGGGTTGAAAAGAACCATTATCCATAAGAAATATACTTTGTGCCCTGGACACTCCTCTGTGTTGTTTATATGTTAGCACAGATAAAGAGGAAAAGCGTAAGTGAAGATTCCAAAATAAAATTCAACTTATAGTAATGAAAAGTGAGAAAACAATACACACACACACACACAAAAAAAAAAAAAACAAAACACCACAGATTATTGTGGAACAAGTATACTTCTTCCTTCTTAAATCATTTGCACAGATTTCTGTTGTACAGTCTTAAAACAATTTTAAAGGGTCTCTCTGAATAAATGATGTCAGGACACTATAATTTAATACTGCAAATATTATTGTACCAAGGCTGCCTCAAAAGTAATGCTTCCTGTTCTATGCTGCTGGCCCACAACATCGGAGGTGGATGTCAGTGGTATGGCAGCAGAGGCTGAACCTTCCCACCAGTATTCCATTACATATTGTTGCCACATGACGGATTGCAGGAGAGGGGCAGCCTGACAAAATGGTATCTGACATTGAGTGTATATGGAGCAAAGATGTGGCACTGAATTCCTCCAGCAGAAAAAAAAAAAAGGCACCTACTGATACTCATACACACTTGCTGAACATTTATGAAGACCAGCTGAGGCGAGCAAAAGTGAGGCAGAGTGATGTGTTTCAGCAGCAGGAACAGTTTGTCACCTCTACTGGTGCAAATTTTGTATGAGCATGGCATGGCAGCTCTTGTCCATCACTGGAGAAAATGCACAGCTAACAGGGTGACTGTACTGAATAACTGTTTTGTAGCTGAGAATTTGCTCTATCAAATAGTGTTATTGTGCTCTTTGTATCAGTTGTAGTTTCCATGGAAATAAATAGGAGGCATTACTTTCAGAGCAACCTCTGTATAAAAACAAAAACATTTCCAGGCAGCAAATTTCATATCTCAATGACAGAGTCATTCTTAAGATTTGCAGCTAAGACTTCCTTTACATCTGAAAACTGGAGTTCTATTACAGCCTGCGAGAAACAGCTTATTCGTTTCCCCTGCTAACTTAATCTATATGCAAATACGTACACAAATTCAATAGAAGCCTTGTCTAATTAAGCACTCCCTTCAAGTATTTATAGCTTTGACAAAATGTATCCTGTTCTACGAAAAGACTCATGTCCGGGGAGAAAAAGCATTTCAGATGAGCATTTAGTCATTTTCAGTAGTGAGACTAAAGGAGAGAAAATTTCTCCTGTATAATAAATTATTACAACTCCTGTGCTGAGAGTGCCTCTGTTACTGGGAGTTCCAAATTTAACTTCAGCCATGCTGGGGAAGCCTGCTCTGCTCTCAAGGGCAATTTGTCATTGACTCCATGCAAAAATGTTCTAAGTTCACACGTGCTCCATTTCTTATGAAATGATTACGTCTGCAATAAGAATATAACTGCCACACCAGCTCAGTCTAAAAGTCCACACAACTCAATACACTGTTTCAGGAACTGAGAAACAAGTGCTCAGGGAATAAACACACAGCATCAAGCATTACTTGTCCTCTGCTGCATGCTTCTTGCCTCTTGCTGCTTTCATTTCCAGAACTTTGCTGAGCTGGAAGCTGCATGAATGTGATTAATAGTGTAGATACAACAATCTCATCCATCTTTTTTTTTTTTTTAAATCATTTATACTTAAGGTTTCCACATGTTACACGAGTTATGAGAAATTCAATTCAGCTAAACTTGAGTATGTAATTTTATTCTTTCAAAATCTACTGTATCAATTTTTTCCTGTCAAAACTTCTGAACTCTGAAATATGGTGAATAATTCTTTTTTTTTTTTTTTTTAATCTTTTTATCTTTACACTATTCACTCTGCATACCTCCACCACAATTTGTTAGCTAAGGAGAAAAGTCTAGTAAAGTTCCGTAATCACTGCCGATCTGTTTGTTCAAGTAAACAGCACTCATCCATTTAAAACTTAGTTTCAGAACAGATGAGCAGAAGGAAACAGCCCCTCACACAGAAGACTGCAGATCCCACGAGCACAGAATTCCCTGAACGATGAGGCAGTTCTTGAAGAACGCTGGAGAAAGGCCCTATGCTAGAAGGCCTCAAGCAGCGCCAGCTTGGAGTGCCTGGCCACACAGCAGCCATCTTGTGCACCAGCGGGCACCAAGGCTAACCACCCATACCTCAGCAACGCTGAGGCCACACCACCTCTGCTTCCACAGCACCTTCCTTGTTTCATTGGTTGGCTCAGAAGTTCCTCAAGTTATGGGCCACCTCACAGCACTGCTGCAGCCAGAGATAGGAAGCTCCTTTGCAAAATTTGGAAGCCGTATTTTGAGAGAAGACAAAATTGGTTCTGAATAAATCTACTATTTGTAGGTAAAGTTGACACAGATCTTTGTAGAGGTTAAAGGCGACTCCTTTGGGGCACAGTATAAAAAATAATTAATTGAAAATTATTAAACATTTAAAAAAAATAGGTACTTTTGTGACATTCTGCTTTGCTAAAGACTGCTGCAAAGGTTTTGCTTAAGATGGATGAGGAGGGTGCTGCATGTTTATGAATCATTAAACCAAAAGAGACATAGAAAAATGCACACAATATTAGCAGTTTTTGCCACAACCTGCCAATGGGTCTTATATGTTAAGAAAATTATTTTCTTGAAACATAACAGAGAAGATCAGAGAAAGGGATTTCTCTCAGATAATCAGGATGCCTAAACGGCAAGCCCCTTTCAAAAAGTCGGTAGGAAACAGGGGGATGGGGACTTGTTCAAAAAATTGTAGGTAACAATCATCAACAACTGTTAGCTTCCTTCAAGTGAAGACTGATATGGTTAGATTCTACGTTCGCAGATTTAAAATTGCATTCTTCATTCCAACAGAACAGCTTGTGCCTTTCATTAGATAAATAATCAGCGTTCTTCAAGAACTACCTCATCGTCTTCAGAGGACTGAAAGTCCTTAAGATTATGAAACAACTTCTAAAAGTCGCTTAGCTAGTTTCCAAAAGAAGTATCTATCTTCTCCCTACATGAAATACAAGGCAGTGATAAAGATGACTTCCCTCGCGATTTCTAGCTTCTTCTGTCAGCAAGTGGGATTCAGTGTGCAAACAGGAATATCTACCACAGACCTGATAAACTCCTATATTATCAATGTTTTGACTGTTTAATACTATTACACAGAGAGTAAAAAATTTCTTCTCATGGCTTTTGTGAAGCAAGTTTTTTTTTTTTAATTTTTGTTTTAAGTTTCTACATAGGTATTAAGACATCTCCGGTTCTCCTGTCAGAAATTAGCTATTCTTTCTGTTTTGATTTATACAGTATTTCTTTTTCATTAACATCAGCTAATACGAAGGAGATATGAAACATGGTTAAGATACGAAGACAAAAAAGTAGGAAGGTATTCAGGGCCTCTCAGATCTCGTTCAGCACAAAGAAGCTCTTAAAGACCTTTCCAAACAAATGGGTATGAGTGAATATGTGCAGCTGCATTTAGTGACTTTCACAGAGAGTTTAAAAGCATCCTCCTTTCTGTATGAACATTTATTTTACAAACCAGATGTCCATACATAGGCTAGGGCTCAAAGGAACATCTTATAAAGTGAAAGAAGAGTTAAAACTTGAGAACATTTACACCAAGATTTTCTGCTTGAATTAGGTTGATGTATGTACTTAATCCTCTACTGACCTGATGGGGCTCGTGCTTCAGAGGTGTATTTAAAGTTACCTAAAGTAGCTTACAATTAAAAGAAATTTAGAATTAATTTAGAACGCCACACTGAATGATCTACTGTGCTAAGGAGTGGAAGAAAGAGGTCAACTTTCTTCTGCTTCCAAGTGAAGAATGAAATCAACTGCTCAACATCCAGTTTGTACTCAAACACCAACTCCTGTCTTACTACAGTGCTTCAAAGATCTTCCCACAGAAGCATGACTTTGCTAGCATTTTAGGCTGTTCAACTGCATTTTACTTCAGCTGAATGTAATTTGAGGAACATGTGCATCAACAACCAGACTGCCTGGTTGTGTGTAGCCCTGCTGTTTAGGACCATTCATGGAAAGACACCTATAGTCTTCTAATGTAGATCAAGCTCACCTGTGGAATGCAAAATTCTAAATATCTTTCATGTGTTATTTGACTGGTAGGCAGGCCTGGAGTGTCTGTATCACCTAAACCAAGTCACAGTCTTGAATATTATTACTTACAATAAAGTTGTCCATAAAGAAATCACAATGATTTCTACTGTTTTTTGGTCATACTAACTGTGCTGATGCAAAACTGCATGAAAGCATGCTTACTTTTTTCCTAGAAGAAAGGGAAAAAATGCATTTCCAGCTCTATGAATATCTGTAGGATCATATATATGTAGACTGTAACCTGCACAACCTTTCCTGACATTTTCAGAAATAGATTATTAATCATACTGACACTTAGAATTTTTTCCAACTATCCAAACAATCTCATCTGCTACAGAGTGAACTAATTCCTTCTCATCAACCAAAAAGAAAAAGCTCTAGTATTATTTATATACTGTAGGCAATTCATACTTCCTCTTTTCCACTGCTTTACTCTAAACTAAACTACACAATATACTGCACTTTGTCTTCTCCTCTTGCCCTTCTATTACACACCTCTGTATCTTTCTCAAAGGTTCATTTCCAAAACTGGACATTGTACACAGTATGAACATCACCTTACGCAGTGAATAAAGAGCACTGAAGTCTCCAATCAGCTTTCTAGTTGAACTTCCAATCAATATTTTAATGAAATTCAACTTTTCTGTAATTAACTACAAAATGCGATTGAAATGTATGTTGCTGAATGCTTCCTTCTCCCACAGTGACTCAGTAAACTCCATGTTTTATGTTTATTCAATACACTTTTTTCTTAAGCAGTATTTCTGTTTATTTTCACGCACAGAGTAGGATACATATAAATAGAAAGAAATGCTCAATATCCTAGTTTGTGAAGTAGAGTATTACCAGTGATGAGAGAATTGAATGCAGATGAAGTTTAGAGTCCATACAGCTTGAACTGATACCTTATTTATAAAGAAAAAAAAACAAACCCCAAACTTACCCTGGTAGTGCAGCACACTAGATAAAATTCAGATATTAATCCCAAAACCCCACAATGCTATCAGTGCAGAGTCTCATTTCAGTATAAAGCCACACTTTCAGCCCTGCAGAAAAATCATCCATTTGATAGCTTTCTATGACAATAGAAGAGACATTCTGTCTACAACGGAGCTAGAAGTAACAAACAAGGAAGATGCCAATGCAATCTAGCAGACTATCAAAACAGATAACCCTCACAAGAGATGGACACCATTCAAAATGCATTTTACATGACGTATTAAGCCATTCTAATATAAAAACAAACTTTTTTGCTATACTATGCTCTGTGTATGTATTATATTATATTTCTACCTCAAATGCTTGCCTGCTATTAATGTGATTTCCTGTTAAAAGTATACACTAATTATGTATTTGTATGCTAATGAGCCCAAACCTTCTGAACTCTTTGTTAAACTACTTTATTAATGTCATACAGTACATATACAATGCAAACCTTTAGAGTGAGAGACTCACTCACAGAGAGCACCAGAATTTCTTTATGAAAACCTGATTACAAAGAAAAGAGACAGTTGATCTACAAAGTGAACAAACAGCAAAGAAATCCTAAACCATAGAAATTAAACTGTCAAGAGGAAGAACATTGTTATTTCAGCTATCACTGTAGGTGAAAATTTTAGCCAAGTTCTCTAAAGCTTTTAATTAAACTTCATTTTATTTCAGAAAAGATTAAACCACATTTCCAACTGACACTGTAATTCTTCAGCCCTATATTGCAATGCAGGAGGAATGCAAAAGGACATACGATTCAGAAACCTTGGCACCTTAAGAGTCAGCTACAAAAGACTGGGCTGAACATACAGCCTTACTTGGAAAGTTTCTTTACCTTTGAAGATTCATTCATGCAATTACACATTTTGCAAGATCTCTTAACAAATACTCAGCAGTAAACAGTAAAAGTGTCCACTCGGAAAGACAAAACTAAGTATATATACTCCTAATGGGGGTTGCCCAAAGAAGCTACAGATACCCCATCCTTGGTGATGTTCAAGGTCCTCCTGGATGGGGCCCTGGGCAGCTTGATCTACTGCATGGCAATCCAGTCCACAGCAGGGGACTGGAACTGGATGTGCTTTAAGGTCCTTTCTAATCTAAGCCATTTTATGACTCTGCTATTCCAGAAAGAAGCATTTGTTGCATTCAGCAGTCCTCGAGAACTAGCAGATGCTTTCTGACATTATTCCATCTTTCAAAGTGAGCGATAAAAAGGGCACTTCACAGTCACTTAAGCTTCTGTAGTACACGCAACAGAAATATACTGAATTTATTTTGTAGATTACAATAATCTATTAAAACATTCTTCTTGTATGTTACGGTCAGGGAAGGAAGCTAGAAGATTTTCATCATTTTTGTAAATGGCAAGGAAGGAAAGTCATCATTCAACACAAAACACAATCCATCCTTTCTGAAGGGTGCAGAACAACATGTATAATTATCAAACAAAAAATAAAACACCTCAAAGACAAAATTTAGTTGAAAATGAGGTTCTTTGAATTAGCTTTGATTTTGACACTTAGATATTAAATACTAAAAATGTACTTATTGCATTCAGTCAGTCTCAAGCAACAATTAATTCTATTTGTCCAATGCACTTCCATTAATAATCATCAAAAATTGAACACTATATAGAAATTTTGCAAAAATGCATGTACACATGTATGTCATTTATCAAGATGGCAAAGCAAATTCTGCATCTGCCTCAATTACTAAAAATCAGCTGTAACTGAAACAAGAATGTGCGCTGCTAGCATAAATGACCATCACGTTAGGACCAACTGTAAAATGCGCTATCACTCTTGTTAAGGAGATGTAAATTTTTCCCCTTCTTCCCTTTCTTCCACAACAGTTAGTATACTTGTGCATATTAGCAAGCAAATTTTCAGCCAGTACTAAAGCTAACTTGAGAAAAAAAAAAGTTTGACAAAATGTCAAGCCTCGCTCAGAGCTCATGAGATTGAGGGTTTATTTTAGAGGAAGATATCATACTAGGATGAAGACCACTAATCTTCCAATCTTCCATGAGGAAACAAAGATCGTATACTTGTACATTCAAAATAAGTAGCAGAAAAAAAAATGAATATCAGCTGTACGTAAAGATAAGTGGCAATAACATAATTACTTCATAATCTACTAATTCATATGTGGTTCAGTCTTCAACAAAGACAAATGACTTTGTATATACTCCTTCTCCACAGAAATACCAGCATGCACAGCCTGTTTCCTCTGATGAATGCTCTTTGTGCCCTCTTGATGTTAGTCTATGATCACTTGATGTTAGTCTATGATCACTTGATGTTAGTCTATGATCAGAACTAGGTAGAAAACATGGTTTTAATAAAATGCCTGTATTGAAGTCTAACAACTTGGCAAGCATATTATCATTAAAGCAGTAAGTGAACTTCATCATAATACTACTGATATAATTACAAAACTACTCACAATGATATCATGAAGTTTTTCTTTGCTTAGCAATAAGAGCCAGATACTCACAAAGAAGGGTCCTGGACCAGATCTTTAAGGTTTATCCCACTACGATCCTCGGCAAGGTTCCTGAAGCAACTGTCACTCACTAAAAAAAATAGAAATAAAATTAAAACAAAACAAAACAAAACAAGAGAAACAAAAGAGGTGGAAATTTAAAAATGAAATATGGCTCCATTGATTAGTTAATAAAGTTTTTTGGTGTTAAGTGTAATTTGACATTCAGATATAAATCAGGTCTGATTTTCAATGACATTTCAACAAATTTTAAGGTAAGTCATCTCAATGGAAAGTGATAAAATAAATCTATCACAATATACAAAGGAATAAATGGTTACAAGCTGGTGTCCTTAACACTTGTACATCTCTGGGTAAAGTATATCACAAACACAACACTGTATGTGCAGGTATTGATAGACCTAAGAGGAGAATGCTTAATCATGCACAGTCCTGTATTCTTTAGCTAATCAGGAGTGAGTTGCTAGGTTTTTAAATCAACATACAAAGTTCAATAGCTATATTTACTGCAAAAATTAAAGAAATTGCAAAAAAAAATTAAAATATTAATGTATTTTGTTTTTCTTCACTACATTAATGTGGTGATTACACTCTGAAACTCCTTTATGTTTGCTAATTATCTCAGCACGGGTATTCTTTTCAAACATGTACCCACTTCTCTCAATGGGACAGTCATATTTGAAAGATGGAAATAAAGTTGTAGCACAAGCACTGTAAAATATCAGCATCAGTTCAAAGAAATTACAGGTTTTTATGACTATACCAAGACTTTCTGAAAAACAGAGGTTGTGATGTGACAAAAATCATTGTAAAGAATAGTTTCCCCTACTTATCAAGATAACCTGCCAGACTGAGTAAAGCTTATAAGAAATGCAATACTGCTCACTTACTGATTTAGAACACAGCCTCACTTACAGTTGATGGAAGGGAAAGCATTTAAAACCATCTGCAAAAGCATGTGTTCTTACTGCTTTCTAAATGCGAGAGACTCTCTCTCTGATTTACATCTATGAGTATTCATGTGCACCATCAACATTGTAAAAAATGCACATCGTTCCTAAAATAAGTTCTTTATTTGCAGAGTAAAATACACTGTGATAGCCCTACCCCCTGCTGCCTACACACCTCAGCAGCCCACAGTCTGTCAGGATGATGGTAAAGACAGAAGCTGGAAAAAAAGCCTCCACGAGGGGCTGGGGTATCTGCGAGCAAGTGCCAACTACAACTCTCTCCCAGCTAACAGCATATGGCAGTAACTTCAAGGTTTACCCTCTCCGCACTTCAACACTGTAACAACCAGTGGTTCCAGAAAGCCCCTCAGGACACTCCGTACCAAAGCCACAAAGAGGCTCTTGTCTCTGAGACAACTGCCACACATCTTTGGTCAAACAGTTGTAGCTGATCCAGCAGCACATCTAGGACCCCTGGCTCATTCCTCCAGAGGCAATCTCTACACTACAATGAAATTTAACTGCAGTGAGCCAGCAAGAGCAACATAGGGGAATGAAGCACCCCTTGAACACCTTGGGCCTTCGGAAACCTTTAATTTCCTTGTCCACTACTGCATTAAAAAAAATCTCAAACTGCTGAGCTAAAGGAGCAAGTCAGAGATCAGCAGAATCACAAACAGCCTATACTGTAAATTTTATGTGACAAAAACAGTGCCATAAGCCAAGAGGTCTAGCTTGTATTTTCTCTTGTCAAGTTCAGCAATGAAAGGAAGCACAATATTCTGACTACTGGTTAAATCCTACATGACTGATGTATCGATGCGTCTCTATACAGCACAAATAACAATGGTGGTCAATAATGTTTTTTTCACTACTTACAATTCAAGCATTTCTAAAGCATTAAAGATTTAATCTAAATGTGAAGCCTTTTTTTCTGTTTTCTCCATATCCCCTCTTTGAAAAAAATCAACAGAAGACACATGACAATTGATCTAAAAGTTTCCTTAAAAGTGAAATAAATAACAACAAAATTATTTCATCACTAAAAGTACCCGTTATTATATAATTCAAGCACTTCATAAAAAAAGATGTTTGAAATAAATATTTAAAATGAAAGCCTACATTAGACAATGGCTGTCCTTTTCTTACTGATCTAAGCTTAATTATTATAATACCATTTTTATGAATGAAGATGAAAAGCTTTAAGCTTCCCTTCTGTTGTCAAAGTTAGTTTAAAAGACTAACTCAACATGAATCAAGTATACGCACACTTCGAAACAGGTCTCAATTGCATCTCCCCTTTTTCTTTTTTTATTGTAGTAGAGTCAGAACACCAAGAAGCTGCTAATTTGCAAGCAAGCTTCTTCTTAGCCTACCAGGCAGAATCAAAAAAACATTGATGCCTCAGCTAAATTTCAGAGATATCAAACTCACTTTCAAGAATCAAGAAGTTCAAGCATATTGGTTAACATTCACCAGAATAAAATTTCTGAGAAACATTTGACTATAATCTCTAGTTAAATCTCTGGCACTGACAGCACAGGAGAGTTTGCCATGTATGAAATAACAGCAAAACAGCGCTGGAATAACAGCTCTCACAGGAATGCTTTGGAGCACTTCACCAATCTGTTACAAGCACAGTCACACTCACATCGTTACAAGCTCTAGCACAGAGGTAAACACAGTAAACATGGGATTGAAACAATCAACCAAAATGGTTAATGCTTTTCTCAGTCCTTAGGAAACTGTAAATCAACACTGTGTCTGTTTTAAAAATTATATACTCTGATGGAAATGCAAGCTTAAAGAAGACAGCAGGCGAAACTACTTAGCACAAAGGTCAGAATTATCAGATAATGATCAAGAATGCTTAAAGGTCTGAGGAGGAAAAATAAAGGCAGGAGGAAACCACATCACTGCTACAAATTGTACCACATACACAAAGGGCACATCTAGCTCCTTGTGTGTAAAGAGCAAGCAGAGAGAATTTTGAATGCAACATTTGAATGAACAGACAGCCCAAGATTTTACTGCCTTGTTTCAAAACTTAAATTATCATTTTTACTTTTTAAGTCCCCAAAGTTTGCAAAAGTGGTTATTTTATGCAGTTTTCATTTCAGATTTAAGTGGTTCTGTCCAAACTTGTTTTTTCATATGAACAAGATTTAAATTTGCCTTTATAAGCATCATTTGAAGAAACCACTTTTCACTATTAAAGTTGTACATATGGTTGACTTCAAAACATAAAATAGATTGTTTCTTTTGTTTTGGTTCTAGAATGAGAAAGGCAACTGTTTTTTTTCCTCAGACGTCAGAATATCTTTTGTTAAAAGCCTATTCCCCTGCAGACACAGAATTCCTGCCCTACTGGCATACCTTATGAATGTAAAGATGGATGTTCCTACCATTAAAATACATTTAAGGCATCTCAACTGCCCAATGAACAGTTCACCAGAAATGAATATCCTTCCTGAACCCTTTTTTCTCTGCTACTGTCATTTTTTTCAAGTGACTGCATGTCAAACTGAAAACATACATAAAAACAAATGGCATGTTAGAGAAATTTCATAGCGCCTTCGCCAGATCTATTGCAGAAGATAGAAAATTAATTACAGGAGCATACTACTTGCATCTCTGCCCACAAATCTTTGTGACATTTTTATGGAATGAAAGAAACTGCTTGTCTGCCTGCAAATTGCAAATGCTTGTAACTGCTACAAAAATATGTTGTTTGTGAGTGGCAAAAAATAATGCAGACTGGTTTCCTGAGAACTCACTATAGGCTAGTGGGAATCCCTATTGTAAGAAACAACATGAATCATAGAATCATTTGAGTTGGAAGAGACCCTTAAAGATCAGCTAGCCCAACTCCCATGCAATAAACAGGGACACCTACAACTAGATCAGGGTGCTCGGAGCCTGGTTCAGCCAGACCCTGAGTGTCTCTAAGGATGCGACATCCACCACCTCTCTGGGAAACCTATGCCTGTGCCTCACCATCCTTTACTGTATCACAGAATGGTTTAGGTTGGAAGGGACCTTTAACATCATCTAGTTCCAACCCCTCTGCTATAGGCAGGGGAATCACCCATTAGACCAGGTTGCTCAAAGCCCCATCCAGCCTGGCCTTGAATGCCTCCAGAGTGGGAGGCATCCACAACCTCTCTAGGCAACCTGTTCCAGTGTCTCAGCACCCTCACAGTAAAGAATTTCTTCCTAAGTCTAGTCTAGCGACTAGACTAAATCTAGTCTAAATCTACCTTCTTCCATTTTAAACCCTTGTCCTGTCACTACATGCCCTTATAGAAAGTCCCTCCCCAGCTTTCCTATAGGCTTCCCTTCAGGTACTGCAAGGCCACAATGAAGTCCCCCCACAACTTCTGTAGGCTGAAGTTCTCCTTGGTCCACTGCTCAAGTCTGTCTAGGTCTCTAAGGACAGCATTCTGTCTCTCAGGTATGTTGACTACACCACACAGTTTGGTGTCATCCACAAAATTGCTAAGGGTGCACTCAATCCCACTGCTGATGTCATAAATGATTCTCATCACTGATCTCCACTCAGACATTAAGCTACCACCACTCCCTGGGTACAATCTCACAACCAATTTCTAACATGTGATGGGAAAACAAAGGAAGATAAATGCCACTTTCACAGGATATGATATGAACTTTGAGGATGAAAGATATTACACTGCTGAAATTAGCCTGTTTGAAATACAAAAGCCCAAGCTCAGTGATGTTAATTTTCCCTGGGCATTCAGAACTAGCTGTATTATCAAGATTAGATACAATTTCAACTCATATATTATAATCCACTCTCAAATATAAATTCTCAGTAGACTAGAACAAGAATAAAGTCATTTTAGCTTGGTTAATTGAATTTGCCGAAGTCTACCAATGCAAATGTTCTCTGCCATATCAGCAAACACCACTACAAGATATTTATTCATACCCTCTGACCAGATAGAGGTTGGCAGAGCAGATCAACTGTCAGATATCTGTCATTTCACAGACTTTAAACACAGAAGTACTGTAATGATTAGATGGACTCCCTGCACACATCTGGCATTCACACCTGATAAATGTTCCTGGCATGTGCTTTGGTTTTCACAGTTTTCCTCTGATATACAGAAAACATTTAGTATAATTATGTTTAGCAAAAATATTTTTTCAATAAGACACCTTTAAGAACATCCCATGGCAGGCTTTTCAAGCTACATATTACTGAAGAGCAAAACAAGTCTAACAAGTCTTCTTTCCCTTCCCTTCAGATGAAATACTATGAAGTGCCAAAGACTGACAAGACTGACAAAGTATTACTACTTAAAAAAAAAAAAAAAAAAAAAAGGAGCTCATCTTCTGGAAGAACAGCAGATGAGAAATGTTCAGGTGACCTAGTGAAAAATGGGGTGATAATAAGCCAGAAATAATTTGAAACATTAAAAAAAAGAGAATGCGAATTATTTTTTTTTCCAGAAAACACGAGGAAGAAATAACATCACCTGTAAGCCAAATGCAAAGAAGGGCTACTAAAACGATGAAGACATCTTAAGGAGGATGGAAAAAGCCTTCTTGATTAGTTTAGCGAACGCGTTATATGGTTGTAGTTGATGTATTCATATAAGTACATCAGCAGAATAAACATGAGAAGAAGAGATAAAGGATGGTGTTGTACAGGAAAAAAAAATGTAAGGGGAGGCTGAAACTTCATGAATTAATTTTCTGTGCAGCAAAGTTGCTCAAACTGGCAATAAACAGATTCAGTAACATTAAATAGCAAAGGAATTCTTGAACACAGGAGACCAGCTACACCACAGTTGCTAATTCTGTAAAATTTATGTTAGAGCTTCTCTGAAGGCTATAAACATCTAAATCTCCTCTCCTCCCCACCAACATTTCTCACATTTTCTAGCAGCAATTAAATAAGCTATTTTTCCATTAATCTAATGGATTATGGCTCTTTCAAATCTTTCATTGCTTACATTTCACAATATTTGTATGACCTTAATAGTTTAAATTCTGTATCGGGTTTTAATCTAATGTTCATTTCATATCTAATAAGCCTGAATTTAAACACACTGTCTTCTGTAAAATGAAGAGGTGAATTTCAGAAGGAAAACCTCAAGCCATTAGGGACATTCAAATCTTTGGAGATGTCACATTATCAATATCTGTAATTGTTCGCACTCAATAAAAAAAATTAAATTCCTTGAAACGATGAATATTGAATTCTTGATGAAATGCTTCTTTTTGGACCCATTACTTTTCATTGGAAATAAGCTGTTCTCAACAAGCACTTCCAATAAGATCACTTTATTGCCCTCTCTTTGGCCGTAAACTACAAAAAAAAAATTCTAAGAGGAGGAAAAAGATAGAAAGTCAGTGAGAAAGGGGAAAAGGAGGAGTTAGAAACACACTGAGGACCCCTCCCTTCTCCCCCAAGCACAGATCTGAAGGCAGCAATACCATACCAGGGCCAACCAGGACAGCAGCAAAACCAGCATAGAAGCACATCCTGAGCAGCCCTCACTCAGTACGCTCAAATACCGCTATCTAAGCCTCAGTAATGAAATACCAGTCAGATAAATACACCTCAACTAACTTTATGCATTTTAATACAATGCTTTTAAGAGACAAATCATGCACTGCATTAAAAATAATATATTACTTTAATATTTCCTTTCCTTAATTGCAGGTCTTCAGGTTGTTTTTTGGTTTTGTGAAACAGCAAATGGGAATGCCCTCCTGCTCTGTACCGCTCTCACCCGGAGGGCTGGAGCCCAGGGAGCACTATCTCCAAGTTCTTTTCTGTGAACATTCTTCCAATGTTTTCAAACTCTTAGTTGTCTATTTGTTTTGTATTCTGTGCTATTGGGTATTAGTAATGCTCAAAATTGCATTCCCTATTAATTACAATGAAATTAGAATCACTAAAGCAGCAAGCAGCTAAGATTATTCCTTCCATTTATTTTAGCTACCTAAACACGATCTTTTGTCATAACCATACTGCTCATTTACCTTAGTCTCCTTACAGTGACTCACAGCCTTTTTCTACTCCCAACTACATGTCTGTAATGTACAAATGTTGTCATCTTACTGCTGCCCCACAATATCTTTTTTCCTTTTTTTTTTTTTTTTTTAACCCTTCAACAGAAAATACTTTTCTTTGGAGATAATCTTGTCTCATATTTGACTGCTTACACTTGGCTTTTAGTTCCCTCTCTTGGCTGATTCCAAATCTTTAACAATATTTCACTCCCAGCCTGCAGCAAGCAACAAAATGGAGAAGTCTTTAAACCCCATACAGCCTGTCAGCTCTAATACACTGGCTTATATTGGCAATCAAGCCAACCTGCCGTTAGGTCTGCAGCACATTTTGGCATCTGTAGGAAAATGACATCCCTTGTAAACACTTGCTCCTCTAACCTCTGTTTCTATTTCCAGCAGCTCAAAAGTAACCCAGCAGTCTCCATACTTGCAGCAAGGAGCAATCAGAAGCAGCCCTGCATACGTACGTGAAGCAACTGCTCCAAAAAGCAGACAGAGCAGCGCAGGTTTGAGGAGATGCTCATCATCTAAGCCCCCAGAGACAGCATTCCCTGCAAATGCAGGCCCCTGATCCACCAGGTGGTTTGGTGCTCTTGCCTGCTGGCATGGTGCTGCACTTGGGACTGCAGACTCTGACATGCTCACAGACAGTGTATGTGCAGCTCTTCCATCATGAAGACTGCGTAGGTTGTCTTCTGGGCTTATCTAACAGACCTATAGCAGTGTAGCAGTGGCAAGTACAATAACATGCTCCTGTAACCCTCCAGGAGTTCATTAAAAAAAAAAAAAAAAGGCATTCTTACAATTTACAGGTATACATGAAAAGCATGTTTGGTATGCAGTTTTCATGAATTCCCATTTTTCACTACTCACTTGTGTGTATCTGCAGAAGTAAATTGCAAAATTGTAGCAGATATTGTAAATCAACTGCGCTAAATTCTTGCTAATTACTCTCCTCGGAGAGAAGCACTCATATAAAACCTTAAGCAAGAATGAGAAATGGAACAGATTTCATCTCAGAAAAAAAAATGGCATTTAGTATTCCAAAAAGTATTAATAAATAAAAAGTAATAATTCTTATAATTGGGGAAAAGAGATTTTTTTGTACTGCTGAATGCAGAAATGATAAAACAAGGATTACATCTCAGATTTATGAACAAATCCTAATTTAACCTTTCCAACAAAATAATACCTTTTCCAAAAAAAAAGACCTTTGTATTCTAACATTTTTCCTCTCTTAATTCTGACTTGATAGAAATAAATACATGTATACATTTATAAAATTGTATCTAATATCTATAAAATGATCCTTAGTGGAGGTCAAGACTCTGGAGGACTCCCCCTCTAACCTCATCTTAGCAGACATGCTTTATGCAGGGGAATGGACTAGCTGACCTTTCAACTTCAATTATTCTACGATTCTATATGCAGGCTTCTGTTTCATATTTAATGTAAAATTTAATGTAAAAATTTGGCTTCTAAAACAGAGAAAGGAAAGCCATTAACATTGGATACCATTAACATTTATAGCCTCTAGCTACATTGTGCAAGATAATCAAGCTGAGAACTCATATGAATTTCCTATTAAAATAATTTGTAAGACCTGCCTTGCTTTTAGAACAGCCAGCAGAAGCATTGCCCGCCTTTCAGAATTGCTGTTTTCAGGCAACCATCACATTTTATAGTGCTACATAAAAACAAACTGAGCAGGAAGGCCTACTGAATGCATGTACAGAAATTGTCACATGTTAAAAAGAGGTGGAAGGTAAGCTACTACATAAATGAAGATTCTATAAATAGCATTCTAAAAGATTTTCTAAACATCCAAAATGTACTTTGCCACAAATGGGGTGCCATAATATTTTCTAAAACATTTAAAAGCCAGTAAATCTATTTAAAAAGGCAACCAAGCACAAAGTACTGTATAGAAACCACAGCATTATTGAGAACTATTACTGAATTCCAGGATTACCTCCACTTATGAGGGCATTCAAGCACCAGGATATTTCCAGTTCTTTTTGTTATTATTATTATTATTTCTTTTTTACTGGAAAATAACTGAGGATTTTGATAATAAAAGGAGTAACTCTTTTCTTTAATATTTCTTCTTCATTATGCAAGTGCATTTTGTTCCCCCATTTTGTCTACTGCATTTTCTCCCTTGCATTTTAAATATCTAGAAAACATCTATGGAGAGAAATGAAGCTAGTAGACAAGAATTTAATTTCAGGCTTCTCATTCCCTGTATTCAGGGACATGAATACATGAGGTCATTTCTCCTTTTGGTCTCCTGAGGGATCAGAGAAAGCAGCCACCAACATAAGCACATCATGGCTGCTAAAGGATCTCCTCTTCTGAACAAGCAGAGTCAGGCTGGGAAAGGTTTGTAGGGAGTATCTAACCTCCTCCTGTTCAGCAGAGTGCAAACTCTTATTTCAGCCCAATAGCTTGCAAAATTGTTAAAACAGTTGAAAGGTTTTCTCTTTGTTTTGAAGAAGTGGCAGCTTGTGGCATTCCTATTACAATATGTGAGCATTTCATCAAGCTGAAAGGTGGCACTTCTGCTCATCAACTCAGAAGAGTTCTAAATGCCACCTTAAACAGAATTATCACAGGACACGGTCAGCTGTTACTATACCACAGGGAGGATTTTTTTTTCATGAAAGCAATGATGCTAACGACCAGGATTTGCATTGTATCTCCTTATGATCTGTATTTTGATGCATTTTGTACTTTCTGCTGAGCCTATTTGTAACAGTTTAAACTGAGAGGATAATTTGTGGTTTCCTCTCTGTGTTTTAGGATGGCTACCAATATTCCAAGGAAAAATAGGAATTTCTTCCAAATTAGCCAATATGTAGATTTGCAAGAATAAGTCTGTCTTAACACTTTTTACACAGTGTTAATATACATAAGATTTCACAGGTTGAACTGATAGTTAAAGCCACTGTCAAAAAAGTAATCATCAAACCTGTAAGAAGTGCATTGCTGCTATGTTCTCCTATCACAGTAGAGATACTAAAGACACAAATACAGCAAACAGTAAAAATAAAAAAAAAAATTCTCCAGTATCTGTACTACTGCAACAGAACCAAATGGCCTCAAATGCAATGAACACATCTGGTTAAAACTTTTATGGGTTGTGGAAGGATACTGCAACCAAGAACAGCAATTATACATTGGAGAACAAAGGCATTTCTGGGAAAAGATAGCAGAATTCAGCACGCTGCTTCTGATTTTAAACATACCAAAACCCAGCTGTATCCTCCCTGAACAACTTAATGAACTAAGTGTACCTCAACTCACACACTGTACTCAAAGATGCTCTGCAGTACAAGGATGACACACATTTTTCTGTGCCACTGATGTCATTCAAGACAATTAATTCTTTGACAGACTTGCAGGTTTTGTTCCTCTGAAATAAAATTCAGAAAAAAAGAAAAATTCCACCAGCATCAAACCTAAAATCTTCCTATTAGTCAACACTGAAGAAAATGCAAGAAAGCTTTTATATGTAAAAAAAACCTGCAGATACCAAGTTTGCAGGGAAAGCATCACTCACTAATATCCTTTGTATGGCCTAGGAATGATTCACCCTAAGAATACAGGAAACTACAATACTGACTATTCACTGTCTCCTTAGAAATGCAAATACAAAGAAGAAAGATAAAGATCAAAAGCATAAGAAAAGTGAATAAAATGCAATGGGCTGATTTTTGCTCTTTTATATAAACAAAAGAAAACAGCTAAATGCCTAAATTTTTTTCATAAAAGAAAATGCTTCCAAATTGTTCCAAAGCCAACTTGTATGCCAGTACTAACAGAGACCCAAGGCCCACATCTGACTGAGCACCTGAGCCTCAGGGGCTCCCTGACACACCTCAGCACCGTCCACTACTCCTTGGAGTAAAGTTGCCATCTGAGGAAGCCAGCCCAGTAGCCAGGGGAACTAGACAAGACCACTCTCAATGTCCCTTCCAACCACAGCCCTCCTGTGGTTCTGTGGGCAAGATCCACTGCTACCAGTTACTCGGCCAACACACTTCTCAGTAAACATACCTATATACCAGCAACTGCTCATTTAACACCAACCTTCTCATCCAAAGCTACAGGCTTGGGGCAGAGCGGCTGGAAAGCTGTGAGGAGGAAAAGGACCTGGGGGTATTTCTGAGCATCCAATTAAACATGAGCCAGCAGGGTGCCCAGGTGGCCAAGAAGGCCAACAGCATCCTAACTGTATAGTAAAGTCAGCAGGAGCACAGAGGTGTCATCCCTGTGCATCCAGCATTGGTCAGGCCACACCCTGCAAGTGCTGTGTTCAGTTTTGTGCCTCTCACTACAAGAAAGATATCAAGGCCCTGAAGCATATCCAGAGAAGGGCAATGAAGCTGCGAGGGAACTGTAGAACAGGTCATATGGGGAACAGCTGAGGGAACTGGAATTTTTCAGTCTGGAGGAGGCTCGGGAGAGACCTTACTGCCTTCTACAACAACCTAAAAGGAGGTTGTGGTGAGGTGGGGGTTGGCTTCTTCTCCTAGTTCAACTAGCAATAACACAAGAGGTAATGGCCTCAGGTAGCACTAGGGGAGTTTCAGGTTAGGTATTAAGAAACGTTTCTTATCAGAAAGACTGGTAATGTATTGGAACAGGCTGCCCAGGAAGGTGGTTGAGCCACTGCCCCTGGAGGTGTTCAAGAAAAGGGTATAAGTGACACTTAAGAACATGGTTTAGCAGCATGGTGGAGGCAGAGGCTGGACTAGATAATCTTAGAGGTATTTTTTAACCTTAATGATTCTGTGATCTAGAATGGATTCACAGGGTGCTGTACATAATCTCTGTAATACAGCTCCTTCCTCATTTTGTCTTGAATATTTTGAAATCTTTTAGTCTTCCTATATCTCCCCCAAATCAGTTCTTAATACCATAGCAAAGAAGGTCTATTAAAACCCATCTAACCAAGGTAAGACAAAACTGGCACCACAACTCATTGCAACTTGCAAATGAAAGAAAAGCAACAACATTTAAATGGCATTGTGTCACACGTCCAGAGAAACCTAATTCTTTTCATACTTCCAGACAGCCAACAGAAGCATTAACCTTTAAACTTAGGCAGAAAATGCTAAGTATCTTAATCAAAATCTTAACCCCTTAGTTAAAGCTCCCTGTATAATCACTGTTAAGCAACAGAAGCCCACACTTGCAACTTCAGCAGTTCGCTGAGAAGAGCCATTTGCTCCTCCAAGGAATTTTACCAGTAGTAAGAACCACGTAGGCATCTAAAATTTAAAAGCATCAACATCTATAAATTAAAACAGTGCATAAAGTTTTTGGCATCACTTTAACAGAAAAGCTCTAACTGCTGCACATACGGATTAAACACAGTAATTTTTTTATTTCTTCATCAAGGATGCCTGCTTTTCTATCCATCTCCCTATGCGTAACTCTTTTTCCCTTCAGCAGCAGTCAGTCAAGAAATGCTTACATACAAAGTCTTGAATCACTGCAAACAGGGGATGTAACTGGAATTACCTCCTGTGTGATTGAGTGAAAACACCTTTCGGTTTGCTAGTGTAGTTATGATTTAGCATTTGACTAGTTCCAAATGAAACAGTATTTAGAAAAATATTTAAAAAATTAAGCTATCAGAAAACACGGAACAACAAGAATTCACTGTTCAGTATCACAAAATGCATTGGCATAAATAAGAAATCCAAAATTGGTGTTGAATTGTTTAGTGCATGAAGATTCAGTAATGTATTTTAAAAAACAGAACAGCATTAAAATTAGCTTAATTCAAATGTTAGTTAAAATGTATTATGGATAATGAGAAAAATGCTAAACTGTGAGACAAGCAGTTCTATTTTGGGAAGTGAACAGATGGCTACCAAAGAGCAAACCCAGAAATCATGAACAATATAGGGAGTCAGGGCAGGGGTGCTAGAACACAATATAATGAGAGAACTCTGCTGTCTTATTTTACCGCATAGGCTTTCAAATAAACTCAACATACTAGGGACTTTATTATTCTCTGTTGGTTATTACTGTGAACTTAATAATTTCTTTGCTTATATATTGAAACAATAAATATTTTAAAGATTTGTGTTAGGATTAAGAAAGTTCTCATCCAAAAGCAGTATGTACGAAGTAGGCCTTGTCATCAGTGACAAGTGGGTGACCTTAAGTTCAAGGAACAGGTCCTTTTAACAGACCATTTTCACTACAAGAATACTGGTAAAATTTCTCTACAGATCTTCTTTGTTTTTGGTTTTTTTTTTTTTTTCTTTTTTCTGTTGGGTTTTGTTGTTGCTGTTCTAAAGGAACAGTAATTCACAGAAGTGACAATTATATGCACAAATGATATATTTCTGACACTGAAATAAATAACATCACTTCCTATTAACACACACTTTGTAAATACTTCATTGTTTAGTGTAACACACAAATCACATTTTATCATTTCAAATCTAACAAAAAATATTCTTGAAATTGACATTCTTGCTAAGTTCCTTTGGCTTTGTTTAATTTTCTTTAGGGCTGGTCATCCTTCAGGGATCCCAAGAAGTAACAGCAGGGCTATCTCACTTTCTCTTTTTTCATTTAGACACCAGATCATACAGAACACAAAAGACCTGTTTTCACAACAAATGAATAAAAAAATCATACCAGGTGTGGCCCCATTCATGCTGAACTGAGGAGAATATTCACTTCCCCTGACCTGTTCTCCTGTTAATGCATCCCAGGACACCCCTGGCCTTCCATGCAGCAAAGGCAGGCTGCTGGCTCTGCTAGCTCACAGGCACGCCACTGCCCCCCAGCACTGCAGCTCCCTTCTGCCAGGCTGCTCTACTATGGGGTGCCCCAGCATGTCCTAGTGCTTGGGGCTGTTCCCTGTCAGAGGGTACAACACTGAACATCCTCAGCTTCCCATCAGCCTGTTTCCCCAGCCTCCCCAGTCCCCTGGATGGGAGCACAATGTTCTGATTATCAGCTTTTCTTCCCAGTTTTGTCTTACTGGGAAACCTGCTGAAGGCACACTGTGGCCCATCACCCAGTTCATCAATGCAGACACTGACCAGCACTGCACCAGCAATGACCCTGGCATACACTGCTAGTGCCTGGCCTCCAACTCCATTGTGTGCCACTGCTCACCATGCTCTGAGCCCAGCTATCCAGCCATGCACTGTGGCAATCCTGGCCCTGGCAAGGGTTTGGAACTAGACGGCCTTTAAGGTCCCTTCCAACCTAAGCCACTCTATGAAGTTATTAATTTCCACATTACCTTCTGTATTTCTATTGTAGGTTTGGAGAGGAGAGGTTACAGAAATCTTTAGACATGCTCTAAAAAAATCTTTTTTTTTTTTTTTTTTGAAGAGCAGAAGGACACAAGAGAAAAGACCCGTTGTCAAAATCTCAGCATAACTTCAGAACAGAATAGAAGAGATGTAAGAAACATATTCAGACAAATATTTTTAGGTGTATACATGAAGAATTGCTTTTGGCACACAGGCCTAAAACCATCCATCCTAATCTCTGGTTTATGATCAGTAAATAATAGAACTATCCTATAATCTGGAAAAGAGACAAATTGCAATCAAAACACTGTGTGAGGCAGGAGTTCTGAACCTTATTTACTTTCTGAAAGCTTTGAAAGATGTCATCTGAAACTGCTGTGAATCCCTAGAGCATTACATACTCCAGCTGACAGAAAGGAGGGTTTTCCCTTATGACTTTGATGAAGTTCAGTCATTTAAAAAATGAGTATGTAATGACATTAAATAAACCGAAAGAGTATCTTTTCACACTGATACTCTGCAGATCTAAACGCATGCATAGAGAATTAAATTAGCTCCCTGTTAATAATTTAAAAATAAAACCAGAAAAAACTAACAGACATATGTGACCACCTGCACAAACGCTCTCTGCTCATACGGGGAGCAGACCAATGGGGCGCAGCCTGAGCCAAACCGACAGCACCGCAGGGGCAGCTCAGGCACTGGGGACACAGCTTCTCCTTCAGCACAGACACGGCTCACTACCCTGCACACAGGCAGGACAGTTTGGGTGCACCCATAGATAAGAGCTGACATAACTATATGAATATTCAGAAGTACAGAATGCTGATCAGATACCTTCTCATAATCCTAAAATAACAAGCAAGTAATTTTCTTCTGCAACAGTGCATTTCTCTGTTGCATAGAAACAAGCGGTGCTTATCTCAAACCTCGCAACTACCACGTACGTACTTGGAAAGAAAAAAAAATGTCTACTGATGATCTGCCTATGCATTTGAAGAGTTTTTACAGCTTTCTCAACTACCAGCCTGTTTCCTTTGATTTTATTTTAAGAACAGAGCTGCAAGAAAAATAAATACGTTCATTTCTTCAAAACAGCTCTCAGAATTACTGTGCTCTCAGCAGTTCTTATTGCTAGTTAGCCAAGAAGCCAACACTATGTAGGACTACTAATTAAAAAGCCCTTATAAGCAAGAAGAGAAGGGGAGCTGGCAGCAGGGATGAGGCTGTGCTTAGCATCACAGTGGATGCATCTCAGCAGACAGCAGCAGGCAGCAGCTGCCAGGGGAAGTTCTCACTGGAGAGACACCATTAAGAGAGCAGAACCAACCAAAAATCCAGGCAAAGCAAAAAAAAAAAAAAAAAAGCTAAGCTGAGGAGACAGCTTCTGGCTTTTCCCGTTTATTTTTGGAGGACTCCTCAGCCTCTAGGGCCAAAGGCAAGGTGATTGCAGCATGCTGTGAAGCCAGATGCCCTGAGAAGCCTGAGACTGCTAAAAAAAAAAAAAAAAAAAATCATTTAGAAGGAGAAATATCAGTGAATGTAAGTTCTAAGCTGAAACAAAAAGCTTTTTTTTTTCCTTTAGTAATATCTCAGCTGCTCCAACACCTAGTCACCTCCCAAAAATAATACGACTGGCAGTAGACTCATCATCTTTTAATCTACATTTTCTTTTTTCACCTCAGATATTATGTGGTTTTTTTTTTTTCTTAAGATTGCCATACTCAGCACGCTTGTCATTATAGAAGAAAAAAAAAAAAAAGGAGTTTCCAGTTAAAATAGAGATTTGAGATATTCATTGTTGTTGCACTCTTATTTGAGATTCTTCCTCACAGCGTCGGACAGGCACCAGAGAAGTCTGTGCACACATGTTCCACTGTGCCAAAGGATCAGCTATTGATCAAATCATCCCTGCATCACTGCACTTAGATGTGATGAGCTCAGCCCATCTGATACTTTCAGGTTACTCAGATCCTACATTTGATTTTTTATTTGGTTACTTTTACACAAAATAGATGGAGAAAAACACACGTCACTCAGAGCCTGTACTGCATTATTGTTTTCAAGCAAACTTTCTTAAGGAATTATGTCTAACAGTCCAAGTACTAATGTAAACTGTTACTAAGCTAAAAGATAGTGAATTCCACAAAAATCTTTTTTACTGGTTGCCAGGATTGGACACCTTTATTACCAATAGAAGACGCTAGAAAGCATTAACAGTAGGTAACAGAACATGACTCACCAACAAGTAACTTTAAGGCTTCTAACCTAGGCTAGGTTACCTAGGTTACTAACCTAAGGCTTAGTGAGTTCAGCAGATTGAGAGACATG
This sequence comes from Perdix hodgsoniae, assembly GCA_035772895.1. NCBI lineage: Eukaryota > Metazoa > Chordata > Aves > Galliformes > Phasianidae > Perdix > Perdix hodgsoniae. The sequence goes on along the minus strand of JAPSGF010000001.1, from coordinate 21,408,785 downwards.
ATCCTCTGCCTCTACTCTACCCTGACAAGACCACATCTGAAGTTCTGTGTCCAGTTCTGGGCTCCTCAAGAAAAACAGGGAACTTCTAGAGAGTCCAGCAATGGGCCAGAAAGACGAGGAGTCTGGAATGTCTTCCATACAAGGAAAGAGACTGTTCAGCCATGAAAAGAGAAGATGGAGGGATCTTATCAACACTTGTAAACATCCAGACAGTAGGAGTCAAGTGGGTGAGGACAGGCTATTTTGAGCAGGGCCCAGCAATATAACAAGGGGCAGTACGCACAGACTGAAACATAAGAAGTTTCACACGAACATAACAGAAAAATTCCCTTTGAGGGTGACAGTGCACTGAAATAGGCTGCCCAAATAGACTGCAGTGTCCTTCTCCAGAGATACTCAAAACCTGCCTAGTTGCTTTCCCGTTCTCTACTCAAAGGAAACCTGCTTCAGCGTTGCACTAGGTGATCAACAGAGGTCCCTTCCAACCCTTACAATTCCGTGATTGTGTATAATTCACTCAATAGTACCTCTGTTCCAGATGAAGACTCCCCCAAAATCCCTGCCTCCATCAACTTTTACATCACCACCTTTTATGCTTTTTCAACAGCCTGCTGTTTTCTGTAATCTGATCACTGCCATAGTGAACTGGCAGTTTTCAAAAAACTACAAGATAAAGCTACATGGTTCGGCATCAACATTGTAAAATAGTTCCATAATGAAGAAGACAAACGTGCCATAGTATCGGTCTGGAATTAATACATACCTTCAGAAATAATTGAATACAATAGTTTTGCAAGGATTTAAATATTGACCCAAAATTAAATTTTCAAAAATAGTCTGTAAAAGACAAGTTGGGAAACGTGGATTTCTGTTACTGCTTGACTGGATGAATGTAGTCCAACTCACTTTATGTGAGATGCTGCAGATGGATCTAAGAATCAGACTTTGAAATAAAGCAAACTGGGTGAACTGCATCACACAGCCAGTGACCTGGTACTTCTTGCTTTGGATCAAGTTGTCAGAGTCGCAGAGAGGTTTTACGTAAGCTTGCTAAAATAATATTTATACCTGGCAGACAAGCCTTAAGCCGTGGCGCAGTACATCTGAGCAACACCAAGGAAAAGCTAGCACTGACAAGCCAATGGAGGCTTTTTCATTCTCTTACAAGGAAAAGTCTAATCCACTGCAAAACTAACATTTCAAAACACAAATGTTGGCTAGCTGCACCAAGATTTGCTCTTGAAAACCTGTCACTGCATACCACTCAGTACCTTCTGCAAAGAATGAAATCTTAGGGAGATACTATGCTACAGCAAAGAACTGAAGTAGTAACAAGCATCTAAACAAACAGTATCAGTTTAACATAAAACTTTCACTTAGCTCCTTAGCTCACTTCTCTCCTTCTCTGATTCTACATCTCACCTCATTCTGACTGCTGGATTTGAGGGAGAACCTCTTTGCACAACTGAGAATCGCAGTTCCACAAAAGGATTTGCATTTTTGTTTTTAAAACTAACTGGCTTGCCAAAATCTTTCGTGACTGATACCAGCAAACAGACTGCTGCCTATAAATGCATACTTTGAAGATTAATTTTTATCTTGATAAACTAAAAATTACAGACATATCTACAGTGTATATTCAAGTGAACTATAACTGAACTCTCTGGAATAGATATGGACTTCCGTGACTTGGCTGTTAAGTTACTCTCTGGAAAATGTGTTTTTCCCTAATAACTCGTTTGAACTGATGAAGAGGTGCAAATATATACATACATATGTTTATATATTAGTAAAAAAAAAAAAAAAAAAAAAAAAGCAGCAAGCTAATTCCTACAAATACATTCCAGTATGAAGAGAAGGAAGTGAAGGGGAAGGAAAAAGGAAGAAGGGGATAAATCAGCACTAGGGGCTGTTTTTACAGAGAAAACTTTCCCGTCTAAACCAGCTCTGTCATGGTTTTATGATTTTTGGTTATCAGTATTCCACATCATAACATCATGTAACGCACTGGGGGTTTGACTGCGGCCGCTCAAGTTCCAGGTGCCTGTCTACATTCCCCAGGGGGCTTTGCAGTCTGCGAGGAGATGTAACTTCTGGCAAGGTCACCTGATGGTTTCTTCTTCACCTGCACTCCTTCGCCTGCTTTTCTTCATCGGCTCAGTTGGAGTGCACTTCTCACCTCAGCGTTGTGGTGAGGCCTATCCACCTTTCGCACACACTTTCTCTCATTATATTTTGCTGATACTATATTTAGTAAATTAGTTTGTTTCATCTCAGATCATTGTCGCTATTTTCAATTATTTTGGGGTCCCGTTTCCCTTTCCAGAGGTGCAGATCTGTGGATCCCTCTGCCCCGCCAGTCACGGAACTGGGCTGAACCAGCCCGTAAACCGTTGACAGCTCACCTTAAAGTTACATCATAGCTGTTTTTGTAACTCATACCTCATATGAATGATAACAGTTCTGGTCTTCACTTACACGAACTACCCCACCTAATTCAATAGTAACTGCTCTATTTCCCTCTGTTAAGATGATTCACAAAACACAGTTTTGTGATACTTAAGATGATACTTAAGTTTGATCTACAAATTCACACAGACCCATATTCACTGATGCTCTAGAAAACAAGTGGTACATCAGCGGTATATTTTCCTTCCAGTTTTATAGCAAATTTCTTAAAACTTGGCAAGAAAGAAGGGGTTGGTATTTTCAATTTGTCACCAGCTTAAAACAGTATATTTTTTAGCCACAGTGATACCACTGTGTGTCCACTCAGTGTGTTCTCATGAAGACAGTATTATCAATTACGAGTTAGTGACAGAAAAACTCTGGTGCATTCAGGCAAATTCTGAAATAACGACAGCAGCATGCAACTTAATGCATGACTGAAATAACATGATCGATTCAGAAATGGAAATTAACACTATTTAAGGTGAAGTGGTAATATTAAATATTGTATATAAATTACTAGGAAAAAATGGGTCCTGACTGCACTGAAACTGTAGGCATATGCAGTTCAAGAAGGAAGTCTCCATATTTCAATAGCTTATTAACACCAAGTACAGTACTCGTGCCTGGCATTTAGTGCAGTAACCCAACCAGAGAAACAAGAAGAAAGAAGATCAAAAATTGATTAAATGCATTACGCTCATTTAATTTAAAATGATTCAACATCTGTCTTACTGTTTTCAATCTTCTCAGATAAGCTTCAACATTTAACCAATGAGAAAGTAATTGTCAGACATATATTGGTCTCCCATTGCATCAACCCAGAAACAAACAGTGCCAAGACAATGCACTTACAGTTCTTTCAACTGCACTGAAGTCTTCCATGTTTTGTAACTGAAACCTTTCCTAGCCTCTGGTCTCTATGCTCATATGTTTGCAGTAAAGTCTACTTCAATACTGCACAACACAAAAGCCCTCTTTAATTTAAACTGAAGTCTTTTAAATGGTGATACTAACTCCCTAAAAGTTATTAATGGTCCTATCACAGGCCAACAGACACATGAGACTACCTGATATGGTTATTCAAAGAGCAAAGGTCAAAAACAAGGAATCTATGAATCAAACTAAAGACATGGCTTCTGCTCACTGAGATTTCTGAATTTTTTAGCCTTATTGCAAATAAAACAAAGTAAGCACATGTTTCTAATGCACCAGTTTGGAAATAATATTTACAATATCAAAGTGTTTTTAATTTCAGGATTTGTAGATTCTTGCTAAAAATGAATCTGCTCTTTCTAGCAGATCTTAAAGACTGACAGATTAATTCTGTTAAATGAGAAAAAAAATCAAGAAATAGAGTTTGACTTACGGAATTTGTCGAGAAATCAGATAAAAATTACTTTTGAAACAGATGAGTTTATATGCAGTGTTCAGCAGCAGTAAGGAATCTGCCTGACCCTCTTTACTTAGTCCATTACTAGGCATCTGATGAATTCACATGATGAAATTCAGACAAAGAAAAAAAAGAAATTGTATAAGAATGGCACTTCCTTACACAAGTTTTAAAAAAATTTAATAGATGTTAAAAGATTATATAAGAACAAGGACTGAATGTAGAAATAGACTATAGGAAGAAAAATAACTCCAACATATACAGCCTTTCCAGTTTTTGTTCTCTAGCTTCAGATACATCATGCACCTCAAGCGGTACAAACGTGTTATGGGTAAAAAAAAAAGTGCAAAAACAACAGAAGCTCAAAACAGTCTTTGTTTCAATGGCAGGTGGAGAAATTTGCCAGATATTTGCCATTTCAAATCCTTTAATCACAAATTTATATACATCACTACGAATTGAATTTATTCTGTTTTCTCAGTAGTTGGTGCAAGTGTTTGTAGTAAACAAACTTTTTTGGCTTTGGTGCAATTAGCACATTTTTCCAATCTTGGTTGAAATCTTTTTTATTTTGAACTTAGAAAAAAGGCCAAAAGAAGTAATCTATTACTACATTCATTTCTGTCTCTCTTATCACAAAGAGATAACTCTATTTCACTATATATTGCAGTGATTCTGAAAAAAAATTATTTCAGATGTATTCCATTTCTAGTAATCATCCCAGAAGTGATCACAAAGTTACTGGAGCTACAGTAGGAAAGAAAAATTAGAGCTTCTAACTGACATTAAAGAACAAGATGTTCTTACGGTTTAACAGGTTTGACCAATGAAGTTCACATCTTCCAGACAGCAACTCTTCCCAGTCCTCCTCTTAATCCTTGCTTGCCAGAGATTATTTCAGAACCTCTCATACAAGTAGGGACCCACAAGGATCACCAAATTCAACTTCTGGCTCCACAGGATCACCCAAAATTCAAACTTTCCAAGACCGCTGTCCAACTCAAGCAGATTTTATGACTGGAGTTTTATGTTAATAGCCACAATCTGCTAGTACTTTCCAGACACTCAAAAAGGGATGATCCATGCTGCAAGGAGCTTAAATTCTGGATACAGGCCAGTAGTCAGAAGTTACAGAAAAGAAAATTAAAACAAACAAGTCAACTAATTCACAATAGGCAACAAGGCAAAAAATTGACAGGGATATAACAAGTCAAAAAGGTGACTGCTAGAAGCAGCAGATGAATTCTTATTGGTTACACCATGCACTGACACTGCGGAGCAGAAAGTGAAAGGAGTATGAAAAAAGCTGACAAACAAGTGAGTAGAAAAAGCCTGACATGACAAACATCAGCAGAAAGTGAGATCTGTGTATTATTCTTTCATGGGGTAGTTTAAATTCTGCTATTTCTTAGCTGCAAAGTAATTTCCTTTATTATGCTAGGAATGCTTTATTAATCAAATCACTTGGACTCTATTAACACTGAAGGATTAATTTCTTCTATCTCATCCACAAAAATAGTTATTTCAAGAAAGCATCCTGCTTTCTTCATTTAGGATACCCTTAAGAAGAATGTGCTGGACTTCAAATATAATCCTTGCTGTGAAGTTTTTATCCTTGTTTTCTCACTGTTATAGGCAAATTTAATAGTTTGTGCTACACAAGCAATCTTTCATAGAGAATGATGTTTTACATGTAAGATTCTCATAAAGCAAAACAACCCTCAGACAAATGGCAGAAAAGAGCTGCATGCATATCATATTTATGTCATAAGTATAGGACCCCTATTTCTCTCCCGATTACTTTTCCTTTCTTACTTCACACAATATGGCTTAGCAGAAATCTGTAAGTCTAAGCAACTATCTCACCAAAAAATAAAAAGATCATTTTTTAATAATCTTCCTCTTACTTTCTTTCCTCTTTCCTCCCCCAACACTAATTCAAATATTCTCCGAAACTTTCTGTAATAATGGGAGAGTTAATCATCTGCAATTCCACTTCTGTCAAGTTATTTTCTTAGAAGACTTTCTATCTTCCAAGCACCTGAACACCAGGACCAATGAATTACAATTAACTCTAAGATTTTTGTTGTCATAATTTTGTTTAAAAAAAAGAAGGAAAAAAAGGAGACATCAGTAAGATGCAAAGCTCTGATCCAAAAGTCTCTTAAAGCTGTTCAGGATTCCACAGAACTGAAAATGTTGTCTTAAGAACTTTCTACATGAATAAGAAAAACAGCTCATAAAAATAAAAATCAACAAGAGAAGTTCATATTATTTCATAAAATCACAGAATTATAGATGTGGGGAGGGTCCCCTGGGTCCATCTGGTCCAACCCCTGTTCAAGCAGGGTTCCCAGAACAGGATACCCAGGCCCGCATCCAGCTTTTGGAGCTCTCCAAGGAAAAGACTCTACATCCTCCAGGCAGCCTGTGCCAGCAGTACATCCCCTATAGAGCACAGAAGCGTTCCTGGTCTTCAGAGGCACCCTGCTATGTTCCAGTTTGCACTCTTTGCCTCTTGTCTCAGCATTGGACACCAGAGAGACACGAGTTCAATCCTCTTTGCACCCTTCTTTCAGGTATGTATAGACACTGCTAACCTCCCAAGCTTTCTCCAAGCTGAATAGGCTCAGCTCCTTCAGCCTTTTATCATAGGAGATACACAGGGGAAGAACCATCTCCTGTCAGCCCATTTCTCCAGGCCATCCATGTCCCTCTGGACTGCAGCCCAAACCTCGGGTATATAAGCTATTTCCTACTGTCATCAGCAAATTTCTGATCATGTGCTCTGCTCCATTATTCAGGCCATTAACAAAAATATTAAAGAGGACTGAATCCAGGGGGTACACCCACTAGTTCCCAGTTTTACACATTGACTTTATGCCAGTGATCAATGACTGTTTTCAATCCACCTCACCGTCAGTTCATGCAGCCCATACTTTGCTTTTCCATGAAGATTTTATCAGAGATAGTGTCTACTGTGACATAAGTAAGATTTTCAACAATATCCACTGCTCTCCTCTCATTTGCCAGGCCATTCATTTCATCACAGAAGTTTATCAAGGTTGGTTAGTGATGACTTCCTCTTGTTGAATTCATGCTGACGACTCCTGATGACTTTGTCTTTTCATATACCTGGAAATTTTATCTAATCCTTCTTTACCAATCCTTTTCCAGGAAGTTAGTTGAATGTACAAATGTACAATATACATTTCTGAAGCTCTATCTTACAGGAGCCAAGTACAGATGCATTATGCATTGGGATGCAGTGAGCAATCTAATACCATGCTCTGAATTTCAGAACATATGACAGCAGGAGCTGAGCTGCAGTATTTGTCCATAGCCAAAGTGTTACGACCGTAGACTAACCAAGAATAGAAGTCAACGTATATATTTATAGTCAACAAAACTATTTTCCAAAGGCACTGAGTTACGAAGGGCTACACAGAAAGAATATCTCTCTACATAAAAGGGAAGTTAAACACTGCATAGCTACCTAGCTCTCTTCCTTACTTGGTTCCACCTCTGCCCTGCTGTTATGATTAATAAGCCATTTCACTGCTCTTTGCCTTGGTTTCCTACCCTACCCTTTCCATTCTATTTTCAATGCAAGCCCTTCCAGCAGACCTCATGGGCCATGTATGCTTGTTCCTGACGTTAATTTGAACCACTAGGTGCTGCTGCAACACAGATAATAAGTAATTACAACTTAAACTGTTCTATAAGACAACTAACCTTGAAAGATTAGACAGAGATTCTTACTAATGTCACGCTTTTGTCATACTGCAACAGCAAATGAGTGGTCTCCAGCCTGAGAAATGATCTTTAGCTTTTCTTGGACTATAAGTTTTATTCATGGATTCATGACTCAAAAGCCATCCATGAAAGTAGAGCGCAAGTCAGTCTGTGCCATTGTGCTGACCTCTTAAGCTACGTAATGGCCAGAAATGCATCAAAATCCACTCTCATAACTGAAGCTTCCAGCAGAGCAATTAGCAAGTACCATGTTGCACACTCACTTGCCATGGTAAAACATTGGTTGCCTTCCTTTGAATTTCAAACCTTTGAGAAACCTTAGCTATCTCACATCTTCCCTAGCAGAAGATCTGTGAAAATTCCTGGCTTTTTGCAACACCCAGAGTGAGTTGTCCCGGGTTGTAGAGCTCTTCTGTCTGCATTCCCTCTGGCTAAATCCGGTATATGTCTGTTAGCAAGAGCCTGTTTACAAACGTGGACTTTCTAGGCTGCTGCTACCAGACTGGTCTCTCCAAGGAACAGATATGATTTGATAAAAGTTTATGAAACCAGTCAAACAGGTTTGTAAATAAGATTTGTAAAGAACAAACATTGCTGTAAACCCTAATAGCCTGCACACACAGACCATCCAGGCTGTTAGTTATTAGTATCTGCTGATCTTTGCCAAAGGAGTTGTATTTCAAATTCAGTTTAGAATAAATTGATGCTTTCTGTTGGGACCAATTACAGATTTTAAGTTGACTCTTTCACATCCATAATTCACATATCTGAACACTCTCCAGAGAGGTGTTCTTGTCCAAACAAAATCCAAGAAAAGGTGCACACCGATTTTCATTCTGTACAAAGAGATATCAATATCCTTCTTTTTTAGTAAGACGAATATTAAAAAAAAAAAAAAAAAAAAAAAACACTGTAGAAGCTGCTGCTTTTACATTACTGAAGATTTCTAATTGTTTAAATAGTTGTCTGGAAGCATATAAAATGGTGTAAAGAAAAATCCTGACATAATCTAGCCGACGGCCACTGGTGTTAAATTCCTTTTATCAGTCAATTAGAAGGTCTGGGATGGAGCTGTTTTCTAACTTAAATGGGGGGTACAAGCACCCTTAGTTTCCTCCTCGTGAGAAATTTTTTTCTTTTTTTCCTTCAAAACAGATCAGTCTTCACTGTCACTACCAAGAAAGTCCAAGTTATTCTTGGAGGAAGGTGAAGTTATTCTTGGAGGAAGCAGGCTTTGCTTTAACACCTTATCTTACATCTCAATGAAAAAGCACACAGCCATGTAGCCACATGCCAGAGACCATACCCAGGCTCCCTGTGGGGAACTGGAGGCAGGAAAATCACCAGTGACAGACAGCTACATTGTGCTGCACGGACCTTTGTGTTTTGATTATAGCCTCTCTCATCTTTCCTTCTTCTAAAAAAAGTAATTCTGCACAGAAAGAGTGCAAAAGAGTAGATTTATTATCTTTCCCGACTCCATATTGATTTGTATAATTTAATTTAACTAGTTTACAACACAGTTCGATCCAATCCGGTGACTGAAGTCATCATTCAGAAGGAATCAGCTGATTGTTCTGCAGAGTCTGGTCCCCAGTCTTCTTCCCAGAACAGAATCATAGAACGGCTTTGGTTGGAAGCGACCTCAAAGATCATCTTGTTCTAATCCATTGTTGAGGACAGGGCTGCTACCACTAAAATCAGGCTGCCCAGAGCCACATCCAGCCTTGCCTTGAAGCTCTTCAGGTATGGTGCAGCCTGTGCCAACACCCTACTGCTCTCTCAGTAAAATATTTCCTCAACATCTCAACTAAATTGCCCCTCTTCCTGTTTTAAAGCATTCCTACTTGTCCTGTCACTATCAGACCATGTAAAGAGTTTACTTCCCTCCTGCTTATAAGCTTCCTTTAAGTGTTGGAAGGCCACTATCAAGTTCCCCCAAGGCCTTCTCTTCTCCAAGCCCAGATCTCTCAGCCTTTCTTCAGAGGAGAGATGCTCCAGCCCTCACCTTCATGATCATCTTCATGGCCTTTCTCTAGACCCACTCCAACTACTCAACATCTCTTCTGAGATAGGAACCCCAGACCTGGATGCAGTACTCCAGATGGGGCCTCACAAGCCCACAGTAGAGGGGGACAATCACCTCCATCTCCCTGCTCGCCACCCCTGTTCAGATGCAGTCTAGGATACTGATAAGAAAAAAACAGATGGGAAACAGTCTCTTCAACAACAACAAATGTAGCCTGAACAAATGAAAGATTTCCTTCTCTATCTTCAGTCTGGTTCATACAGCTACGGAAGGATCACACTTCTGATGGAAATACCCATGCATTTCCTAGGAGTCCTGACAAAAGTTATTCCAAGTGCCAACTACTCTGTGAAGTCTTCTGTACTGCACTACTGATACAAATTTGCTTGGCAAATTCCTGATCTGCAACATCTCTCTTTCAACGGAAATCTGGTAAGGAATTTGGAAAAAGTAATCCATGAGGATTTGACTACTACGCTCAAAACAACTGCCGACTGTTTTTGTGTTTGGTGACAGGATTTTTCCGTTCAAGACTCCAGGACAAAATAAACACTGGTGACCTGAAGCAGAGGCAAGGACTTGGAAATAAAAAAAAAAGGCTTGGGAAAAAAAAAAAATTAAAAAAGGCTTACCACAACCTAATTCTGCAAATCTCCATTCCTTAGCTATATCACATTGACAGTGTACAGTTATCTCAAAGTCAACACAGACTTGTCATACTCACTCTCCTTTGCCATTTTCAGTTGACAGAAGAAATTTACTGGAACATTTTTTCAGATATCAAATATACAAACTTCCATGGTACATCATAATATGTTAACCATTGAGGATGAAATTTCTTTTATATAATATTCTGATATATCAGTGGGATATAGAGATACTACGGGACTGGATACATGGGACTGTAAAATAAAATTATCACAGTAAGTGATGAAATTATGAAGAAATGCATAGCTATAATATTTACAGCACTGATGAATGAAGCTTCATAAAAAAGGCAAATACTGATCATTACAGACTAAGGCTATGTTCAGGCTTCAGAAGACAAACATTGTAAATTTCAGACTATCACCAACTTTGATGTGCTGAGGTTTATAACCTCTATAACATTAATTTAACATAGTTTTTAAATGCAAAACTGAATGCTGAACAGGATCCCTAGATTCAATAATAACTGCTGGAAAAGCATGTACATTAAGTTTTAGAGATAATTTATTTTTTTCTGCTAAAGGAAATATCATGCATTCTCTTTTGAGTTTATAAACAAAAGGAATCTAAAGAAGCCTTACTGCATTTGACTAACTTCTTCTAAGTAAAAACATTTTTGTCACCTACAGTAATTCTACTTTTGATGCTCCTTATGGGATGTTATACAGCAACACTCATTCTAATTTAGTCCTGACAAAAATATATTTTCAAACTATCTGCTAGAGTTGGATTCTGCTTTATAAATAAACTAATGTGATTTTGCAGAAGAACAAGGCTAATGCGAATACCCATTCACAGTTTACAGAAGATAGCAGAACTAAAGTATTTGCATAACATCTACTATCCATCATAATATTATTACTTTCCCTATAAATTCTTTGAACAAAAAATTTAAGTACTTATCCTTAAAACAAGATATTCTTATCAAAAGAACAATTAAAAGCTACTGTTACACATTTGAGGGGGGCAAAAACACAGTCCCCTGTCATATTCCTAAATACCTAAGAGTTTTCCCAGCAGCAGCCACTACAGTATTTTGTTCCACAGAGAATCCTATCCATCAGCTGCATTGCTGCAACAAACACCTCTGTGCAGTTCTGCTTTTCTCTTGTGCACTCCTTGAAAAATAGAATTACAAGGGCAAGAACTGCAGGAGCTGTCCACGAATTCTGTTTTGAGGACTGTCACATCAGGATATTCCACAAAGAATTCTGCCCAGTCAGAAAACATTATCAACACAAATTAAACAATTTATTTAGAATATTCCAAATATAAATACCACCAAATCCAATGGTTACAAAGACGGATTCTCGGACATTATCAGAAACGTTCCCACCCATGGCGTAAGATCTGATCTTGAAACGGTTCTTCATCCTGAGACAAGTTTCATTCTCTGTGCAACAAGTCAGATAAAGACACTTCCCACCCGTGGAACCAAGAAGCCATTCTGATGCAAGGCTTACATCCTTAGGTTAGCTTAGAAGAAGATCTGTGTATGGTAATAAATACACATACACACAACTTTTTCTTATACTGTTTTCATTTGGATTCAAACCCTCATTTTCTTTGTTCCCTTGAGATTACTGATCACCAGCTTTTTTAAAAAGCAGTTTCAAAACTCCTCTCCCGCATTATTGAGCGACTCAACTGTTTTGCAATTTTGGAATTTTAACTGCAATCACTTCCTGTCCTGACAGCCATCAGAACTTTTTAACAAAAATCTTGATGCCAACTAGACATGAATATAAGCAAAAAAGTTGCTTGAAGAAAACTTTCTTGCCTACTGTGGCAATATTTTATTCATATGTATTTATACATGTATATATACATGCAAATGTTTTTCCATGTTACCTTTTCTGAAGTCTGATATGTTTTGTGTTTGTATAAAACCTCATATCACGCAAACTAATAGCCATAATTCATATAAATCTACAGATAGGATTGATGTGCGCAATTTACCGTGGCTTCTAATTTGCACCAATTACAATTAAAATCAGTAACTTTTATTGGTAAAAGGAGAATAGGCTTACACTGACAGAATTTGATGGATACCATGATAGGTATTAACATCCATCTTTGAAAGAAATTGAGGAATAGTCATTTGGGTATTCGTAAACTCTTCGCTAAACACAGAAACGATACACAGACCCACATAAAAACTTGCTCACTCTTAGAACTTGGAATTGTAATCAACAGTTCTGAATACAAAACTTGCTTTTTACCAGCAAGCCTTGCAAAAGTGGTTTAAAGAGTAACTGATCTTCTAGTGGGGCAGGTGCGCTACATTACCAAAATGCTATGACACTATTAATTATTGTTGTTATATTAATTATTGTTGTATTGCTATGGAAAACCTAAACTATTATTCAAAACAGTAATTTCACAGTAATTTCAGAGATTTCCCACCTGCAAACTGTCACTCCAAAACACAGCAGATATTGAAAAGCTATCATCTTCAAGATGGCAAGTAGTTTTGTTTTTCTTTTCAGCTAAAGTGGCCAGCATACTGTAAGATGAGCCTAAATTACTTCTGCAAATTCTCAGACTTTATAAAACAGCAAATGTCTCCCTACCACTGTGCTCCTCCTCCCTGATGCCCTTTCCCTGAATGAGAAAGTACAAGTAGAGTCAGCCACATTATGCACATGCTGTGTTTTCCAAGTGGGATAAACAGAAGGCTATGACATTCTGATTTTTACATCACGATAACTTGAGAACAACAAAATAGGACTTTTCCAAAAGACTCAGATGCATTCACATAATACTTCTTATTTCTCTTTGCCAGCACAAAAGAAAGGGAAATTATAGCTATTAAAACAGGACAGTAAGATTAACTGTTTACGCATTCTTCCACAGTCTGACTATTGCTCCTTCTACATGGGGAAAGATTAACAAAAAAGTCAAAATTCATTTTAAATCAAATGCATCAGCTCAGAGAGCTCCCAGCCCTTGAACATTTATCAAGATGAACTATTCTTTAAATTCTCTTCCCAGCTCTCACACAGTTAGAAAGCGATTATAGAAGCTTCACCTTATCTCATACCTTTACTCTGGACATGTTTACAATCTGACAAGGAGCCACCTGTTGGAAAACAGAGGCATGCCCTTTCACACTGCATGTGATGAACTAGGGTTTGGAATTTCCATGAAATTTATCTTCTGCTCACCTTATGCTCAAGGGTCAGAATCAAATCTGCCTTTTTAAGGAGTACTAGACTGACACCAACCCAACAACATGAATATCTGCAAAGATTTATTATGTATGCGGACATTCTTGTTAACTGCGTGGTTATCTTTAAAATACCTAATGAATACATGTATATGTTCTATAGCCAAAATCCTCTCTTTGGCTTCACCAACTGATGAGGAAGGAGATGACATCTTGGAAGCAATTGCCTCCCAAACACCATAGGCTGCCAATGCCAGTTCCATGAGTAGGGAACAACTCTGCAACCATGGGAAGTATTTCCTATTTACAAATACTTGCACTTCCTAAGGTAGGCTGATATCAGAAAGCAGATTTAGTTGAACACTGCACAATCACAATGAACCAGAATACACAAATTAGGATTTCTTCCTAACCTAGGACAGCTAGATGTAAGTTATTTACTGCCCTTCTATCTTTCTCATTGCAGACATTTTGTGCTAGTGGTTTACTATGCTAATTTACTATGCTGATTTACTATGCTAATTTACTAAGCTGAAAACTGAACTTCCAGTTCAGTCTCCATTACAAGTACTTCTCTTCACCCAAAAAGTTTTTACATATTTAAATAAACTTTGAAGTTTATTTTATGAACTCAAAACTCAGCACCAAGAAGCACAGTTCAGTTAAAACATGTATGTAAATACTAGTTTTTAAGACCTTTATAGAACACTACTACAAGAGACCTTCCTATTTGTTTCAGCACAAAGGCTCTGTTGCATCAACAGCATCACATTATTACAGCATCTCCTCTTTCCAGTATAGAGCTCAAAACCAGCAATGAAATCCCTAGCAAATCATTACAGTAAATAATAATAATAATAATAATAATAATAATAATAATAATAATAATAATGTGATTACAGAATCGCTAGCAGGTATTTATTAGTGACAATTTGTGTTTATATGTTTTTAATAGTTTGTGGAATGTTTGGGAGAGGGATGCACCAAAAAAAAAAAAAAAACACGTTCAAATTCTCATATCCTCCCTTTGTAGAGCACATCTTAAATGCTCCTAACGTATTAAATCAATTTGAAACTCAGCCAAATTAAGAAATGGGAAAAACAAGTCAGAACGTGGGTTTTGACAAAGCAGCAAGCATTTGCTTCAGAAATAGCAAAATTATTTGTGAAAGCACAAAATACATTTTATTTCTCAAATTAGCTTGCTGCTATCAGGTTGATCCTCACCCACAACACAATATTCTGGATGGGAAAGAACAAAGGAAGAGCAGTTTTCCCCCCCTCTCTTGAATTCCTTGAATTCAAGGAAAGGTTTCTGAAAGAGACATACGTTGACTTTTGGAATGAAGATGTAAAATAGAAAACACTATCTTGTTAGTATCTAAATTGTAACAAGTTAATCAGCTTTACAAAAAATTACATAAAACATATATCAGCTTTTTAGTGACCTAACCATAGCTTTACACCAGATCTAGTTCTACCTATTTCAAAAATACTCAGTCAAGAGTATGGACTCTCTCATGAACCAGCCAAGCAAAATCAGATTTCTTTGAAACTTTAAGTAAATGGCTCATCAACTCTATGCAACTGTTTCTCCTGAGTAGGGCAAGCCTTAAAAGACTAAGTGAGAAAAGGGAAAACCTGAATTTCAAATAAAATCCTCAACTGATATAGGAGAATATTCCAAGAAGATGTGTATTCGGCTTCACTAAATTAAACTGTATACCAATGTGTTCATTGGTGTATATGAAGCTTTTCTCTCTCCTTTACTGAGTCATATTCTTTATTATGGCCTGATCTTGCCTGAACATTTGACCATATAAGCCAGGCACACTTGTATAAACAAAGCAAAAACATACTAAAGTTTCCTTCTTGTGGAGCTCTGTTATCTTCAAACAAGTAATGCATCATTTGTGACTTATTCTTGCACATATTATTCCAGTCACTGAATGGCTAACTAATGGCTTACTTTCAAATAAAATTTTAAAAGGTAAAATTGTAAACACTATGTGGATAGGAAACCCAATAAAAAATAGTGAAGTGAAAAAAAATTCCCGTGAACGATCAGGAAGCATTTGAAGTAGCTCTCTAGCTAATCCTGCATGTCATCTCCTCGTTTGCTGCTGCAGTGTTATAACCGAACAGAACAAAGGATCATTACCTTCTAGTCGCAGGAGGAAAAAAAATAAAAATCACTGTTGCTAAATGAACTGCACTGAGAATAGCATGATAAGAATAGCAATAACGTTTTGTAACACTTCTTTAACGTCAGCTCAAGAGCATACCACAACATCACTGCCGCTGCTGTCCCCAAAACATTTAAATAACCTCACATTAAGAACACAAGAGTGATTGTGCTGGACCAGACAAATGTCTGTTCTGCTCAGGGTCTCTTATAGTGGCAAACAGACAACACCCAAAAAGCATTAAGCGCAGCCTGTTTCTACATTCTATTTTCTACATTCCATGCTTCTATATTTCTACAGAGCAGTCTGTCAGATCTGAACTTTTCAGACACCAAATACCTGAAGCGGAATTTACCTCTTTTTCCCCAGCTGAACATCTTCATTAACTTCACAAACCTTTAGCAACCATAGTACCATAGAGCAAGAAGTCACACAGTTTAACCACAGCCTGTGTGAATGATCGTCTTTCTGTTTGAGCGTGCTAACTACATTTGATGGCAGCTACCTCTTGTAGTGGTACAGATCTCACAAGTTAGGCAGGGCTGTGACCTCCCAACAGCGCTATAAGTATCCATGCAGGTCAGGTCTCCTAATGGATCAGCCATGACCCAGGCACCCTCCAAAAAGTACAGAAGCACAACAGTAATAAAGCAGATCTGAGGTAAAGCCAGGAAGTCAAGCAACCATAGCAGGGTCACCATCAGCACAGTATGCACAGGTAGGTAAGGAACGAGAGCCAGAGCCTGTGCTTTAAAGCAGCCCTGACCCTCCTCTGCCCAGAGGGCAACCACATAGGCCCAGGCCACAGAGGGTATTCAGGGCTTCCACTAATACTGTATCCTGTGCTTTCACAGTGTTGTCAACCTAGGTCCCACATCCTATGATAAAGCGATTGCAGTCCAAAGGAGGCAGAACGACCTCATTAGTATACAAAATGTTTATGATGAAGTGAAAGTTACTTAAATACTGGAAATTTAAAATTAAACTTGAATCTTCTGTGAGAATCAAGGGTAGAAATTCTCACATCATTGACCCAAGTATACTTTCCAAACACAGCAGAAATGAATACCTAGGAAGTCAGGTGGAAACCTGTTTTTCAGAAAAACTAGAAGTTCATCCTCCAGGCCCATGATATTAAAAAGCTAAAACTCACAGCGATACCAGATATGAAGAGGGCTAGACACCACACTTAGGGCTTCTGCTGACACATCCAAGACAAAGCACCGTATGGTGCAGATGGAACACCATGCCTGAACACCTCCTCCTTTGACTCATCTAAACAGTGACTTGACTTCTGTTAATAGCATTGCAAAGAAACAACTATATGATTAAGCTGCAACACCAGACTGCATTTATGCCACGTTTTTATGATCACCTCCACATCATTTTCAAGCAACAACACAAAAGCAAATTTAAAGCAACAAATCCCTGACAAGAAATCTTCTTGTTCCCCAAAAGAAATTCACTTCTTTGCTTAAAAGCATGTCAAAAACAAACATTTTTCTTTATCTTTACAATACACATCTTTATGTAGTAAGCAAGGCTGACGTATATGTATGGGAAAATGAAGCTAAAAATAACCTCTTCGAATTGTAAAATCCAGGAGAAAACTGGAAGCAGCATTTGACATCACTCAAAAGTTGTCCTTTTTTTTTTTTTTTAAACCAATGCAGTATTTTGAGCTTCAGATAGTCAAGCAATTTTTTTTTGACAAATTTTAAAAAGGCAGTGGCTAGATTTTCCTCCCACACTCCCATAATTGGCAGCAGATATGTAGGTCACCCTGAAAGTAATGCCTCCTATTTATTTCCATGGAAACTGCAACAGATACAAAGAGCACAACTAACATTACTTGATCGAGCAAATTCTCAGCTACAGAATACTATTTCTCAATATAGTCACCACCATTAGCTATGCATTTTCACCAGCAATAAGAGCCTGCATGGTGTGCTCATAAAAATTCACACCAGCAGAGATGACCCACTGACACCACTATTGAAATGCACTGCCCACCATCTGACTGTGCTCACATCAACTATTCAGTCTTCATAATGTTCAGTAAGTGTCCATGAGTGTTAGTGGGTACCACTTTTCCCACATGGAGAAATTTAGTGAGTCATCTTTACTTTATACACACTTCCATATTAGACACTGTTGTCAGGCTGCCCCTCTGCTGCCAGCTGTCACACAGTAACAGAACGCAATGGTGTATTGGCATGAAGGATCAATCTCTACTGCTATACAACCAACATCCATCTCTGATGCTGTGGGCAAACACCATAAAAAATAGGAGGCATTTCTTTCAGAGCAGCCCTCATAAAACATATAGAAGTGATTGAGAGAAAACCTGACAGTTGAGTAGTAAGAAAATGGGTAGGGTGGCACAGATAACACGGAAGTCAGTTCCAGAATAAATTACAACTGAAGGGGGTAGGAATCCCACATCTACTTTGAAATAATATGCAAATGAGTTAATTTGGCTTGTACAGTGATATGCTTCAGAAACATTTTCTTCAGCATGGTATTTTTGGAAGTCTGGTTATCTTTTTTGGCTAGATATTACGAGAAGTCTAACAATTAGCTAGGAAACATCTGTTTTCATTTTAGAAATGCAGAATGTGAGCTCTGCTTTTGCTTTCTGCTTCAGTAACCTGTATGTTTTGATAATTTTACTAAAACTGGTCAACAGTCAAGCACAGAACCAGTAACATGTAAAAGAAAGATTAGATAATATTTAGTTAACATGTCAGTCCTGTTTAAAATGATGACTGAACAGTCACAAAGTGCTATGGATGCTATTAGTTCAAATGAAGGAGTCAGTTCACCAGTAACGAGTTGTCAGCATACAGATAATAGTTACAAATATTATTTGAATATTCTTCCCACCACTGTGTAAGAAAAGACCTTATGGAGAGAAAACAAACAAAAAAGAAATATACAAACTAAGGGATAAAATAAATGAACAAATCACCTGAAAAAAATTCTCAGAAAAGCAGAAGATGATCACAAAAGCAAATGAAAAAACACATTTCAGAAAGGAAAATACTATCAAAATAAAAGCTACAGAGGGGTCAAGGACAAGAAAATACTTGAAGTTCATCAGAAAAGAGGACTACGTTTTTGAGCAAGCTTTTTTGCAGAATTTCTTTCAGAATTTGCAATCCCTAAATAACTGCTACCAACATTTTGCAGGCAAGTTAACAGAATTTTTTTTTTTTTAACTATTAAAGATGCTAAAGGAATGAAAAATGTGTCTTTCCTCTTTAACATAAACGAACAGAACAGCACATTTCTTAATTGTTTTGTGTGTGTGCTTTAAGCATTTAAAAGGATACTGAATAACAAAGCCTGCCTGACAGTTCTTACCTATTCCCCAGGGAAGGAAAAGTATGAAAAGATGGGAGACTCCGAACAACTGAATTTCCCTAACAAAAAAACTAAACATTAAGATAGTTTTTCCTCTAAAGTGGAACAGTTCTATTATGACACACCTTGTACTAAGCACAGTTTGATAGCACACACTTTCCCTGTTGTGAATAGGTAATATCGTAGTTCACAACTGACTTGCTGTATTACAAAATGGACCAAGCATGTATGTAATTACAGCAGCAAAACTGTGCTTCTGCCAACAATTTCATAAATAAATGACTAAAATGGGTTAGGTAGTATAAAATACATTTGTACTGGGGGAATCCTCCTTGTGCAATCTGTCTTAGTCTTATTGCTTCCTGTACAGCTGCAATACCACAAAGGGATTCGCTAGATCAAATCTCAACATACTTGGTACATACTCCCTGAGCTAAGAAAAAAATAAGTAGAGAAAGAAATACAAAATAACTCACTCAGTGACAGGCGAGCAAATTAACAGGATACTTCTGCAGTGATATATGCTGCAGAGTTTGCTTAATGTCCACAGATAATCACATCTCTGCTGGTATTAAATTTTAATGACAGAAACATCTTTATGGACAGGCAGCTGTTAAGTGAAAATTTAATTCTTCACCTCACTTTTGAGTGTAACATCATCAGTGAACACCTGCCCCCAGGCAGAAAATCCACGAGTTAGTCAGGTTAGAAAATCTGAATTCTTTATTCTATGTCCAAGTCTGCTCCTTGTCAAACCAACTCCCACCAGCCATAGAGAATGAGGGGCACCTACCTCCTCGCCATCCCAAAAGTCTGAAAGCACTTCTGCACCTAACATACCCATTACATGCTGCTTTCCCTTATGACATGGAAGCAATTACTCTTCTATGCACCTTCTTTCATAAAATAAGGACTGAAACTTACTTCAACTGTAGACAGAGATTGCTCACCTACACCCAAGCTGTTTCAAGTGCTTTATCCACCTGACTGATGGATGATGGCAGTTCTGAGCACAAATCAGTCGTGCCATTTCTTGACACACATACAATGAAGAGCAGTGTGTGTAATAAATGTTACACTAGTTGTAATTTCTATTACTAAATGGAAAGAGTCACGGTAACAGCTATAACCTCAAATGCTCCTGGCCAAATTAGAAAACAGTATGCTGAAAAGTAGGAAGATAACAGGATGTAAGGAGGTAGCAGGCTGCAGTCTGAACTGAAGCCTGAAATAAGATCAATGACAGACAGCACTATTCTTTCCTTCATGTCATCCTCTAAAATCCTGCTTTTTCAGTCAAGAGCCATAAAACAAGAGCCATAAAGTTTGAAAGATTTCTGCCATTACTAACAAGGCAGAACATCTGCTGCTACAAGAGATTCCTTTCCCTGAAGTGAAATTTTAAAGATTCCTTCTTCAAAAATAGCAAGATGACTAATTAATGAAATTCTCAGTACAGATGCTGAACAGAAATGTTTACAGTACTACAATGGCTAAGATTTCTCTCCAGATAAGGCATAAAACAAAAACGTAAAGAAGTGATTCTATAGATGTGATATTGATCTTCTCTGCTAATGACACAGCTGTGAATTTTAGCAGCTAAGTTACACAACAAATGCATACCTGTGCTTTGTTCCAGGTCCTGAACAGAATACCAAGTATGACTGGATTAATATGCTTGAAAAAGGCAGGTATTTGCTGCAACGCTACCAGAACTTTCAAGTAAATTCATTATATCTTCTACAAACACGTGCAAAAAATTTAGAAGGTGACTGGAGTTTGAATCTGGCTTAGATTAAGTCCTCTTTAAAAATAGATGAAAATCTCAGATCTTATATTCCTGTCTTTTTCCTGAGAAATCAGATTAAAAGCCTCTGAACTCCTGTGGCATATCCATAAGTCAGTCAATACTGGGGAAGTAAGTGAATTTTTTCCTTTAAATATGAACAATGAAATCACAGCAGGAGCTTTGCATCCCTAAAGCTTTTCTTTTTTAAGAATATAAATTATAATAAGGAAACTTTGAAATATAGAAAGCCAGATCTGCTGGATGCAGCCTTAAAGCGAAAGATTCAAAGACAAAACCACAGCCGATGTCTTTGAAGGAGATGGGATCTTCCTGTCTCTTAGTTTGTCAACTTTAATTCACTTCCTGGATCAAAACAAGTATTACACAGTTACACTGTTAGAAAAAGATCTCCCATTTTAGCATCCAAGCAGAGATTCGTATATTTTTCTGAGCCACGCCAGCAGTCAGTTATTAACATTCAACTGTTCACTGCAATCAGTAAAACACCATTAGCATTCTCGGATCTCCTGCAGCAAGCAAGAATGCAAACAGCCCATAAAGGTGCTAGATTTTGAGGTAGATGTTTATCCTTTTATTTCACTGCAGCACAGAATGAACAGTTCCATCATAATGCAGATGGAATGCTTAAAGATTTGAAAACAATTTGGATAATACATATGAGAAGTACAGTGTTTTTCTCCTGTGATTAGCAAATTTCACTTAGGCATAAAGGAAATCAAAGCAAACAAGTATACAGTTATTCCTTAATGCTTTTTAACATGTAATATGCGGAACTGTGGGATTTATTTTGTTATTATTCTTTTCTCAAACTATCAGTAACCTACCACTAGTGTCCATAAACTTGTTCAGAAGTCACAGTTCACTGCACTCGAATTTATCCCTAATTATTAAAAATAATTTATTAGCTCTATAACAGCTTTCTGTAAATGCTCTTAAAAATGTGTATGCAAACAAATCCCTTTTATTGCTCTCAAATTTCATCATAAATAAAAGGGCACACCAGTTAACAAATACCGTTACATCTCTTAATAAAACACTGAATTGTCTTCCAACTCGTCTTCCAACAACATTTTGACTAATTCAAAATACACAAGCACATGAGGAAAGACTACAAAGGGATTTCCTTTCTGTTTCCATAGTACATATCCCCAAACTCAGCAAAACTACTTTGAGTACATTACAGCAACCATAAAAACATTGTGCCAGGGCTCATTTGCTGTAAAGTGGTATATTAACTTGTATCCCACCATAAAGTCATTAGTTAATAATGCAGTAGTAGAATTGCACTGTTTGGAAACTACTATTCCCTGCTACCATTTTCTTGTGATAAAATCCTTATCTGTTGATGTCACTGACCAGTAGCGCTGCTGAAAAATTATGTCTCAGATCTGTACATCTCACACAGTCACATTCTACAGATGAAAGCTGTATTATACACAACACGAATTTCAAACAAGGACACATCTGTTTAATTGAAAAGGTTTGCAGATTGGTAAGACCGATTTCTAAATCCTGACATAATTTTTAATTAGTGAAGGACCAAATCAGGGCTAGCACCTACCAGACCTCAGTTACAGTAACATCACTTGTGATTTCAATCACAAGAGACAATTGGTAACGCCCATGAAATTATAACTTTTTGTAAACATTAGTTCATATTACAAATAAAAGTTTAAGTGGGTTCATATTTCTGTTGTCATCATCTCTTACCTGATGTTTTAATAGCAATTCTCCAATCTTCCTGAAATAAATTACATTACACATTTTCCAAGACAAGAATTTTTATTAAATTCCACATAAGCAATATTTGTTATCAGGATTATATTCTTACTGGAATCGCCTCCTATTTCCCCTTCCTGTTGCAGCATACAAGAAAGAAACCTGACCGTCCAGTCTCACTCCTTTGGGAAACATATATCTGAAAGGGGCACTCAGTGTTCTGAACAAAGTGTTAAATAATGGAATCTCAGTGGCAACTTTAAAATTATTTCTATTACTTCATCCTGTCCAATCTTAAAACTTTCTTGGGTCACTGTTGATGCTTCCCCCACAAGCACAATTTCTTTGCTAAGAACAGTTACAGCAACAAGAGCAAAGGCTCTTCTGTGGCTGCAGCTCCTCAGAGACTTGCACCAGCCACACAGCTCTGACAGTGTGAGCAGACAGGGCATGCAGACCTCCCCCAGGGGCATGGATCTCCTCCCAGCAGGACTACAGGCAGACAGCAAGGCTGCCAGCAAGGCCCAGGCCTGAGCACAGCAAGCTGCATAGGACATGAGATGCTGCCAACGGGATGGGCACTAGTGTGAGGGAGAAGAGTCAGAAATTACAGATAGTGCCATAAGGAACAGCTGGATTTCACAGCCAGAATGCAGAGTTAAATGAGAAACAGACAAAAATTCACAGCTACCTGAAGAAGAGAACCAGGAACCTTTTGAGGAGGAGGACACTGCCAGGCCAGCAGGAGTACCAGTAATGTCACATCAGACTCAACTTCCCTAGTCAACAGGATCAAAAATACAAACCTGGATACTGATTTGGCAAAAACAGTGAAGAAAAAGTAATTAAGATTAGGTTCTTGCAAGACAATTGCTGTAAAGAAATTGAAGTACAAAAAAACTGAAACTGAGAATCAGAAAAGTGGAAAAGGAGCACCAAGGTGCAGACCTTTCTAGACAGCGGTGATCATGTAATTTATACTGAGTGACTTTCCACTTAATCACTGCAGTCCTAATTAGGACAAACCAGAGCTGACCATACCTCACATTGTCAAACCTGGTTCTGCAGGTTTGACATTGACTCCCTCTGCCAGAGGGAGTTTTCCCTCTCTGTCAGGGTGGAGCAAGCACCATGGTATCACTGTGCTAGTCCTCACGCCATACACGAGGATGTATTACCCACCTCTTCCTCAAGCCTCCGAATATACTCTCCTAGCTTCACAATCTTCTGGTTTTAAGAAATTCCTGAGCAAGAAGCATCATTTAATAGTACTCGTGGATTTTTCTTCTGTGAGTTTATTCAATTATTTCTCAAGTCACGTAAAACATTAACAGTTGCAACATCCCATGGCTAAAAGATGGTACTGAATCACCAGATCTACAAAAGACCAGATCTATGAAAGCATGCTTAACTTCTAAGCAAGCAAGGTGAAACCAATCTGGTGAGTGCAATGCACTTCGTTTAGTGGACAGCCTGAGAGAACAGTTTGTTCTTCTAACCTGTATAAATGCCAAGACTTGCTCAGAAAGGCATTAATGGATCACATGGCTCTGCTGTTGACAGTCATCAGTGGAAACTGACAACTGGACTCCTGAGAATGCCATTCCTGTAGCTGTGAAACATAAGTTCTCCTTATCTGCTTTGTATTCCACCTCTGCTAAACTCATCCTCAACATGAAAATGGATATAAATACAACCATTTAAAAATTATTCCCCCTAAAAATAGTTAGGGAAATATTTAACTACAGATTGGTGAAATGGCCCAGCTGTACAGTCCAGATTGTAAAATTAATTCCCTATGTGGCTGAAGTGATCTTGTAAGTGAAATGACAAGCATGATATTTAGAAAAGAAAAATTCTGGTGTTCTGAACAATAAGGACTAGCTCAGGTTTTAGAAACTGCCATATGCTAGACATCCAGCTAAGGCCTGGAATTTTGTATAGTTGGGGTACTTAGAACAAACATGAAGAGGTGGGTTGCCTTTGTTTTTATAAGTGTTAAACCTGGGATGAGCATATTCTCCCTAAGCCAAAGCAGTCTTGAAATTCCTCTGCTGGTTTTCCTACCAAGTCTCCCACACCTCCTCTTCCAACAGTTAATGACATTGCCAAGACATCTGCAGTTCCAGAAGACCTACACAGGGTGCTGCAGGTTGAGTTTTAGTTAAACAAACAAGGATAAAGCAGGCAAATCTACTGAAAGAATCAGAGAACTCAAGCAATCATTCAAACACTTCAATACAATGCTGTTAAGATTCATGATTTCAGTTTCCCATTAATCATGCCAACCAGTAAGATTGAAAGCAAGTGTTCTACCTGTAAAGTCATCATGAATTTCACATTTCATTCATTGAGTATTGTCATAATTTCCATAGAAACAGTTGTGATGGTAAAAATTCACAGGTATATTCAATCAGAGCGAATCAGACAAGAGGACTCTAATTAAAGAGGTCTCTTTCTAAATATACACAGAGCCTGCAAATCAGTGGTATCAATAAAATATTTCTGAAACTGTCTTAAAGTATAGTTGAATGGGTGTTAGAAACACCAACATTCTCATGTACAGGTATAGGCATCCCATGAAATTAACTACTGATCAAATTCACAAATACATAGTAGAAACACTTATGAATAGGAAGCAGGCCCTCTGCAGGGCTTTTTTTTTTTTTAATACCTCAGTATAATTAAAAAGAAGAGTGCTGCTATAGGTAGAGTCTGCAGGATAAACTGACACGCACAACTGTCATAAAAGAAAAAAGTGCACCTGCACAGAAAATAATGTATCACTCTGCTGTGTACAAAAAGCATCTATTTATACATCATATATAATAAGTTTACCCTAACACAATGAAGACTATGTTGTACAGCCGTTTTGATATTCACTTAACTCTTTTCTTAAGTTGTAATGCTAAAGATGGGGAAATCAGTCCCATTGTAAATCACAGAGATCCCCAAATCCCTTAAAACAATACATTTCTTGCAAGCTGCACAGTGATTACCTGATATTTGATACCTTCCATACAGCCATCTTAGCTCTTCTGTTGGATACTGGCACAATTATCCGACCATTTAAGCCATTTGCTTACCAGTTCTTGCAACACTCATAGATATTCATCAGATTCCCTAAATAAGAAAGAGCATGAACTAAAACCAGAAATGTGTTGTGGAATTCTCCTATTGCAGTATCTGATTCTTCATTTTAAACAGTCACTCTACGTATGAAGGATTTACATAAGTGTGAAAGATATCATAGTTCCATAAGTATATTGAATTCTTGTCTTTCGTCCCTTTATAATTAGGATAAATTTAAAATAAAACAATTACTTAAACTGAACATGACATTAAAGTTGCATGAAACTTCAGGTCCAAAAAGTAAATGCATAACAGTACAAGAGAGGTGGTGTCATACAAAATGAACACGACCTGCTTTTTGGATGCAACAGCACTTAGAGTTCCTTCAAATACAAGCTGTTACCTCTTTTGGAAAAGTCATCTTACCTCAGGTAAGAGGTCCTCTTACCTCTTTTACCTTGAGCAATATAAGCAAGTTGTTTTAGTAATAAACATGCTCCAGATTTGAAGAAAAGGCTATGGGAATAAGGACATTTTTCCCCTGCTCCTTTGTAAGAAGAGATTTAAGCCTTTTCTGCATGATTTACTGTCTTCTCCACTCAAAATTGGTTCAAAAGTATGCACTCCATACAAATGATGAGATTTACATACAGTTACACAGAACAAAAAAATTTATCTCCCAACTTAAATAAAACTCAAACAAATTCCCAATAGTAGGTGCAATTGCATTCTTGCAACACCAGCATAAACATATCCCTTTCAGATATTCTTTAAAATGATGCAGAGATAATTAATGTAAAAAATGCATCCAAAATACTGAGGAATATGTCATCATTACTGAAAACAAATAAGCTTAGACACAAACAGTTACAGTGCAACCACAATCTCATGTAGCTCCAAAGTACTGCAGTACAAGACAACGGAGATACTCAGTAAGACATAAAACTCAAAAGCACAGAAAGGAAACATTTGCGTGCAATATAAGCACAGAAACTCTCACATCAATACACCAACAAACCAAAAGGAAAAGCAATTCAGCAGTTTGCAACAAACAATATATAGCTCTTAAAGTGAGCCAAAGTTATTTTAGAAGATATTTGGTATTGGGCATTTCATGTTTAATGGCTATGACCTACAAAAATTAAAAAAAAATATATACCAAATTTGCAAAGAATTGAGTAAGTAATTGATTTTCCTGTTCTCAGACACTCCTGATTTCTCACAGATCATGACAGTGAAAAAGTGTATGAGAACTGGTAAAACATGACAATCTATGCCCCTATTTAATACCAAATTATTTCTAACTGGCAGTAGTTTTGTATCACTAACAAATTTAGCTTCTTCACCCTCTAATACTTGACATTTCTGATGTTGATACACTCAATTCTCTAATAAATATTTTAAGATTCTGTTTCACTAAGCCATTTATACATAGCATTGTTATGAAGCACACAGAAGGAAAGTTTATTCCCAGAATATTTTTCTTCAATCTATACAATTTTTGTGCTGTGTATATTTTTACCTTTTCTAAAATGAAGTATTACCCATATTTATTACTACAATTTAACATGAATACATGATTCAAAAGTTTGATCTGGATTGTTATGAACAAAGTTCCTGAAGACTATCTGATGACAAAATAAGGATACAATTTGAAGAAAAGCAATAGCATGCAGAAAGCTATTTATAACTTTTCTATCCCACACAAAGTCATCTGTTTGGGGATGCTTATGCAAATGCATCTTATTTTTAAGAAAACATGTAAGAACAGTGATAACATAAGAACTCTTCTGCCTGCTAGGATTTAACTTAACATGTTTTTGTGTTTTGTTTTGTTTTTTTTTCAAACCTGAGAGATCTGTGGAAAAAGATACCTTAAAAAAAAAACACAAAACAAAAAAACAACAAATGAAGTCTAAAGGAACATCTCCAAAGAGCTACTCTTCTTAGTAACACCTTGTGTCACAACAGGTATGCATGCCTCCCTACTTCAGCTTGTCTGTATTTCTGTAGATATTTTCAAAACACCCATTTTGAAAATAAGAGAAGGAAATGACAGATTCCTCTCAAGACCATCTGCTTCAAAGAATTATCGATAGCTAAACCCCTGTTGTGGCTTTAAAATGGAGAAAAAAAAAATGATGCCTAAATAGAGGCTTGGTGTTTTCATTAGTACTCAGAAAGAAAGGCTCCACACCCCTCAAGCTTATAAAGAAAGTGCTACAGAACTTATTTCTAATGGCATGCTTAAGAAAACAAAGCAATGCTGATGAAAGATGAAAACTTTCCATATTCTGGAAATAAATAATACAATGTAATAATTCAGTGTCAGAGGACCATCTTAGCGAGGCAAGCAATTTCTAAAAAAGTCACCAAGAATATAATCTCACACTCACATGAGGCCAT
Organism: Perdix hodgsoniae; assembly: GCA_035772895.1. NCBI lineage: Eukaryota > Metazoa > Chordata > Aves > Galliformes > Phasianidae > Perdix > Perdix hodgsoniae. The sequence goes on along the minus strand of JAPSGF010000001.1, from coordinate 21,380,723 downwards.
AGTAGCTGAAGAAAGAAGGGGACGTACTTTTTTTTATTCTGAGAAGCATGCATGTCTCAAAAGTGAAATTAGGGTAGAATAAAAAGGAAGCATCTTACTAACATGAATAAGTTCTATGAAGAGAAAGAAAGAAAGAAGGGCAACTCTTCTTTGGCATATGTTCTCAAACATCAAATACAAATAAAGCATTTCAAGTATTCTGTGCAAAACCTACTGAAGACCATTTTCTAGGAGCAACTATATGTCAAAAACAAATTGCTATTTCTTTACCATAGTTTCCGTTCGCTTCAAAGTTGGTTTTGTTTGCTCCTGACAGAAAGCCCTTAGATCCAAACTGCTTATGTGGAACATATGTCCTTGAAAGTCATTTGCCACAGGGAGCTTAGAGATAGGCATTTTCACCAATGACAATACAAAAACAATTTTCTTCCTCCTCCTCAGTTATAGTTCGGAGTAACTACACCGTTGATGGACAGGAGTTCTGCCACTTAGGACACTATGAAGAAGAGAGGGAGATAACTACACATGCTGCTTTAATGAGAACAAACAGAATTTGGCACTCCCTGAGACTCTAACAGGCGTGTCCAGGATTCACTATTACCTGCAAGTGGACACATTTGATCAGATGCAGTAACACTACAGAGTGTTAAGTTTTATGGGCATCTTTTGGTTGGTTTGCAGCAATGGCTTTCCTCACCAAGGAACAAAGCCCTAAGTGCACTCTGCAACTTAACTTCAGCAGAAATGTCAGCTTCACTTCCAACTCCTGCCTCTCCATGCTGCCCCATAATCTACACCAGAGTTCTGCAGTAACATTATAAACAACCGATAAGCGAAACACAGTCACTCAGATCTCAAAAACAAACAAACAAAAAACTCAGAAACAGTAAACAAACCCAACTTACTCTACTTTCACACACACAAACTGATGCGCTGACACAAGCTGGGGGTGGCCTTGATATGTGAACATACATCCAATAGTCAGGATAGAGAACAGCAATTGCTACAAAAAGAAACAATTTATTATGCCACACTTTCACCTTCAGCCTTCCCAGACACTCCAGGTTAATTTTCAGAGACAAGTCTTAATCCAATTTCATTAAAGTGCATTCTTTCTGCTTGCAATAAACCATACAGGATTCAACCAATAGTCTCTAACCCTTGCAACTACAAAAAAAATGAAATAAAACAATAAGAAAAAGAAAAAAAAAAAAGAGTCCTAAAGCTCATGTTAACCCACTCTGGGATGTGGAAAGCAGGGTTTATTATTAAAAAGTGACTCAGTGACCCAGGAGATATTCTATTTAGAACATGCCATGTACACTTGGAAAATCAGAGCAGAAATACTAATCCCTGTACTAGCATTCACTGAGTTTGGTTCACATCCCTGTTGTGTGATTTCCAGTAGCATTTCCATTATAATATTAGTCATTGTCCCTGAACAGCTTAGAGGTTGTAAAGCCTAATTTACGATCCATAATTAGAGCTTCGCCCATGTTTGCAAAGATGTAACTAACACCAGGCATTAGAAAATGATACTGGAATAGAAAGCTTCACTTGTCAAAGTCTCCAGAATGAATAAGATCTACTACCAGTTGCTTTGAATATTATGTAAGAGAAAGTTGTATCTATAAAAGCTGTAGTTACTTCAGGAAAAAGACAGTCTGAACAAGTCTGAGAATATAGCAAAGGCTGCTCTGGACTCTCAACAGCTCCCATGGGAGTCCGGCATCTAACAGCCTCTCCTGTCTCTGTTCCTGCTTTTCAAAATAATCAGAAGTAACACTACAGGAATCAGAAGACCATTTTTGTCCATGTCAACCATTTCACTGAATTAAAAATAAAAAATTTGAAGTGATTATTTAAAAAAAAAATAAAGAAAAATAAAGAAAAAAACAAGGAGAACAACATCCATTAGAAATGGCAAAAAGACCTAAAAAGAGTCTGCAGCAGAAGACAAGTTTGCCAAGTGCAATTTTGTAAGTACATCAGAACAGTACAAGGGACAGAAGAATAAGGGGGGAAAAAATGGTAGAAACATATCAAAAACAAAATAAAGTTACCTCACTGAAAAAAAACATCTTATTTAAAAATGTTTATATGAAGAATTGCATCTGTAACTGCAGATCAGATTACATCCTATCAATAATCCTTATCAGACCTATCAGTTCAAATTCAAATTGTCTGACCACTGAATGTTTACTCAAAGAACACTTTCCACCAGTATTATTAACTAGCCTAGTCAGTACAAGTTTGTTTTACAGCTGATTTAGGAACTTAATTACTAACCAACTAACACACAGAATCAAAGAAGATTAAGTTTGGAAAGGACCTCTGAAGGTCATCTGGTCACACAGCAAAACTAGACCACTGTCAAAGGCTGTCCGTTAAAGAGAGCCATAAATGTCAACCTTAATATATACTTGAAAGAATTCTTCAGTTTGACAATTAGATATTTTATTTTTCTCGCATATAAAAATATACAGGTTTTCACCAGTGGGATTTAAGCACTAAAGTATACCAGGAAAGGTAAAATCCAATGTAAACTGCAAGTTAATAAAGAAAGAACTATTACCACTGCTGGTGACCAAAAAGTCGTATTTAAATAACCTATCTGTTGGAAAGGACATCACAGCACTTCACAGTTAGAACTGTTTTTTTTTTTTTTTGAATGGCACTGCACCTCTAGCACTTGTAGTTCTTGTTTGTTTGTTTCTTTTCTATAAATGTATATGTATATATGCTCTGGCCATGTAAATACCATGAGTTTAAGGGACACTATCCAACATCTTATGTTGCTGGGTAGACCTCCTTTTAATCTATCGGGGAGGGGGAGGGAAAATAAATGCCTCTGAGACTTTCTTGCTCACTGCTGGCAGATGGCACAACACAAATAAAAGAGCTTCAGTTCGGTCCACTGCGATTTTCTAGCATTCTCAGATCAAAAATGTGTTTGTTCTGTGGGTGCTTCAGGCAAGGACAGGTAATACTAGTAACAGGAACACAAGGTCTGTTTCATAAAATATATCTGGTTGCCTGCTATGTAACAAAAATATAATTCAGTATCACACGCGTGTGTTTTGGTGGTTTTAAGTGCAAAGAAAACAGTCACATCTGTGGGATAGTTGATGCTTCTGGGATCATAAGTCTCTATTGTCAAAGAGATTCATTAGTAAAGCTTCTCTGGAATAGGATCCAATAGACAATAGAATTTAAATATTCTTTCTTTAAAATGAGTATTAATACATTGCTTGTACCCACTGTCAGGTGTTAAGTATCTGGTTAACCTCCAGCATGATGAAATTACCACTTATTTTTCTGCTATTCACAATCATACAGGCTTCCTTATACCAATACCAGGAGCTAGATGAGTTCACTCCTTTTTTTCCAGACAATTACAGCTGAAATTTTTTCCTTATTCAATTTTTCTCAAATACGAAGTTTTAAAATCTAATGATTACTGATACTATTCAGCTCAAGCAAGCAGGAAATTCTGATTTCTTCTAGTTAGCAGAAGCACAGTGTTGACTGTTTGTGACTAGAAACACCAGTTTTTTAAAGCTGTCTGAAACATGCTTTTCAAGCCCAACGCAGTGATAAGAGGCTGGATATGAGACCTTCAGATGTGCCATTCAAGCAATTTCTGTGAATCTAAATAGGACAGAGTTCACTGTCTCTTTAGATTTTGTAGAACAACTATAGCTCATTTTTCTAGGGAGGCAATATTTTCACCTCTGTAACTGTACACTGCTGTATAAATTACTTTAAAGATGCATCCATTGTTAAGAAACTCGGTCATCCTTGGAAAATAGGTTAACAAGGCTTGAGCCTGGGTGATTGCAGAGATTTAAAAAAAAAACAAACAAACAAGGAAAGCATTTCCAGGAAGCCTTTTTCATACTCTCCTCTAGCTACGAGTTGTCATAGAGCACTTTGCCTAATACCCAAGCCTATGGTCAATAAGAAGTATTTTGTGTTACAGCAAGAGTGAATGCCACTGAGATCTTTCTTTAACTGGTCAACTTAAAATTACTTCCAAACACGTAAAGCCACATTATGGCAGAAAATAACTTCATCATCAACCTTTAGAAATTCCTTTCCATAACTTATAGCAATGGTTTCCAGAAGCATCACCAGTTTGCTTACAGGCAACACACAGCTGAGCACTGTGCAGACTGGTCAGACTGGTAACTCAGGGCTGAGCAGAAGTCCAGAATTGCTGTGTTCATGGCTTACTGAATACACATCCAGCCCCGGAAAGCTGCTGAAAACCTCTCACAGTTCTACCTTCAATAACTCTTAAGAAAAATGAAAGAATAAAATAATAAATGTACAACAGCTACCCATTCTTCCTTACAGACATCATTAAACCTTTATGTCTTGTCACATCTAAGCTATTTCAACAATATTTTATATGTAGACATCGCAAAATTTCTGCATATTATAAAGTTTTTCTAAACTTCACCCAATATGATAATTTAAAACACGCCACAGGTGTGTTTAGCATTGTAAGAAGTACCATAATTCACAAGTGCCCATCTCTCCAAATAGTCCTTGACATCATTTCTTAGCTTAACCACCAAATACTAATCAGAATGAGTAGAACACAGAGTTGTTTTTTAAACTGAAGCCCTTCATCATCTGTAGAACACAGACCCTAAAAAAAAGTCTCACAAGAAGCACCACAAGTTGGTGGTGTTACAGTCCGAACAGTCTTTCTTGAGGTCCAAAAAGGAAAGGAGATTCTCTAACAATATATCCTCTAGACTTTGCTCTTCATGATCTCCATGGCAGTTTCCCTTATCAGTAAGTAAATAAATTGCTATATAAAACAACAACCTTTACAACAGACCATAAAGATAAATAAACTCTCTTTGTTCGGTTGGTTTCTTGCACAGAACTGGAAGCTTCAAATCTCCTTCAAACACACCAGCTTCCTTTCACAAAATTTCCTATACTCTAACAAATTTACAATGGCAAAATTTATCTCTCAACTGAAAACTACACCTCAAA